>JBAJFG010000362.1:0-1200000 GCA_037903475.1 Ancylostoma caninum
CCTCTTTTCCTCATTTGATCTCTATCCTAAGCGCAAAGCTGGTGATAACGTCTCCGTTTGGTAAACTCTCTTGATGTCGCTCGGACCGTAAAGATGGCGCCTTAATCACCGCTGAGCTCTCTGCGTCCTGTAAGCAGGCAAGCTATGAAGTACTATCTCTCAAGCGTAGTGAATGAGTTGGCATCTCTCTGCTGGTAGTTAGGTCGAAAATTATTGTTTTTCTAGGGAGTGTTTTAGGTTCACATCACTATTTTCTAGGGCGTAGTGATTTTGTAATTATTTGGACGCATAAGATCTGGCAAAGGTACTAGTTGCAGAAAGCTACGAGGTGGTGAAGTTGAGGAAAGTTGTCCAAGGTCATCAAAATAGTCTCCGTGGCCGTATGTGTAAGGTAACCACTCGTCCACTCGACTAGCATCTACTACACCTACCCATTCAAATTTTAGCTGAAAAGCAGACTATTTTTTTCGCCTCCGAGACCCCAAAATCTTTCTAATCCCCATTGATTTTCTTTATCCTTACTTCAGAAACGAGAAAAACATAACTTTCAATGGTGAAAAGTCGTTCGTAACCATCGAGAACTCATTCAAAAAAGAACCCTCTTATAGGTGATGCTTCTCTGGCTTGTTCTCCTTGCTGCAACAAACGATGCAATAGCTGAAACGTATCAAATGCCACTTGTAAAAATCCGGTCGAAAATGGTCGAGATGCTACGAGCAGGATCATGGGCAACGCATATCAAGCAGATGAGGTCAAGGCAAATTATGGAAGCCCCTACCGAAAAGAGTCATTTCCACCAAAATGTAAGTACAGTAGAAAAGCAGCTGAAAATCCATTAATTGCTTGAATGTCCACGGAACAACTGCATAAGATCACTTGTGAAGAAGAAATCATAGATCACCTCAAGTTTTTTCCATGGTTCTGCAGGCATTCTCAGGCATTCCATGAAAAATAGGTTATAAGATATATCTGACGATGTAGCTTCAAAACTAAGGAATTCTGTTAATTTCGTAGACTGGGTAGATTCTCTGATCTGCTCCTCTTGTTTGAGCAGCAAAGTTTTGTGAAAAGTGGTAAAAGTGATGCCCATATTGAGGGTTCAATTATTGTAAATTCGATTATCACGCCAGTTTACCTTACCAAATTATAATGAATACTCCAGCTTACTTATAACAGTAATAATAATTTTGGAGCCCTATACTTTGCCGCTTATTCAATTCAAATATGAAACCTTTTCGCTCCCACCATAGTTTCAAACATATCACAGAAGGAGCGTCAGAGTGCTCAACTAACATGCATACATATATAACATGAAGAGAACTTCTCCGGCCGTTGGAGTCGAAAGTAGTTGTCATACATACTTTTCGAAGCATTGCACGAATATTTCGAGTTGTCCATTCATTAAATACACTGCGATAGAACTCAAATCCTTAAACAGCACTATTGCTTAGCCTTCCTGCAATTTCACGACATCAGTTCTCGAACAAAAATTTGGATTCAAAGAACTAATCCTTGAAAAGGGAGGATATGCCTAGATAGAGATTGCAAAATTATGAGAGAACAAGTGAGACTTCGCAGAGTTCAAGTATCAGAGTGAGCACTTTTAAAAAATTCAAAAAAAAACTTCAAAAGAAAGTTCACACTTGACGACGCATTAAAAAATAGGCAAGGAAACCTACGCCATGAACCTAGAGGTCAAGGTCCCACGCCTTGCTAACTGTCATGTAGATAACCATATCTCCAGCTTCCTCGTTTTAAGATCAATGCTTACCACAACATGGAATACGTTGCCAATATTACGATCGGCAGCCCGGAGCAGACTTTTACTGTGGGTACCAATGAATAAAAGGGTTTTCTAGAGTTTAACAGCAATCAACACGTGTTACCTTATAACCTAGGTGGTACTAGACACTGGGTCGCCGGACACTTGGGTCGTCGACTACACTTGTTCCGCTGATAAGCCACTGGTTTGTGACGATTCAATTTGTGACCAAGGAAGTACGTTGCTATACATTCTAACAACGAATATTATTCGATTTTTTCCTTCATGGAAAAATATTTTCTCATAATTTGTTGGTTGAAGTGATATGCAAAATCTTCTGCCCTCATCAAGTATGCTGCGAGGATAAAAAGCCGAGAAAGAAGAACCCCTGCAGAGGAAAACACTACTTCGAGTCTGCGAAGTCGTCTAGTTACGTCCCAATGAATGGAACGTGGAGGATGGGAGTGAGTAGAATATTCTGGTCTAATGAGGCTTAACTGTCTCACCATCATCTCAATTCTGCGATGATGAAACATTTTGTCAGACTATTTGCAGTATCGTCCTCGAGGGACAGCACATGGCTTCTTTGGAAACGACACCCTGAGGTTTGGTGACAAAGGCACGGCACAGCTCGTAGTTCCAGCCACAAAGATTGGTTTTGCAAATAAAATCGATGAGTTTCTTGGTGAGGTAAGAGATTATTTCCTTAACGGGGAAGATAAACGTCCATAAAATTCTGTTCTGATTATAAAATGAGCAGTATTGATGAAGTTTGGACGTTAAAAGGCTGATTTGCCTACTGCAGAGGGATCACACGGGTATGAAAACCTGTGCTGTAATGTCTAGGAATGAACACACATCAATTCCGTTTTTATTTATATTAGGGGTCGCGGGTGCTGTGAGCGAAATCAAGGTGGAAGGCATTACTGGGATAATAGATAGCACATAGGTAGTAGTTTGATAATACAACTATGTACAATAAGTATGGGAGAAACACATGAATACTGTAAAAACCATCGAAAAAGAATGAAGACCTGAAGAATTTCCTTGCCGATTCCTTTCCTTGTTGCGGGACTCGCGCATAATAACGCTGGCGGTGGAGGCATATTTTCGTGGCGGGAGCCATTCCCCTGCCTGCAGGTTTGGCCTGCACATTTGACGGTGCTATGCAGATGTCATACACATTGGATGGGGTTCCTCAGAATAACCAGCCTTACCACTGGGTATAAACAACGAGATGGTATTTGCTGCCTTGTTCGGATGTTTTGCTACATTGGTATTTCACGCTGATGAGGAAATGTGCTACTATCGACAAATTCATTCAAGGTGTATGTTATTTTGGTGGTCAGCATGTTGGCTGCCTTGCCAAATAATGGAGCTATTCGGATAATAACGTTATGGAAAATACGTGACATACAGTCCTTCTCAAAAAGATAGACGGATTCCGTAACTGCAGAAACGCGATGGGACCTGAGCGATGGATGCGAAGAGAGCATGCTCAAAGTGAGAGAGTAGAGTAGGTCCCGCCGCGATTCTGTGGCCGCGACGATATGAAACCGCACGCGTAATTTTTGACAAGGTCTGTAATTGCTTCAGTTTCTTCGAGAGCCACAGTATATGCGCTCTCACACGCCCTGAGAGGAAGCGAACAAGTCAATAACTCGGTAAAAAATTCAATAAATCAATAACTCGATGTTTCCATGCATAATGGTTGTCATATATTCAGAGCGTGTTTCAAAATCCATGACATGTCCTTACCGTCCCCTGAGGAAGCATCAAAACAATTGCACATGCAAACACACCAACAAACAAACCTTCACTTATATACATATATGTATATATCAGTGGCGGACGCAGAAAGTGGGCGGGAGGGGGGAGGGGCGTGGGAAAAAGTGGGGTCTCCGCCGTTTTGGGGACCCAGACGTAAATTAAAATTAATAACAATATTAATTATAATAATAAACAATAAATAAAAAATATATTAAAAATAATAATAAAAATAAACAATTAAAAATAAACTAACACAAGATTTTTATCTGTATTGTAAAGTAATTTCGAAAATTCGGCGACCCATTCTCGGGGGGGGGCCCCCCCCCCCCCGCCCCCCCCCCTGCGTCCGCCACTGATTTGTATATATATATATATATATATATTCCTAGCTCAGGTGGGAGAAGAGTTTATTTAGCGTCTAGTCGATGGCGTCGTTGGGCTAGCGTTTTCCTCACTCTCCTACAATGATGCTGTTTCACCCTTCGAACGAGCGTGGAAACTCGGATTGGTTGAACCTATATTCACATTCTATATGGAACGTGTTGGATGGGGTACGTATATTTATTTCTTTCATAATCGCGTTGAAGTTCATAAATCATATATGTAGTTTGATAACTGTGCAGCACGAACGCAGCCAAAACAGCGTGATGGTTGTAGTAGAAACCCTAGCAGCAACGGTTTCCAGTTGCTATCATCCTCCCCTCCATTGCTTTATTGCTATACACCATCCCTCAGCAATTGCTGCAAAAGGGACGAAAGCTTGAGAAGCAGTCAAGGGGAGGATAGCACCAACTGGGATCCGTTGCTGCTAAGGTTTCTACTCGAACCATTACGCAGTTTGGGTTGCGTTCGTGTTGCGCAGTTAGCAGAGCATCCGATTCTACCTCAACAACGGCAAAATGTGTCTGATATCAATGTTGTCGTCTGTTGAAGTGAGAGCAACTTCTAGATTTGTATCTTCCTTTGTTGAACGCACTTTTTAAGAGGCAGAGAATGTGTTCGGAGGAGTAGTCACATACGGCGGGCTGAACAAGCAGCATTGTGGAGATGTGATCGCCTATGAGCCAGCATCTGTAGCAACTTACTGGAAATTCAAGGTAATGGTTAGAATTAAATCAAACTGGTTTTGCTTCCACGTGCTTCATCGTTCATGCTGGATTTGCTGCGCGGTGGTAGACGTCGCGTGCTCTTGTTGTCTTCCTATTATTCACCCGCTTCGTATGGTTTATACTTGTAACGCTTCATAAACTTATTCCGAGCTCCCTTGCAATCCTCTTCTATTGCGGATCCCTGTACTATATTGGCATTTCATAGCAGAAAATTATACAACAAGGATGACCGCGTCTGTTCCAGCCAAAACCATTTTCCTAACATAAATACTCACTCATTTGATGTGAACTAGACAATAACAACAACATGTGAATATATTTGTAACTGTACTGAGTCTGCTTGGTGGTAACGGAAAATATCAATTTATACTGTGAAAGCTTCCTTTTACTCTCTTTTTCTACTTATATACCGCAGCACACATTCAATTTTTTACTTTCAATTCAATTGAGGTGGTCAACGTCACTGCGGGCGGCTACGTGTACCAATACTCCTCCGAAGCCATCTCCGACACCAGCTCATCGTTTTTCGGCGCTTCTTCATATAATGTAGAAGCAATTGCTTCCAAGCTGAATGCAACGGTGGGAACATTAGTTACTAAAGTACCTATCATGTGTTTTTTTTTGGCCATACGAAGCAGACGACCACTAAACTCGTAGAGCAACTGCGTAAGAACCAGTAGGTGTTTGAGCACCCAAAAATTTTATATTTTTATCGCCAAGTTTCTAAATTTTCCAGCAAGATGTCATTTATTTATGTAATTTAACTCGCTACCCTCTAACGTAGTGAAGTCCTTGATTCTTTGTTCCTGCATCATCACAAATCACCCTCAATCATCACCTATCACCTAGCGCAGCAACACACAAAATGTTCAAACATCCGAAATTGTGAAACATTGTCTTGACTGCAACACCCTATGAAGGATCTGGCTAATATCGAAAACGGTGCGACAAAAATGCAAAAATGAATGATCACAATTGTGCTTGGAGGAAAACACTAGGTAAGTTGGAACACATGGAGCCGTTGCTGAGGAATACTGTGAGGAATCGCTCCAACATTAAGATAGAAAGCTACTTTGCTAACAAATGTCACTTGATCATGGACGCTCTGAAAAGTTCGATATTAATCCAGAGAAAAATTTTTATGACACATGTCTTTTGATTCTCTTGAAATTTTCGCGTTAATTTTTGATGGTATGCCTCCACGCTAATGGAAAGAAGGAAAAGTTCTGAAACATAGTGGGATTATTGCTAAACCAAGCGGAAAAGCGAGAAAATTTCGTATGAGCTTATGTTCGTCGGCTTTTTTGTGTCAATCCCCACTCTTCAAATATTTTATTTTCTCTATCTTTTGGATAAAATGATCATTCGGTATTAAGGTAACTTCTTAATTAGCTCTCCAACGTGACTGACACCCCAAAATTTTTTCTACGTCCAACACGATCTCTGGGTTTTTCGGCATCCGTCACTGTTTCACAACCACGAAATCCTAGACTCCCACAGCAAATCATTGAATGCCTAATACTCCAACAGATTTCTCTCAAAATATGTTTTTCAGTATATGTCGGAACATGATCTCTACTACATCGACTGCAATGCCAACCCGTCCATCACACTGACAATTGGCAAGCATAAGTACACAATCGAGTCGAAGAACCTCATCATTCGTGTCGACGAAAATACATGTATTTTGGCGATAAATGGATTTGGAGCGTTTTGGGGAGCCAACTGGGTGCTCGGCGCACCGTTTATAAGGCAGTTTTGTAACATTTATGATCTAGGTAATAAACGAATAGGATTTGCTAGATCTCTGCAAGTTTAGTTTTGTTTATGGTGGTTGAGTTCTTCATTATTGGTTTTTGAATTTTTCACCCTAATAAGATTGTATTGTCTCGAACTGTTTATTTTGTCGAAAATGAATAATTTTATTGTTTCCTGTAGTTTATTGTATCGAACAAGCGGTAAGTTAAACAGATTTAATCTGCACTTAGTCTAGAATTATAGAGGAAGGAAAGCGATTTGAGACGTTATCCCCCTATATAATAAAGCGCTAGCCCCCCTGTGTACCTTGAACGTGTGGCTATGTGTCAGGGCTGCTATTGGTCAAACTCGCCGCCGCGACCACGCCCAACACGTGACTGAAATAAGCAAGAGCAACAGTGGAAGCAGCCATGGATTTATGCATGGTCCCAGCGCGATTGCGCAATGGACTGCCTGCGGCACAGGGGAATAGCCGAGATTTCTGCATATCGGCCCCTAGAAAATCGGCAAAAAGTTTTTAGGTTGTTCTTTCGAGGAAAATAGTTGGACACCGGCTTGAAGAAGGTCGCAACTATTTTCCGGATTTTTTCTCCTCAAATTTTCTCGCTGCCAAGCGGGGAAAATTCCCTAGCATTTGAATTCTGGACCATTCTGCATGTGGGTTCCTCTGGAAAATCAGTTAAACATTTTTAGGCCGTTCTTTTGAGGAAAACAGTCGGAAACCGCCTTGAGGAAGGTCGCATCTATTTTCCGGATTTTTTCTCCTCAAATTTTCTCGCTGCCAAGCGGGGAAAATTCCCTAGCATTTGAATTCTGGACCATTCTGCATGTGGGTGCCTCTGGAAAATCAGTTAAACATTTTTAGGCCGTTCTTTTGAGGAAAACAGTCGGAAACCGACTTGAAGAAGGTCGCAACTATTTCGCGGATTTTTTTTCCTTCTCACAACCTCTCGCTGCCGGAAATAGTTGCGATCTTCTTCAAGCCGGTTTCCAACTATTTTCCTCGAAAGAACGGCCTGAAAACGTTTTACTGATTTTCCAGAGGCACCCACATGCAGAATGGTCCAGAATTCAAATGCTAGGGAATTTTCCCCGCTTGGCAGCGAGAAAATTTGAAGAGAAAAAATCCGAAAAATAGTTGCGACCTTCTTCAAGCCGATATCCAACTATTTTCCTCGAAAGAACAACCTAAAAACTTTTTGCCGATTTTCTAGGGACACCGATATGCGGAAATCTCGGCTATTCCCCTGTGCCGCAGGCAGTCCGCTAAAATGGTCGCAACTGCGGAGTTCTTCCCATATCTCCGCTGTATCAAGTGGAAAAAATCCCCAGTTGCTCAATGCTATAATATTTATTTGTGTCGGTCATTCGGAAGAATCAGTAATATAAATTCTGCGCCGACTCAAGGAAATAAGTGAAAAAGCTGGCTTGAAGGTTTTCGTAGTTATTTCCACCACCTTTTTTTCTTAATCTTCCTTCTCACATCCTCTTACACCTATACAGACAAATCTTCCCCGCATTTGTTTTCCAAAAAAAGACTGCAAGCCGGCGCTTTTTTTTTTCAGGGTTTTTTCAAACTAACTTGACTTAAAAGAAGTGGCGCTCAGTTCCTTCTTGAACGGTGATGGATGACCAGGAATGGTCAAGGAACAGGGCTTATTGACGCTGGATTTCACTTCGTGGCGCATGTCTTTGTGCATTGATGGTCATTCGTGGTCTAATCAAAAGGATGACCGAGAATAGTGGTCAAATTCGAGCAGACCACGAAGCGGGTAGGGAATGTTGTGATAAAAGCCGACCTCACTTAAGAAGCCAATTGTGCTACAGTCATACCGATAATGTGTTCCTGTTATTCATGTCTTTTGACACATTCTAGGAAGATAAAGTTGCGCACACCACTGCATTGAACTCAAGCCCAATTACAGTGTTATGGCAAAAGTTATTGCACATCGTTAGCTCAATTATTTCTCCACCAGAAACCCATGCTTCCTCGCACTCCCTTCTGTGCCGAATAGAGGAAGGTTAATTGTAATTATGGGTTAAGACCGGGTTTTTGACGAGGCTTTCGCTTAAGGTAGTACGCCTTTGAACTCACTTTTAAAAAATGCGAGCCGACATATATCCCCCTATTGTGACAATATTTCCTGCTGAATCTTCTAACTGCTAAGTAGTGCCTTACCGCCTACATGATTGATTAAGCGCAGTGAGTGCTCCTTCCGAGTGTAGTTTCTATTCCCGGCGAAAACGTTATATGAGAAACCTGGACCAAAACGCCACAGAGCAATGGCTGAAATTCATGAACAGCCTTAAGTATGGGCCAAGTTTAATTCTGCATGATCGCCCAGCTATCGTCAAGGTGAAGAAATATCTTATTCTACCCATAGCAGCATTTAAGAACAATTTTTTCAGCTGATTTGCTCGGAAACTGCAGACTTAACCAGTGCATTTGACAGTGCCGAAAATTTGTACTAAAACGCGCTTAAATTTACTGGCTATAATGTAAATTTCCGAGGAGGCACTGTAACTAAAAAAATAGTTGACGTCCACACTACTGGATAGGATTGAGCACGCGGAAAAAATACATTCCAAGTGGAGGGAAATAAGCTAGGAAACAGTGTATAGTAGCAAACGATGCACAGCAACTTAAGCAGCCCCCTCCCCTCTTCACCCTCCCGTACAACAACCGCACTTACCGTCCTTCAAG
Organism: Ancylostoma caninum; assembly: GCA_037903475.1. Taxonomy (NCBI): domain Eukaryota; kingdom Metazoa; phylum Nematoda; class Chromadorea; order Rhabditida; family Ancylostomatidae; genus Ancylostoma; species Ancylostoma caninum. The sequence continues at coordinate 9,104 of JBAJFG010000362.1, forward strand.
ACTACAACAGATTTGAGGTGCCACGTTCACTGTTGTTCCTTTGAAGCGCAATTCAATCCCGCGTTGATTTTGTAAATTAATGCTCGACTGTGCACGCAGACACGTAATACCATGGTATTAAAAGGGTTTAAAGGCAGGGGTCCACCTCATTTTCGTAGTTCAGCTAACAGCAGATTCAGCATCTACTCGGCGCGATGGTTCCAATGGTATACATAAATTGTCTCAGAATGGTCTATAAACCCGTCTTCCAGGACGGGGTCTGTAACAGTTTGCCAACCCGAACTGACATGTGAAGCCGTTGATCTTATCGATTGGACACGCCAAGACTCGTTGACCGACGCGGCAGCCGTGGCAGGCAGCCAGCACAGCTTGGAGCGATCCGCCTCCGGTCCCCAAATTTTTATCCAGTTCGAGCCTTTCAAAATGGGGATTTCGTCGCTTCTGTGCCTATTGATGTACATCCCAGGGATCAACATGATGAGAAGGTCTAGGATATGTTGGTAAATCCAACAGGCAGAACGAGGTGGCCCTCTGCCTTTAATGCACATCAAGTTCGGAAAGGAAGCTTGAAGAAGCTCAGTTACCCATATTCACTATACACCTTCGTTTCTTACATTGACCGACATGACAACAGTCTTTCTGTAATACTGTAATCGTGACAAGGGTTAACCTCCCAAGCGGTCAAGACTAATGCAACTTCGCAGAAAATCACTGTCATCCGCGAAGCGCGGCGAAGCTGCGCTTCGTGAGGATGACAGTGATTTTCTTCGGGGTTTACTTGGCCCAAAAGTAACGTGGCAAACGGGTCCGAGACAAAGCGCCGCGAAGCGGCGCTTTGGCTCGGGATTAAATTCTTTGCAGGGTTTACTTGGCCCAAAAGTAACGTGGCAAACGGGTCCGAGACAAAGCGCCGCGAAGCGGCGCTTTGGCTCGGGATTAAATTCTTTGCAGGGTTTGCTTGGCCCAAAAGTAACGTGGCAAACGGGTCCGAGACAAAGCGCCGCGAAGCGGCGCTTTGGCTCGGGATTAAATTCTTTGCAGGGTTTACTTGGCCCAAAAGTAACGTGGCAAACGGGTCCGAGACAAAGCGCCGCGAAGCGGCGCACTCGGGATTAAATTCTTTGCAGGGTTTGCTTGGCCCAAAAGTAACGTGGCAAACGGGTCCGAGACAAAGCGCCGCGAAGCGGCGCTTTGGCTCGGGATTAAATTCTTTGCAGGGTTTACTTGGCCCAAAAGTAACGTGGCAAACGGGTCCGAGACAAAGCGCCGCGAAGCGGCGCTTTGGCTCGGGATTAAATTCTTTGCAGGGTTTGCTTGGCCCAAAAGTAACGTGGCAAACGGGTCCGAGACAAAGCGCCGCGAAGCGGCGCTTTGGCTCGGGATTAAATTCTTTGCAGGGTTACTTGGCCCAAAAGTAACGTGGCAAACGGGTCCGAGACAAAGCGCCGCGAAGCGGCGCTTTGGCTCGGGATTAAATTCTTTGCAGGGTTCACTTGGCCCAAAAGTAACGTGGCACACGGGTCCGAGACAAAGCGCCGCGAAGCGGCGCTTTGGCTCGGGATTAAATTCTTTGCAGGGTTTACTTGGCCCAAAAGTAACGTGGCACACGGGTCCGAGACAAAGCGCCGCGAAGCGGCGCTTTGGCTCGGGATTAAATTCTTTGCAGGGTTTACTTGGCCCAAAAGTAACGTGGCACACGGGTCCGAGACAAAGCGCCGCGAAGCGGCGCTTTGGCTCGGGATTAAATTCTTTGCAGGGTGGCCCAAAAGTAACGTGGCAAACGGGTCCGAGACAAAGCGCCGCGAAGCGGCGCTTTGGCTCGGGATTAAATTCTTTGCAGGGTTTACTTGGCCCAAAAGTAACGTGGCAAACGGGTCCGAGACAAAGCGCCGCGAAGCGGCGCTTTGGCTCGGGATTAAATTCTTTGCAGGGTTTACTTGGCCCAAAAGTAACGTGGCAAACGGGTCCGAGACAAAGCAAAGTAAACCCTGCAAGGAATTTAATCCCGAGCCAAAGCGCCGCTTCGCGGCGCTTTGTCTCGGACCCGTTTGCCACGTTACTTTTGGGCCAAGTAAACCCTGCAAAGAATTTAATCCCGAGCCAAAGCGCCGCTTCGCGGCGCTCCCGGCCGCAAACCCTGCAATTAATCCCTCTCGGACCCGTTTGCCACGTTACTTTTGGGCCAAGTAAACCCTGCAAAGAATTTAATCCCGAGCCAAAGCGCCGCTTCGCGGCGCTTTGTCTCGGACCCGTTTGCCACGTTACTTTTGGGCCAAGTAAACCCCGAAGAAAATCACTGTCATCCTCACGAAGCGCAGCTTCGCCGCGCTTCGCGGATGACAGTGATTTTCTGCGAAGTTGCATTAGTCTTGACCGCTTGGGAGGTTAACCCTTGTCACGATTACAGTATTACAGAAAGACTGTTGTCATGTCGGTCAATGTAAGAAACGAAGGTGTATAGTGAATATGGGTAACTGAGCTTCTTCAAGCTTCTTTTCCGAACTTGATGTGCATTAAAGGCAGAGGGCCACCTCGTTCTGCCTGTTGGATTTACCAACATATCCTAGACCTTCTCATCATGTTGATCCCTGGGATGTACATCAATAGGCACAGAAGCGACGAAATCCCCATTTTGAAAGGCTCGAACTGGATGAAAATTTGGGGACCGGAGGCGGATCGCTCCAAGCTGTGCTGGCTGCCTGCCACGGCTGCCGCGTCGGTCAACGAGTCTTGGCGTGTCCAATCGATAAGATCAACGGCTTCACATGTCAGTTCGGGTTGGCAAACTGTTACAGACCCCGTCCTGGAAGACGGGTTTATAGACCATTCTGAGACAATTTATGTATACCATTGGAACCATCGCGCCGAGTAGATGCTGAATCTGCTGTTAGCTGAACTACGAAAATGAGGTGGACCCCTGCCTTTAAACCCTTTTAATACCATGGTATTACGTGTCTGCGTGCACAGTCGAGCATTAATTTACAAAATCAACGCGGGATTGAATTGCGCTTCAAAGGAACAACAGTGAACGTGGCACCTCAAATCTGTTGTAGTCTTGAAGGACGGTAAGTGCGGTTGTTGTACGGGAGGGTGAAGAGGGGAGGGGGCTGCTTAAGTTGCTGTGCATCGTTTGCTACTATACACTGTTTCCTAGCTTATTTCCCTCCACTTGGAATGTATTTTTTCCGCGTGCTCAATCCTATCCAGTAGTGTGGACGTCAACTATTTTTTTAGTTACAGTGCCTCCTCGGAAATTTACATTATAGCCAGTAAATTTAAGCGCGTTTTAGTACAAATTTTCGGCACTGTCAAATGCACTGGTTAAGTCTGCAGTTTCCGAGCAAATCAGCTGAAAAAATTGTTCTTAAATGCTGTTATGGGTAGAATAAGATATTTCTTCACCTTGACGATAGCTGGGCGATCACGCAGAATTAAACTTGGCCCATACTTAAGGCTGTTCATGAATTTCAGCCATTGCTCTGTGGCGTTTTGGTCCAGGTTTCTCATATAACGTTTTCGCCGGGAATAGAAACTACACTCGGAAGGAGCACTCACTGCGCTTAATCAATCATGTAGGCGGTAAGGCACTACTTAGCAGTTAGAAGATTCAGCAGAAAATATTGTCACAATAGGGGGATATATGTCGGCTCGCATTTTTTAAAAGTGAGTTCAAAGGCGTACTACCTTAAGCGAAAGCCTCGTCAAAAACCCGGTCTTAACCCATAATTACAATTAACCTTCCTCTATTCGGCACAGAAGGGAGTGCGAGGAAGCATGGGTTTCTGGTGGAGAAATAATTGAGCTAACGATGTGCAATAACTTTTGCCATAACACTGTAATTGGGCTTGAGTTCAATGCAGTGGTGTGCGCAACTTTATCTTCCTAGAATGTGTCAAAAGACATGAATAACAGGAACACATTATCGGCATGACTGTAGCACAATTGGCTTCTTAAGTGAGGTCGGCTTTTATCACAACATTCCCTACCCGCTTCGTGGTCTGCTCGAATTTGACCACTATTCTCGGTCATCCTTTTGATTAGACCACGAATGACCGTCAATGCACAAAGACATGTGCCACGAAGTGAAATCCAGCGTCAATAAGCCCTGTTCCTTGACCATTCCTGGTCATCACCGTTCAAGAAGGAACTGAGCGCCACTTCTTTTAAGTCAAGTTAGTTTGAAAAAACCCTGAAAAAAAAAGCGCCGGCTTGCAGATCTTTTTTGGAAAACAAATGCGGGGAAGATTTGTCTGTATAGGTGTAAGAGGATGTGAGAAGGAAAATTAAGAAAAAAAGGTGGTGGAAATAACTACGAAAACCTTCAAGCCAGCTTTTTCACTTATTTCCTTGAGTCGGCGCAGAATTATATATTACTGATTCTTCCAAATGACCGACACAAATAAATATTATAGCATTGAACAACTGGGGATTTTTTCCACTTGATACAGCGGAGATATGGGAAGAACTCCGCAGTTGCGACCATTTTAGCGGACTGCCTGCGGCACAGGGGAATAGCCGAGATTTCCGCATATCGGTGTCCCTAGAAAATCGGCAAAAAGTTTTTAGGTTGTTCTTTCGAGGAAAATAGTTGGACACCGGCTTGAAGAAGGTCGCAACTATTTTTCGGATTTTTTCTCCTCAAATTTTCTCGCTGCCAAGCGGGGAAAATTCCCTAGCATTTGAATTCTGGACCATTCTGCATGTGGGTGCCTCTGGAAAATCAGTAAAACGTTTTCAGGCCGTTCTTTCGAGGAAAATAGTTGGAAACCGGCTTAAAGAAGATCGCAACTATTTCCGGCAGCGAGAGGTTGTGAGAAGGAAAAAAAATCCGCGAAATAGTTGCGACCTTCTTCAAGTCGGTTTCCGACTGTTTTCCTCGAAAGAACGGTCCAGTAACGTTTTACTGATTTTCCAGAGGCACCCACATGCAGAATGGTCCAGAATTCAAATGCTAGGGAATTTTCCCCGCTTGGCAGCGAGAAAATTTGAGGAGAAAAAATCCGGAAAATAGATGCGACCTTCTTCAAGCCGGTGTCCAACTACTTTCCTCGAAAGAACGGTCCAGTTACGTTTTACTGATTTTCCAGAGGCACCCACATGCAGGATGGTCCAGAAATCAAATGCTAGGGAATTTTCCCCGCTTGGCAGCGAGAAAATTTGAGGAGAAAAAATCCGGAAAATAGTTGCGACCTTCTTCAAGCCGGTGTCCAACTATTTTCCTCGAAAGAACAACCTAAAAACTTTTTGCCGATTTTCTAGGGGCCGATATGCAGAAATCTCGGCTATTCCCCTGTGCCGCAGGCAGTCCATTGCGCAATCGCGCTGGGACCATGCATAAATCCATGGCTGCTTCCACTGTTGCTCTTGCTTATTTCAGTCACGTGTTGGGCGTGGTCGCGGCGGCGAGTTTGACCAATAGCAGCCCTGACACATAGCCACACGTTCAAGGTACACAGGGGGGCTAGCGCTTTATTATATAGGGGGATAACGTCTCAAATCGCTTTCCTTCCTCTATAATTCTAGACTAAGTGCAGATTAAATCTGTTTAACTTACCGCTTGTTCGATACAATAAACTACAGGAAACAATAAAATTATTCATTTTCGACAAAATAAACAGTTCGAGACAATACAATCTTATTAGGGTGAAAAATTCAAAAACCAATAATGAAGAACTCAACCACCATAAACAAAACTAAACTTGCAGAGATCTAGCAAATCCTATTCGTTTATTACCTAGATCATAAATGTTACAAAACTGCCTTATAAACGGTGCGCCGAGCACCCAGTTGGCTCCCCAAAACGCTCCAAATCCATTTATCGCCAAAATACATGTATTTTCGTCGACACGAATGATGAGGTTCTTCGACTCGATTGTGTACTTATGCTTGCCAATTGTCAGTGTGATGGACGGGTTGGCATTGCAGTCGATGTAGTAGAGATCATGTTCCGACATATACTGAAAAACATATTTTGAGAGAAATCTGTTGGAGTATTAGGCATTCAATGATTTGCTGTGGGAGTCTAGGATTTCGTGGTTGTGAAACAGTGACGGATGCCGAAAAACCCAGAGATCGTGTTGGACGTAGAAAAAATTTTGGGGTGTCAGTCACGTTGGAGAGCTAATTAAGAAGTTACCTTAATACCGAATGATCATTTTATCCAAAAGATAGAGAAAATAAAATATTTGAAGAGTGGGGATTGACACAAAAAAGCCGACGAACATAAGCTCATACGAAATTTTCTCGCTTTTCCGCTTGGTTTAGCAATAATCCCACTATGTTTCAGAACTTTTCCTTCTTTCCATTAGCGTGGAGGCATACCATCAAAAATTAACGCGAAAATTTCAAGAGAATCAAAAGACATGTGTCATAAAAATTTTTCTCTGGATTAATATCGAACTTTTCAGAGCGTCCATGATCAAGTGACATTTGTTAGCAAAGTAGCTTTCTATCTTAATGTTGGAGCGATTCCTCACAGTATTCCTCAGCAACGGCTCCATGTGTTCCAACTTACCTAGTGTTTTCCTCCAAGCACAATTGTGATCATTCATTTTTGCATTTTTGTCGCACCGTTTTCGATATTAGCCAGATCCTTCATAGGGTGTTGCAGTCAAGACAATGTTTCACAATTTCGGATGTTTGAACATTTTGTGTGTTGCTGCGCTAGGTGATAGGTGATGATTGAGGGTGATTTGTGATGATGCAGGAACAAAGAATCAAGGACTTCACTACGTTAGAGGGTAGCGAGTTAAATTACATAAATAAATGACATCTTGCTGGAAAATTTAGAAACTTGGCGATAAAAATATAAAATTTTTGGGTGCTCAAACACCTACTGGTTCTTACGCAGTTGCTCTACGAGTTTAGTGGTCGTCTGCTTCGTATGGCCAAAAAAAAACACATGATAGGTACTTTAGTAACTAATGTTCCCACCGTTGCATTCAGCTTGGAAGCAATTGCTTCTACATTATATGAAGAAGCGCCGAAAAACGATGAGCTGGTGTCGGAGATGGCTTCGGAGGAGTATTGGTACACGTAGCCGCCCGCAGTGACGTTGACCACCTCAATTGAATTGAAAGTAAAAAATTGAATGTGTGCTGCGGTATATAAGTAGAAAAAGAGAGTAAAAGGAAGCTTTCACAGTATAAATTGATATTTTCCGTTACCACCAAGCAGACTCAGTACAGTTACAAATATATTCACATGTTGTTGTTATTGTCTAGTTCACATCAAATGAGTGAGTATTTATGTTAGGAAAATGGTTTTGGCTGGAACAGACGCGGTCATCCTTGTTGTATAATTTTCTGCTATGAAATGCCAATATAGTACAGGGATCCGCAATAGAAGAGGATTGCAAGGGAGCTCGGAATAAGTTTATGAAGCGTTACAAGTATAAACCATACGAAGCGGGTGAATAATAGGAAGACAACAAGAGCACGCGACGTCTACCACCGCGCAGCAAATCCAGCATGAACGATGAAGCACGTGGAAGCAAAACCAGTTTGATTTAATTCTAACCATTACCTTGAATTTCCAGTAAGTTGCTACAGATGCTGGCTCATAGGCGATCACATCTCCACAATGCTGCTTGTTCAGCCCGCCGTATGTGACTACTCCTCCGAACACATTCTCTGCCTCTTAAAAAGTGCGTTCAACAAAGGAAGATACAAATCTAGAAGTTGCTCTCACTTCAACAGACGACAACATTGATATCAGACACATTTTGCCGTTGTTGAGGTAGAATCGGATGCTCTGCTAACTGCGCAACACGAACGCAACCCAAACTGCGTAATGGTTCGAGTAGAAACCTTAGCAGCAACGGATCCCAGTTGGTGCTATCCTCCCCTTGACTGCTTCTCAAGCTTTCGTCCCTTTTGCAGCAATTGCTGAGGGATGGTGTATAGCAATAAAGCAATGGAGGGGAGGATGATAGCAACTGGAAACCGTTGCTGCTAGGGTTTCTACTACAACCATCACGCTGTTTTGGCTGCGTTCGTGCTGCACAGTTATCAAACTACATATATGATTTATGAACTTCAACGCGATTATGAAAGAAATAAATATACGTACCCCATCCAACACGTTCCATATAGAATGTGAATATAGGTTCAACCAATCCGAGTTTCCACGCTCGTTCGAAGGGTGAAACAGCATCATTGTAGGAGAGTGAGGAAAACGCTAGCCCAACGACGCCATCGACTAGACGCTAAATAAACTCTTCTCCCACCTGAGCTAGGAATATATATATATACAAATCAGTGGCGGACGCAGGGGGGGCGGGGGGGGGGGCGCGCCCCCCCCGAGAATGGGTCGCCAAATTTTCGAAATTACTTTACAATACAAATAAAAATCTTGTGTTAGTTTATTTTTAATTGTTTATTTTTATTATTATTTTTAATATATTTTTTATTTATTGTTTATTATTATAATTAATATTGTTATTAATTTTAATTTACGTCTGGGTCCCCAAAACGGCGGAGACCCCACTTTTTCCCACGCCCCTCCCCCCTCCCGCCCACTTTCTGCGTCCGCCACTGATATATACATATATGTATATAAGTGAAGGTTTGTTTGTTGGTGTGTTTGCATGTGCAATTGTTTTGATGCTTCCTCAGGGGACGGTAAGGACATGTCATGGATTTTGAAACACGCTCTGAATATATGACAACCATTATGCATGGAAACATCGAGTTATTGATTTATTGAATTTTTTACCGAGTTATTGACTTGTTCGCTTCCTCTCAGGGCGTGTGAGAGCGCATATACTGTGGCTCTCGAAGAAACTGAAGCAATTACAGACCTTGTCAAAAATTACGCGTGCGGTTTCATATCGTCGCGGCCACAGAATCGCGGCGGGACCTACTCTACTCTCTCACTTTGAGCATGCTCTCTTCGCATCCATCGCTCAGGTCCCATCGCGTTTCTGCAGTTACGGAATCCGTCTATCTTTTTGAGAAGGACTGTATGTCACGTATTTTCCATAACGTTATTATCCGAATAGCTCCATTATTTGGCAAGGCAGCCAACATGCTGACCACCAAAATAACATACACCTTGAATGAATTTGTCGATAGTAGCACATTTCCTCATCAGCGTGAAATACCAATGTAGCAAAACATCCGAACAAGGCAGCAAATACCATCTCGTTGTTTATACCCAGTGGTAAGGCTGGTTATTCTGAGGAACCCCATCCAATGTGTATGACATCTGCATAGCACCGTCAAATGTGCAGGCCAAACCTGCAGGCAGGGGAATGGCTCCCGCCACGAAAATATGCCTCCACCGCCAGCGTTATTATGCGCGAGTCCCGCAACAAGGAAAGGAATCGGCAAGGAAATTCTTCAGGTCTTCATTCTTTTTCGATGGTTTTTACAGTATTCATGTGTTTCTCCCATACTTATTGTACATAGTTGTATTATCAAACTACTACCTATGTGCTATCTATTATCCCAGTAATGCCTTCCACCTTGATTTCGCTCACAGCACCCGCGACCCCTAATATAAATAAAAACGGAATTGATGTGTGTTCATTCCTAGACATTACAGCACAGGTTTTCATACCCGTGTGATCCCTCTGCAGTAGGCAAATCAGCCTTTTAACGTCCAAACTTCATCAATACTGCTCATTTTATAATCAGAACAGAATTTTATGGACGTTTATCTTCCCCGTTAAGGAAATAATCTCTTACCTCACCAAGAAACTCATCGATTTTATTTGCAAAACCAATCTTTGTGGCTGGAACTACGAGCTGTGCCGTGCCTTTGTCACCAAACCTCAGGGTGTCGTTTCCAAAGAAGCCATGTGCTGTCCCTCGAGGACGATACTGCAAATAGTCTGACAAAATGTTTCATCATCGCAGAATTGAGATGATGGTGAGACAGTTAAGCCTCATTAGACCAGAATATTCTACTCACTCCCATCCTCCACGTTCCATTCATTGGGACGTAACTAGACGACTTCGCAGACTCGAAGTAGTGTTTTCCTCTGCAGGGGTTCTTCTTTCTCGGCTTTTTATCCTCGCAGCATACTTGATGAGGGCAGAAGATTTTGCATATCACTTCAACCAACAAATTATGAGAAAATATTTTTCCATGAAGGAAAAAATCGAATAATATTCGTTGTTAGAATGTATAGCAACGTACTTCCTTGGTCACAAATTGAATCGTCACAAACCAGTGGCTTATCAGCGGAACAAGTGTAGTCGACGACCCAAGTGTCCGGCGACCCAGTGTCTAGTACCACCTAGGTTATAAGGTAACACGTGTTGATTGCTGTTAAACTCTAGAAAACCCTTTTATTCATTGGTACCCACAGTAAAAGTCTGCTCCGGGCTGCCGATCGTAATATTGGCAACGTATTCCATGTTGTGGTAAGCATTGATCTTAAAACGAGGAAGCTGGAGATATGGTTATCTACATGACAGTTAGCAAGGCGTGGGACCTTGACCTCTAGGTTCATGGCGTAGGTTTCCTTGCCTATTTTTTAATGCGTCGTCAAGTGTGAACTTTCTTTTGAAGTTTTTTTTTGAATTTTTTAAAAGTGCTCACTCTGATACTTGAACTCTGCGAAGTCTCACTTGTTCTCTCATAATTTTGCAATCTCTATCTAGGCATATCCTCCCTTTTCAAGGATTAGTTCTTTGAATCCAAATTTTTGTTCGAGAACTGATGTCGTGAAATTGCAGGAAGGCTAAGCAATAGTGCTGTTTAAGGATTTGAGTTCTATCGCAGTGTATTTAATGAATGGACAACTCGAAATATTCGTGCAATGCTTCGAAAAGTATGTATGACAACTACTTTCGACTCCAACGGCCGGAGAAGTTCTCTTCATGTTATATATGTATGCATGTTAGTTGAGCACTCTGACGCTCCTTCTGTGATATGTTTGAAACTATGGTGGGAGCGAAAAGGTTTCATATTTGAATTGAATAAGCGGCAAAGTATAGGGCTCCAAAATTATTATTACTGTTATAAGTAAGCTGGAGTATTCATTATAATTTGGTAAGGTAAACTGGCGTGATAATCGAATTTACAATAATTGAACCCTCAATATGGGCATCACTTTTACCACTTTTCACAAAACTTTGCTGCTCAAACAAGAGGAGCAGATCAGAGAATCTACCCAGTCTACGAAATTAACAGAATTCCTTAGTTTTGAAGCTACATCGTCAGATATATCTTATAACCTATTTTTCATGGAATGCCTGAGAATGCCTGCAGAACCATGGAAAAAACTTGAGGTGATCTATGATTTCTTCTTCACAAGTGATCTTATGCAGTTGTTCCGTGGACATTCAAGCAATTAATGGATTTTCAGCTGCTTTTCTACTGTACTTACATTTTGGTGGAAATGACTCTTTTCGGTAGGGGCTTCCATAATTTGCCTTGACCTCATCTGCTTGATATGCGTTGCCCATGATCCTGCTCGTAGCATCTCGACCATTTTCGACCGGATTTTTACAAGTGGCATTTGATACGTTTCAGCTATTGCATCGTTTGTTGCAGCAAGGAGAACAAGCCAGAGAAGCATCACCTATAAGAGGGTTCTTTTTTGAATGAGTTCTCGATGGTTACGAACGACTTTTCACCATTGAAAGTTATGTTTTTCTCGTTTCTGAAGTAAGGATAAAGAAAATCAATGGGGATTAGAAAGATTTTGGGGTCTCGGAGGCGAAAAAAATAGTCTGCTTTTCAGCTAAAATTTGAATGGGTAGGTGTAGTAGATGCTAGTCGAGTGGACGAGTGGTTACCTTACACATACGGCCACGGAGACTATTTTGATGACCTTGGACAACTTTCCTCAACTTCACCACCTCGTAGCTTTCTGCAACTAGTACCTTTGCCAGATCTTATGCGTCCAAATAATTACAAAATCACTACGCCCTAGAAAATAGTGATGTGAACCTAAAACACTCCCTAGAAAAACAATAATTTTCGACCTAACTACCAGCAGAGAGATGCCAACTCATTCACTACGCTTGAGAGATAGTACTTCATAGCTTGCCTGCTTACAGGACGCAGAGAGCTCAGCGGTGATTAAGGCGCCATCTTTACGGTCCGAGCGACATCAAGAGAGTTTACCAAACGGAGACGTTATCACCAGCTTTGCGCTTAGGATAGAGATCAAATGAGGAAAAGAGGTGTTTATGCAAATACGACCGGCAATGTCGGGCGAGAGGCGTGAGCGCAGTGCTCCCCTTCAGATTTAGTATTCCTTCATCTCATGTCTTCCTATTTCGTTGGCTTCCATGCTCCCCCTTCAGTAACTCCTACTCACTTTTGATGTGCCTTAACAATACTTATTATAAGTTTGATTTTCGAATAAAAGCACCTAAGCCATTCATCTCCAACAGGGACCTGCAATGCAATCACCTCTAAAGATGTGCTCCGGCGACTTTCACTACAAATAAAAAGGAGCAGAAGAAAACTGGAAATGGCACGGCGCCACATCACTGATGATGTGGTGCGGCTGAGGTCGGTAGGAAGGACAGGATGTGAAGCTCATTCAGAAATAAGATACGTGGGTATTTTGGCACTTGAAGTGTCATATTAGGTGTTAACATCAGTCCTTGCGCTTCTTTTCAATTGCGGTTTTTCCTGACGCAATGTCATTTTTCTGTAACGTTCTTATACCATCTGAAAGCGCTTTCCTTCCTCTACAATCGAGTCAACATAAGTTTTCACAAACTATTGAATTAATTTTTAAGCTCAAGGAGAAACACGCTAGATTGAGGAAAAACACCATTTCCTCCTTGTATTCAACAGTGACCAGAAAGCATCCGATACTATTTGAGCCTGTAAGCACTGTAGAACGTACACTCGAAAGAACATCACCAATCGAACTTTTGGAGGGGCAGTTTGACGGTGTTGGCAAAGGTAGGGTCCGATGTTACTGTGGGCAAAATCAGTTAACCCTTTTGGATTCTGTCAACAGGATTTTCTCAGTTATTTTGTAGCTTCGAGAAGTATGATGTTCATAGAGGCTGCTGGAGCGATTTTCAAGTTTAGTGAGAGAAATCTGTCTAGTCGAAGTGGTTGGTGCCACTGTGACCAAATTTGTCTTCTTTGATCTTAAAAACCGCTCATGACCAGCCATTTTAAACAAAACATCTCTTAGTAGAGGTACTTATAGAGGTAGAGGTCGCTACTTAGTAGATTAGTAGAAATTGCTCGTACAGTTTTGATGGTCTTCCGAGCTTTAACTGATTGGCAGGAGAGGCATCTGTCGGTTGCGCTTATTTTCATTGACTCATCGCTCCTCTTCGCAGGCTTAAAACTCATGCAAGCTATCGTTTTAGGAAAAACTGTTCACATCGTTTTCATAGAGGAAGATTAGCGCTTTCGAATCCTATATAACTTGTACCTAAAAGATAACAAATAGAAAGGAAAAGTCGTCCGAAAAAAAGCGCAGGGACTTATGTTAACACCTAATATTTCTATCTAGTCTGTTGCATTCATAGCCAGTCTTTTCGGAAGTATGGTTGTTTTAATTCTTCCAGCAATATTAGTGAAAGTGAAGTAAAAGAGGCAAATCAAGCGTGTAGAGACGGCTGCCACATTTTCTCGCTACGTTCATGTTTTCTGAGTTAAGATATGAGCCCATTTCTAATGCGGGTTTTCTATATCTTTTGAATGTCCAGCACTCTGGTTAGAAAAAGGTTAGAAAAAATTATGTGCTTTTATAATTTCCGCTTGACGTACAAAATTGGTGTCTCATTCAGCAGTTCTCTCTTTGTTGTCAAATTTGTTTCAGAGATATCCATCCAGAGAATCTGAACTATCTTCCAAGGACAGAAGAACAATGAATCTTCAGTGAAAAACAGCACCCAAAACCTTCGATCTGCAGAAGCTTCTCAGAGACGAGAAGAACATGTGACATAGCATAACCTAGCACATATAATAATACCTTGACAAACGTGAAATCGGAATAGTATGACAAAAAGCAGCAGCTATTTATGGGCTTTATCAGAAAATTGCCTCATAGCTCGTCATCACATGATTACCTTTCGAAGAAAGTGCACGTGGCTAAAAAATTTGCAGGTGCTTTCTTGTAATGATTACGTGTGACCATACGTTTTCAGTTTTTTTCCTGTGTAATTTTGGAAATCTCCTTCAAAAATGTTTTGTTTGATATCGCTTAAATACCTTTTAAAGGTTCATCACCTCTCATGACGACTTCAAATCCCTAAGTTGGTCTTATAAAAGCATGCATCCAGGGAGGGTATCCAGATTAGAGATTTGATACTGTGAATCGCACTAAGGGGCACCCAAATTAATCGCTATCGTATTACTCTAATGCGAATCTGACTAGTCCTCGTCTTGGTTCCAATTATAAATGATATAGAAGGCATGAATATATTCCAGAGGTCAAATTCCGATGAGATAGTTTCCATTCGCGGAGCGATCAGAGAAACGTAACCATAAATCATGGGTAGTCGTTTGACGTACATCATCTGCCCTGTGATAAACCTTGTTTCTTTCTTGTTTTCTTGAATGATCATGATTCCTCAATCATCTCTGGATGTTTCCGCAAATTTTGTTGTCTTAATTGTTGGTGTTGGGCGGTTGACCGAGCAGGTTCAGTTATAAACATAACAGTCCCTTCAGTGATTGGGATAATACGGCTATATACGTATTCCGTAGGAATTTTTTTTTGATATGAAGAAATTGATGCTTTAATGACCTCTTTATCACTTCATTAAGTTGATTGATAGCTATTGTATCACATGAAGCGTTCATATCATGCAAGTTCATATCATGCAAGATTTTTTGTGAGTGTACGTGACTGCAATGTGTGATTGTCTAGGAATGCTCTGAAAAGCACATTTGCAATGCAGTCATCGAGGTAATTAATCGACGGAACACAAAAAAGGCAACCCTCTTTTCTTTGTTTTGTTTTCTGCATAAATCCGTTAATCTTGCTCTTCATCAGAACTGCAGCAAAGCAGTCGGTTTATTGAATGATTTCGATAATAATTAGACACTCTCAATTTTCCTGGCATAATTTGCGACAAGCATATATTCTCAGAGCCTCCAGCCTTAATTGGTGGCCACAAACAATTAAGAAGGTAGTCGCTTCAATAGTAATGCTAAAGACACGATTCTGAAGGCAACCTATAAGTCTTTTCTTCAGGAGTCATATATATATATATATATATATATATATATATATATATATATATATATATATATATATATATATATATATATATATATATATATAATAAGAAACTGTTCTGTAATGCTCTCACCCACATGCGTGCAAGCACGAAAACGAACTAGCGAAGGCAGTGTGTGACAGGGGAAAATTTTTGAGCAGGAGCATCATGTTTACACCGCGTTAGGTCGAGAACTAGAACTACAACCCATCGTTTATATTTATTTATTTATTCATTTATCACACCGCAATGGCGTGCCATCCTTTGTCGTACGAACGCCTACAACACAGAACAAACAACCAACGTAACATGTAGAAAACACGAGATGCAGGGCTGGAAACGTGGAACTCAAACCCATAGACTCCCACTTACGCGGGCGATAACATCTCGTAGGCCTAGTGGCAGGAAGCTTAGTTTTCTACTCGGACCTAAAAACTATTATTCTACTGAGAGAATATGCGGACTGATGCAACGTTTACCGAGGAATTGAAAAAAGAACTGAACAAGAATCTCTTTTAATCGTGGGTATCTTCACATATCGGATATGTTAGCTGGAAAAGGTATAAGACCTTTGAGATAATTACGCCCTAAGAACACAACTGGAGTGTTTGTATGGTAAAGGTGCGTCTACGGACACTTACCACCCGCACGCGCAGTGTCAGGCCGTTTTACCTTTTTGGGCCTATTCCAAAACAGCCGTTCGTGGTTCCAAAGATGCCCTAGGTCACTACAGCGTCTTAATGATCACTTTAGATGTAAGCTAAGCAATCCTTATTGAGGAACGACTGGGAACAGCACTTTTCTTCTAGTGTTGTACAAGGGCCTGACGCGCCGCGCGTGGTAAGTGTCCGATAATCGTAAAGGTGAAGCGTGGAGCGACGTCTGTAATGGGCGGCGCCCTCTCGAACCTAGCTAAAATTCAAACGTTCCACGTAGTTGCTAAATATTATAGGTCCAAGTTCGTAAAACATCACATTTTCTCATGAATTGCTTCCATCAACTTACGAGAGCCTCCGCAGCAGCGAGCCGCTCTTTTCCCAGTTGTCTCACCAACGTCGCCGTGACGACAGGGCAATCCGACTGAAATCATCAGTTCGCTACCCATATCCATACTTTGATGAAGAGTAAAGATGTTTGGATTGCGTCACAAACATTCGTAAGTCATCCAATTGCAGCAACCCCGCAACTAACTCAAGCCGTTACTCAGGGTCTTCATCGATGAAGTTCGCAACGAAAAATTTAACTTACCAAGGTCGTCCTGTAATAATCACGGCCACGAGTTTGCTCATTGCGGTGGGCAGTAGTGCGGTCAGATGATGTGACCGTGAAGATGATATTTCATCTCAATTTCCTCACTAGCAAGAGATTTTAGAATAAACAGCAAAAACACAAGTAAAAAACTTCATAAGAACTCCTTTATTCTTTCTTTTTTCTATCAAAAGCACCCAAGCGCAAGTTGGCTATTCTCTGCGAAGACACTCGATCACGCTGGACACCTTGGAGCTTTCATCCTGAAATAAGTTATTGGAAAGTACAGTGACAAGCGCTGAGCTTTTCTATAGTATGACACCCACCAAAAGGCCGCCTAGTTCTTCTCGATTACTCTCCAGAACATCAGCTGTGCAGAGTAATAAGCCAATGTAAGCTTGTCCAGAGCAGCCATATAACTACAATGAGTATGATTTCTAGCGTTCGTTTCATTGTATCAATTCCAGTTAAGCTTGGATGTGACATATGGTCATAAAAATATCACATAAATACATGAATTGCTCCTTGATTTTGTTATTTTCTGGACCGACCGAAACATTGGAAGTGGAGATCCAGAAGCTCAGGAATCGTACAGAACTCAATACAATATAATTTATGGTGGATCACTAATGTCATCCGCGACGTTGGAAATCTCAGTGATCAGTGAAAATAGGACGCTAATGTGAAATGTATTCAATACTCAGAAGTGGATGCATACTACCAAGACAAACAAAAATCTTCATCAGCAGGAAGGAAGGAAAATTCTTTGGAAATAGAGTGTGGTAGGATGTTCTACTACTTTCCAACTACAAAAACTGCGGGAACAGGTTCCATCCATGAACAATATATAATAGTTAAGATTGCTTGAAAAGTGTGGTGGTGGTGGTGGTGCAAGACTTCCGGACTAACCTAATATATATTAGTACCTGCAGTTTGCAGCTTGCATAACGATACAGGGAGCAGAAAGTCGCTCGTTATGGATGAGCATTCATTTTTGTTTTTCACTTCCTTATAGCAATCCATAATCAAAAATAGCAGATTCGGAGGAGACTGTCTAAGGCATAGATAACAACTATGACTCATCCTTACACCTCTTTCGACATAAGAAAACTATGAAGTAAGAAGATCTTGATTTCTACCTGCTCCTGAACTGAGAGCAATTTGGGGTCGGCTGTGTAGAGGCAGTCCTGGAAACTTGAAAACGCAGCAACGTTTGCAACAGAGAATATAAGGAAGGGTAGAATCATTTGCTCTGAAAAAAGATCAGTGAGGAAACCTGCCACAAGGCAAGAAACAACAGCGAACCAAAACAAGCAATCGTTATAAGTAGCAAGTTGTTCACAGCTCAGGATAATTCTAAAATGAAGCGTGAAATGAGAATAACCACGGAGGAACCATACTCGTTCATATCAACTGGGGAGGCTCTGCTTCAAATAAGCTTACTACG
Source organism: Ancylostoma caninum (assembly GCA_037903475.1). Lineage (NCBI taxonomy): Eukaryota > Metazoa > Nematoda > Chromadorea > Rhabditida > Ancylostomatidae > Ancylostoma > Ancylostoma caninum. Next base: position 26,957 of record JBAJFG010000362.1, read on the forward strand.
ACATAAACTATGGTAACATGACGTCTGTCATGTCACTAGGAAAAGTTAATGTTTTAGGAGTAGCCGGTGGTCATCAGGGGGAATGGGAGGAGGTGGTTGGAGGGAGAATGAGTTGACAAAATTTTCAAACTTGCTTTGTGAACTCGACAGAAATTTTGCATTTGGCTAGTTCAATCGCTCATGGTTATCGCCACTGTTTGAATGTTTGCTATCAACTGTCCAAACTGTAATTATTTTTTTAATAACCTTATTTTTCAAACACATTTAAAAGTGTCCCACTCGTTTGGTTCGCTATTTTGGCTTTGCTGAGAGCTTTTCTCGCCGCTCCCTCGCCTCATCTGAAATCGCTACTAGCTGAAAGCATTGAAATGTTCCAAGAGCAGGTACATAAATTTTCCTATCCTACATTTACTTATGTGTAAGAATTTCTGAGCAGCAGTTACAGTGAATTTTTGGGTTTGTATGTTTGCTTTATATCTTATATACAGTCGGGTCCGGCAGCCACTGCAAATGGGCGCCGGCGGGCGCCGGCCGCCGCCACCCTCCGGCGCTCCGGTATTAATGAGCTATAAATCACTCGAGCTTGGGAGAAAGCGAAGAAAAATACAATTTTAGCCCATAGTAGACAGAGTGCAGTGGATATGTTAAGGCTATAAAGCAGGGGACCATTTTCACAACTTTCACGTTTTTTTCATTTTTGTGATTTTCATGGGGAAAGATTTCTGAATACACAATAAGCGAAGCCAACTCTTCCATTTTCTGCTATAGTACACTGCTTCGCGAATACAAAAATGGCCGTTATTCTTCTATAGATGGACACAGTACTTCAGTTATCCCATCTGAATAATAAAGCTCATCCAATTCGGGATCCTCAGAAATAATTGAAATCCGTATAAATTGTTCCATATCCATTGCGAAGTAGTTCTACCGCTGTCATTTATCTTTCGTGGAGTAGTCCTTTACGGCGGAGTTACTCTCTCCCGGTTTCCCTCAACTTTGAAAAAGTGGTTTTTCACTATTACTTACACTATTACTATTACTTACACTTACACTTATCGTAGTTTATCTTCGAAATTTATGCAAAACGTTGCCGGATGCCTTCCTGGACTACCCGAAGGAGATCACGGGGGACGTTCCAAGCAGTGAACCCCAAACACTGCGATACTTAACTCTGGATCTCCAACGGAGTGGAACCAGCGAAAGGGACAGATTGCAATCTGCCACTCAAACCACTGAGCCATCCGGGCTACTTTTTATGTTGGAGTTTGTTTGATAACTGCAGCAGTCGTAGGCAGCATACTATATGTATTTGCAAAACGGGGCACAGGGCAGGATTCGATCCCCTGACCACCACAACGTCAATCATTCGCTCAACCCACTGAGCTATGTATGCGCGCACGCGATGCAATATACAAATAGTGTCTAATCTTACTTACACTTACACTTATCGTAGTTTATCTTAGAAATTTAGGTGAAAAGGGAGTTGGGTGGGGCCACTCCTGTGAAGCCTAAGCCTAAGCCGTAAACCCATTCTTAAGCATAGGGTTAGGCTTATCTACCCTGTCTACTATGGACTAAAATTGTATTTTTCTTCGCTTTCTCCCAAGCTCGAGTGATTTATAGCTCATTAATACCGGGGCGCCGGAGGGTGGCGGCGGCCGGCGCCGCCGGCGCCCATTTGCAGTTGCTGCCGGACCGGACTGTACATAGTGTGCTCCGCTTATCCACGAAGCTAAGAAATCAAAGATTATTAGAAACAAAAAAAAGGTTTTCTCTAGGCTTAGCAAGCTTGCAGTTGAGATCTGGCTGTTTAATTTCAAAACATTGCTCGTTTCCACATACTTCTATTTCACTGTACAAGTGTGGCAGTGCGATGCTAATTCCTCCTTTCACGCAGCGCAGCTGTGGTTGCTGATCGTTCTTTGTGTGTGCGCCTGAGCAAAGTGTCGCGATGATCGTGGCTGCGAGCCAGTGGTGCCAAAACGCGAATGATCCTCTTCCCGTGGTCGTTGTGTTGTTATCGGTGAACACGGATGTCGTCATCGTTGCGCGCTCTTTTGCGCGGCGTGGTAGAAACGGCCGCTGCCGAGTGACTGTTCGGGGCGCTTCCTCGCTGCTAGCGTGTGGCCGATCAACTTCTTTTTGGTGAGTTTCTTTCTCTTCAGTTTTTTCGTTTGATTCGTTGTTACCGGTTTTTTCTTCGTGTTCCTCGTTCATGTCATCCCCACTTTCGCTAATTTCAAGGGGAGTTAGCATGTTAATAGATCGCTCCAACGTAGATTGTTTTGTACGTAATTTGACCGACCTCACTTCCCCATCTGGATCCTTTATTAGTTCTAAAATCAATCCGAGTTGCCAGTCTCCTCTTGGTGCATGTTCATCAGTCAGGAGCACTACTTCGCCAGGAAATGGTTGCTTTCGTGTAAATTTCCTTTGTTTGATACGTTTTTGATGGAAATTTCTCAATTCTAGCAAGTAGTTTCCTTTCCAAACTTTCCAAAGCTCTTGAAGGTATTGCAGCTGTTTTCCGAGATATTGAGCTGCTTGCTCCCTCGTGGATATTGTCGGCAAGTATTCTGGGTCTTGATCTTCCTTTTCGCTCTCCTTTTGCGGGAAAAGGTTGACATTTGCACGATGTGTCAGAAAATCGATTGGTCGTAAGACAACCGAATCTTCTAACGTGCTCCCGGCATACGTGAGAGGGCGAGAGTTTATCATAGCTTCTATTTCTGTGATCAATGTGAAAAAGTCGTTTTCGTTTAGAACTTTCCGACCCATTAGTTTGTGTAGAGTAGATTTCATGACTCCAATGAGTCTTTCATAGAAACCTCCCTTCCATGGCGAAAGTGGAGTGATGAATTTCCATAGTATTGTTTCATCAGTTAGGAAAGTTCTTATGGTGTCGTCACTCGTGAGCGTCGGATTTCCTTCATTTGTTATGATTTCACTTCCGAGTTTGAAATTAGTGGCGTTGTCAGAAATGATTATTTGTGGTTTGCCTCTACGTGCAACAAATCGACGTATACCGTTGATCAACTGCGTTGCGCTTAGATTGTTTACCACTTCTAAGTGCACCGCGCGTGTTACCATGCAAGTGATCAATAGCACCCATCTTTTCTTTGTTTCCTTTTCAGAATCGATTACGCGGAACGGTCCTCCGAGATCGACTCCGATGTGCGAAAAGGGGCGCGTTGGTTCGGTGCGGGACGTTGGAAGAGGAGGCGAGTCTGGATAAAAGTAAGGCTTACCATTCCAACGTTTGCAAATCAGACATTTGTTTAAACATTTTTTTCACCACTTGCCTTCCTTTTGGGATCCAGAAATGGATTCTGATATTTGCCAATGTTCCATTTACTCCTTGGTGTCCGCAACGTACATGAGTTTCCATGACAAAGAGAGGGGTAAGTGGGTGATGTGGTGGAAGAAGTATAGGTTCTTGTGTTTCTGGTGCCATAGTTTTGGTTTTGATTCTCCCATAGCACCTCATTATTCCCTGTGAATCTTTGTGGATGTTCAAATTGCTCCACTGAGCTGGAATTTTGGATGTTGTTTCCTTCTGCATCATTCTGATGATTACTCTTTCAGATGTACGTATGTCGATGGGCTCTAAGGAGCAAATGGGTATTTCTGAGCTGACGTCATCCAGTTCAGGTATGTTATTTTTCAAGATTTCCTGCTTTTCCTTTGATAACTTTCCAAACACTCGTACTCTGATGTATCTTAGGACGAGCGCTATCACTCGTTTGCACTTCCTGAGGGTAGAGTACTGTCTGAAGCGGAATGAATTTTCCTTTTGGGTGGTTACTTTTGCCACAGTGACAGTTTTTTCCAATTGTTCTGATGTATCTGTTTCACATTGCCATTGAAATTCTGGTAACTCCGGCCATGAGTCATCCTTTTCGATTAGAAATATAGGACCTGTCCACCAAATGTGGTTGTTCATTTGATTGGCTGTAAGCCCTCTTGTAGCGCAATCTGCCGGGTTGTTTTCGGAACTGATATAGTGAAGATGACAAGACAGTTTGTTGTCTGACCATTCTTGCAACCGTTTTTTGATTTCCTTACAGCGATTGGTAATGAACAGTCCAGTTTTTTCGTTTGACTGCACCCATTGCAATGCCACTTTAGAATCGCTGTAGATGCGGATTTTTGTTATTGGCAGCCCGATTTCTTTTAGAACGAAATCGGTCAGTCGGGTTCCAATTAACAATGCTAGCAATTCCAAGCGTGGTATAGTTAAGGTTTTACCCTTTTCTTTGAGTGGTGCAAGCCTTTGTCTTGCCATTAGTAGTGTTGATGTAATATTTCCCTTCTTATCGATTATTCGTAGGTATACAACCGCTGCGAATGATCGGTTAGACGCATCGACGCAAGTATGTATCTCGTATCGAGTATCTTGGTAGCTATTGGTCATCGAACGGGAGATTGTTGTTGCATAGGACGTCGCGTTATCACATATTGCTTTCCAATCGCGATCGTCGTCGGCAGACAAGGGATCGTCCCATGAATATTGCCGTTTTCACAGTTCTTGTAAGAATACCTTAGCTGGTAAAAGTAATGGAATGAGGTATCCTGAGGGGTCGAAGGTTAAGTGTACGGCTTGTAGAACTTTCCTTTTGGTTGGGTTTTCAGAATAGCGTAGTTTGCAACGCAAAGACATGGTGTCTTCCCTTGGGTTCCATGGTATGCCAAGGATTTTCGGATATCTTGCCTTCGAGAGATCTTCCTGTTTGATGTTTTTATTACATTCTCCGTCGTTGGTCATGAACTGGCGCAAGTTCATTGACATGTTGCCGAAGATCCTCTTGCATGTTGAATATTTTTCAATGAGAGATTGGGTGGAGACGTCCGTCATCATGACGTTGTCAACATAGAAGTTTGACTCTAGTTCTTTTTTTATTGCCTCGCTGAATCCCTTTTGTTGCCTTACTCCATGTTTGATAGAGATTGCCAGTAAAAACGGTGAGGCGTTGATGCCAAAGGGAAGCCTACAAAAGCGCATAATCTTGATGTTTTCATTTGCCGGTGGTTTGTTTACATCCTTAAGCCAGAGGAAACGGACTGAATCGCGTTCGGAGTTTTGCAGGTAAATCATGTGGAATGCTTTTTCCACGTCTGCAATCATTACTTTCGTTCCGATTCGCGACCTCAAAAGGATGCCACACAAATGTGGAAGAATTAAGGGGCCTTGGTGGATGACTTCATTAAGGCTTAGCTCTCCTTTCATTTTGGAGGAAGCATCGAGAACTATCCGAGTTTTTGTTGTTTCACTTTCCATTTTTATGACTGCTTGGTGAGGAATATAGTAACAGGGATTATCGGCATTCGGTCTGTCAGGTGCCTCTTCTATAAATTTTTTCTCGAGCTGATCATTAATGATCTTACAGTATTCCTCCCAGCATTTCGGATTGCGCGTTCTCATCTTGTACAATTGATGCAGCCGACTCGCCGCTAGCTTGTAGTTATCAGCGAGTTTCATCTTGTTGCTTTTCCATGGGAACCGTACATAAATCTTGTTGTCTTTGATTTCCACCGTTGAATAAAACTCCTCAGTGATGCGTTGGTTTTCCTCTTCCTCAGTCTCGAGGTCTTCTATCCCGACCCCCGGTAGTTTCCACAAATCCGAATAATCCGGATTTGGCTCGTAAATGGTGTGCGTGACGTGAGTGTGGAGAATGCTTTCGTATATCTTTCCACTTTCAGGATGCTCCGCTTCGCGTCGTGATGATCCGGAGATGACAGGACCGAAGAAAGTGGGAGTGGCAAACAATCCTGAAGGCAGTTGGATCACTGGTTCGTTTGTCTTCAGTACGTAATTGAAATAATCGATTCCGATTAGCAACTCCGGGTTTACTTTGCTTTGGTTTAAAGGTTCTGCGCTTTCTGCAAAGTTTTCCTTTATCATTTCCATGTCCTCTGTGGAGAGTGCCGTGAGGAATAAGGTAGGGGTGATGGGTTCGTGAGTTAATAGCTCCATCTCCATAGCCTCATTACCTGTGTTGAACAGATCGGTCTTGACCTTTTTAACCCGTTTCCTTTCCGCGCGCCCCTGTGTCACTGTGTTGTCACTGTGATGGTGAGTTCCGAGAATATAGGTAGTCCTAACCGATCAGCCAGCGATTCCGATATAAATGACTGATCAGAAGCGGAGTCCAACAATGCGTACACCATTTCCTTTTCACCATTTCTCGAATTACAAATATGTACTGGAACAACCATGAGGCGTGATTGCTCCTGTTCTTCGTGAAATTGTGGATTTGAAAGAGAATTGAGAGCCAGGTTCACACGTCTATCGCCGCGGAAGTTTCTTGGAGGTGTAGCTGATCTTGAAAATCTCACGCGGGATGTCTGTCGGGCTCCTCTTTGTAAATTTTCCGTTGGTCGGGGAGCAGGTGGTTCTGCTCTGTTGGTTCGTTGGTTATCGTTAGATGAGCTGCGTCGCATTCGGCCAGTCGGAATTCTTCGAAGATTGGTGGAGTATGAAGAGCTGCGCTGTTCACTGCGACGATTACATGGATGTTCTCTTGATGGACTTCGTTGTTCCCGGAACCGATTCCTTCGTGAGTCCGCCATATTCGCAGTTGGTCTTCCATTACGACACAAGATAACGTTGTGCTCTCCACCACAAATGGGACAATTTGCCTTACGACATGATCTCGATCTATGTCTGAGGCTGAAACATTTCCAGCACGCGGGTATGGCTCGTAGTCGTTCCCGCTTTTGATTGATGGTTCTATATTTTGGACAATCCCTGAACCAGTGATCTCCACTGCAGCCAGTGCATCTTCGCGTTGTTACCGTGCGGGTGTGGAGAATTGAAATCTCCTCTGGTTCATTGTCTTTCCGGCTTTCCAAGTGCTCCCTTCTTCGAATAACCAGCGTTAAGTTGTCCAGGAGATCTTTCATGTTCCATTCCTTTCCGGAATCGAATTCCCGTTTTACCACTTCTTCTTGTATCTTTTTGTTGAACGTTTCTAGTACCATGTTCAACATGTGTGTGGTATCAACCACTTCTCCCTGTTTCCGTAGCGTGGCTATGATAGCTTGCACGTCATTCAAGTTGTTTCTCAAGGATCTTGAATCTTCTCGCGAAGCTCGCATAGACTTCAATTGCCTGATCATTGCCATCGTTACACGTCTCGGGTCTTGGTACTGAGTTTTGAGTTGGTCTACTGCACTTTCATAGGAGTCACCTGTTCGTGGTATCATTTTAATTGCGCGCGCAGCGTCACCTTTACAGCAGTTGATGAGTATGGAGAATTTTTCAATATTCGAGTATGGTTGTTTATGAACCAACTCCTCGAATAACTCCCAGAACGAGTCAAACTCGCTCGGTTTTCCGCTGAATTCGGGAATTTTTAGCTCATTACCGATGAAACGTCGCTCGAGGGTTAGAAGGTTGTTCAGGGTTAAGTTGTTATCTGCCTCGTTATCCTGATTACTACCACCTTCTCCCGCATTTCGATGGCTGCTCTGGGCAATCTCCTGTTTCATAGAAGCCTCCTGGCATTCTAGTTCTACCAATCTTTTTTCCAGCTGTCTACAAAGATCAGTTGTTATCTGTATGAGTATTTCTCCTCTTTTTTCTTCCCAGTATCGGTCGAACTCAAGTTCGGCTTGCAGTCCTATTTCCTTACTTTCCGTATCCATTACCATCTCTGTGATAGCTGAGCTGTTGTCGGCATAACATTCCCAGACTGTTTCCTTTTGTGCTTCCAGTTTTTGGCACAAATTTTTTACCAGTATGGGTTGAGTGACTAGAAATTGCTGGAGTTCCCTAAGATCTCGAGGAAATTCCCATGGTTGGTTAAACTCTTCCGCTTCCTGTATTAGTCCCGCTAGCACGTTAAGTTGTCTTGTTAATTTTTGTTTCACAATTTTCAGATTGAAGGACGGAGACATGGTTTCCCTCGGTGGACGGCTTGGACGCTGATTGCCGTCGACTACAAGCAGACGTCTTTTTATATACTGAGTGCTTCCTATGGATGCTTCTTCCCACATTGTAAAGTTTATCAGTGCTCGTTGTTTTTAAATAAATTCCATTAGATGTTTTGAGAATCTGTTTTAAAACCAAACCTGATCAGTGGGTAGACGTGATTTTCCCAAAGAGATTCCATTATCTCGTGGTCGAGTTGACATTCTTTGGATATTCCTGGTTTTCCATCGTTAAAATGCAAGAGCACTCTGCCGTTTCCTCCTTTCCTCCTTCACTTGTGATTGGCGCCATACGTTGCTCCGAAGGATGAGCAGCTGTTGATGTTTCGAAGAGGTCTTGCAAACATTGCTAAAATTTCCGTTAACGGTTTTATTTTTCGGGGGGAGGCACCCCAGGTTTTCTTCGAGTTTACCTTCTCTAGGTTAGTCTTGTGGGCAACCGATCCCAGGTTTTCTAAGAGTTTTCCTTCTCTAATCTTTGCTGTGGTCGTCTTACACGATTGGTACACGAGTAAGGATTAACAAAACGAAAATAATAAGCGAATAAAGGAAGAGTGAGATCGACGTTATGCGCGCAAGTGCAGAGAGGCGAGGTAGCTTCATGCGTTAGTGTATCAAGTTGATCAGGCACGACACACGCTATACTGCGACTTGCCCTACGCGCTTTCATTTAGATGGCTAAGATCATTGTAGAGATTTTTTTTAACGTGCTCAATTCCCTTTCTAATGGTTTCACTAACATTTACCTAGTAGAGTTTAGAATTTACCGTTCCCGGCCGATGCACCATGTTTGGATTGCATCAAGATCCAATGTTATTATGGTGGTTCATACAAATAACTAATCTAACCTTTATTGTTCATTCTTAACCACAACTAATTGTCAATCGCCCTAACCAATAATTACAGGAGTTGTTTAGGCAGAACCAGATTCACTAAGCTAGGTTAAGTTCCTAAGTTCCTCATCTGCTCCTTTTATCGTTACCTTCTTTCCTTACCCTTTCCCATTTTCCTTTACCAAGTGGCCCTTTCCCTCACAATGGTGATAAGGAGAGTCGAGTTAAGCGTAGGGAGAGAAGCCCCCCTTAGGACTCTGTTGTCCAGCTTATATACGATACAGAACCTTTCCGCCTGTGGGCGGAGTCGAGAATATCGCATTCAATCTCATACCAACAATATGAGTCATCATGGCCTTGTGGTCATGACACCATTGTACTGTAGCGATAAAAAGCAAAAGAGAAATACAGTCACTCGGTAAATTACTCAGATGGGGCGTGGTGTACAGCTCTGCCACAAACCAAGCGCAGCGCAGAACGTGCGATTGCGCGTGCGGCTATGTGGCTAGCTTAGCTATCGATTGGCGTTTGGTCACGGGAGCCCGCGAAGGTATGGGAGAGCCATTTCCTATTTCATATGAATGTAAGTGTAGCATCAGCTTGATAGCGAGTGTTTGATGCACAGTGGGCGGGGCCTGCTGCAAAGGGGTGCACGGTTGTAGTGGTTGAAGTGCGCAATGGTTTATTTTTAATGTAAATAATAAATAGTAAATAGTGAATGATTTGCTTGAATTCCTCCTCTAGGGATTCGAAAAAAAATTCTCGAAAAGTAATCGCGTTTACCTTTGACTCCTCACAGCAAACCTCGCCTGCAGTAGTGTTGATGCACCTGTGGTTAGCCATAGGGCATAATCCATTGGCACAGGCTGAAAATGTCAAGAAGCAAATAAAACTTCCGGATAAGAAGATTTTTTAGAGGGAACTTACGCCCGGCACCACCATCCGAGCAGGTCTGAAGTTGGGCAAGAACTCCAACGAAAGGTGTGAAAGCGAGGAATGCGAATGTGAATGCAATCATTGCACTGAGCGAAGACTGTGTGCTCTGATGGGACTCGGGAACAGTGTGTATTTATGCGCCTCGACATACGTTTGTAAAAACCCCTACAACAATGGCCAGCGGATATGCTTGAACAGTCGCCACAACGTCGAAAAAACGTCTTCGAAAAAAAAAACCGTCAGTGCACTGGTGAGAGCTCTACGATTACGATTTGAAAGAGCATAACCTTACACAGATGCAGCGCTCATTACAATAAATATTGATTTAATTAGGAGAGATTATGCCATCGATGTCCCTCGCTGATTTTGGGCCCTCCGTGCATTTAATTCCTATAATCACTGGTAGGCCTGGTTCGTAAGTGGAGAGATTTATAAGCGCTCTATAAATCTTATGTTAAGTTGAGCCAAAGTCTTCCCAGACATCTGATAGTTCAGTTCATCAGTTCAAGTGATTCATTGTATCTAATAAATATAGTGGTTGTGATGAACTTAAGTTTTTTAATCTCTACAAGATGTTTGAGTGAGTAATAAAACTGCCTCGTTTAAAAAAACAATTCTAATCCAGTAAACCCCGTGCCATATAGTCAACATCTCCTTGTTGATTGTATTCCACTTGGTACTACTCATTCCTAATGCACATTGCTTACACGTGGTGGGATGTCTATATCAACCAAACCAGATGTAAGTTCTTAAAACCCAATACTTACGTAGTTTTATATCAAAAATATGTGCACATATAAACGTTATTTGATAAACACATTTCGGTAGGTTTCCTTCACCTTACTGATGAGTGCAGGAGGAAAACCACTTTTATGTTTAGTTTTCGTATAAGGTTCATGCACGAAACGAAAACTGAACAAACCACATAATTTCAATATAACTTTAGATTCTATGGTCTTGATTAAGATATGGTATTTCGTTTTAGTAAGCTCGTGATTCACGTGATTTCCTTCTGCGTAGGTATTCTATTGAGTGCTAACATAACTTCTTGTGCTTTCCTCAGTCGCGAATTCTTCCATGTTGTTGACATTATTCCATAACATAACGTCTCAAAGCGCTTTCCTTCCTCTATAATTCTAGACTAAGTGCAGATTAAATCTGTTTAACTTACCGCTTGTGCGATACAATATACTACAGGAAGCAATAAAATTATTCATTTTCGACCATATAAACAGTTCGAGACAATACAATCTTATTAAGCTGAAAAATTGAAAAAGTAACAATGAAGAACTCATCCATCAAAAACAAAACTAAACTTGCAGAGATCTAGCAAATCCTATTCGTTTATTACCTACATCATAAATGTTACAAAACTGCCTTATAAACGGTGCGCCGAGTACCCAGTTTGCTCCCCAAAACGCTCCAAATCCATTTATCGCCAAAATACATGTATTTTCGTCGACACGAATGATGAGGTTCTTCGACTCGATTGTGTACTTGAGCTTGCCAATTGTAAGCGTGATGGACGGGTTGGCATTGCAGTCGATGTAGTAGAGATCATGTTCCGACATATACTGCAAAATATATTTTGACAGAAATCCGTAAGATTATTGGGCATTCAATGATTTGCTGTGGGAGTCGTGGTTGTGAAACAGTGACGGATGGAGAAAAACCCAGAGATCGGGTTGGGCGTAGAAAAAATATTGGGGTGTCAGTCACGTTGGAGAGCTAATTAAGTTATTATTTTAATACCGAATGATCATTTTATCCGAAAAATAGAGAAAATAAAAAATTTGAAGAGTGGGGATTGATAGGAAAAACCCTCGAACATAAGCTCTTACAAAATTTCCTCGCTTTTCTGCTTGGTTTAGCAATAATCCCACTAGGTTTCAGAACTTTTCCTTCTTCCCATTAGCGTGGAGGCATACGATCAAAAATCAACGAAAAAATTTCAAGGGCATCAAAAACAAGTGTCATGAAAATTCTTCTCTGAATTAGTATCGAACTTTTTAGAGCGTCCATGATCAAGTGACATTTGTTAAGAAAAGAGCTTTCTATCTTAGATCGACTCCTTACAGTATTCCTCAGTAACGGCTCCAAGTGTTCCATCTTACCTAGTGTTCTCCTCCAAGTACAATTGTGATAATTCATTTTTGTATTTTTGTCGCACTGTTTTCGATAGTAGCCGGATCCTTTATAGGATATTGCAGTCAACACAATGTTTCACAATTTCGAATGTTTGAACATTTTGTGTGTTGCTGTGCTAGGTGATAGGTGATGATTGAAGGTGATTTGTGATGATGCAGGAACAAATAATCGAGGACTTCACTACGTTAGAGGTAGCTAGTTAAATTACATAAATAAATGACAAAACATCTAGCTGGAAAAGTAAGAAACTTGGCGATAAAAATATGAAATTTTTGGGTACTCAAACACCCACTGGTTCTCGTGCAGTTGCCCTACGAGTTTAGTGGTCGTCTGCTTCGTATGACCAAAAAGAAAATACATGATCGGTACTGGAATAACTAATGTTCCCACCGTTGCATTCAGCTTGGAAGCAATTGCTTCTACATTATATGAAGAAGCGCCGAAAAACGGTGAGCTGGTGTCGGAGATGGCATCGGAGGAGTATTGGTACACGTAACTGCCCGCAGTGACGTTGACCACCTAAATTGAATTTAAAGTAAAAAATTGAATTTGTGCTGCGGTATATAAATAGAAAAAGAGAGTAAAAGGAAGCTTTCACAGTTGAAATTGATATTTTGCGCTACCATCAAGCAGACTCAGTACAGTTACAAATATATTCACATTTTGGTTGTTATTGTCTAGTTCACATCAAATGAGTGAGTATTTACGTTAGGAGAATGGTTTTGCCTAGAACAGACGCGGTCATCCTTGTTGTATAATTTTCTGCTATGAAATGCCAATACACTACAGGATTCCACAATAGAAACGGATTGCAAGAGAGCTCGGAAAAAGTTTATGAAGCGTTACAAGTATAAACCATGCGAAACGGGTGAATAATAGGAAGACAACAAGCGCAGGCGACGTCTACCACCGAGCAGCAAATCCAGCATGAATGAGGAAGCACGTGGAACCAAAACCAGTTTGATTTAATTTTAACCATTACCTTGAATTTCCAGTAAGTTGCTACAGATACTGGCTCATAGGCGATCACATCTCCACAATGCTGCTTGTTCAGCCCGCCGTATGTGACTACTCCTCCGAACACATTCTCTGCATCTTAAAAAGTGTGTTCAACAAAGGAAGATACAAATCTAGAAGATGTTCTCACTTCAGCAGACGATAACATTGATCTCGCACACGTTTTGCCGTTTTTTAGGTACAATCGAAACTCTGATAACTGCGCAACACGAACTCGGCCCGAACGGCGTAGTGGTTCGACTAGAAACCTAAGCTGCAACGGATCCTTCTCCTTGACTGCTTCTCAAGCTTTCGTCCCTTTTGCAGCAATTGCTGAGGGATGGTCTATAGCAATATAGCAATTGAGGGGAGGATGATAGCAACCGGAAAGTGTTGCTGCTAGGGTTTCCACTACAACTTTTACGCCGTTTGGGCTCGTTCGTGCTGCACAGTTATCAAAGTACATGCAGTGGACGTCAATGGCGTTGGCCCATTCGCGGCCTCGAGAAGGACGTCGCGCAACCGCGCCGCGCGCACCGTAACCGATGTTTCTGCTGCTGTTATGCTATTTCTTCCAGCTTTTCCACCCGATTTCAAGGATTCTCGACCAAATCGGGAAGAAAGAGCCTAGAAATAGCATTTCGGCGGCAGACGACACCGATCCTGGCGCGCGCGGCGCGGTCGCGCTGCGTCTTTCTCGAGGACGCAGATGGGCCACCGCCATTGCCGTTCACTGTATATGATTCATGAACTTCAACGTGATCATGAAAGAAATAAGTATACGTACCCCATCCAACACATTCCATATAGACTGTGAATATAGGTTCAACCAATCCGAGTTTCCACGCTCGTTCGAAGGGTGAAACAGCATCATTGTAGGAGAGTGAGGAAAACGCTAGCCCAACGACGCCATCCACTAGACGCTAAATAAACTCGGCTCTCACCTAGGCTAGATATAAATAAATAAATAAATAAATAAATAAATATATATATATAAGTGTTTGCATGTGCGATTGATTTTTTACTGCTTTCGCTAAGGGGACGACAAGGACATGTCATAGGTTTTTGACAACACGCTCTGAACACATATGACAACCATTATGCATGGAAACATCGAGTTATTGATTTATTGAGTTTTTTTAAATCAAGTTGTTGACTTTTTCGCTTCCTCTCGGGGACGTGTAAGAGCGCATATACTGTGACTCTCGAAGAATCTGAACGCAAATGCAGTCCTTGTCAAAAAGATAGACGGATTACGGGTGCAGTTTCATATCGTCGCGGCCGCAGAATCGCGGCGGGACGGGTGTAGGCCCTTCTGGTCCCACCGTAATCGTCCCGTAATTAATGAGCTAGGGCGACCACGCCCTCATTACGTGTGGCACCCCGCAATGGGCTGGGCACGCGGCAAAATGCGGACGAGTTATCGTTTTCGTTTTACAGTTTTCGTCCGAATGAGCAGTATTTTTGCGATTGTGATCGAGAATAGTATGAAAAACGAACTAGTTGTAAAACAGAAAGCAAAATTACCTTAACCTTCCTGTAGAATTATATAATTTGGAGCGTTCGAGGATGCTTCATATTATGCAGTTTCCTCATTCGCTTCTAATTTGATTTCTCTTCCGCAAAACTTTTGACAAACCCTATGTAATTGTCACCGAGCTTTACCTTTTGAAATGAAATGTTCACAGTATTCGGAATTCAATTAGAACTGTGTTATCCTCTCATAATAGCCTTTCAAAGTACCATTTCAACATAGTTCAACTACATCCACTAAATGAAGGCAGCTAATTTATTAACTATTAGGCCATGGTTTCACGTGTTATGCCGTGACCTATGACTTAGGTTTAATTACCCAAGTTTGAGTTACTTGCTCTTCCTTTGTATGGCTTTCATGGCTTATTATGGTTTCTCTTATGGTATCTATTGGTATCTTGGACTATTTCGCCGTAGGATCAACAGAATCAGGTTAGTTGGTTTTATATTTCCAACTCAATTGTGGCCTCCCCTCCCCTTACTGATGAGCACAGGGGGAGGCCTATTTTATAGGTTTGTTTTCCGTCTAAGGGTTAGTGCGAAACGGAAACCAAACTATTCTTTTTCTTTTTTCTTTTTTCTCTTTAGTAGTAGCCTCTCTCCTTTTTGTTGTTTTTTTCCTATATCCCCAGGCAGGGCCGCAGGGGATTATTTACACACAGGTATATGTGACCTTACAAGAGAAACCGGTATCGATTCGAAACATGATTCATACAATTTGATTCATATAATTCATCCTAAAACGAAATACTAAGAGATACATACGTACATACGTAAAAATGAGCTTCTTTTTGCTATTGACCTATTACTAATTTTTCAACATCTTCTAGAGTTGGTTTCCCTTTTTTAGCGGAAACCTCACTTGCTCACCATGTTCACACTACACATCTGACTACACCGAGTCAAATCGAGTAAAGATGTGAACAAAATGTTTGAAGTTATCGACTAGTTGCAAAATCCAAAAAGTCGAGGTGCTTCAAATATGAACAGCTCGAAAAGAGTGGGAAATCTAGTAATTCGGTGACTACGCGAAAAGCTCTAAATTCTAGTTATCGGGAGTATGAACTACCTCTTTTCTCTGTCTATCCCACCCTCACAATAAAGGCACGCGAGGAAATCCTGGCTTTCTAGGAGTAGAAATAGAAAACATAGAGGTCGAAGCTTACAAGAATTTGTTCATTCACAATGTGTGTGGAAAACGATAACTTATTAAAGCTCTCTTATAGCTCGAAAGAAATTGGTAAGTAAATTGGAAGGTATGACTAGTTGTGAAACTCGTCCATCATCTTAGATGATTGTCGTAAACGTCGCGAAGCGACAAGATGACCTCTTGGCACCTCATTAGCGGGCAGCCAATCGCGGGATCTTCCAGCCAATCACAGCGCTGCTATAATATGGCCCTTAATTACAGCGGTCCAGAAGGGCCGTCTCCCCGGCGGGACCTACTCGACTCTCACTTTGAGCATGCTCTCTTCGCATTCATCGCTCAGGTCCCATCGCGTTTCTGCAGTCACGGAATCCATCTTTTTGAGAAGGACTGTATGTCACGTATTTTCCATAACGTTATTATCCGAATAGCTCCATTATTTCGCAAGTCAGCCAACATGCTGACCACCAAAATAACATACACTTTGAATGAATTTGTCGATAGTAGCACATTCCCTCATTAGCGTGAAGTAGCAATGTAGCAAAACATCCGAACAAGGCAGGGAATACCATTTGGCTATTTAAATCCAATGGTAAGGCTGGTTATTCTGAGGAACCTCATGCAATGTGTATGACATCTGCATAGCACCGTCAAATGTGCAGGCCAAACCTGCAGGCAGGGGAATGGCTCCCGCCACGAAAATATGCTTCCATCGCCAGCGTTATTATGCGCGAGTCCCGCAACAAGGAAAAGAATCGGCAAGGAAATTCTTCAGGTCTTCACTCTTTTCCGATGGTTTTTACAGTACTCATGTGTTTTTCCCATACTTATTGTACATAGTTGCATTATCAAACTATTACCTATGTGGGCACCATTCCACTTCTTCTGCCCCGAAATCTCAAAATCAAAAACTTCTCTGAAACTTCGGCCAGGGGGGTTATTTGACATGCAGATCACGAATATCATACTCGTTTTGTGCCGCAACCCCATCTGTGTAGGGATATGGTAGCGTTAGGATAAGTGAGGTATCTCACATGGATTTTTGTCTACGGGGGTTATTTGTCATGCTGATCACGAATACCACATTGACTTTGCAAGTTGAAAACAATTTGAGGTTTTCCCATAGACTGTACCTGCCTTGACTCTACCGTAACCCTACCCAAATGGGGTTGAGGCACTAAACGAGTGTGTTAATCGTGATCAGCATATCAAATAACCCTCTTAGACAAAAATTCAGATGTTTCTGTGAAATAACGTGCTTAACCTGACCTCATCATAACTCTACCCAAATGGGGTTTTGGCACAAGATGAGTTCATACCCGTGTGGTCCCTATGCAGTAGGCAAATCAGCTTTTTAACGTCTTAACTTCATCAATACTGCTCACTTTATAATCAGAACAAAATTTTATGGACGTTCATCCTCCTAGTTAGGTAAATAATCTCTTACCTCACCAAGAAACTCGTCGATTTTATTTGCAAAACCAATCTTTGTGGCCGGAACTACGAGTTGTGCCGTGCTTTTGTCACCAAACCTCAGGGTGTCGTTTCCAAAGAAGCCATGTGCTGTCCCTCGAGGACGATACTGCAAATAGTCTAAC
Source organism: Ancylostoma caninum (assembly GCA_037903475.1). Classification (NCBI taxonomy): domain Eukaryota; kingdom Metazoa; phylum Nematoda; class Chromadorea; order Rhabditida; family Ancylostomatidae; genus Ancylostoma; species Ancylostoma caninum. The sequence goes on from JBAJFG010000362.1 coordinate 44,083, forward strand.
AAAATGTTTCAAAATTGCACAATTGAGATGATGGTAAGGCAGTTAAGCCTCGTTAGACCAGAATATTCTACTCACTCCCATCCTCCACGTTCCATTCATGGGGACGTAACTAGACGACTTCGCAGACTCGAAGTAGTGTTTTCCTCTGCAGGGGTTCTTCTTTCTCGGCTTTTTATCCTCGCAACATACTTGATGAGGGCAGAAGATTTTGCATATCACTTCAACCAACCAATCATGAGAAAATATTTTCTCATGAAGGAAAAAAATCGAGTAATATTCGTTGTTAGAATGTATTGCAACGTACTTCCTTGGTCACAAATTGAATCGTCACAAACCAGTGGCTTATCAGCGGAACAAGTGTAGTCGACGACCCAAGTGTCCGGCGACCCAGTGTCTAGTACCACCTAGGTTACAAACAAAGTAACACGTGCTAATTGCTCATAAACTCTAGAAAATCCTTTTTTTTATTAGCACCCACTGTAAATGTCTGCTCCGGGCTGCCGATCGTAATATTGGCAACGTATTCCATGTTGTGGTAAGCATTGATCTTAAAACGAGGAAGCTGGAGATATGTTTATCTACATGACAGTTAGCAAGGCGTGGGACCTTGACCTCTTGGTTCATGCGTAGGTTTCCTCGCCTATTTTTTATTGCGTCGTCAAGTGTGAATTGTCGAATTTTTTAAAGTGCTCACTCTGATACTTGAACTCTGCGAAGTCTCAATTGTTCTCTCATAATTTTGCAATCTCTATCTAGGCATATCCTCCCTTTTCAAGAATTAGTTCTTTGAATCCAAATTTTTGTTCGAGAACTGACGTCATGAAATTGCAGGAAGGCTATAGTGCTGTTTAAGGATTTGAGTTCTATCGCAGTGTATGTAATAAATGGACAATTCGAAATATTCGTGCAATGTTTGCAAAAGGTATGGATGACAACTTCCCTCGACTCCAACGGCCGAAGTTCTCTTCATTTGATATATGTATACATGTTAGTTGAGCACTCTGATGGTCCTACTGTGATTTGCTTGAAACTATAGCGGAAGCAAATAGATTTCATATTTGAATTGAATAAGCCGCAAACTATAGGGCTCCTGAATTATTACTACTGTTACAAGTAAGCTGGAGTATTCATTATAATTTGGCGAGGTGAACTGGCGTGATAATCGAATTTACAATAATTGATCCCTCAATATGAGCATCACTTTTACCACTTTTCACAAAACTTTGCTGCTCAAACAAGAGGAGCGGATCAGAGAATCTACCCAGTCTGCGAAATCAACAGAATTCCTTAGTTTTGAAGCTACATCTTCAAATATATCTTATATCTTGTTTTGCCTGAGGAATGCCTGAGAATGCCTGCAGGACCATGAAAAAACATGAGGTGATCTATGATTTCTTCTTCATAAGTGATCTTATGCAGTTGTTCCGTGGACATTCAAGCAATTTCTGATGCTTTTATGCTATACTCACATTTTGGTGGAAATTACTCTTTTCGGTAGGGGCTTCCATAGTTTGCCTTGACCTCATCTCCTCGATGTAGGCTGCCCATGATCCTGCTCGTAGCATCTCGACCATTTTCGACCGGATTTTTACAAGTGGCATTTGATACGTTTCAGCTACTGCATGGTTTGTTGCAGCAAGGAGAACGAGCCAGAGAAGCATCACCTATAAGAGGGTTCTTTTTTGAATGAGTTCTTGATCGTAACGAACGACTATTCACCATTGGCATTTATGTTTTTCTCGTTTCTGAAGTAAGGATAAAGAAAATCGATGTCGATTAAAAAGATTTTGGGGTCTTGGAGGCAAAAAATAGCCTACTTTCTAGCTAAAAATTGAATGGGTAGGAGCTGCACGTTCGAGTGACGGGAAGTTACCTTACACATACGGCTAGGATAAGTAGACAAATGAAAGCAACAGAACATAGACCAGGAGCATCATCAGGGGGTAGCTACGGACCATGTTTTTGAAGAATAGAGGATTAGTAGGAACTGCTTTTACTCTGCTCAGTGCTAGGTAATCGGAACCTGCTCTATTGATAAAAAAAAATGTGACCGGCATTTGAGCCTGGTTCTATTAAGGTAGAGCTTAAGTGCGCTACCCTTAGTAATAGAAAATCTAAACGAACAGTATTTCTCGGGGTTATGACCACAATGACCATGAATAAGTTTGTGGAACATGAGAAGGTCAAAATTTCCTTCTCCTAAAAGAAAGGGAGTGGATGCCAAGATTCATATTCCTCTCCTTAGCGGAGGGGATCCTATCATAAGAGAAGCCGACTGTCGTTGTAAAGAGTTTTCTTGTGAAACTATTCTGGACCTTTTCAAGTTTATTGCTAATCTTCCGTTTGTATGGGCTAAAGATGACTTTACCGTATTCAAGTAAAGGTCTAATGTAAGCTTTAAAGGCAAGTAAGGGGATCGAACTGTTCTCAATAATCAACGCCCTGAATAGTTTGTACATTACACCCATGGCCTCGGCGGCGATTTGTTCACAGTGGTGGTCAAAGTTTAGGGGAGAGCAAAAACCCCAAATCCTTAATCCTGTCAACTGCTTGAATCGGGGTTTCTCCTATAACATAAGCGTGGCAGCTATTCCGGGGCCCAATATGGATTAGCTTAGTTTTTTCCTCTGACAGTGGGATCTTCCAATCTATGGACCATTTGTGTATGAAATCGATTGCGTTCTGAAGTGCTGGCCTGTCAGAACTTTTAGCATAGATTTTAAGGTCATCGGCGAAAGCTCAGCAGTTAATACCAAATGTTGAAATGAGTTGGGGAAGCTCATACGTATATATGTTAAAAAGGATCGGAGAGAGAACTCCCCCCTATGGAACCCCACTTGCGACCCGTCTTGGCTCCAAAAAAGAAGATCTCATGTGTAAAAAAATTGCAATATCACTACGCCCTCGAAAATAGTGATATAAAGCTAAACCACTGTCTAGAAAAAGAATAAATTTCGACTTAACTACTAGCGGAGAGATGCCAACCCATTCAACACGCTCGAGAGATAGGACTTCATAGCTTGCTTGTTTACAGGACGCGAGAGCTGAGAGATCTCAGCGGATCTAGCCGGGTGATTAAGGCTCCACCTTTGCGATTCGAGCGACATCAGGAGAGTTTACCGAAAGAAGACGTTATCACCAGCTTCATGCTTTCGATAGAGATCAAATGAGGAAAAAAGGTGTTTATGCAAATACGACCGGCAACTCCGGGAAAGAGGCGTGAGCGCAGGGCTCCCCTTCAGTTTTAGTATTCCTTCATCCCATGTCTTCCTATTTCGTTGGTTTCCATGCTTTTCCTTCAGTAACCCCTCCTCACTTTTGATGTGCCTTAACATTACTTATTATAAGTTTGGTTTTCGAATAAGAGCTACCTAAGCCATTCATCTCCAATAGGGAGATGCAATGAAATCACCTTTGAAGATGTGCTTCGGCGATGTTCACTACAAATAAAAAGGAGCGAAAGAAAACTATAATTGGATGGCGCCACATCACGGATGATCTGGAGCTGGTAGGGTCGCTAGGAAGGACAGGATGTGAAGCTCATTTAGAAATAAGATGCGTAAGTATTTTGGTACTTGAAGTGTCATATTTCTACTAATCTGTTTCAATCATAGGAGACTACGCCTAAAGTGGAACAGTCCGTTCCTTTCGGAAGTATGAATGTTTTAATTCCTCCAGCAATATTAGTGGAAGTGAAGTAAAAGAGGCAAATCAAGCGTGTAGAGACAGCTGTCACATTTTCTCGCTACGTTTATGTTTTTCTGAGTTGAGATATGAACCCATTTCTAATGTGAGATTTCCATATTTTTTGAATGTCCAGTACTCTGGTTACAAAAAATTATGTAATTTAATTTTATTATTTTAATTTTATTTTATAATTTTCGCTTGACATACAAAATTGGTGTCTCATTCAGTAGTTCTCTTCTTGTTGTCAAATTTGTTTCAGAATCAATGAGAGATATCCATGCAGAGGATTTGAGCTATCTTCCAAGGAGAGAAGAACAATGAATCTTCAGTGAAAAACAGCACCTAGAACCTTCGATCTGCAGAAGCTTCTCAGAGACGAGAAGAACATGTGACATAGCATAACCTAGCACATATAATAATACACTGCCAAACGTGGAATTGGAATAGTATGACAAAAAGCAGCAGCTATTTATGGGCTTTATCAGAAAATTGCCTCATAGCTCGTCATCACATGATTACCTTTCGAAGAAAGTGCACATGGCTAAAAAAATTGCAGGTGCTTTCTTGTAATGATTACGTGTGACCATACGTTTTCAGTTTTGTTCTGTGTAATTTCGGAAATCTCCTTCAAAAATGTTTTGTTTGATATTGCTTAAACCTACGATACCTTTAATACATCTAATACGTTTATTACCCTTCATGACGACTTCAAATCTCTAAGTTGATATTATAAAAGCATACAGCCAGGGAAGGTATTCTATTAGAGAGTTGATGGTGTGAAGCAACACTCACTAAGGATAACTTAAATTACTCGCTGTCATATTACTCTAACGTGAACTTGTGTACTCCATGTTTTCGACCCAATTACACGGAAACTGCGAATATATTCCAGAGGTCAAAGTGCGATGAGATAGTTTCCATTCGCGGTGCGATCAGAGGAACATAGCCATGAATCATGGATGGTCGTAGATCATCTGCCCTATGATAAACTCTGTTTCTTTCTTGTTTTCTTGAATGATCATGATTCCTCAATCACCTCTGGATGTTTCTGCAAATTTAGCTGTCTTAATTGTTGGTGTTGGGCGGTTGACCGAGCAGGTTCAGTTATAAACATAACAAGTTCTTCAGTGATTGGGATAATACGCTATACACGTGATCTGTAGGATTTTTTTTGATATAAAAAAAATGATGCTTTAATGACCTCTTTATCACTTCATTAAGTTGATTGATAGCTATTGTATCACATGAAGCGTTCATATCATGCAAGATTTTTTGCGAGTGTACGTGACTGCACTGTGTGATTGTCTAGGAATGCTCTGAAAAGCACATTTGCAATGCAGTGATCGAGGTAATTAATCGACGGAACACAAAAAAGGCAACCCTCTTTTCTTTTGTTTTTTTTTTTTGCATAAATCCGTTAATCTTGCTCTTTATCAGAACTGCTGCGCATCAGTCGGTTTGTTGAATGATTCCGATAATAATTAGACACTCTCAATTTTCCTGGCATAATTTGCGACAAGCATATATCCTCAGAGCCTCCAGCCTGAATTGGTGACGACAAACAATTAAGAAGGTAACTTCGCTTCAATAGTAACGCTAAAGACACAGTAGTTTCCATGTTCCCTGCTTTTTAAACCTGGGCATTTTGATACTATGCTTTGTATGCTGCTGCTACCTCCTGGAGGTAGCAGTACATACAGGGTATCCCTGATATGGTGCGACGATTTCAATCATATACATATGAAAACCGAAATAAGAAACCGTGTCTCCGTAATGCTCTCACCCACATGCGGGCAAGCAGGAAAACGAACTAGCAAAGGCAGGTCTGACAGGGCAAAAAATTCTGAGCAGGAGAATCATGTTTACACCACGATAGGTCAGGAACTAGAACTATGACCCATCGTTTGTATTTATTTATTTATTCATTCATTTATTCATTTATTACACCGCAATGGTGTGCCATCTTTTGTCGTACGAAGGCAGACAACACAGAACAAGGAGCCAACGTAACATGTAAATGAGAGGTGAAGCTAGAAACTTGGATCTCAAGCCCATAGACTCCCACTTATGTGGGCGATAACTTCTCGTAGGCCTATTGGCTGGAACCTTGGTTTTTTACTCGGACTTAAAAGCTATTACTGAAAGAATATGCGGGCTGGTGCAACGTTTACCGAGGAGTTGAAAGACGGACTGAACAAGAATCTCTTTTAATCGTCGGTATCTTCCCTTATCGGACATGTTAGCTGGAAAAGGTATAAGACCTTTGAGATACTTACGCGCTAAGAACGCAACTGGAGTGTTTGTATGGTAAAGGTGAAGCGTGGAGCGACGCCTGTAATGGGTGCCCTCTCAATCTTAGCTAAATTCAAACGTTCCACATAGTTGCTACATATTATAGGCCCAAGTTCGTAATACATCACATTTTCGTATGAATTGCTTCCATCAACTTACGAGAGCCTCCGCAGCAGCGAGCCGCTTTTTTCCCGGTTGTCTAACCGACGTCGCCGTGACGACAGGGCAATCCGACTGAAATCATCAGTTGGATACCCATATCCATACTTTGATGAAGAGTAGAGATGTTTGGATTGCTTCACAAATATTCGTAAGTCATCCAAATGCAGCAACCCGCAACTAAGTCGTGTACCAGGCTGTTAAGTGTTAAGGTATCAGGCTTCATCCTTGGAGCAGAGCCGGCGAGCATCCACCTAAGTTTACGCCTGGGGTTCGTACCAGATCAAAGAGGCGCCTCAGCGCTCGCCCCAGAATGGAGCTTCCAGTTGCGTTCTTAGGTCGTGATTATCTCTAAGGTCTAGCTCCTCTCTTGGCCAATGGTACCCTGTGCTAGTGGAGTTGCACTGCTAGATCTACCTCCCTTACAACATCAGAGCTCTGCGGCTCTTGGGTCACCACTAGGTTTTACTCATCAGCCAATGCTGTCAGTTTTTGGTGGACAATCTTTTATCGCTAGTAGAGAACCTCAGGCCACAGTTCTTACCAAGCGCTTGCAGAATTTTTTTCTCCATTTGAGCGTCTCTTTCAATAAAAAAGATTCCTAAATTCTTCAGGAACTAAGGTGAAGGCTATCTCATCCTCCTTCAATGAGTCAAATGTGTTGGTGCCTGGAATTTTTCATTGTAATGCTTTCCTAACTTAGCTCCAACTATTCTATTTTATCTCCTGTTCTTCGTTCGTCTGCATTCATTTGATCTGATTCTGACGCCAGTTCTTGCCACGATAGTCGATGGCACATCCTCGTGATGTATTAAATAAATAAATAAATAAACTAAGTTAAGCCGTCCCTCGAATCTTCATCGATGAAGTTCGCAACGAAAAATCTAACTGTCCAAGATCGTCCTGTAATAATCACGGCCACGAGTTTGCTCATCCCGGTAGGCAGTGGTGCGATCAGATGATGTGACCGTGAGGATGATATTTCATCTCAATTCCCTCAGTAGCAAGGGATTTTAGAATGAACAGCAAAAACACAAGTAAAAACTCCATAAGAACTCCTTTATTCTTTCCTTATTCTATCAAAAGCACCCAAGCGCAAGTAGGCTATTCTCTGCGAAGACACTCAATCACGCTGGACACCTTGGAGCTTTCATCCTGAAATAAGTTATTGGAAAGTACAGTGACAAGCGCTGAGCTTTTCTATAGTATGACACCCACCAAAAGACCGCCTAGTTCTTCTCGATTACTCTCCAGAACATCAGCTGTGCAGAGTAATAAGCCAATGTAAGCTTGTCCAGAGCAGCCATAAAGCTACAATGAGTATGATTTCTAGCGTTCGTTTCATTGTATCAATTCCAGTCAAGCTTGGATGTGATATATGGTCATAAAAATTTCGCATAAATATATGAATTGCTCCTTGATTTTGTTATTTTCTGGGACGACCGAAACATTGGAAGTGGAGATCCAGAAGCTCAGGAATCGTACAGAACTCAATACAATATAATTTATGGTGGATCACTAATGTCATCCGCGTCATCCGTTGAAAATCTCAGTGATCAGTGAAAATAGGACGCTAATGTGAAATGTATTCAATACTCAGAAGTGGATGCATACTACCAAGACAAACAAAAATCTTCATCAGCAGGAAGGAACGAAAATTCTTTGGAAATAGAGTGTGGTAGGATGTTCTACCATTTTCAACTATAAAAACTGCGGCAACAGGTTCCATCCATGAACAATGTAGTTAAGATCGATTGCAAAGTGTGCAGGTGGTGGTGGTGCAAGACTTTCGGACTAAGCTAATATATATTAGTACCCGCAGTTTGCAGCTTGCATAACGATACACGCAGCAGAAAGTCGCTCGTTATGGATGACCATTCATTTTTGTTTCTCACTTCCTTATAGCAATCCATAATTAAAAATAGCAGATTCGGAGGAGACTGTCTAAGGCATAGATAACAAGGGTGACTCGTCCTTACATCTCTTTCGACGGAATAAAACTATGAAGTAAGAAGATCTTGATTTTTACCTGTTCCTGAACTGAGAGCAATTTGGGGTCGGCTGTGTAGAGGCAGTCCTGGAAACTTGAAAACGCAGCAACGTTCACAACAGAGAATATAAAGAAGGGTAGAATCATTTGCTCTGAAAAAAGTTTAGTGAGGAAACTTGCCACAAGGCAAGAAACAACAGCGAACCAAAACAAACAATGGTTATAAGTAGCGAGTTGTTCACAGCTCAGGATAATTCTAAAATAAAGCGTGAAATGAGAATAACCACGGAGGAAGCATACTCATTCATATCAGCTGGGAGCCTCTGTTTCAAATAAGCTTACTATGGCGTAAACTATGGTAGCATTGCGTCTGTCATGTCACAAGGAAAAGTAAATGTTCTAGGAGTAGCTGGTGGTCATCAGAGGGAATGAAAGGAGGTGGTTGGAGGAAGAATGAGTTGACAAAGTTTTCAAACTTGCTTTATGAACTCGACAGAAATTTTGCATTTGGCTAATTCAATCGGTCATGGTTATCGCCACTGTTTGAATGTTTACTATCAATTGTCCAAACTGTAATTATTTTTAATAACCTTATCTTTGAAACACATGTAAAAGTTTCCCACTCGTTTGGTTCGCTATTTTGGCTTTGCTGAGAGCTTTTCTCGTCGCTCTCTCGCCTCATCTGAAATCGCTACTAGCTGAAAGCATTGAAATGTTCCAAGAGCAGGTGCATAAATTTTCCTATCCTACATTTACTTATGTGTAAGAATTTCTGAGCAGCAGTTACAGTGAATTTTTGGGTTTGTATGTTTGCTTTATATCTTATATACAGTCGGGTCCGGCAGCCACTGCAAATGGACGCCGGCGGGCGCCGGCCGCCGCCACCCTCCGGCGCCCCGGTATTAACGAGCTATAAATCACCCGAGCTTGGGAGAAAGCGAAGAAAAATACAATTTTAATCCATAGTATACAGAGTGCAGTGGATATGTTAAGGCTATAAAGCAGGGGACCATTTTCACAACTTTCACGTTTTTTCTTTTTTGTGATTTTCATGGGGAAAGATTTCTGAATACACAATAAGCGAAGCCAGCTCTTCCATTTTCTGCTATAGTACACTGCTTCGCGAATACAAAAATGGCCGTTATTCTTCTAAAGATGGACACAGTACTTCAGTTATCTCATCTGAATAATAAAGCTCATCCAATTCGGGATCCTCAGAAATAATTGAAATCCGTATAAATTGTTCCATATCCATTGCGAAGTAGTTCTACCGCTGTCATTTATCTTTCGTGGAGCAGTCCTTTACGGCGGAGTTACTCTCTCCCGGTTTCCCTCAACTTTGAAAAAGTGGTTTTTTATTACTTACTATTACTTACACTTACACTTATCGTAGTTTATCTTCGAAATTTATGCAAAACGTTGCCGGATGCCTTCCTGGACTACCCGAAGGAGATCACGGGGGACGTTCCAAGCAGTGAACCCCAAACACTGCGATACTTAACTCTGGATCTCCAACGGAGTGGAACCAGCGATAGGGACAGATTGCAATCTGCCACTCAAACCACTGAGCCATCCGGGCTACTTTTTTATGTTGGAGATTGTTAGATAACTGCACAGTCGTAGGCAGCATACTATATGTATTTGCAAAACAGGGGCACAAGGCAGGATTCAATCCCCTGACCACCACAACGTCGATCATTCGCTCAACCCACTGAGCTATGCGCTCACGCGATGCAACATACAAATGGTGTCCAATCTTACTTACACTTACACTTATCGTAGTTTATCTTATTGTTAGAAATTTAGGTGAAAAGGGAGTTGGGTGGAGCCACTCCTGTGGGAAGCCTAAGCCTAAGCCTTAAACCTATTCTTAAGCATAGGGTTAGGCTTATCTACCCTGTCTACTACGGACTAAAATTGTATTTTTCTTCGCTTTCTCCCAAGCTCGAGTGATTTATAGCTCATTAATACCGGGGCGCCGGAGGGTGGCGGCGGCCGGCGCCCACCGGCGCCCATTTGCAGTGGCTGCCGGACCGGACTGTACATAGTGTGGTCCGCTGATCCACGAAGCTAAGAAATCAAAGATTATTAGGAACAAAAAAAAACGATTTTCTCTAGGCTTAGCAAGCTTGCAAAAGCGAAAAGGGATCTCAATGCAAAAGAAGTGAAATGATTGGAAGTTTTTGCCGCAGTTTACGAGGATCTGATGCAGTGGTTCGAAAGCAAGAAATTAGGCATAAACTATTTGTAGAATGTTTTTTTTCAACTCAATAACATACAAACAAGATTTTCCTGAAGTAATTACTGATACATATAGGATAATCCTCGGTATTAAATATTTGAGAAGATGCGGGAAGAAATACAGACATACTTTACAGGAAGAATTCGTCTATCAGAGAAAAGAAAGAAAAGAAAGCGAGGAATATTTCCAACCATCATTTAATTAAATATTTCTTCAATATCCCTTCTAAGTAACATACTTTTGATCGCATGCAAAAAGCACGCATCAATGGTGAATGGAAACCGTCCTTAAAAAAGGATATCGAACCGCTGTGTTTTTCCCATGTATCAGACTCGCGCCCTAGTACCCAGTCATTTCGTGATCATAAATAAATCATTAATATTTCGTGGTGACATGATTCTTGGGGCAGAACCTTCGTACCACGTTATTTGGTTGGTTTTGACATGGCTTTAAACGTCTACGTACAAGCAATTACAGATTTGATCAGCGCCGTTTCGACGAGAGAATTTCTTATTAGAACTCATCTCTATGTAGATTGAGCTACCCGGATAAAATCTGGATTTTCATTGTAGCTTCAGGGTACTTCCTAACAGCAGCTTATCTGGACAGAAACTCACTTCTATTGGCTTTATTAAGCCTAAGCATCAGTTTTCTCAGCTCAATTTGACTTCATTCATTGACTTCACTACCATCTTCTGGGAGAAATGAAGAGTCAATACAGATTAGGCACATAATTGGCTATTTTTATTCCGAAAGATGTCATTGCTGCACTTTCTTCTGCTGCTTGAATGCGAGGATCAGTCTAAGTAGTTGAATTTGCTAGTAAAAAATCTCCGCTATACCATGTCTAAAGAATATTGACACCGTTGCAGTTTTTATTTCAATGTCAGAATAGCTGTTACTGGTGGATATCATAGAATATCCTTTGTCGGAACTATTGCCTTTTGTTCGAGAATATGGAAAACTCTTTTTTCCACAATTTTCGGGTTTTTTTTAGTAACCCCATTTCCTATGTAAAGAGAAGAACTTCAGCACACTACTATTACAGCAATTTATTCACTCAAAATATAATAGCATTTGAAATGATTCCTTCGAGAAAGAAAATGAAGAGATACAAACGAGGAACTACCAGTTGATGTTGATGAAGGTGGTGAATCTGAACATAAAACACGATAGCTTTGTTTAAAACCAGTATACGCCAGTGTTAGGTAGCGCTATGAAAGAATACTTCGATCCTCATTACATAAACCACTAACATTTTGGCCAAATAGCTCAATCCCAGGTTAAATTATGATGAACACTCCGCCTTCAACATGCCACCGATCATATCTTATTGACCGCGACTGTGAATACCAGTGGCGGACTCAGCTCCCACCCCTCCCCCCCCCCCTGAAGAACGTTAAAGTCGCCGAATTTTCGAAAACAGTTCATTAAATAGATGGAAATCTTGTATAGGTCTATTCTTGACTGCTTATTTTTATTATTGCTTTTTGACCAACCCATTACCATTAATTTAGTACCTAAGTTGACGTTTTGATTAATTTCATTTTTCGTCAGGCTCTCCAGAGTGACGGAGACCCAACTTTTCCACAGACATCCCCCTCCCGCCAATTTCTGCAGTCCTGGTAATTACATAGCTAAACAGTCAAGTAAGGATAGTGGACGCAGGTGGAAAGAAGGGCGTAGGAAGAAAACTGGAGCCTGCTCTCCAGCTTTTCTTCCTACGCCCTTATTTCCACCTGTGTCCACTTTCCTTATTTGACAACTCGAGGAGGTGGAGTTCCGAAAATAACTTCAACAGAAACATAGGTATAATTACCAAAGAATTAAAAATAGTTGTCTAAATGTAATAAAATAAACGCAGAGTTTCCCCCATTTTTGTGGAAATTTTGCTGATCTACTACATTACAAGGAAGAGGCACCTATCACAAATGAATGAGCAAACCAAGGGAGCATCTGCCATCCTCCTGTGGAAGAACTGCGTCACGGAAGTAAAGTCCACATATAAGGAGCATACATCTATCGCAATTACGAATAAGTCTGCTCTGCATAAAGAATAGTATTGTATAGGAAGGTAATTGCAACCTCGACTGAATAGAAGAAGTTTTATAGAGCCACTCCTGCTTTGCTCTCCGTCTAATGAACGTCATTGAATGAATAGAACAAGGAAATCATCGTTTATCAATGAACCTGGTGCCGCTCTATGAAGAACTGCACAGTTTTTCCACAATTACTGGTTATAGAATACAATTCCACTAGTTTATGTGTTCAGGAGAATGGGCACCAATGTGGATTTTAGGAGTGGATGGCGAAAAATATAGGGGAGGGCGCGCGAAAGCTGGGAGCATTGATGTCAGTGAACAATTGACACTCTTTTTGCGTGACAAGAAGCGATCTTACATACATGGGAGGGTTCTCCATTGAAACTGTGAATGTTCGACGAAGATCCAGAATGTAAGCCGTCAGCGATGAGTTTGGGATCAAGACACAGTGAAAGCTAAACAGTAAGAGAAACAGATGTGAAAATATTCCAGCGCCCAGAATAATTTATGTAAAGTTCGTAGCATCGTGCGCCGTTCTCACCTAAAATCGTTTCTGAGTTTTTTTTTACATGAGAAGTATACCCGGGAACTGTGGTCACAGTAGCACACTTGATTCCGCGCGAAGCTGCAGCAAACCCCGTTTTTGAGCGCTTTCCAATGGAGAGTCTTTGGGCGGGGCTTAGGGGGGGAGTAGGAGACGAGTTTCTCGCACAGTGCACTCCTTCAACGTCAACAGAATCTCTAACGTGTCAGGTGCAGCACTCTCAGCAGACGTGCATTCTGAAGAGATATCGTACTTTCCCGAAATATTCTCAACACCCATTGTTTAGTAGGAGCGGAGCTCCACATACGGACCAACATGAAAGAAGATGGTGTACAGCCTCACACCCCTGCCCCCAACCTTCGCTCCGCCCACAAACTCCTCAAAAGAACAGGCAAAAAAAGAGTTCTCGGTACTTTTACACGAAGTCATGTATGTCGCTGTGATGAGCCGCTTCTGGAGATCTTTTCCGTGTGAAAACCTCAAAAATGATTCTATTAGGTGGAACGGTATCGTGTCTTCACGACACGCTGTTCAGTACCAGTTCTTGTTGAAAAGAAGTTTGAAGTTTGTCCTTCTAATCCTACAAATTTTACTATTAATCAGGGACATGTGTATAGCTTACGCTCGTTCTACAGAGAGTCATTTAACGTGTTTAAAAAATAAAGATTCTGGGAGATCAAGGGCATTGTACCAGTAGAAACAACACAACACAAAATCCTGAAGCAAATGGTCACAAACGAAATGCGGGGAAACCATTGATGCGGAAAATGGATGAGAATCAGAGAACTCATGTGGAAACAACATGGCACAATACTACACATACATGATGATCCCAATATTTTTTTTGCTCTATAGCAAGCTGAAGTTTGAGTCATTTCAATGCAACCCCAACAAAATTGAAGTGTGCTACGATGCCAGATGCCAGAGTCGTGGAGGAGCTCATTTCGTAGTAAGTGGTTAGTTCTTGGGCGGAGTCTGAATTCTGTAGGCATTAACCCGTAATAGACGTCCAAGAGTTCACTTCATTTTCGCGATCTGCATTCCAAAACTTCATCTGGACGAAAAGAATTACAGTGAGGGCGAAATGGGCTCAAAGAAGTGATGTGCATGAGTCACGTCTGCTCTTCCTTAGTATTCCACCATGCATTTTATGTTAAGCAAGTGCAATTGGTGCAAAGTAAGCTGAGCAGCAATGTCGACATGTTCTTCACTTATCTATGCATTTGCAAGAAGAATTCTAGGAAATGCGAAACTTTGATGGATTTATTGACCTGGTAAGAAGAATCATTAAAAAAGCATCACTAGATTCGATAGTGGGAGTGTGTCATGAGCGCCACCATCTATTTGGATAGGTATCGACTATCGGTGGGTCCTGCAGCGGCGACGCCAGGGATATCCAGTCTGAAATCGATAGGTATCGAAGCTGATACCTCCGGGCGACCGCTGCAGAGGGTGCTATGCTTTGAACTTGACTATAGCAGCGCTAAAATATAACAAATAAGGACAACGAAGAAAACCAAAAAAAGAGGAAGAGCAAAAGACTAAGACATATTATACATTTCAGTTTCATTCACGCAGTTCTTCTAATGAGGTCACTGGGAGCAAAACATCTGTTGTAGAATCTGCTCAGGATATTCCTCAAATATTTACCCTATTTGCCATTATCCTGCGGAGTCATAAAGGGGGACGACGACGAAAGTTAGCACACAACCTTGTGAGTTTATAGTTACTGCGCTCTAATGTCAATCCACTGGACCGTGAAACTATCACAGAATCTTTACGAGGCCTAGTTCCAACGATTATCGGGCACTTACCACTCACGTGCGTCAGCCTCCGGTAAGACATTGCATGGGGAGTCGATGTTCCCGGTCTTTTCTCAAGAAGGAAAGGTCAGCTTTGATCTAAAATGACTAAGAAGGTGATAGAGTGAGTTTGGACACCTTCTGGATCACTATCGGCTGGTTTTTTTCAAGTTCAAACAAGCAAAACGGCCTGACGCTACGCGTGCCGGTGGTAAGTGTCCGAAAACAAGTTCCAACATATTTTACTCAGTCACGCAAACACGGTCCAGCGAACATGTTGATGTATTTAGTTTGGATATTCTGCTATACATTAAGGATTTATCGGTGGATATATGCATCCACTCGTCCCCTTACAAAATATCCTTGTCCGATTAAAAAAGAGTCATTTATGTTGCATCATTTGTTTCTGTTATCTCTAGCCAATGCACCACATTTGGTCATGGATGGATAAATTGTATAGAATAGTAAAAATTAGTATAAACTCTGGTGGGAGCCGATATATAACCACTGTTTTTCTTCCCTCGACCGAGTACCCCGCATACGATCATAAATCTTCGCCGTTCCTTTTGACTCCTCTTGTGCGCTCATCGGATTCCTTCGACTTTGTCATCCTCTTTTTCGCTTTTTTCTCGATCTTATCATCCTTCGCGTCATACTCCTGATTGCTCTGCTTCTGCACCAGCTTCGAAAAAGAAAATCTACTTCCTTCACCAGATTCGAGTGACGATCAATTAACCAGATGTAGAAAGGAAAACCTCACAGGATTGATTCATTTGACCACAGTAGACACTTATAAAAATATCTGCTCCAGGTCCTTCACTGAAGTGATGGTATATTTGCCAGAATTTTCCAGGATGAGGCAACAAGAGCTTCCATGAGACATTTGTATTCTGTGCACATATTTTTTCCTAGTGAAGGTAGCACGGTAGTACTTAAGAATTTTTAAAACCATAACCTAATTTGGCTGGAATCGATCACGTTGTAGGATAAGGACCCACATAGGCCAGGTGGACAATGACACCTCTATGATGAAAACAAAAATAACATTTAAAAAAATGATGACCATGAAATAGTATTTAAAACACTTCTGCCAGAAAGTAAGAATACCACAATAAAAAGAGATCTCTATTTTTTGAAGCGCCTCAGAATTGGATAGATATGCTTGAAGGCCAGATCGATGTCATCTTGATGTCGAGCACCAGTTATCACCACCTATAAAACATATCGTAAGATTTCTGGAATATCCAAAAACGGCTACCACACAACAACGAACCTTTCCAGAAACAAATATCAATAGTACAACTCGTGGATGCACCATGCGATAAATCAAGCCGGGGAACAGCTCTGGCTCGTAAGTGCTGAACTGTGCGTGCATAATGCATAGACCTTCTAGTTGTATGGAGAATCGCACGTCACATGATCCGACTACGTTTTGAATCTGAATAAAAATGGTTCTATAGAGGTCATACATATAAATAGCAGGTATACTCCACATGAAGTCTGGCACTTTGCACCGCTGTCGCTCGACCGACCTCTATTTCGGTACATGTCGCTTGCGGACGAGTTCTGTCGCAGCGACGCCAGCGATGCCATGCCCAAAATCAATGTGTATCGGGCTTGATGTCGCTGGACGATGGCGAACCACAGGAAGTATAAGGGTGGGGAAGAGAGGTTAGCGCCTCTTATGCCATGAAATAACTTCTTTACGCAAATAAGGGAAAAAGAGGGAAGAAGGTGTCTAGAGGGATTTTTTCAGTGAGTTCCCTAGTACCGGGCAATAGCTTGGGTTTTGCACTGCATATTTTGTGATTCTGAGGATCTGAGGATCACAAAAATTTGGCTACCACGCTGACCTATTGAACAGAATTCCCTAGGAAACAGTTGTCCAGGGGCCGGATTCATCATTGAGATTACCTGTATTGAGCGAGTTAACGTACCCTAATTTATCCGTCACGTGGTAACCATCAACATGTTTACCCAGACATGACGGTGTCTACCTCTAGCGGCTATGCAAGAGCATGAGACTCTTCCAATGATGCTTCCAGGACGAGGGTCTGGATGAGTAAACAATAGGACAACTATGAGTGGATGAATATGTTGGATATGGAGAAGGTTTCTTCCATCGCGGAATGAGCTAGTATGATGAATTAGCCAGGGTCCGGATGCATCATTGAGATCACCCACGGTAGACGTGTTGACATTATCTGAATTTTACCCCCTACCTAGTACCATTCTTCCAATGATGCATCCGGGCTCGGTTACACTTTTGAAGGGTCTCGCTAAATTCACGGGAGAACACTTGGACAAAGGTTGATCCTCTGCCGGTGAAGGGTCAGAGTGGCCCAAAATTCTGAAGTAAGATCTGTGAGAAAGCACAGCTATTCTGGCGTAATGTCGTCTCTACTGAATAATGGAAGTGCATACCTTGAAATCCGCAAACTTCACGTTGAATCCAACTTTCTGAACGATTCGTGCGAATTTTCGCGATGCTTGCCTGCAATGCAATGTTTTCACGTGTTGAATTTCCCATAATTGCGGAGTTGAGTTTTCAGGCAATATTCCCATTGAAAATCTCTCAACAGAAGTTAGAGAGAAAGAAAAGGCAAACAAAAGAAAAGCAGTTTTGAGGTGTAGCAGTACTCGATACCTCTAGTCACTTTTTTAGATGGTGCTATACTCCTCGCAGAGTTCAGCGCTTAGATCTATAGGTGAATTCACCAGCTTTTCACAAGGAAACACCAAAACAGAATTACTTGCTGGCGTTCTCCGACTTCGCTCCAGTGGTTACCATTTTCCCCGAGGAGAAGATCAGTGCTGTGGTACGTGGCTCTCGTATCCGCATTATAGCTGCCGAGAATCTCTTCGGATTGTACTCAGTGTTCCTCGAATGAAGGGTAAGCTTCTTGAGATCGATTCTCTCTCCTGAATCGCAAAGGAAATCCTCACTTCATCAGGGTTTTTTCTGCTTATTTTGAACTGCAGACAGCATTTGAACAGTTTGAGAATGAGCATGGTTAGAAAACACAGTCTCATTCCAGGAATGTTATCGGAAGTGACATTGGTCACGGCGGTTTTGAACAATTTTGTGCATTTTCAGCCTGGAATAACCGAGAATTGGGTAACAGAGCAGTTTCTGACATTTTAGGCATAGCAGTTCATGGTAAAAAGCGTGTGATGAGGGAATTTTCGTGTGCTCCTACTGCCCATATCAATCTGGTAAGGGCTGCTCCTGACGTTCTCCCGATGTGGGGGTGCAGCGTGTAGAAACCCGTATATATGCCTCGGCCCCGCCTAAGTGCTCCTTGAAAGAATGTCCTCCAAACGGGTTTTTTCACTGCTTTTACACAGGACCATCTATGCCCAATGTAATGAGTAACTTTCGACTCCTTGTTTTATGCATGTAAAAATTCATTCTGGCACCAATTGCTAGGTTGGACTGTGCTGCCTATAATTCATCCTCGTGTAGCTAAGTAACTCTACGGTGCTAGATTGGAAAGGAGGCGCTCTTTTTAAAGTAACACTCAGTAACACTCAATTAGTATTACATTTGGGTTAATCTCAGGTATCATATATACCTAAATCCACTGTTGCGACTATGTTCTGTATGGATGGAAATGGAGCATCTATTGGCAATGTAGCACTTGTTTGAAGAACTGCTGGAACACTGATGCTGGACCGCGGTAGTTCAACTTTTCTTGTATCGAAGCACTAAATGTACTAAAAATGAGTCAAATTGGTGTTAGTATGCTATTTCATGGTAGCCGCCGTCCACTTTGATGGACGGACGAGCGGACCTCATCCGGTGGTACATCCAGTCTAACCAATTATTTCTTACCAGCTTGATAGGCTGCGATACCGTGAAGGTCTTTGCTGCAGTTATTACGGAAATGTTCTGAAGCAGAATCTACAGCCGAAAAAAAAATTAAGGAAGTGAAGGTTGCTCTGAGAATGATCCAAACCTTGAGATTAAGAGCGCATGGAGGTGTAGAGCCTGTAGGTTCTTGTTTTGTTTGAGAAGCTGGCACTGGGCATAGGATGCTTGATGGCCCTAGAGCACACAGTGAGCATTTAATGTAGCCAAACAATGATCAATGTCCATCTTACCAAGTACTGTAATTCTGCCATCGAGCAGACGTTGTTGACTTGGTGATGTTGCTGTTTCATCTTGTGTTGATGATTTGGAGAGGGCCTCATCTGCATACATATACATGTACTTGTGCTCATCCTGACCTGATTTTAATCGTCTCGCTGCTACATTGCTTAAATGCTTTTCGGGATGTGTCAGAACCAACAAAGCGTTTCCTTCGTATTTGCCAAGAAACCCCAAAAAGGCAATAAGACTGAGTAAGGATGATCCCAATCATATCTCCTGCAAATAATTTTCTAGGAGCAGTTCTTTCTAATTTTTTGGAAACTATCTCTAGTTAAACGAGGAAATCCGAAAAATCCGTCTAAAACCATGCCCTCTTTTCTTTTTCAAAGAAGGAACCTCGCTTATTACCTCAAAAACAAAACAGACTCACTAGAAGTATTTTCGTAGACTTTGGTCTCCTTTACGAGGTACTGAGAAAGAAGCAGTGAACAGAGAGGCATTTTCGCTTCATGAGAAGTTCACTGGCTTGCTTCTAGACTGTTCTTGGAGTTCCTTCCCAGGGTGGCGGAATTCCTGGTGGTAGGTATTTGGCAAAAACATTGATCGAAGTGCTTCTTCACTCCAGAAGTATGTATGTTCTTATTGGATTTTTTGTGATCTCTGACTTTAACTACACTTATTTTACCTCCCATATACCGACAATGCTTCCAATCGCTATGTGCCTGGGGTACCCAGACAAACTTTCGGGACTTCCGCGGGTGATCCAACGGAAGTTCCGAACAAGCTCCGAAGTTTCGAACTGCCTCCGCGGAAGCCAGCTCGAAACTTCCGCAGAGCAGGAAGCTTATTAGAGAGACTATACATTATAACTTATCAGAGATTACTATAGATTTTCTTAGTAATGGTAACTGCTCAATCAGAACTCGTATTCTATCTGAATTTGTATCCTTAGCGTTGTAAATAAGACGCAATCAACCAATCACAGTCAATATCCTACAAAATAGCCTAGAATTTTATGAGTACTTGTAAGGCTCTGTGTAAATAGAACCTTTTTTCATTATCCAACTTTTAACTAATTATAATCAGTGGCTTTTCTTTGGCAGGCTGGCTAAGAGATTTATTTTCAAAACACCTGCCAAACTCCATTTTTGGCCTTAACCGCCGTTTTACTTGCTTATGATTCCCCTCCTTCATCCACCTCAGCAGCTCTATACAATCGCTCAGTTTGTATTTCCAATTTAGTACGGAATTACGCCGAAAGTTTTCTACTCTGGTAAAAGAAATAGAGAAAACATTCAGATAATTTATGGGGAATGACACTGTTTCCTGGGGATGTCAAGGAGTGGCGAGCACTGCACAATATAGTTTTTTCATCACAAACCTCAGACGTTCATTTTACATAAGTCTGCTAAATAATCGAAGATGCATTGTAAATATGGAAGTTTTTTCACTTTTTCAATTAAGTTCGTATAACAAAAGACTCGAGTGGACCCTCTAGCACGCACTGCACTGGATTATTAGGCAGGATGTGCAAACGATAAGAATGCGGCGCGTGCGAGAGGGTCTACTACACTGAAATCTCGTGCAAGTCAATTTTGAGATGTACAAATAACTTTCATTCAATACCTGCTCTGCAGTCGAGACTTACTCCCCTCAGCCGCAAATAGAAATAAAATGATCAAAATCACAAAGTCGCACCCTTGGAGTTAACACGGTAAAGCATAGGTTTTCTTGTTGCAACGTGATTATCCTGATAAAACACACCAAAACGAGACAGGTGAAGGATTACTGGTTAGGAATCAGTGATATGATAATCATCAATGCGATCGGCGCAATCGGACGCTTTGGAAGCGTTCCAACAGGTGCAACGTGGCAATCAATACACATGTTTCTCATTGTCGTTGCCATTTACTATCTTCTATCTACACTCGCTGATTAATTCTTCATTGTAAACTAGCGGGAGGACTCATACCCTGACAGCGGTGGCGGAGGCGGTGGTAGTGAGCGCACCCGCCCCAACAGCTTATTTTTGCTATTATTTTTAAGTAATTATTATTGATTATTTGATGTTTGTGCTAACATTTGCATTATTTTTTCTCATCAGGATTCCCAAAGCGGCGGAGACCCCACTTTTTTCCTATACCCCCCCCCCCCTCAACTTACTTTCTGCATCCGCCACTGCCTGATAGATAAAGATTTTGAACAGTGGTTCACGAACACATTTATTTAATATAAGCGATAATTAAGTAATTTAAAGGAGGATTTCCAGCAATGTTAACGCTATAAATAATTATTGCACTGATACTATGTGAAGCATCTTCAGTCTGGCATTGGTGTCTTCTCCGCGGATCGCGCACGCAGTTTAGACTCTTCCGCTGCCGCACACGCCTGCAGCATCATACGCACGGAGAAGTGCTCGGACGGAGTATCGCTCGGCTCGATGTCCGTCGGGAAATCTTCTCGTGTTGGCCTGGAATATTTTCCGTGGAAAATTCCATAGAGCAGGAAGTGGAGCGTTTCTCACGTGTAAGCTGGTATTTCGGCAATGTTGATTGGTAAATGGGCGGAGTTGTCGAGCAGCATGGCGAACGGTGCAACAAATAATGTGTATCCCAAGGAGTATATCAAGGCCGCATTCGGGTAGGCAGCTGGTAGACGCTGAACTGTGAAAATAGTGTATGGAGTACGACAACATAATAAAAATGTACGCACTGTTGCTAAAAACTGCAGTCCGATGCGGACAAGTACGATGACGTTGCCGAAAAGAAAAGCCAGTGGCACCATTGAGCGTAGCGAAGTCGGCACATGTTCCATCAAGATCTAGAAGAACACACAGTGACGGTCAATCACTCTTGTATCACAGAACACTGCACGTCTGGTCTGGTCTGCCGCGCCGCACTCACTTACGCGGCGCGGTCGATCAATTCGACGCCGTTGTTATCGGGCGCTGTTTTGCACCGCTCTCGTACTTACTTCGTCTTCATTCCGAACCGCATGGATGAACAAACAAAACGAACAAAAACAAAAAAACGCGAGCAAAACATTAACGGCAACGCCCGACAACCACAGCGTTCAGCTGGTTTGCCTCATCGCCTAGGAGGTGCAACGCGGCAGACCAGACGGGGGGAGGGGTATTCTGTGATGTAGGAGTGATTGACTTGTACTGTACACAGCCTAAAGTGTGATTTTTTCAAAGATTCCATAAATTCCAAAGGTGAGATGTGTCGGGATTCATGTAGGTTCCTCGGGAAGGTTCTAATTTTCCCGACCACTTAGTTAACGAGTTTTTCGAGCACTACGGGACTCGCACCTCTTTCTAGAGCAGGGGTGTGGAGTAGAGTTTTGACCGAATCGAATAAAATTCGAATATTTATTCGAATGTTCGAATATTCGAAAATTCGAATATTCGAAAATTCGGAGGTTCCGAAAAATTCGAAAGTTCGAATATTCGAAAATTCGGTGGTCCCAAAAAATTCAAAAGTTCGAATATTCGAAAATTCGAGGGTCCGGGATTATTCGAAAATTCGAATATTCGAAAATTTTAGGCCGAAAATTCGAATATTTGCAATTGTTTTGCTTCGCAACTATTATTTCAGTTCCATTTTCTCGATGAAGAACCATTCCCACTGAAACTCCAAGCCAATTTCTCATTTTATTCTCAATTTTCCCAAAAACCTGCTCATATCTTTGCACGCATTCGAAAGTCACCAGCTGCATTTGAAAGCTTTGAAACTGCAATCCTACGAGGTTTACGACATTGGCGACGATGATCTCTCCGGTAAAACCTACGTATGTACTTTTCTAGACACTTGAGAAACCAGCAGTTTCAACTAAACTTCCAATTATTCAAGCCTTTCCTCCAGAACTATGTAAGTGAACTGCAAACAACAATAATAACTTTCACACAGCATTCCTCCTTATATTTAGCTGATTCCCGACTACTGCTTCGTTGGAACTCTTTCTAAGTGCATAACCGTCAGTAATAGAATTCGAAGCTCACACTAAATCTTGAGATCCTCTTATTAACCTTTCTGCCCAAACATACTCCGACTTCTTGTTATAGAAGTTCTGTTGGTTTTGACATTCAACGTACAAGAATGCAATTGGACCCGATAAACAGAAGTAATAATGAGGAACGGGATAACACGCAGTGTTTTTTTTTAATGTCGCTGACGCTTTTTTGTTGATAGCTGGAAACTCATTCATGATCAAGGTAAATGAACCACTGTACCCAGCATTATTCTTACCCACGTCAATATCTCTACATTTACTACCATGGCTCGTTTTGTTAAACTACAACACGGAGATATTAAAGCGAAAGCCTTCTCACGGACGACGGGTTTCATCCGCTCTACGACCCTTTAATGATGGTTGCAGACCTCAAGTGAGATAAGCTTAGGAATTTCAACCAGTTGCAATTCTAAAACGGATGAGGGACCAACTCCACAGCAGCACAAGCTTCCACTCATGAGAAGCTTGTGAGAAATTCCAAAATGGCAGATGAAACTTACTACCCGAAAAGTTTCATGCCGTTGTGATTGGCAAACATATCGCCTTGTTCGCCTACATGCATGAGTACAAAATGTTTTTACCAAATGGAATGTTATTCGAATAAATATTCGAACATTCGAATATTCGAAAGTTCGAATATTCGAAAATTCGGTGGTTCGCAAAAATTCGAAAGTTCGAATATTCGAAAATTCGAGGGTCCGGGTTTATTCGAAAATTCGAATATTTGAAAATTCGATGGTTCGCAAAAATTGGGAAATTCGAATATTCGAAAATTCGGGGGTTCCCAAATGTTCAAAAATTCGAATATTCGAATATTCGAAAAATATTTTCGAATGTAAAACTCTAGTGTGGAGCATTGTAACTCCTGGTACAGCGCTCCAAACCCGATCAAAGAGCAACTTTCCGGGAACGTCCACCACTACTGCTCGATTTTTGGTGCGATCTTGATGTTGAGTGTTCAAAAAACTGCTGTGGTTGAACCGCAGAAAAGTCACGTACCACTCGAGGCATCACTAACAGTACAGTGGATGAGGTCATCGCACATAAGTATGTCAACAGAGCGAGTGTTGCTCGCCAACCTTAATAAGTTTAATGTTGTCGTTTTATTTATAGAAAATTATAATGTAGATGTAATCATTTTTGCAAGTATGATCCCACCTTCAGGACTGTTTATTTTCTTACACGCGTTGTACAGTTCCATTCGTATATTCAGCAAAATGACCTGGCAAACTATGGCGACAGTCAAGGCAATTGCCAACGGCAAGCGACGGCCATACCTGAAATTATCTGGTCCTTTAAACAAAGGAGTGGCAATGTAAGCGACTTAGTACAGATCTTCTGATGTAATTATTGATTTTTGATCGATTCAGAATATGTCATTTTGTATGTCTTGTTTATTATAAATATTTTGAACCACTTCTCATCACAAAGGTAGCGCAAAACCAGATTTTCTTCCTAGCCACTCCCTGCCCTCCAGGGGTGGCGGTGAAGACGTACGCCGCGACGCGGCCGCGCCGCACGCGTACGCTTTTCAAGTTCGGGTAATTCCTTCAAATTCTACGCACTAAATGACATCGACGGCCACCTCTTCACAGTTTGTGTGCTCGGAAAAGTTGTCCATATCCACGCAGAATTGCTCGTACCCTCGAAGGCTGCAGCCGCACATTAATCGACCAATCACAGACCAGCAGCGTACTTCTTGTCAGGCAGCCTCCCTCCACCCTTCTCCCCAACTCGTCTGTCTTTTCCATTAATGGAATGTGGGCATTACTGCGATTTGAAATGATTGAGGGAGGGGGAGAGGGCTCCCACTTTGGTCTTCTACAGTCGGGTCCGGCAGCCACTGCAAATGTGCGCCGGCGGGCGCCGGCCGCCACCATCCTCCGGCGCCCCGGTATTGATGAGCTATAAATCACTCGAGCTTGGGAGAAAGCGAAGAAAAATACAGTTTTAGTCCATAGTAGACAGAGTGCAGTGGATATGTTAAGGCTATACAGCAGGGGACCATTTTCACAACTTTCACGTTTTTTTTTCATTTTTGTGATTTTCATGGGGAAAGACTTCTGAATACACAAAAAGCGAAGCCAACTCTTCCATTTTCTGCTATAGAACACTGCTTCGCGAATACAAAAATGGCCGTTATTCTTCTATAAATGGACAGAGTACTTCAGTTATCCCATCTGAATAATAAAGCTCATCCAATTCGGGATCCTCAGAAATAATTGAAATCCGTATAAATTGTTCCATATCCATCACGAAGTAGTTCTACCGCTGTCATTTATCTTTCGTGACGCAGTCCTTTACGGCGGAGTTACTCTCTCCTGGTTTCCCTCAACTTTGAAAAAGTGGTTTTTCACTATTACTTTCACTATTACTCTTACTTACACTTACACTTATCGTAGTTTCTCTTCGAAATTTATGCAAAACGTTGCCGGATGCCTTCCTGGACTACCCGAAGGAGATCACGGGGGACGTTCCAAGCAGTGAACCCCAAACACTGCGATACTTAACTCTGGATCTCCAACGGAGTGGAACCAGCGATAGGGGCAGATTGCAATCTGCCACTCAAACCACTGAGCCATCCGGGCTACTTTTTATGTTGGAGTTTGTTAGATAACTACAGTAGCCGTAGGCAGCATACTATATGTATTTGCAAAACGGGAGCACAGGGCAGGATTCGATCCCCTGACCACCACAACGTCGATCATTCGCTCAACCCACTGATCTATGCGCGCACACGATGCAGCGTACAAATGGTGTCCACTATTATTCACACTTACACTTATCGTAGTTTATCTTGGAAATTTAGGTGAAAAGGGAGTTGGGTGGGGCCACTCCTGTGAAGACTAAGCCTAAGCCTTAAACCCATTCTTAAGCATAGGGTTAGGCTTATCTACCCTGTCTACTATAGACTAAAATTGTATTTTTCTTCGCTTTCTCCCAAGCTCGAGTGATTTATAGCTCATTAATACCGGGGCGCCGGAGCGTGGCGGCGGCCGGCGCCCGCCGGCGCCCATTTGCAGTGGCTGCCGGACCGGACTGTAAGTCTTGATGTTCTCACTACTGTTTTTGCAGTGATTCAGCATTTCTCACTAACCTTGAGCAAAGATACGCTGTAAGGAACAGTCCGACGATGCTGGTCATGTCCGACATGAAGTCCGCTTCGTATATTCCAAACGAGAGGCGCTCTTCAAGGTAGGCATTACCAGCCGAATAGATTAGCGACCCGAGAGGGCTGAAAATGACTTGGTTTGGATGAGCAAAGTTTTTTGATTACTCTCGTTACATCATAGTCTTGACGTACAGAAGCGCTGCGCATATAACCGCTTTTCGAACAAGTGGTCCAAACGACAACAGGTGCGTGAAAGTGCTCATTTGAGAGGTGAACACTGGCCCTCGATATAGAATGTAGTCTATTAATGAATCTATATTCATCAACTCCCCTGGAAAAATGAGATGTTGTTGTTTATCATACTGAGATTTGTCAATGCTGAACTCTCTGCTCACCTTTAGGAGCCCATTTTATGAGTTTTTCATGGAGTACGCTTGACTCGGCTTTGAACAACGTGTGCATGATGTTGGGAGGAGCAAACCTTAACATAATCAAAATCTGAGACGCTTTTTTTATTGCACAAGGATGTGAAATGAAGTGAAAATGGCTACAGGGAAATGCCCACTGGTCAAAAATACCATAGCATACAAATAGTCACGAATTTTGCCCCTTTGGAGAATATTCTTACAAGAATGTTACTATATTTGGACAGTACAGCTATTCCCATCATACCTCACGTGTAGAAAACATGTAACCGATATGCATAAGGCAATCATCGAATGAATCCATAAATGTGAGTAGTGAACCAGTTTGGCAAACAGTATCAGCCACATGTTGAAGATGACTCCCTACAAATCTATGCCTTGCATAACTCAAGTACTTATCCACATTCAATTCGTACACGGCACGTCAATCAGTATTGCACCTCCCGCGGCCTGGCGCGTCGCACCTCATACGCGGCGCGGCCGACTAGGTGAGCGATGTGGCTGGCGGGTGTTGCTGAAATTTCCTTCTCGCTTATAGTTGCAACGATATTGTCCTTAAGTGTGGGTATCTTCGCTTAGATGTTTGAGTTGATAAGACGTTTAGTTGTTTAGCAGCTTTTTCGAGAAAGACGCAACTTTTCCCAGACGTCAATTACCTCGAAACAAATGCATAACACACTGTCTTCAAACATTTCACGTGAAAATTTTCGTAGATTAAAGAAAAATGGTCATGAAACATTGAGAAGATAGCGAATTACGCAATATATAAGCTTTTTGATAAACAATAACCAACAAGGGCTTTTCGTTAGAAGGGCGATGCAGGACGTATCTCTCTCAGACCTAAGTAACACATCTAAAGCAGTGCTATGTTAACTTGAACAATCTCCTAAGAATCCACATAGTCAAAATCATCGTGGAAAATAAAACCGCAAAGAAAACTCAGACAGCACCACCCACAGCGCAAAATCGGTCTGCCGCGCCGCGTAATGGGTGCGGCGCGTCAGGCGCCGCAGGTGCGATCATGATTGACGTTCCCTGTATGTGCGTGCGTGCACGCTTACACTGTGAAAGCGCCAGAGGTGGCCGCACGCGTAGTAGGAATATCTGATTGCGAACGTACCGTCGCATACATGATTGTCAGCCCATAAACCCGGAGATGCTGTGGGAGACTCTCCATGCAATGCATCATTGTGGGAATCCGCATCATCTAACAATGATCATAAGGCTCATAATGCCTCAGAGAACCGGGAGTAACATTAACCTCCCAATCCTCTTCAAATTTCCGAGCTAGAAGAAAATGAACATACCCTGAGAGATATTCCTGAGAGGAATATAGATGCTCGAGCAAACGTTTTGCTTCTAGTCAAATGCAATAACGGACAAATGAAGTACAGTAGTGCTCCTATTGTTAACAGTTGTGATGTTTTCATTCTGGAAATGCGAAGATCACAAAAACAAAATCGTATGATGAATAATGGATGTGTTAACGCAGAACTGGGTCGCAAACCTGTAAAGAGCTATGAGGAGTAGGATTCCAAAAGCTTCACCACCTTCAGAAAAGAGAATAAATTCATTTTTTGTAAATTTCGCTTTCGATTCTCCATATTCCTAGGGATAAATAATCCTTCAGCGAAAGCGCAACCTATCATTATAGGCTTGAAATTGGAATTACTTCCTCCAAGAAAAGTGTGACATTTTCCCTGACGAGTGAGTAATAGTTACCGTCGCAGTCGTGGAATCTGAAGAGAAAAGAATATGTAGAATTCCAATATTCACTGGTTTTCCTGTTTTTTTTTAAGAGAAGGGTTGAGCCCAATAAAATTTAATATATGTGTAGGCGAAGGTAATGGTGTTTGCGTCATACCCAAATTCGCTTTTTCTCCATGACATGGTTCTTTTGAAGCTGTAATGCAATTGTCCTGAGGAGAAAACGAGTGTGTTGAGAACTATCACACGAGCATACAAATTGTTCCAACGACCTGAATATATTCAAAGAGTTAAAATCTGCATCCACGTAAAGATTTGCTGTGTTTCAACATTTCAATATATGAGTTTTGACCTGGGATCAATGTTTGTTTTTTTTTTTCACAATCACTTTCTTTCCTTATGATAAAGCTGCTTCTTCTCACTCTAAATCATTCCATTTTTACCCAGCACTACTCGGCCATCTGTTTTTGAAGCGCAAAACTGGTGTTGTGAACAACCTAACATCCCATACATTCTTTTAACTGTTATGTCAACATGCTATCTTATCAACGAAATTATCCGTAAGCTATATCCTTGCCCTACTTCCTCAACTCATTAGGACATGTGCCCCTATCATTCAGGTGCCAGGAGGGAGCGGTACCGACTTTGAACTATTTAAGGAAGCATCTCGCTGTCCTACTTACTCCTTACATGTATTCGTCATCTACCAATAGTTGTCTCTTAATATCTAGATAGTAGCAGTTACTAAGATCTTTTGAAGCTTCCTTGGGAACTACTGATGAAAGGGTCTTCGACCCGGGGCGCCAAGGAAGCTACACTTCCGGTCTAGTTCAAGCCCCGAAACCGGTTAGTGTAAAAACTTAGGAGCTTAAGATTGCTGTGCTTTCACTTCCTTAGCTTTCATGCATCAATTCTTTCAATTCAATCTTTCATCAATCTTAGTTAATCAGTTCTTGTTGTCTGCTCTTCAAACATCAGTGTAGTAACACCTTACTCATATCTATCAGATGACAAACTGTGGCAACCTCTCACAAAGTAGGTCGCCCCCCCCCCCCAACCTTGCGCATATAAAACCCCCAAACTACGTCACCATTGCCACTCACTATTTTCGACAGACTGTTGATAAACCGTTATTGATAGTATCTAGAACGGGGAACGGCCACAAAACTGTTACCAAGTACCACTTCAAGTATTTCTTATACGATACTATTAAGAAATGGCCTTCTCAGTAGAATATAACAAAGTCAATCTCTGCGCACACTATCATGCTAAACCTAGGACTACAGGAAAATCTAATAGAGCAAACTTGTTGTCGTTGCTGTCTTTAATACTGTTAGACAGAACGTCTTAATGGTTTTCTGTGAAGGGGAATTCCCAACAGTGTACTTCCGCAGCAAAATAATAGGTGACTGAGGCGCGCAGCGGGACCCGCTCTATTTCCTGACTTGAAGCGTGCTCTTACCGCATATTTTGTTCAGGTCCCGCCACGCTTCTTCGGCCGGACGCTATGGAGCCACGCACGAAATCCGCTCATCTTTTCGGAAGCGCAGCGAAATACATACAATGACGTGTCTTATGAGAGGGTACTTCCACAATTATGGTCTGGTTTATTTTGAGACCTGAGAAGATGTGCTGATAGTTTTTCTCTCTTTGGTGAAAGGTTGGCCCACGCTTTTCCTTTCTTTGAATCTATGAGTTAACAAATCTACAAAGCCTCCATAGCTGGGTTGCATTTATGTGGATAGCTGTGACAAGGTACGATCGGCTTACTTTAGAAACAGACTAAAAGCCTGTAAAACTCAACCCAGCGACTTGAAGAGATCGGAAACATTGAGACGTTTCCTGAAAAAGTAAGTGTTAAGGTTTTATAGGTTAAATCTAATAGCTTCTCAACACTTACGAACAAAAAAACTTCATTAACGGTTAGGATTATGAGCAATCATTCCACTTGCACGAGTCTGATGAAAGCATCTATCCCTACAGTGCACTACAATTATTGCCATCGCGGCGGTCGCAAGTGGAAAGCAAGGCGATCGATACATATGTTTTGCACTGTTGTTGCCATTGTAACGCTCATGACGCATCCCAAACGCAGATCAGGCGCATGCATTTGAGACTTTGCGGCTTTCTGCTGAGATGATGCCCGAATCCATGATGTACACGGATTGTGGAGTGCTCTTCATGGTAATTTCACTGTGAATGCGAGCTTGCACCCCATTCACATACGCATCTAGTACAAATCACCTTGACAGCCGTGTCATGAAAAAAGCGAAGGTCTGGCATGCTTCTGCACGACGTTCAGCTTCCATCTTGGCTGCAAACATTCTACAGTATAAGAGACTCTAGTGGTCTAGGCACAGTCGCGCGCACAGAACTACGTACAGCGCAGCACTCTCGTTGTCTGCGCATCCACACATTTTATCTATATCGTCTTGTTTTAGACTGACTTTCTTGTTTTCAGTTCTAATCTGTCCAAAAAGGTGGTGAAAGGCGTGCGGGCGGTCCCTACAGGCGTTCTTTGTACATGAATCTCATCTTTCTTACCAGCTATTATAGGCTGCGTGACAAGGGGTACGCTGCTGGTCTGTGATTGGTCCATCCATGTGCGCGTCGCGGTTGCAGCCTTCGTGGGTGTGAGCAGTTCTGCGTGCTCAACTTTTCTAAGTTTGAGTGGGACAGATGAATGTTGTCGGAACCCACAAACTGCAAGAAGG
Source organism: Ancylostoma caninum (assembly GCA_037903475.1). Taxonomy (NCBI): domain Eukaryota; kingdom Metazoa; phylum Nematoda; class Chromadorea; order Rhabditida; family Ancylostomatidae; genus Ancylostoma; species Ancylostoma caninum. Next base: position 74,903 of record JBAJFG010000362.1, read on the forward strand.
TGGCCACCAATGTCATTGAGTGCGTCGAATTTGAAGAAACAACTCGAACTTGAGGAGCATACGCGTGCGGCGCGGGCGCGTCGCGGCGTACGTCTTGACCGCCACCCGCTATTATAGATTTGGCTCTAGTGCTCTTGTTTCAAAACGTCATTACACATGAATGCTACGGAGAATTCTAACGGTTTTAGAGGCAGTGTCTCAGCTCATGGGCCGCATTCGAGATTTCCATCTCAGTCGAACATACGCTAGAGCCGCTGAACACGAAGATGTGCTTTAAGTTTCGTAGAAACGTCGAACATCCCATAAGTTACGGATTTCTTTGGCCGAGAATTTCGAAATTCCCGGAAAGTGGACGATAGGCTTCATTCTGCACCAACAGCATGCTGAGAGTGTGGCATGGTTTTCCAACGCGGGAATGATTGTTCATTTGATAACAGCAACGGCTTAGAAGTTCATTTTAATGTTCAATCTCAGCTTTTCAGAGTATCCGCAGACTTCGTCAGAAATCATGGCGATCGCCACATGGATAAAGTGAATGAGGAGACCCCAGACGTAAGAGCGATGATAATAAATGGGGCGTGGCGATCGATAGGCATCGTTCCCACTATTGCTATCACTCACATCGCCAGTTCATTTTGGACACATCTTCGAGGGTACGGGCGATGAGCTCCGTTTGGCAGCGATCCATGGCGATGTAATGTGCAATCGATACGCACCATTTCCATGATCCTTATCTCTTATATCGCCGGTTCATTTCTATTCATCTAGAACTGGCGAAGTGTGGGGATACTCTCAGCTCCAATTCTGCTAGCTTCCTAGCAAGGAAACTAGTCCGCTCCTGTATCTAATTTTGCCTTAAAAGTAGGGGTTTTTGAGGGTGTTTTCTGAAATCAAGCACATCTTTGGAATCAGCGCCTCGAGCTGGACATGAATCTGTGGATATCTTGATGTCCAAGATGAGGTGAGACACTGCCTTTAAGGAGTCTCTACCGATTCTTAACGTCTTAATTATTTGATACACATGTGGGACGTGTTAGGAGATGTGAAGATCAGATGCAAGAAGAAATGTGCAAGAGTACAGTTCCCCATCTACCCAAGAAACTCTCGAGTTTTTGAATGCATGGTACTACGAAGACGCTGAAAAAGGCACAAATGCGCCCTACCCATGCGATCGATGGCTATCGCCAGAACACTTCCGCAGCCAAACTGACAAGAGTATTCACATTACGATGGAGCTGCCGGCTGGAAGCTTTCAAAGGCTAAACATGGGCTGCATTTCAGCGTGCAGAGGTGGTGGCAGGAGTAGCATTAACAGCGACGTCATATGCCACCTGCTGATGTAGTTGAGACACACCTTTTTGACATAAGCCGCACGCAGACACGCTGGTAGCCAAATGAGGCTCATCTTGTTTACCAGCGTTGTTATGATAGCCATAATCGAACTTAACAAATGACTTCTAATCAAATGATGCTTTCTTCTACACGGTGTTTTATAAGAAATGCGGGTGTGCGATAAGCGGTGATGAGTAGCCTCTAGGGTCAATTATACTAGATGCGCGCGACTGACGCGCGCGCGTATGTATGATGAAGAATTGTGCCGTCGTGTCGTAATCTCAGCCAAACGCACGCTTTCACGGCTTTACGGCTGCCGCGCCTTCTCTTCACTGAGGAAGCGCATGCCGCGTTCACCGGTCTTCATGAAAAATCCTTCGCAAATAGATGTGTGCTTCTGGCGCGCGACTGACGCACGCAGCCAGTATAGATTGCCCTTTTCACGTGAAAGCTGTGCCTTGCGTACAGGGCGCAGCACTAGGTGGTCATTGACCACCAGGACTTAGTAGCGTCCTGCAGATTGAGGGGGATTAGCATCAATGTTTGGGGTGTAGCCAACCGCTAAGTTTCTACTGATGTTAGACACAAGCAGATTTCAGCGAGGCACGTCTGGAGGATCATCAAAATCGTCGCTGAAGATAACTGTCGTTCAACCATTTACTCCAGCCCTACCCTGCACTCTGCTGCGCTCCAGTGATAATCAGGTGTTGCTCAACCTGTAGGAGACGTATCATGTCCGAATTTTGGCTGTAGATGCGCACTATACCAACAAGTATCCCCCCAAGTGGCATCGTTCGTTTTTGAGAAACCGTCTTCGTTTTTGAAAAAAACCGTCATTAATGGTCAAAAAGTGGTTTTTGACCATTAATGACGGTTTTTTCCAAAAACGAAGACGGTTTCTCAAAAACGAAAGATGCCACTTTGGGGAGAGTTGATACCACCTAGGCGCATTTCTTGGAGTTGACAGCGTATCGGAACCCTTCTTCAAAAGAGAGAAATTTCCTGAGAAAGTTCCGGGTTTGAGAAAAAACACATTCCAATGACAATTTCTTGTATCTGACAGGTCCTAAAACAAGTTTCAACGAGTTTTAGCGGGATCAAACAATCCCGTACCGAGATCGGTTTTTCGAGGATTTTAGCTTGAATATGGGATTATTTGGGCTATATATTTGGGCTGCCTTCGCTAAAAGGTACGCATTTCTTGCTAAAACACCATTCGTCGTCTCACTAACGCTTATTTAGGTCACTTTTTCTAGTGCTACCTGCTTTTCCTGAAAGAAGCCTAGTATCTAGGTACTTAGTAGCCCATTTCGGAATCCGACTGGACTTAGCACTCCCCAACCGACACTGACCACCTAGTGCTGTGCCCTGCTTGCGTAGGTATGTTGAAAATGGATGAGATGTTGCTAGGGTTCCCATTCAACGTAATACGCTATTCTGGCTGTGTTCCTGGCGCACAGTTATCAGAGAAAAATTATCTCAAAAAATATTTCCATCAGATTTACCTCTCACCCCCGAACATACAACAACCTTAGAACTTTATTAGTTCGAACACTTGGACAGAGAAATACAAACAGCGAACTTGATGTACATGTCGATGTCTACCTGACCATGACAATTCCTACAAACAAAGCCATTATATGACGGAGAAATGCGTCAACAAGTCAATCAATGAACAAATATCGATTGCTAAATTGATGTTGCACGGAAAATGGGAAGCAAATGCATAGACATTTGAATTTGAAGGAGACCGAGAAACAGCAGCATGTTGAAAGCCTATATTTTTCTTGCAGACTATGACAACATTATGTGTGGAATAAAAAAACAGAACATTAGTTAGGACCAACGACACGCCGCTGAAATCTACGATATCTTCAAACTAATACATATAATCGCTCTGTTTCTCTCCAATATTCTTGTTGGTCAGATAGGCTAGTGGCGAGATTAAAGCGGGCATCTGAAAAGTGATGGATTGTCGTTGTTGGACCTTGTTTGGATAAAATCGATCCTACTACTTACTCTACTTACGCGAGAAGAAGGTACATCATCGTAGTAGGGTTCCTTGCCAGCACTCTTCCGTTTATCACCACGCATTTCAGGAGGAACATCGACAGGTTTTCCTACAGGCTTCTCAACGGCCTGGTCTCCCTCCTTCCCACGAGGAGCTTCGACTTTTTCACGAGACTTCAAATTGGGGTCATTTATGTTATAAAATGGAGGTAAATAGAATAAAACACTGAAGAAAGCTACCTTGACGACTACTTTCGGAAGTGGAGTAGATTTTACGTCCTGCAGAGGCACAGTCGACGAACCAGTACCGGAAGAAGGTCGAGTAACCACCCATTCGCGTCTGGCTACCGCTGGCTCAACTCCAGGAGCTTTCAGAGTGTACTGAACGTACAGCTACATTTGTTCACATTTGTTAACCCTCTTCGCTATTCACTAACCGATCTACTCATGGTCACTCGCTCCGGACCAACATTGACTTTTCCACTGCGATCATAAGTGGTGGTACGAACGGAATGCTCACTTTGCTCCTAAACTTCGAGAAGTACAGTGCCTCAGGCTGCTGCTATACTCTGCGTGGAGTATAGCACCTTGCATTCCTGTCGCTTGAGCGGCATCAATTTCGAGACACATCGATTATTGATTGCTCGTGCAGCGACCGCGCCAGCAACACAACACCCCGCTCAAAGTCGATATGCATCGGAATTGTTGCGGTTGGAGACGGCGACTCAGGGTGCTGCACTCCATGTGAAGTTTGGCGAAAGAAAAACGTACCCTCTTGATGAGCGTTCCTGGTGGCAGATCACTTAACTGAAAGAGGCGGCATACATTAGTTCTGTTATGTCCAAAGCTTGGAAATCTAGATTTATACGGACCTGCAGAGGCTTCTTTAACTTTTTGAGCAAGTCTTTTTCCTTCCTGATTTCAGCAAGCTCTTCTCTGCGGTGGTGTCGATGAAGCTGAAATACTCCGCAGTAGAAATTTCACATTTCATTCAAATTTCTTTTTTTTTCTCTCACTTTTAGAGTATGCCCATACCTCGCCAGCAATCGTGGCTATCGCCACATGGATAAAATGAATGAAGAAACTTCAGACGTGAGAGAAATGATAATTGATGTGGCGATTGATGGCTATCGTTTCCACCATCCCTATCACTCACACAGCAGTTCATTTTGGGCACATCTTCGGGAGTACGGGCGATGAGCTCCGTTTCGCAGCGATCCATGCCGATGTAACGTGGCAATCGATACGTATCATTTCCACGACCCTTATTTCTTATATCGTCGGTTCATTTTCATTCATTTAGAACTGGCGAAGTCTGGGGATACTCTTACTACATGTATCGTCTACGTAGCATGCTTATCTTAGAAATCAAAGCTCTCACTCTGACAAAATGAAAAGTTCAGTCCGGGTCCGGTGAGCAGTCGGTCTCACCGTAATTTCTAGGCATAATGGGTCCAAACTACCCTCTCTGTACTTGCAGTCGGCATTGATAAGTGGTTCTACATTTGGAGGACCGTAATCACATAGTTGGTTGATCAGTTATATCGCCTATTCTTCAGTACAGTCATGTGCGAACCACATCTTATTTCACACATGGAAATTACGGTAGGCTCATCCGATAACCGGACTGAACTTTTCGTTTTATCTCAGCACTCACCGGTTGATCGGTGATCCATTGAGGTGCGCCAGGTGTATTTTCCAGATAATGGTCCAGACAGCCGTCGTAGAATATACTGATGGCCTGAATTTTCTTTTGCAATTTTTCAAATAGATTAGGGGATGGCGTAAAAGCCAACGAGAAAATGAGCAGATGGGTAGGTGCTCAGGCCTTATTGCTCAGAATTTGCAGCTTAGTGAGCCATATTTCACTCACTGTGTGACCTATCAAATTTACGCACGCACGTACGCAGGCATTGCGTGAACATCACGCAAGCTCTGTCATTACATGTTCCGCCCAAAATATTCATTCTGGTTATGCTTATTGTGACCCGAGCTACTCATCACAACTTGTCTACAAATCAAACGTATTGGCCTAAGACGATGTACAGGTATCAGTAGGAAGAATGGAGGAAGGGAAGCTAGGGAATACAGAAAAACCGGTATTCTCGCCAAAAAAAAACGGACCAGGACACCCAAGACTTTGAAATTAAAGCTACTGGAGCATTGATTCCGGACTTGAGGGTTCAGAAATACATATTCAAAGAGCATAAGACCTTGTACTCACCACGCTGATGAAAGTATTCGCCAGATGAAGGAACAATAACAACGCAGCGGTATAAAGGGTATGGTAGTGAGTGGGTATAGACATGAAGATGCAATGTTGCATGATGATGCCACTGAAATTTTCTCAGGTTTAGGCAGGGAACGCTGATCTGGTGGCGTATTGATCGGTCATGCCGCGCCGCGCTCAATCGGGAGGCGCGGCAGTAGCGATCGATAGACAAGCCCCGTCAAGACGGCGAAACACCTGCGCTGCTTATTTGAGCGCCACCGTACCGGAACGGTATTTCTGTGTTTGGATGCCTTATCGGAACGTTTTACTTCTCCTAGTCATCTCATGTCCAACACAGGGCTTCAGTAGCCCCCCCCCTGAAGCCGAAGTACTTACCCCTCCTCACACTTCCAATAAGTGCCTTGTGTCCGAACAACAATAAGTACATGCGAGAAATTGACGCCAACTGCGATCAAAAATAGGAGTATATTAAAGTAGCGAGCGACTGAAATGCGACGCATATTTAATTTGGTTTGCCTCATGCTCTAAAATCAATAACGTGTGTAATGTACTTACAGTGACTAGGAGCGGCAATATTGCAAACTGCGACTGCATAGAGGAAAAGCTGAAAGGAAAAGTCTGTCTGTAGCCAGATTTCCGTAACTGTAGACGTACTTCGAATGTCATTTCACATAAGTAATAGTTGAGGTCTCCTCTAGTATTGAAGATACGTAGCGCTAGCACTGCCATCACAGCACATGCCATTATGCATAGACACTAAAATTAGTGGATTTTTATTAAGGCATTTCCTAATTTCTCGCTTGCAAGTTGCTGTTTGACAGGATATTTTTGTAGAGCGGAGTGGACCCACACCTGTTTGCAAAAGTCTGGACAAGGAGCGCAGGTCCAATCGTGTGTATTAGAGGAATGTGTGGATGCGCAGACAATCAGAGCGCCACGTCCGGGGGGGGGGGAGGGGGGGGGGGATAATGCGACACGTGCAAAGGGATCCCCTCATACTGGAGTCTCCTGCATGTGTTGAAGACATCGTCCCGCATTAGAATCATTTCTGAGGAATATCCTTGAGCTATTGATGTGAAGAGTACATGTGATTCCGTGCAAAACTCCCAAAAAACCAGTCCTTATGCCTCAACTTCTGGGGAGCTTGTAGGTGGAGCCGAGGCGGAGCTACGGGTTCTCCGCACCATGCACTCTCTTTGCTGGTCATCATGAAACACACCTCCAATCGTACAAGGGAGTGGATGATGAGGAGACCTCACGAAAAGTACGGATTTCTTCAGAAGGTGCTCTCTATGGAGTCCATTATGAAGAAACGTTGCCCGTCTTCCCACCTTGATCTAGCCATGACTCCGCCCACAATCTCTCCGGAAGTTGAAAATCAAAAGTGGGTTTTTCAGCAGTTTTGCGCTGAATCACGCATATCATTGTTATAGTCAGCTCCTGGAGGTTCTTTTCATTCGAAAATCTCAGAAACGATTCCGAGATGGGACGGTCTCTCCGGGTTTCTTAGGTGAGATAATTTTGCCGCTTTGAAATTGTTTACTGCTTTAATGGATGAAATCTTGTGCGGACCGTTTGGTCCACATCTTTTCAAGCCTTTCATTGGCTGTGTCATTAGGAGTACAGGAACTGGTCAAGGCTGTGATTGAGCCCATCTCTCATCATACAGATGCTCGCGCATCAAACGCGTTTTCAACGTGCTGTAGAGGTTCTGGGAATAGCTACCGCTGAGAAGTTCATTTTAATGTACAATCTTAACTTCTCAGCTGGAAACGCGTCCGCTGTAATATCAAATTTGATTTCAAATTAGGGTTTTTGACCGTTTTCTCATACTTCAAGCACGTCATTGGAGTCAGATCATCGAGTAGGACCGAATTCTGTTAATACAAATCACGAGGTGACACACTGCCATTAAGTACATTTTATTTCTGCCGAAATTGTCTTCTCGCGTGTTAATAAATAAATAAGTGAAATAAATAGAATTTTTAACCCGCCTGAAAATACATAGCTAGCCCCCGCATTGACGAATATGCAGTCTGCCTCTTCATAGCCCTCAGAAGCGCTACGCTGAAGATAGAAGGAATTATCCTGAACCCCTATGGATTACCGGCAATATTTTTTACTCACTCTGACATTCCAAACCTCTCCATCATGAGCTTAATAGAAAGACGCTCGCGCCGACGTCGATCTCGTGCTGCAGCTTGGACCAGTGCACTGTGAGAGATCTCATCCGGACACTTGCGCGCACTCATCGAGCACACATGCTCATGCTTTTTGTGCTTCTTGGAACGTGAACGTCTTCGTGAACCCTTTTCACTTCTTCTGCTCGAAGCCTTTCTGGGTTTTCTGGGCGAACTGGGTTGGCTGTCCCTCTCCGACTTTGATCCATCCTTGTCAGAGGAGTGCGATGATTTTATGGGACGCGAAGACTTGCTGCTACGATCTTTTCTGCTGCTCGAGATCGGCTCATTTGACAGCGACTTTCGGCGTCTGAATGAGTAGAATTAATCCCTCCTCTCATTCTTATTTCATTTTTTTTTTTAAATTTCCACAGGAGTTCTGCGCTGGGCTATCTTGTCGTCTTTATTCTTGAACAAACTTAAAACAATGCTTCACCGCTCTCTTCCCCCAATAGTTTTTGTTTTCCTTCTTCAAGTCATTTGTTTGCCTCTCTCTCTGTCTTTGTCATCAGCTCAGAAAAATACCAATACCAAGGTTCCTGTCGCTTTTGAAGGAGTATGTCTTTCCAGAACTTCGCATTTGAGATCTCTACACCTCCAAGTGTCGTCATCCCTCACCTTCACGATAATCATAGTTAATATTAATTGGCATTTTATGTCAGTGTGTGTGTGCAAGAGAACCAGCTACTGTCGTCAAAACTACCAACACCATTGCATCATGTTATGTACAAAAAAGTTGCAAATTTTCTTTTTTACCTTGATTTAAAGGTGTTTTGGGCCACTTTTGTCATGTTTAGACATGTTAATTTCCGACAGTTGTTTTCAACACGATCGGAATGAGTGAGATAGGCCTATGATTACGTGACCGTATAAAAGGAAAGAGACGGGCAGGATAGTTTTATAACGAAGAGGAGGACCGGGCGGACGAGGGATGACATGAATGAGGGTTGCGCCCGGAAAAGGTGACATGAAACGACCCTAGAGCTATGTCAGAGGTGCGTCGGCACAAGGGGTGTGCGGAATTTTCCGTTTTCCGTTTTACGCTCTCCGTTTTCCGCCTATTTTTTGCCTTCGGTTTTCCGTCTTACGTTTTACGGGATTTAAAATTTTACTTATTTTACTTCCGCACATCCCTGGTCGGCACTCGGTAGGAGAAGAGCTGCCGTTGAAGGAAGAACAGCAGTGAGAGTGATGCGCCGGAGCTCATACGTGGTGGAAACGGGTCCAGCGCTGTGATATGAGTGCGCCGGCGTCCAAAACTGGGGAAACTGCTGGAGTCGGGTCCAGAGGTGCGGTAAGGGTGCGCCGGCATCCAAAACTGGGAAACGCCTGGGTGGGGATAGGGCCAGTCGCATCGCTAACGCAGCTCAGACGCACTCGCCTATGGCCCATGGCATACTTCACAGCGACACCGACAGTGTCACTGTTTAGTATGCCTTGAGCCTATAGCCTGAGCTGCACGTTTTTTCATCGAGAAGGCACATGCCGCATTGCCCGGTTTTCATAGAAAATCCTTGGCAAATGACTGCGTGCGTCTGACACACGCACCCTAGTGTAAATGGCCTTTATCCTAGAAGATTTAACCCATTTCATCTCACTGACGACTGCGGACAGGAAAATATGTTCGTGCGACAGTTCATGCCAACTGTGTGCTTTTGTGATGCAGGATAGGCGGGTCAGGTGCAGGTCAGAGGGGCGTGAATCCTGGCGCCATCTGCCTAGAAGGTGGGCTTTTGTAGAAATGTGTTCAAGCAGTACAGAACTGGAGGCAGAGGCCATTTCCTAAGGATTTTTATCTTAAGAAGAAGTTGGAGAACACTGCAGAATTTTGATTTGTCTTGTGCAATACAATCCCCTGAGCAGCAGATCTGATAACATTGTTTTTTGATTTTGAAGTGATTTTTTAAAGAGGATCAAGCTTGTATCCTGTCAAAAACGACGCTTAACGACATTCCTGCCCATGGCCCTGTAGAATTACATACCCGCTCTTTGACGCAGACCTGCGCCTTCTGCTCCTCTCTTCGTCCACTTCGCGATCGCTCACCATCTGAAGGGAATCCGTTGATCGGAGGAGTAACTTTCAAAGAACAACCGACCCTTCAGCGTGACCTCCACTGAGCGAAACTAATGAGAAACCTCACTTGCTTTTTCATTTGATAAGACGTCAACAGCATTTCATAACAACAATAGGGCACTTTATACTGGATGAGGGCGTTTGATGCGCGTGCGTCTGTATATCTCTCCTCTGGTTCTTTTTCAGGTAAAGCGCCCTGGTAGCTGCTTCCGTTTTTGCAGCCAGCTTTGAATAGATATCCGACGGGCTCCATATAGCAGAACTATTGGAAATCAGAAGGTCTTTTTCTCTGCATTGCCTCTCTTGCTTCCTGTTGCTGTCTAGTTTATCTGATGGCTTAATTTCCTAATTTATTGTCTCTGCTGAGTGATCTTTCTCTGACCTCTCATACTGTTGATAGAGTCGTTCGCTCGACCATTGCTCGCGCTGTTAAGGCCACTGCACGGTCAAACTTGGGGTTTGGACCAGTTAATCTCCGGCGCTGGGTTCGCTGATCGTTTTTGTGAAAGGGTTGTGAGACAGGGGCTTTTTCAGACCCACTCTGCAGGCGACCACCTTTATAAAGCGAAATCTTAACAATGCCCACCGAATACTCAAAAATTACAGGGTTTTCATGCAAGTTAACATTCCAAGGTCGTTTATTTATTTATTTATTTATTTAATTGTTTATTTGTTTATTCATACATCGTGGTAATTCACAATGTGACCCTTCATACAGAAGGTAAAGATAGAAAAGAATCCCAGCGGGATTTCGGCAGGCTCGAATAGGTAAAAAGACAGCAGGGCTGGGATTCATGAAACCGTAACCTAGCAAACCAACTATGGCTAGCGTGGTAGGTTTTCGCACAGACTACGTAATGCTAGGAGACGCAGGACACAAAAGTTGGTTTGCTAGCCTTTTTCCCTTTCGTTGTGCGTTCATGAATCCTAGCCCAGATCAGAAGAGCAGAAACCGTGAGCCAATCACGCTATGTACATATGTGCATGTGTTATGTTTAGGCTACATACTTATATGTTTAGGCTATTGCGTTGTGTTTAGGCTATTTATATGTGCAACAATAGTGCTAGAACTACTTTCTTAATTGCGAAATCTCAAGAAATATCGAGCAGTTTAATATGTTAGCTCATGTCATGCCTATCATGTGGAAATGTATGCAGTCTTGATACTAACACGCATATACACGTTCTTTATATTTATTTGTTTGCAAACACGCATAGAGACTCAAATTTGAACAGCGCAGCTGTTGCGCTGAAAATTATTCTTCAGTACACAGTTTTGTGCTCCCAGACACTATTGGAGGAGTATTAGAAATTGGCCCTAAATCTTTCGCTTCCGTGAGTCATGTGAAGTGCGTAGAAGCACCAGACTAGACAGAGTATATATTACGAAAAGTAAAAGAATTTATCCACCGGTTCCCCAGAAAAATAATTTTAATTTAATTCGGCTAGATGTTCGGAATTACACACTGTGCGCTCCGAATGAACATGAGGTCGCAAACGTATGCTTCTCACTTACATTTGAGCTGCGAAGGGGCTGCAAGTGGCCTTGTCCTTCTCCATATAGACTGCCGTGCGACATACGCAGGCATCTAGCATAAACTGCTCCAGAACTGGATGGTGGTCTTAGTTGATCTTAGGATTTGATTGACTTCCTCTGGCCCAAATCGTTCTTTTACAACATTCATTCAGAGATTCCAATGCAGTTTTATGCATGATAGAAACATATCAAAAATAAATCAAAAACAAAAACAAAAAATACACATCTAAAAAATGACGATGAACACAAACAAAACAAATGAGAACATCACATGAGATAAGCAGCATAGTGTATGAGAAATATCTAGGAAAGGAAGGACTACTCAGACTCGAATGTGTACATGCTGGATGAAAATACTACATTGAGGAAATTTTTACGAAATGCTTAATTCTCTAGTTATTGGACTATTCTGTTATCGAATATGCCCAAGAATATGTATGTACGATGATGTGTACGGTGTGTAGAGTGTCATACCTGGAAAGGGTGGTGCTCACGGATCCTGCGTTTGGCCGATCCGTCCAAGTGACCAATCGCAGAGCTCCACGCCACCGCCGCTTTCGTTTTTTTTTTTAAACACGTATGTGTACGTAGTCCTTACAACGTCTTTTCCCAACCCGATATTTTCTCTGTTTTCACGAAGCTTTTCTCAACATTTATTTTTGAATTTTTTCATCCAAAGGAACGTTTGATGAGCAGGATCAATTTGTGGAACGTAGTTGCAAGATAGTAGAGATAAAATAAAATTTCAAGTCACAGCCGAAATAAAAATAACAATCACAAACTTCGAAAAAAAATCCTAAAATGGAATAGCTCGTATGATCACCTTCTAGCTATCATAGCTCTTTGTTGACACTTGGAATACCCTAGGCTCATCGTCTCGGCAATGAATGCGTTTAGATGACGAAATGCCAGGATAAAAATCTGCTTTTCATCGTCATTCGAGAATTTTAGGCCTCGTAGAATCTGGAAAAGTTATGATATCTTGAAGCTTCAAGCTGTCCCTGTACGTCTGCACGATATGGCTTTTGTTCGTCTGACACTAATTTCATAAATAATTCGTATTTCATCTTTTCTTACCGCAAAACGACGTACCGTCTCCATATGTAAAGCGAAGATGTCCAGAAAATGTGGTTTCATTCCGTATTGAGCGTATTTAAAATGGATTTCTCCAAGCCGAAAAGCCTTTTCTGCTACCTTAGCGCCATCCAAGTGCAACTCTTCAATAATCTGGGTGAAGAATGATTTTTGAGCCGTGCTGAAAAGAAGTAATCCAGGCTATGTAGATGCCTTACAGTCCGGTCCGGCAGCCACTGCAAATGGGCGCCGGCGGGCGCCGGCCGCCGCCACCCTCCGGCACCCCGGTATTAATGAGCTATAAATCACTCGAGCTTGGGAGAAAGCGCGCATAGCTCAGTGGGTTGAGCGAATGATCGACGTTGTGGTGGTCAGGGGATCGAATCCTGCCCTGTGCCCCCGTTTTGCAAATACATATAGTATGCTGCCTACGGCTACTGCAGCTATCTAACAAACCCCAACATAAAAAGTAGCCCGGATGGCTCAGTGGTTTGAGTGGCAGATTGCAATCTGCCCCTATCGCTGGTTCCACTCCGTTGGAGATCCAGAGTTAAGTACCGCAGTGTTTGGGGTTCACTGCTTGGAACGTCCCCCGTGATCTCCTTCGGGTAGTCCAGGAAGGCATCCGGCAACGTTTTGCATAAATTTCTAAGATAAACTACGATAAGTGTAAGTGTAAGTAATAGTGGACACCATTTGTATGTTGCATCGCATGCGCGCATAGCTCAGTGGGTTGAGCGAATGATCGACGTTGTGGTGGTCAGGGGATCGAATCCTGTCCTGTGCCCCCGTTTCGCAAATACATATAGTATGCTGCCTACGACTGCTGCAGTTATCTAACAAACTCCAACATAAAAAGTAGCCCGGATGGTTCAGTGGTTTGAGTGGCAGATTGCAATCTGTCCCTATCGCTGGTTCCACTCCGCTGGAGATCCAGAGTTAAGTACCGCAGTGTTTGGGGTTCACTGCTTGGAACGTCCCCCGTGATCTCCTTCGGGTAGTCCAGGAAGGCATCCGGCAACGTTTTGCATAAATTTCTAAGATAAACTACGATAAGTGTAAGTGTAAGTAATATAATAGTAATAGTGTAAGTAATAGTGAAAAACCACTTTTTCAAAGTTGAGGGAAACCAGGAGAGAGTAACCCCGCCGTAAAGGACTGCTCCACGGAAGATAAATGACAGCGGTAGAACTACTTCGCAATGGATATGGAACAATTTATACGGATTTCAACTATTTCTGAGGATCCCGAATTGGATGAGCTTTGTTATTCAGATGGGATAACTGAAGTACTGTGTCCATCTATAGAAGAATAACGGCCATTTTTGTATTCGCGAAGCAATGTACTATAGCAGAAAATGGAAGAGTTGGCTTCGCTTATTGTGTATTCAGAAAGCTTTCCCCATGAAAATCACAAAAATGAAAAAACGTGAAAGTTGTGAAAATGGTCCCCTGCTTTATAGTCTTAACATATCCACTGCACTCTGTCTACTATGGACTAAAATTGTATTGTTCTTTGCTTTCTCCCAAGCTCGAGTGATTTATAGCTCATTAATACCGGGACGCCGGAGGGTGGCGGCGGCCGGCGCCCGCCGGCGCCCATTTGCAGTGGCTGCCGGACCCGACTGTACAAATATGTGAAGTGTCGCTTACCACAGTGAATTCAGCTTCGGCCACTTGGTCAAGTCGCGGTAGCAGTACATTTGGCATGCAATCACCTCATTCATCTTCGGACTTGACTGTATACACATTAACATGACTTTGTGGAAGGCATCTGGTCGTTGCTCTAGAAAACTTTCGGCAAATATTAATCTACGTCAGTTGCAGAATTGATTAGAGTTTGAAGTTAAATTTCCTCTCTGCTCTTGGATTGTTTTTTTTTCTGACTTTACCAAGTCTAAAGTTTTCCTTACCTAACAGTGTCTTCCGAAAATGCATCCGTAGAGTATCTCTGCATTTTTTGGACATTTCGAGTGATCGGAGAAATCGCGGAACGGGAATGACCTTCTGTTCATCTTGCTGCTCGTCGTGACTGCAACTATTTGACCATTAAGTTTGTAATGAGTTCCAGACTTCTTGATAGAACTGTAGTAATATATTTTATTGCTCCGAAGGTCTTCCACCAAATTTTATACATTTTTTGAAAATATCCTGAATAGGACCTGTTCTGCAAATTTTTATCCACATTCTCTTGCCAAAGAATTTCAATTCAAGATCAAGAAATTCTGGATCAAGAAAATGTTGCCGGAAGATTTTCGGACCAACCTAATATGCGATGAAGCTACAACGTGAGACAGAATGAGAAGTTATTAAATCTTCTCTTGCTTCTGCATTCCTTTATATATGTATCGTTTCTCTTTTATTATTTCATGACCCTTTTTGGTGCATTAAGTAAATAAACACTCCTTCCTCGAACAAGTTTCCGCGCTCTTTAGAAATTTGTTTATATACTCTCTCTTTTTTGTAGTGGCCAGATCTTCACAGTCATTCAAGAGCGTCTTTCTTCCTCTACAAGCCCTTACCTTTTTGGGAAATAATTTGATTTTCCTTATGTTTTATCCATTGAAAATAAAAATACTGGTCTACGTGTTCACTTTCGTTTTTTCTCCCACTTTGGTCAAAAAACGAGTGATAGTATTCAGTAGGTTTGCATCATTTATGGCGATAATATTACAGGTAACATTGTAGCTCGAGAATCAGACTGCCTCCAAATGACCTAAAAAACCGAGTGGGCAGAAATTAACTGCACTAGATTAGCGGTCGCGATCATCCCTCATTCACATCCACTGTCCACATTGATGTTTGAGGCCTCATTTCTCACGAAACTTTGATGCTTGAAAAAAAAACGCGAGAAATTATTTGACAACTTGTGTAATAAGTATTCAGAAGAATAGGCACTTCGCACGAAAACGTCAGCAGCACACTTTTTCCAAGGGTTCTTCAAGAGCTTCCGCTTACGTTTTGACATTTTGCTCAGGAATGAATATGACGAGTGTTCGTTCCACGTCGAGCTGATATTCTCATGGCTCTTTCAAGGTGCTTAAATGCTAAGGTACTCACACAAATAATTTGCTCAATATCATGCGAGCATGGTAATTTTTGTAGGCAAAAAGCAGCGAAGCTTCCGCCCACCCCTATAATGGTGTCGGAATGCGGGCAGCTCTTGTGGGTTTTCGATAATGGAATTCTGGATTGGAAAATTGGTGTGCTTTCTCTGATAACTGTGCAGCACGAACGCAGCCCGAACGGCGTAATGGTTCGGTTAGAAACGCTAATAGCAACGGTTCCCAGTTGCTGCCATCCTCCCCTTGATTGCTGCCGTCTCTCAGCAATTACTGCCGAAGGGCCGACAGCTTGAGCAGCAATCAGCAATTACGCCGTTCGGGCTGCGTTCGTGCTGCACCGTTACCAGAGTTGCTTGCAAATATTACTAGTGGATAGTGCAATGTTTGAGGAGTAGTTGTTGATAGTTTTCAAAAACGCAATAAAACTTGAATCCCCGTTCCAAGCGGCATTCCTAGCCAAATTATTCAATTTTAGGAGCATTTGTTACCTTGTTAATGAAACGCTGTTAGAGAAACCCGGTAATGAATAAAACAGCTCCCATAATCGACTGCTCTAGTCTAGAACAAGTCAAAATGTCACTAATAAGAGCTGGCCCTCTTCACTCAAAAATATGCTATGTGAAGACCGGTTATCAGTACTTACCATTGCAACATTGCTTTTTGAAAAGATAGAAGAAATTACCTTGTTTCTGCTACGTCCTTAAGTAACGGTCTTCCGCGCAGTTTTGCTCCCTTGACGAATATGCTCATTTTTCTGGAATGATCGATAAGGATACGGCTAGAATTACAAGGAACTAGAAATTCTCACACGAGTTTTCTCTGTTACACATTCTAGATACAGTGGTGCTGCGTGAAAATAGTGCATACATCAGAATTCCATAGGTGATTCGAAGATAAAGGCTTCAGAGGAAAAGCGACAGAGAGTCCCTACTATTATATTTCCAAACCAGTATCTTCCCAAGATTATTATTTATAAAATAAAACACCAAAATTATAAGGTATTTGTTTCGTTTCAAGGACAATTCCCCCCCCCCCCCCCCGGTTACAGTAATATTGCTGCTGAAGATTAGATAAAAACAGTAAGCAAATGGCTGCCGAGATACGCATGCTCGGATCGGCCATTCTCAATTCAGCGGACTCCGCGAATGCACGGGACAAACGCTAAGGAGAAGAAGCAGAAGGCAAATGACAGTTTAGTGGGAAATAATGCTAATCAGCGTTTGAACTAGCAACCCTACTCAGAATTGGGACGATTCCGTAATATACGGTGCTGTTATACTGGGGCCGTTTGGGAAGTTTCCGGAATCACTACCAGGCAGTTGTTCTTTTTCAAAAATCTATGCAATTCTATCTGGGAGACCTTCAAATGAATTTACTGTGAATGTCAATTCGATCTGATGAAATCTCAGCTTTTGACAAGGGGGTCAAGTCAAGCAACTGCGACTGCTCTCAGTTACGGAGAGATGCTAAATTTAGGTGATCCTTACATCGCGGCTAACGGCTATCCAGGTAAGCATTGACGGGTTTTACTTCACTGATCTCGTTCTTTGCTTTTACTGACATGTTGGATTATAACTTGTGGACTGATTGGGCATTTGGGAGGATCTCCCATTGCAAGTGAATATTAGCCGAAATTTTTAGAAGCTTTAGCTGTGGTAGGTCAAGCGACACGCGCGGATTTGAATAGGAAAAAAATAGCCCCTTCATTTCAGCACGACTGCTCAGGCAGGTGTTATGGCTCATCAAAAAAATTCCAATAACCAGATCCAAAATTCCACCTCTTCCTACGACATTTCTGCATTGGCTTCCTGGTACCTGTACCTGTCTTAGAATATGAACGTCTTCCCGTCAACTAGAAGATCTCGACCAAATAGCGAGTTAATCGTGGCTTTGTCCGGCCATTCTGAGTACTTCAGCGAAGTTCATTCTAGATAAAGAGCAAAAAATTAAAAACAGATCGGACCACATGTGTTGAGCTTTGAGAGGATTGAATTATGAAATAAAATATTGATTGCATCAGATTTGTTTTGTTTTCACTGTCATTCTGGAAACTTTTGAAACCGCCCTCGTATGAACATACGTATAAAAATGGGATTCCGGTAGAAATCCGGTGAAATATGTTAGATTATTCCCCCTTCCCCCCTCCCAGCCCCGCCCTGTTATACAATGTCTGAGCGACTCTTTTCTTTAAATTTCCAAAGCACCAAAATAATACAAAATAATAACGTGGAAATGCATGCTTATTTGAAGGCGTAAACAAGTGCTGACGCGATAGACAACACATAGCCCATTACCATAAAAGCTTATGAACTGATACATACCTAAAGAATAGTAATACATACTCACAATCAGGAATACTTATACAAAGAACAGATAAGGGTTGAAAACAAGGCAGTAAAAAATAGTTACATGTCATAAAATATTCCCTTTCGAATAAAAACAAGACGGAACCTGAGTAAGTTGAAGTTATGGAGGCGCATGCGCCCGTAGGACAGTTAAAGTATTACATAAATTTGATAACGAGCATAGACAGCTGTTTTAATGGGCCTACTTGACAGTAATATTGGTATGTGAACTCCCTGACCCATATTAATCAAACCTCAGTAGTTGCTGATAGGGGCGAAAGCTTGAGCAGCAATCGAGGGGGGGGGGGGATAGCAGCAACTGGCAACCGTTGCTGCTGGGGTTTCTACTTGAACAATTACACCGTTCGGCCTGCGTTCGTGCTGCACAGTTATCAGAGGGGTGATTCCACCGTGTTCTGAACGTTCATTTTTAACGAACACACTGTATATACACGTAGTTTATAGGCTCAGTCTATGCAGCTGGTTATTGCTTGTGGCAGTGTTATGAATATGATATGTAGAAGAGCCTATTCAGCATAGTATTTTTTCCAGATACTTGGCACCTAGTGCTTAGTTGGCACCCAAAATTGTTTCGCCGCAGGTGCAGGTGTCGACGTAGTGGCAGCTATGATGCTAGTATAACATCTGCGAGGACTACTGTCAGCCCTAGTGTTGCTAACTACTTACATATATCTTTTGTTTTTAATTCCATGCACTAAGCGGTAGCATAGTGTGTACTAAGAAGTGAAATTACAATAAGTGTATGGCAGTAATTTAACTCTATTACCATATCAGGTATTCTGTACTTCTGTACTCATACACACAAATCTATAAATACACAAATTTAAGTTTTTATGATAGCATAAGACTTCAATTACACTGGATGTGTTATGCTTGAAGACGACGTAGGTAGTTTAAAACCTAGGGTTATGAAATGGTGCTGAACAGGAGTTCCTGAGAGGGTTCCGCAGGCTATGAATACACGTCATATAAGTCCAAACGTCCTCTCTGCTTGTTTTCCTCGACTGGATTGATGACTCAGCACTGCGTGAAAAATAAAAAGTTCTTTCGCACTAGGTGCCATAAAAACAATAATCGGCGAGATTATGCTGGCCATTCCAGAATGATTAACGACATGCTTTTCAGAATTTTTGCAAGGCTTTCCGACACCATTTTCAAGGGTGGGGAGGCTCTCCATGAGCTGGAAGCTTTTCCACTGCGAACAAAGTTACGAAAACGCTGGGACAGGCAGTGCCAATTATAGCGCTTGGCTTGCCTGCCGTATCGTATACGTGGTGCGGCGCGGCAAGACAGAGGGCGGTCTTCTGTGATGCAAAAATGATTGGCCGTAGCCATAGGCTTCGGTCTCTGCAGCCGCAATGACGCAGAACAGCCTGCTCGAAGCTTCGAACACTTGCCAAGCAATGGACTTAGGGTCATTCATCTGATTCAAGGTGAAAAACATTAAGATGCTTTTGTCCCTGTGGCGTAGTTAAGTCGTAAAAGAGCACGGAAAGCCAATGTCTGCATAATTATGCCCAGTGACTAGACATGTTTTGCACTGTGTTAAGTTCTCTAATATTATAATCCTGTTTCTAAGTAGGTACTGCAGTCAAAGTTATTCTGGGAGCACATTCATTGCAGAGCTAAACATTTTTTCGTGGAGCTGACATAGTTAACAAATTCTTATGCGGTGGCATACTAACAAATATATTTAAGCGTTCCACATACGCACTTGGCAGAGATTATTGATTACCTGTGTATTCTCCAGTGGAACCAGAAGAATTATTTGAAGGCTAACAATTGCGTAGGTAAATCAAAAAAAAATACTGATTATGTTCATTTTTGCTTTACTATTTTTTTCGCAATAGAATGTCTACCATTCCATATTATGCAAAGTTCAAAGGAAGAATACCATAAACATTGCGAGTCAGGAACCGTGATTCATCTGATTGGTTATTGGAATGGAAGATTAATGATGATGTGAACTACATTGTAAGTGCAGGATATATCTTAAGAATTCAGGACTACAGCATTCAGAAAGTCCTAAAGTTCTATTGCGAGAAGTGATCATAATGTAAGGGTAAAGGAAAACTGAAATACTAGTGGTAGTAGTTGTAGCAGTTTCAAAATGGTATATGTAGAAATGTGGACAAGGCCTCACGTACATAATACAAATAAGTCTCCATGCTACAAAAAGATTGATCTGCCCATTCACGTAGAAAGATTAGTGACGACGTTGAATCAAACACATCTTGAGACCACGCCCCCAATTTTTCTTGGGAAAGCCAATGAGATTTTACGTGGCTGAGAAAAATTATCATTCACATATCAATGAAATTCCCGAGGAAATTGAGCAAGACTAGTTTATAACAGAGCTTTCCATAGAAACGAGCACTTTTGCGTAGAAAATGATGAATTACGTTGTTGTGCTCATTAGCATGAGTACGTAAGATTTTCTACACAGTACTACAGGGCTCCAGTTTATTTCCAAACTGGCTGCACGTTATTAGTAATTGCTCGGAGATGCCGGGACGGTAAACACATGACGAACACGTTTCAACAGCAGTTTAGCCATTCAACGTTGCGCACGAGTCCGAGGCAGAGCGTCGCGAAGCGGGCCCATGCGCAACGTTGAATGGCTACACTCTGGAGAAAATAACTCTCCTGAGCCAGAGTTTCGCCGCGC
Source organism: Ancylostoma caninum (assembly GCA_037903475.1). NCBI lineage: Eukaryota > Metazoa > Nematoda > Chromadorea > Rhabditida > Ancylostomatidae > Ancylostoma > Ancylostoma caninum. The sequence continues at coordinate 95,441 of JBAJFG010000362.1, forward strand.
TTCGCGGATGAGAGTGATTTTCTTCGAATCTGCTCCGTCAATTCTTTTCGTGAAGTTGCTGAGGATGGATTTCTCTTTCCTAGCTAACTGAAACGAGATGAATTGGATTCTTAGGTTATCCCTTCTGTTGATGACAAAACGTTTCAGATTTTCTCCCTCAATGAATATTCTTCACTGATTTTTCTTTTGAGAACAATAAAGTGGTCACTCGATTCGCTGTTTTTGAAGGGTTCCTGCGAAATCTCGGCGCAGACAGAAAACACTTTTCGAACCCGTTCTCTTCTAGTCTGTACTTGCATCCAGAGGAAAAACTCCGCGGAAGCGGAAGGGGTTCCGCTGCGTCAAAAACTGTGTAAGAAAAACTTATCTTGGCAGGCTGAGGGTTCAGCTACAGCTGCTAACAGCACCTATCGGTTTGGGTGCAACACCTCTCTAACGATATTCTTGACGACGTCATGGCCTTTGAGGCCTTTCACATACACTGTTTTCCCGAATTCTTAGGCAAGCACTACGTTCTGAAGAGTTTAGCAAAAGAATGAGTACTCATAATGTTCTAAGGGGTAACACAAAATTATGGACCGCAGGTTCATTTGGTTTTCTCCAGTGAGGTGAGCCGGCTGGAATGACTTCGACTGTGCATTCCTACATCCCCTAGTCTAGTTTATGGGCGCGATCTACAAAAGACTTAAGATCGGCAATTATCCGCACGGCAGAAAGGAGAAATGGAACGGTGGAGATCTCGTATCTATCGAATATCCCACACCGAAAGCTCTGAAGCGCTTCCAAGAGACAGGGATCACGAGGATCGCCCAGGAAGAGGCTGTCCAAGAAACATCAACAACACAGGTAACCAAAAAAAGTTCTCAGACGGATCGATAGAAACCTTCAAGCTTAAAAAAATTTCACACGGAAAATTGCAAAGGCGATTGGAATTTCTAGGGAATCTGTGCAGAGAATTCTCGGAAGGACTAGATTGAAGGAGCGTAAGGAACTGAAAGGTCACCTGATTAATGAGCAGGTGAAAGTCAAAAGGTTGGAACGGTGCAGGAGGTTGAGAAAAGGTTTTGCAGCTGGACCGATCGAAAGATCCTGTTCTTGGACAAAAAATGGTTCAATATCGAACAAACTAACAAGCATAAGAATTATCGGGTGTGGTCGAAGGGGAGCCACCACTAGAGGAGAAGGTGATAACTAGGAGGCAAAAACCAAAGCAAGTGATGGTCGGGCAGGAATAGCATACACCGGGAAGACTCCATTCATCTTCGTTCGCAAAGGAGTCAGGGTTGGAGGACCCCGCTACGCGCGATCTTGGAAAACAAGAAAACAAAATTTTGCCTTGAGTCCGACTACAATTTGGAGAGGAGATGTGGACCTTCCAACAGGATGGCGCCCCAACTCGTAAGTCCGAAGAAACGCAAAAATGGATTGCGAGAAACTTTCCGACTCCATTTCGGTGGACATAAGTCTCCAACGACCTGGCCACTGGCCAGCAAATTCACCTGGTTTGAACCCGTTAGACTATTCTATGTGAGGAATACTGGAGTCGATTTCCTTTGCGAAGCTCCACTCGACAGTTGAGAAGCCGAAAAGGGATTTGACGAAAACATGGAACAATCTTCCCATGGACGTCATCGCCGGAACAGTGAACGACTTCCGAAGGCGATTGAAAAAATGCATGAAAGCGATTGGCGGTCATTTTGAGCGAGACTAATTGCTACGAAACATATGCAGTCTCCTAACATGCAAAAGTAAAGTTGCTGATATTTGATGACACGAGAAATCACTTCCAATATTTTGTGTCACGCTGTCTATGGCCTCTTTATGGCCTCTATGGCCTCTTTTGTTTTGAACGGCGTGTACCTATTTTGATAGCTTTGAAAATTGTGTGTTCCAAGAATGTGGGTAGGCGAAATGTAGTGTAATGATTCTGTGTTCTAAGAATGTGGGTGTGTGAAATGTATTGCGTATGATGTTACATGGAGAAAGCTGCTTCCGAAAACTTTTTAGAACTAAAGAGATCAAGAAGATGAGGGTTGTCTTTGCCTGTTTTGCCTAGATTCTGTTCACCTGAACTCCAAGCATATTTGCAGTTCAAGCATCTCAACCGCGGAATGCAATCATAACATTCGTTTCATCAGTGTTTTTCTGGGAGAGATTTGGGATAAGGATTCGTGCAGGTTATTTTTGGATGGGTCGGCTGCTCACATATTCGACTCTTTTTTGAAATAAAGATTCTTGCTCCACCGCGCTCCCTCTTAAATATGTCGGCTCGGCTCGCTAAAGTAAACGCTCAAACGCTAAAGTTGAGCCGTCTCCCCCCACTATAAGATTTACCTTGAAATTCCGCTTCGGGTGCGGAACCCTTTTCGGACCCCTTTTTTGTTCTCCACTGGTGTCCCGAAGTGGGAAATTGTGCAAAGAAAGAAAGTATCGAGGCTTCAAATCCGTAATAGGAATAAGGCACATCTGAACAAGCACTTCATCGGCGCACCTTCCGCGAAACGCCCTCAGTGATGTTTTACATGCCGTCATGGACTTTTTCATTCAACATTTCTCTAGGTCCGGGTCATTTTGGGCATTATACAGAAAGCTTCTCCAGTAGATGTGCGCAACCCTCGTCAATCTTCCTCTATGCGGAGCCAGCAGGCGACAGACAGACAATTTCGCGATAGCTTTAACGTTTATTGAATAGAGGGGATACTACAGCCGCGTCGGCAGAATGTGAAAATTTTCGCGCGATTTGCGAGATTCGCGGGATTTGCGGGATTCTTCTATAACTTTTTGAAACTTCATATAGTACGCATAGGAGGACAACGTTCTGCATCTTTTCATGTCCTGAACTCTCGGACTCTTGCAGCTGTCACCAAATATTTTGAAAAGTTCCTTAACTACCGTGACCCCGCCCACTAATTACGGTCAAGCGTGGAAAACTCAGTGGTTTTTGGCTTCAGCACTGACAGTTTACATTTTGGAACATTTTAAGCAGACGGAATGAGTTCGTTAGATGATCACGAACAACCTGATGTGGAAATTATTCCGGGAGTTCAAAATTTCCTCAACTGCAAAAATTAAGGATTTTCAATGTACGCCGTCCGGTTTCAGCTCATTGGACTGTTCCGAAGTATTGCCTTTCATATCACAGCATGCACAGTCAGGATACAATGAAATGCGTGGGTTTTAACTGGGATCGTCTCCAACACTGGCTCAGGAATGTGCAGCGAATTTGACCACACGTCCAGCATTAAATTCGCACGAATCAACTTGCTAGAATGTTCAATTCTTAAATTTCATATGGGATATTCAATTCTTAAATTTCATATGGGATAATCTCGGGTGGATAGAGGGAACTCAATTTGCTACCATTGATGAACACTTTTCATTGAACGAAAACCTAGTGCTGCCTCATTTCTGCGAGTTCGGAAATGACCGAAAATCACAATTTTTGGGAATTCAAGTGCCCGACTATGGTGTTCTGTTTGCTCACCAGCAATTTTGTCCCAACAGATGTATACGGAATCACAACTCCTATCGCACTATGGTGTTTCTACGTCATCATAATCATCTTGACCTTTTGTCAATTTCAGATGCGAAGGTTCTTTCGCGCCTACCACATGGTTGCTACAGGGCCACGTTTACGGCTAAAACTACAGTTCCAGGGAGGTTTGACCTTTCGAATGGTGTCATTGGATAACACTCTTCTCTAACAACCACAGCACCTCAAATTTCGTTCGAGAAGTTTGGGGACCAAAATCTCAATAAGTAGACTTGTCTTGATCTCGGAATATTTCTCCTCATCATTACTATAGCAACAATGCTTGACCTCCTTGTATCCAACTCTACATTTATTTGTGAGAAAGCGTAATGTATCAGAAGTGTACAGTGCACGGTACTACTGGGAACTTGCACACAACTTGAATTCATTCAAGCGGTGTACTGTTGACTACGACTAGACACTCCTACCTGCACCCTATCACCTGCGCCCACATTTACTGTCACATTTCAGGAGCGCACATGTAGACAGGTGTATTGATGTATTTCTCTGGAACATTAGTCATTTAAAGGATATCCGTAGAATTTTGCTGAACTATCGCTGAGGCATGTAGGTAATGCAGTAAGTGCTATCGAGTGGCGGACGCAGGGGGGGGGCGCCCCCCCCCGAGAATGGGTCGCCAAATTTTCGAAATTACTTTACAATACAAATAAAAATCTTGTGTTAGTTTATTTTTAATTGTTTATTTTTATTATTATTTTTAATATATTTTTTATTTATTGTTTATTATTATAATTAATATTATTATTAATTTTATTTTCCGTCTGGGTCCCCAAAACGGCGGAGACCCACTTTTCTTCCCACGCCCCCCCCTCCCGCCCACTTTCTGCGTCCGCCACTGCTGCTATCTATCCAAAAAAGTCCATGTAGTACGTAAGCCAAAGGAGATGAAGTCGGCAAAAATTCGGTAACAAAAGAACTAATCATAATTTCTAATGCTCAAGATAAACATCTAAGAAATAATGCTTGAGAGTGTGTAATGCGCCGAAAATAAAAGGGATGTAGCCTTTTACAGTATCATCATTAAAAAATCGTACTAAAAATACACGTAGGTGTGTAGACCATTCCCATACTGCTTAAGCATCCACAGAAGTATAAGCTCAAAACCAAAGAAAAACGCGAGCTTGTGAAGGGTGTGGGGAGGCGGAGTAAAAAAGTGAGTAAAGTGGAGAACGGGAGGTAGACTTTTTTATGATCGTCATGCTTACACACAAGCAAAACTCTTTCTTTTCCAATTTTTTCCATTAACCAATTGGCGACCGCGTGGCTCACCGGTGAACCGCGCTTTTTTGGTCGCGTGGAACCGTGCGGCTCACCGGTGAGCCGCTCCCCTATTATGAAGTACTGGGCCTTATTTTCGAACTATTTTGTAGTATTTCCATATAAAATGTGTACAATACTTCCTAAAAAGGTCTAAAGCAACTGCGGTTCAAGGAAGAGTTCTCCTTTATTGAGACAAATATCATGAAAAGGATGAGATTTTGAAATCGAGGTAGATTGCTTTATATTTTTTGTGTAGTGGATGGAAATATTCTGAAGAAACGCCACGTTTCCTACATAGAAATACGTTCATTACATCCTGCACTTCCTTATTCGTCAGGTTAGAGCCGTACAAACGTGTATACTTTGTGAACATTCCCTTATAACACTAAAAACACCTTCTACAAACTTCCAATGGAATCCAGAGGCGTTTAGATTCTCTCCTTTTTTGGTCCGATTATACTAGTAATCTTCTCGAACTAGATTTCAAATTATTTCTACAAAAAGATCTGTTTTAGTCCTAATCATCTTATCGTAACGGTGTGCAACTCCGCGGGCGCCGCACCCTTGGAAAAGGTGTGTGACACGCAAAAATGGATGCGGTCGTCAATGGGTTAAACGGCAGAATTTACTATCCATTCAGATATCACCTTGATTCCCGTTGATCTTCGGATATACCGAGCGGGCGCCAGCAATCCTTCCATTTGTCCCTCTCTTGTGCCAGAGTCGTTGAATGGATTCTGTCCGTTCGAGGGACACGAAGAACACTATATCGTTCCTTGAAAAACTTCGTGAAGAAGTCTGAACATCGGGTCGATGGTCTTCCTGTTGTGCGCTTAACGTTCCGTGGAGCCCAGTCGCTGACGGCTCTTGTCCAACGGTTGTCGTTGAGACGCATCACGTTTCCCGCCCACCTGATCTTACTTAACTTGGCGTAAGCGGCAGCGTCCCTGTTCTTCGACTGTTGACAAAGGGTGGGGCTCCGTATTCCAGCCCTCACTTGCGTGAGGCTGGTTGTTCCTTGCATCACCTTTTCGATGGAGCGTTCGAGATATTGACCGTCCTGATTGCGCAAAGCCCAGGTTTCTGAGGCGCACGTCAAAGCAGGGAGAACCGTTGTGTTGAAGAGGTGGGCACGGAACCTGGTGTTCTTCGTCCTCTTCCTTTCGATTCTGTTGAGGATCACTTGCGTGAAGAGCTTGCAGACGACGGACATAAGGTCCATTAAATCATAAGGAAAAAAGACGAAAAAAAGAGAGTTCCTCAATACGTCAAATTTTTATTACCTTTATCTTAGCTTCTCCTTTTTCCACAATGTTGTTGTTTGGTTTTTTGGAATATAAGCAAGAAAGCTGCAGATTTATCCTTCACTGTGTGTGCTTTGGTGAACATTTCGAGTAGAAGTCGGGTGATAAATTCATAGAATTCGTTAGAGATTTACCGTGAAAAAGTTCAGAATTCTTTAGATAAACAGTAGAATTCTCTTGAAAACCTCCATTATTTTACTGTTACCTCTGAAATTCTATAGAATTCGCTAGAGTTCTCTAGAACAACTATAGAATTCTACAGGAAGGTACTAAGTTGTACACAAAAGCTCTAGAATTTATAGAAAATTTCAGAATTATTAGGATCCGCTACGGGATCGCGGAGAATGTGGGCGGGACAATGTGATTGTCTCGAGCTACAGCTGCGGGATTGCAACGCGTCCCTCAGCGGAGCATCTGTATCAAAAAATATGAAAAAAAACATTCGCTTGTTACCAGAGTTTTGGAGTCCAGCTTTCGTGCTTATGTCTCGAGATGTGCGCCATACATTCAGCGGTCGCGCGTACTGTGAGAGGAATATGGTGTTTGGATTGCATCAAGATCCAATGTGCGTTTTGGTGGTTCTCTAACACAGGTTACTGTAGAGTTTTCTACAAACAGTTAAAGTAGCTTTTAACAATATGATGAAGGAGAGGAATGACGAAAGTAGAGAGGATTGATTTCATTATTTTCCAGTTCTTTTCAACATTATTTCATCTCTTTTACCTTTCAATTCTGTTCTCTTTTACAAGACCAACCGTGCTAAAATAAACGCATAAAAATAAACGACAGAAATAGATGTGGAAAGAAATTTACTTGCCCCCGGCGTTCCTTCCACTCTCACGATAGCGTATAAATCAAGAAGGAAGATAATATCACGGAAATTTCAAACATTTTCGGTTGTCATGGCACTAAACACCATTCGAGGAACAGTTCTCGCACGGCTATCACGTCTGCTTGTAGTGTTTTTACAGCACAAAATTATAGCACTGTCCGATTATTTTTTCCTTTGGATCCATATTTTTCGCCGGAAATTAAATGGTCCAAAAATTTAGAGTGAAATTCGAGAGGTTTTCTGTATGGATCCACTCAATATTTTTCGAACTCCAGGCCTCTAGTATTCTCAAGCAGGAACAGACCAAATTCTAGAGATTTTCTAGTCTCTAGAATTTTCGAATAATTTTTATAGAAGTGTCGTTTTCTAGTTGGATAGTCTATCTTCCCCATTTCTATGCGAAATCACTCGGTTTCTACTAGGAATTTCCACCAGAAATCTCCTACCAGACATGCGGCGATCGTCGAAGTGAGCCCTACAGTTAGTCATATCGCACACCTCACTATTGACTCGAATTTTGGCGGTACAACGTGCCCTGCAAGCAAAACCATCTCTTGCTTTTCTTCGTTGATGAAATGTTGTTAGCTGTGCATGCCATATTTGCGTGCTCGCGAAGGTCTGAAAATCCTGCATATCGAACTGCAGTGCTAAGTGATGGCTTGAGATGATTTAGATTTTACTTGACGATCATCTGTGAATTTGGAGTGAAAGTTCCTTATTAGGAGCTAATATAATAGGTTTGAATAGTCAACCAGTTCTGCGAATTGCATGTGGCCGATATAAATTTGGAGCGCCGCCGCGAATACACTTTGAGAGTGATTGAGTTTCGGTAGATTCCATTGCACTCAATACATGTTGTGTTGCTATATATGTATTTGAGCATGGCTCTTGAGGAAGAAATATGAGGACTGTCCGTCGCAAGACAAGAACACAATTTAGTCTGAGCATGTGCTGAGGCTAATTAAGCGGCAAAGAACTTTTCCGCACAGATCCCTATACAGGGGCCAGGACACAAATGACATGGCACATGAATTATTACTCTTCACGAGACTAGAAAGCTGCAGAAGTCATATCTGAGAAAGAAACAGGAAACAAATCAAAAGCTTCATGTTGCTCAAGCTTCTACCACATGCTCTATATATTTTGAAAATCTGTATATATAAAGTAGAATGTATGTGTGTGTGTGTGTGTGTATGTATGTATGTTCCTTATAGAAATCGCGGAGGGTGAACCGATCGGGACCAAACCTTGCAAGCTTATTCCTCATGGGCCTGCGGAGGTTTCAGGCTACTTCGTGCCAGGCATTATCGATTGATTTATCGATTTTATTGATTTTTCGCTATTTTTGCTCAGGGGCGGCGAGCACATGTCTAATGGGGTTTGTCAATGCGCTGAACACGAATATGATAACCGTTTTGCACCAAATATCGATTTATCGATTTTATTGATTTTTCGATATTTTTGCCCTAGAGTCGGTAGGATCAGGTCTACTAGGGTTTATTAATGCGCTGAACACGAATATGATAACCGTTTTGCACCAAATATCGATTTATCGATTTTATTGATTTTTCGATAATTTTGCCCCAGAGTCGGTAGGGTCAGGTCTACTGGGGTTTATTAATGCGCTGAACACGAATATGATGATCGTTTTGCACCAAATATCGATTTATCGATTTTATTGATTCTTCGATATTTTTGCCCGACAGTCGGTAGGGACAGGTCTACTGGGGTTTGTCAATGCGCTGAACACGAATATGATAAACATTTTGCGCAGAATTTCGAATTATTGGTATGATTTTTCTCTATTTTCGTCCACGGGCCGGTGAAGACGTGTCTACTAGGATTTTCCATTGCGCTGTACACGAATATGACAACTATTCTCCACAGATATATCGACTCAGTAATTTCTTTTGCTCTTTTTCAGCTTTTGGAAAGGGACGGGGTAAGAATGTGTAATTCACTGGATAAATCAAAAACGCTAAATCCTAAGTACGAATATGACAACTGCTTACCATGAAATTGACACTGAAATAACAGTACCAACTTTTCGCTTACGGTTACATGAGCCTGCTAATATGTTTACCACCAAAACTATAAGCTTCCGCAATGAATTTGTCGGCAATAGCAAATGCCCTCATTGGTGTGAAATTGCTGGGGTAGTAAAACACCCGAGCGAAGCCGGGTATACCGTCTAGTGCTGTTATAAATTAGGGTTTCCATCCCACCGATTGTCATAAGAGGAGTGAAGCGAAGAGGAAAGATGTTTCTATGGGAAGAAGTGTTTTCCTTAGTCTTGGAAGAGTATGTAAATATATTGATCTTAAAGACGTCCGGGGAAGCAGTACTGGCTACTGCACCTTACACATGTGCTGCCCTATCATGTTCCCTTCCAAGAGATGGGCCTAACTCCTGATAGGGATATGATCCGGAAAAGGCGAAAACAGATTTGAAATCAGCGCCGTGAAGTGCGCAAGGCAGTTCGCAAATCCCTACGTGAGCTGCGCAAGGTATGCCACACTACGGAAGTATCCTTTCCTTGTTAGGATGATTGGAGGTGGGCTTGTGAGCTTCTGTAGACTACTTAGAAGAACTCAAGAACAGCTTGTAGCGTTACGTATAACACGCTCCCTAAACATATGGGTATTGTCTCGGTTTGGCAGCTCTGCTTCGAGAACTTCCCTCGTGAGCTAAATCGCTGCCTGCAGGTTTGATCAATGCTTCTTTAGTACACGAGTGTGAGATTTCGGATGCCCTTTCGTTTCCCATTGTTACGACCTGGGAAGAGAAAGTTTTCGACTGAGTTATCAAAGCGAATCATCAGGCGATTGCTCTGACATTCGATAAGTGGCTTTCATACAGCTAGCTCTTGTCGCGGCGGCGGCGCCGCGGCGACGTCGCCGCGACAAGAGCTTGTTTACTTTTTTGCCGCGGCGCCGCCCGGCGACGTCGCCCAGCGGCAAGCGGCAAGGAATGGTCGAGGGGGTATTTTGTCGCTGGGCGACGTTTGTGTGAAAGCGCGGCATGCCGCTCAGCGGTAGCTTTTGCCGCGCACCCACTTTTGCCGCGGCGGCGCCGCCGCGGCAAATGTATGAAAGCCCCTATAAACGTTGTTTCCACAGTGATTATCACTTAAATATTCAGTTAATTCTAAGGTCTCCTTCGACCAACAACGGTGGAGCACAGTGAGCATGACTGATCCAAGGTGATGCGACTCGTGCTTCTGGGTAATCAAATGACAAATGCCCACCCTTCAACATATCGTTGTCTATTGCATTGCTTACGATTCCGCAGTATAGCCGCAAACTGACGGCAGAAGTCCGAATATTTCCTTTCTCAAAGTATAGGAAGATTTTGTATATTACAGACCCTTTTAGAGAGCGAATGAGCGAAATGAATGGCTTTATTCATACACTACGAACTTTCAATAATAATAACTCAACCCCAACTATTGACCACATTCAAACATACCCTGCTGTAGTTGTAAAATTCACAAACGAAACATAATTCGATCATAAGCATTTACAACATTTCACTAGTACTGTAGAAATGGGAGAGTTTAGTAACTGACCATAATTTATGCGTAGCCATTCACCACATTTAACCATGCCATAAGTGCGAAAAAGTCAGTGACTTTTAACCATCCAAATACACAAAATGGCATTTACACGCATAGTCCACCAAGCTTCGAGCAGGTTTTGCCAGTCGGACACGGGTTGCACGATCTTTTGCCAGTTTCATAAACGTTGACCCCAGCAGCTATTTTCCTAAAAAAGGTTCTTCTTGGAATTCAATAATTCTGGAGAAGTTCTTAAATCTGTCCGCTGTACAACCTTCAGAATAATCCCTGAATTCTAGGTACGCTTATATCGCTGATATATACGTAACTTACTCGTTGTAGCGGCAGTCCACAACGATTATCCCTTGAGGTTTACACGTTCTTGCAGCGCATCCCATTTTGGCTGTTTTGTCGTAAACAACCTATGATAAGGACTCTGAATTTGTGAATCAAAAAGCGCCGAAGCCGGAGAAAAAAATTACGTTTGCCAGAGCTTTGACATCGTTATCCTTGATATTGTCGTATTGAAGATCATTTCCAAAACCCTTCTCCTTCAGAGGACTCCACCAATGTTCCATTGCCTAAAAGATACAGTTGACAGTTCCATTGCACGGAAAGGTGGCCAAATGCTAGGATTCGTAGGCCGTCAGTGGTCCACAATCACAATCAACACCGTAGGCAATGCAATGCGTAAAACATTGATAACGATTACAAGAGCTGTGGCCTCGAACTACTAACATGGCGTAGTATCCACTAACCAAATTGCTAAAAAAATCGAGATATTAATCGAGCTTCGAATAAGAACGCTCATGCTCATCCATCTTCAGTGCACCCTACTGATTGATTTCAGAAGAAAGCGTTCTGAGCAGAGGTATTGTCACGGGAGATTATGCTCCGAAGTCGCTGAACTACTTGAATTTTTTGAAAAAAATAACGAACAGTTCCACCCATCAGCGTATGCATGTGGAGGAGATGCTTAGTCTCGAACTATTTCTGCCTGAGAGAGCAACATATGAATTTGCTTTGTCAGGCAATGACAACACCTTTCTTTAGACAAGCGGAGGAGTCTTTTAGGCAGCTTTTATGTACATCATGGTTATTATGGATACAGAGAAATCCTCGACCAAGTTCAAGATCATTATTTTCACTTTATCCACCAAAATGTTAATAGTCGTCGCCCACTTAGGCGCTGAAAGAAGACTTATTCCGTTGAATACAGTTGCAAACCTTTTGGATCACTTCTTCTCTCGTCAGCTCATAGTTGTGGTCCAAATAGAAGTTCTCTCCAGCCAGGTCAGGGTTTTCGGCTTTCTCGGGGCATTTGCCGTTGTTGTTTGTGATGTACGCCTTTGCAGCATCTTCCAGGCCTTTACCGTACTCCTATTCAATTGAAAACATTGAATCGTTTCTATCATTGCTTTCAAAACAATTGAAATCCAACCAATTCAAGCATAGCTTTTGCTGGCTTCGCATACATGATTTTTTTGTCCTCAGCCCATCCTGTAGCTAATAATCTCCTGAATTACAGTTAGCTTAACTGTCTTTTTGTTGGGAGAGCGAAATGTTCCAGAATCGAATTGCACTTGCCTGTAATAATTATGCTGATATAGCGCACTTTCTCTGAAGTAATCCGGAGTAGCGCCACAATTCGAACATACTTTGCTGGTCAGATAAGCTGTAATGTTGGCAATGAAGGGATCGGTAGTGTGAATAGATGAATTTTCATTTGCTGGTGAAAGGAAACATAGAATATATTGTTTTGAACACTGCGAATAAGATCATGGATGCTTCCAGTTTCAATCACGTATGTTCTTAACAGTTGATATGATCAGGTGTCTATAGAAGTTCTCCTTCATATTCAAGTCAATTATTGGATATATCCATCTAATTTTAATTGAAACCGCATTCCCCCTCCTAGACAGCGCTTCTAATATCTTCTTCTTCTCATTCTAGTGTTAGTTCTTCCGCTATTGTGGAATTAAGACAATCGTCTGTTTCGTGTGTAAATTTTCACTTAGTTTACCAGATGAGCTCAGAGTGCGATCACTGCTGCTGATTTCAGGAAACGGACGGACGACGCCTCTCATATAAGGCCAGCAGGAAGAGCCATTGAGGGCAGAGAGGAAGGAGCGAGGTGCTCCTCAAAACCTCGCACCCAGTCATCTCCAACCGCCGAATGTCCACATATTCTCCAGTGCTGTATTCCTGGCGTTCATAAACCTCTCCAGTGTTCTTGTAAGCTACCGTCCGATGCGGAAATAGCTCACATATAACTCAAGTAATAGATATCTTCAAAATAAAAGCCAGCCATTAGGAACTTGTAAAAATTTACGCGTTTACAGGGTGACAACAAAGTCTTTGGCCAAAGATTTTATTGCAATTATTCCTTGCGGTTTGTCAGGAAACCCATGACTGTGCATCCTCGTTGACAAACCAAATGTCTCGAACACACATGCAAAATTTCATACTCCATAGTCCTATTTGAACCTTGTATGATTTGCAAACATGAAACCAGGTAGTAGATGGAAATGGCCGCAATTAGAGTCCCGGTGACATCTTTTCTAAGAACATCTTTTAATTGGCTCTTCAAATAACCAGTTTTGTGCCCAATATTGAAGAGGGTATAAGCTTTCTGGCCTAGGGAGGTCCGCGTGTAAACTTGTTTTATTGACCGAAAATGATCAATAGACTGTCACCACCACTTTTTCCTACTAGAATGCACATAACAAGGGACAAAAGTGGGCAGAGCGAAAACCGGAGAGGTATATTATTTCTTAAGCTTAACCACATCTGACAGAAATAAGGTGGGCTTCTGACAAAAGTTTTCCATCAAGTTTCATAAGAAAAAACAACAAAAAGTTGGTTCAGACTCTTCAGTCCCTGATTTCACCAAACCATCATATCTGCTCAATAATTATAATGCTCCCTGAAACGGAGACCTCTGGATTCCTGAATTGTAGTCCCTAAGGCACAGAAGTTGAGCTAACTTTCGCTCAAACACCAGCTTCCCTTGCATAGACCTTACAAGAAAACACGGTCATAAATTCTCGACCAACTTGCGGCCCTCGTGCGTTGCAATACCCAACGGTTTTGTCAACTCTACGGAGAAGCCAGAAGAGATATCCACAATCCAAGAGTGGAAAAGCGCATGAATTCTACATAGCCCAGGTAAATTTCCAGACTGCTAGCCCATCTGATCCCAGTCTTACAATTTATTTCATTTGGTCAAAGAATTTGTTGTCACCCTGTATTCTTAGTCCTACTGTGTTTTTTGTTTTTGTTTGGTTTGACTCACTTCCTTTCCGGGCTAATGTTCTCGTTCGTGCTTTTTTGTGGAAGTGCTCAATTTTTTTTGCTATCAAAAAGCTGGTAACACGTCATGAAAACGTTGGCAGAATCGCGAACACCCTGCAGACTTAAAATCTGATGCCAGACAATACTGGAAAAGTTTAGCGAAATCCTCAGAATTTGAAAGTGATTATCGACACATTCGTGTAGTTTGAGGATTTTCTGCACTTTGGCACAGTATCTTTATTGGGCAGATATTAGTGCCCATTTAATTGCAACCCTAAACAGAATTTCCGCTGGAAATACTGCTAAAAAATGATCTTAGAGGTATATACTATTGAAATTTCTTACAAGGCTCAAAATACTTAGGGCAGAGTCCATCTACGCAGTCCTTGCAGCCGCCACAGAAACCATTTTGAGCCACTGTGTATAGATTCGGGTTGGCTGCCTTTGCGCCGCTGCAATTATTTCATCGTTTCTGTTAGAACGTTAACACAATGATCTTCTTACTTCTTGTTGTACATGCATGCAAAATTGAGTCCTTCACTGCCGCAGTCATGATACGAACATGCAAATACATTGTTTTCAGAGTATGCCAGCTAAATGAATACGCATTCCCATCACCGAACACAGGAACTGTTCCTCACAAAATAGTATTTATATTTTGCTATTCTTACCCTTGAAAAAATATCGTTACCCTGCACTTTTTTCTGATCTTCTTGCTTGACTGCACCTTCTTTCCACCAACTTCTCACCAGCTTCTTGGTCAATTCGGTGGTATTACATGGGCGGTTTGTTTTGATCCTTTCAAAAAAAAAAAAGAGGAAATTATTTTTCGTTGTTAGTCATGATCAATTTTACAAATAATTTTACTTGTCTTGGTTTACTCCAAAGCCACCATGTGTGACAGTTTTGCACTGCTCAACTTGTTCATGAAGCTGGAGCTCCATATTGCAGTCCCAGCCCTGGTAAATCGAATAGAATTGAGCTACCCTCCTGTTTTTGACGAGTGATTCAAGTGAAACATTTTGTAAAGTCATGAGGAAGCTGCAGAAATTTTCTATGCGCCATAGCATTTGCCTTACTTAAGTTTCCTCCTGATTTCAGCCCCATGAAAGTTTTAGGAACCATGACTGAATGAGGCAAATAGTGCTCTGCTCGGCATATCCTCATTACTTTACTTTCACTACTGTTTGTGAATATTGTTAGCAACTTTTTGCTCCTGCGCAGAAATCAATTCGGTTAATACTTTCACGATCAACATCTCATTATAGCTACCGATCATATCAGTGTGGATTACATCCATGAGGTATCTACTTCTTTTACATAAGCGCACTTACCATTACGTACATTTTTTCAGCAGGCGGCAGTGTCTTTCCATCTTTGCCCTTCTGCTCTCCTTTCGACAATTTTCTACGAAAGCCATTTTGCAAGTTGTCCATCATCTCCCTCCATTCATCGGATATCAAAGAATTCCGACAACCATACGCTGAAAACGAACAGAAATCACAATTTTGAACCAAAAGCTCATTATGGACTCAATTCCTTCAAATAGGTACGCTGATGAGAAAATTCTTGAGCGAAAGAAAAATTGAAATAACTGCATAGTCATAACTTGCCTCTAGTTGCAAAAGCTGTTTGCTTTTGTCCAGCGAATAGCTGGAGCAGCACTATAGCGGTAATCTGTAATAGAGAACTCCATAAAAAAGGGAACATTTATTCTGCCGAGCCATTGCATACAGTCAACCAGCCTGATCACGCCGGACTCTCAGTCTTTTTTTTTGAGCTTGCTTTGCTCGCCTCGCATTTGTGTGTATGTTCCCCTCTACTGAGCGTTGGCATACCAATCTCGCAGGTGTGGACACGTGCATGACATTTCCACAACTACTGAGCGCCCGCGCACCGCTAAGGTGTGGAACCACGCGTGACAGCTTCCCCACTTTTTGACGCCGGCGCACCTTGTCACAACGTTGGACTCGGTTTCTGAAGTGTCTCCACTTTCGGACGCCGGCGCACCCTTATCTTACCGTTGGACCCGATTCCAGGCGTTTCCTCACTTTCAAACCCCGGCTCACCCCTATCACAGCGTTGGACCCGTTTCTCCCACCTATGAGTGCCGGAGGGCCACTCTCGTAGTTATGGACCCATCCAGCGACGTTCCTCGACTTCTGGACGCCAGCGCATCGTTTCCATAACAGTAACCCGTTTCATATCTTCTATCTAACGCCGGCGCAACCCTCATCCGTGTCTCCCTCGTTCGCCTGGTTTCCCCTCTTCGTATCCTCGGAGGTATCCTCCCTCCTCTTCCTTTTATACGATCTAGTGATCATAGGCCTATTTCACTCATTCCGACCGTGATGAAAACAGAAAAAAAACAGATGAAACAGAGTGAGACGGTCGGGGTAGCTAATTGTGCGTCTACTCGCCTCTCCCACTATCTCCACAGCATGAAAAGGCAATCAGCTCCTAACAGGGCGATGATCTCCTCTCTTACCACATGCGTGCTCCAGCAATGACGTGGCTGCTATCCTATAGTCCATGGATGTGAGCTGGCACGTAATCATCGCCTTAAGCATGGTTGTGAGTTTTGGAGTTCATCTCACCGCCATGACACTTTACTACGGGCCATGCTGTTTTCGACCTGGTATAACCAGTATTCAAGCTAGGATCGAAAATCTGCACCTAATTTGGAGCGAATGTTGAGCTTTCATCGATATCTCGAGCCCGAGATCGCACGACGATAACCGCTAAGCCTGACGTCGTCAACAATTGGTCAGCGTGCGTGGAAGAGCGCGTAATGAAGCATGACGCAGACATCTTGCGCAATCGGTAGTCGATTCTCACGGCGTCTAGGTGTTTTGCAACGTTTCATTGTCATGAGCTGTAGTTTACGGCTGACAGTAGTCATTGTTAAAATTAGGCGTACTGCGGTGCAGAGGTGTTGCCCATCCACACGAATTTGCCCAGGTGATCGATTACCTTTGCAGCTCGTGTTTTGTGTTCGAAATTCCGCTTGACATACGGCGATTACATAGAAACTTCTCTCCCGTCGGCAATCGTAAGTCACACTTAGCTACTCTCTGAAGTTGTCTATTACCTGCCAACTTAGATTAATTACTACGATCCCAGAAGTATCTTCGATGTTGGAGCTGATCGTGATCTTCAGAACATCGCTTTCGACGGATTATTTATGGCTATCAGCTTTAAAGTTATACGAATAGATTTCAGGCACCTAATGATAAGTTTCCTTATGAAGAGTGAACACAGAATATAAACATCAAACAGCTGTGGATTTAGGGGATCACGCGTTCTGCGACACAGTAAACAGGTACAAAAGACTTACCAAAGACGCAACCATCAGGAATCGTTATCGGAAACGAATTACATTCGTTTATATTCATGAACATACCCACCCATTTCAGCTCCACCCACGCGTGGTTTCGCAATATACTGACGTGATACTGATCCTGTGGCACCACCAGACTGAATGAAACTTCCTCTATACAGAAAACAGTTGGCGAGTAACTGGACATCTAGCTCGAATATAAGAGGTTTACTGCCCACCAAACTACAGTGTTTAATGTTGACATCCATGTACTTTATGACTGTCGACTAGATTACTTGTATTGTACTACTAACACTTATACTTGTATTCGAACCTGTACGTTGTACCCACATGGATATGCCATGTAGTAAATGATAGTGATAATGATCCAGAAAAAAACCCGCTGCCGGCTTCATCATCTCAAGATTGCTTTACAAAACATTCCAGAAGAATATGATGTAGCCTGTAGGGTACCTGATCACAAAATAGAGAACGCTGCAAGGAAGACATAAGAAACATTTTGGATTCTGCACAAATCTAGAAATGTGTAACCGGAACCAGTGTGTGGCAGAGTCTACCAATGGTGTCTCGCCGTTTAGGTCTTCACATAATCTAGATATCTGAATATAACTGTCCACTAATTCTGAGGTTCTGGGACAGATAACATGGGTCAGACACGTTTCTTCAGCAATTACACCGCAAAATCCAAGCTCATTTTGTCACGCCACGTTATGCGATCCCTCCTCCGAAGCAGTTATTCTGGGGCGGGAGAGGATGGTTTGGTTCGCATGTCACAAAAATGGGATGTTAGCCTAATCTGGGCAGAAAATCAAGTCTAGCTGCGTTCCTACCGCAGGCTTGGGCAACCACATTTAGTTTTTTTTTCATTTATTTAGTCTCTTATATTTGATCAAAAAATGCCGACCAATCATTCCCACCCTACATTCGAGAAGACGTTTTCATTGGTATGTTCACAGAACCAAGGATAAAAGCTTGTATCCTAAATATTTTACAATTCGTTCTCAACTGTTTTTTTTTTACAATTCGTTCTCAATCGACTCTACACAAGCAGTTATGTCTACGGGAAAGAGATGTCCAAGAGTTTCCCAACATTCACAAACAATTACTTATAAATTTCTAAATTATAAACAAAAAAAGCGGGAAAATCCTTTGTCAAAATACTGACACTATTACCTTACGCAACAGGGAGACAACTTTGAATAACTTCGAATTTTTTTAGACTGAGTCTGGAGAGCTTCTCATCTACTTCCTTGTGCTCGTGATCCACCATTGTATAGCACACTTATGTGCACATAAATAAATAAATAAACATTTACTAATTACTTATTAACAATTACAATCATAACAATTGCTTACTCGCGTAATCCTACTCATTCGTGAACTTCTAAATTTCATTGTGGGCTCCGCCCACACCCATGATTGGCTTCTTCGTTGATCACTGTATGCGCACACAAACCACAGCATGCTTCGTGCATGACACTTATCGAAGTGATTGAACATGAAATTCTAATAGCAGCAATCACCATTGAGATTTTGTTCTTTTTTTTTTCGCGATAGCTTCGAACGAGATTGTCGCATTTGCTTAAAGTTTTGATAACTCAGACACATTCGGTTGAACCCTGCAGGAAAAGGGTTCCAATTGATCGCCTTCAAAGACAACAATGATCTCAAAAATTTCTTCAGCGCGGGGTGACGTCAAGCCCAGTTTGCCATCGCGGGCACGTGCGGATTCATCACGGGCAACCGAAGATCCACCACGGATCGGCGTCAAACCGCGGCTCCACCGCGGACAGGAATTTTAGAGATTGAACAAATATGAGAAACAACTGAGTGGTTCAACCATCGGCTACTCTATTCTGTCTCAGAGTTGAGGTTGTTTTTTAAAGGCAAAGGTTTAAAGGCAGGGGTCCATCTCGTTCCACGTGTTGAAAGTATCATAATTTCGTAGACCTTCTCTCCATATTGGTTCCAGTAATGTACACAAATAGGCACAACAGCAACGAAAGCCCCGTTTTTGGAAGGGTCGAATTGGCCACATTTTTGAAGCCGGGAGGCGGATTGCTCTAAGCTGTGCTGGCTATATGTCACAGTTGCAGCGTTGGCAAACGAGTCTTGACGTGTTCAATCAATAAGATCAACGGCTTCACACGTCAATTCTCATTAGCAAACTATTACAAGCGCCATTTCGTAAGACGGGTTTGTAGGCGGTTTCGAGACTATTTATGTATACCGCTAGAATCATCGTGTCGAGGAGATGCAGAATCTGCTATGAGCCAAACCGCGAAAATGAGGTGGGTGGGCCCCTGCTTTTAAGCTATAGTACAGTTTGCATCACATGTGCTTTTTCGAGCCCTTTCTGTCAATGACGTGGAGAAAGCTAACACATCGGAAGTTTCACAGAAAAAATAAAGGAGGACAATTGAGGGTTAACGAGCGCAGATTTAGATTCTAGGTTTGTGATAAAATAATGCGGTTTTTTGTATCATCATTTTTGGTGCAGAGAATCTGCGGTACTTATTATCACAAACTAGACGGTGTACCCGGCTTCGCTAGGGTGTTCAATTTCTCCCGGCTATTTAAAGCTGATGCCAACATTTGTTGAGCCAAAAAATCCTTTCAAAATGTTCATCATTTGGTGATCAGCTCAAGTGACCCTCCTTCACCCTGCCCCCCCCCCCTTCCCTGAAAAAATGGGGAGAAGTTGCTTGACTGGTAAATAAATTCTTATAAAGTGCTTGCCTCAACCACGTTCAGCGTTTCGGAAAGTCCCAGAAGGCACGTTTTCACCGAACCGTGTGCAATAATGTCGAAAAATCAATATAACAGATAAATCGACATTTTGGTCAAAACGGTTATCATACCCGTGTTCAGCGCATAGCGATAGCCCAGTAGACATGTCTTTACCGTTCAGTGGGCAAGAATAGCGAATAATCAATGAAGTCAATAGGTCGATATTTCGCCCAAAATGGTTGCCATATCCATGTTCAGCGTATTGAGTTGCCCCAGTAGAAATGTCCTCATCGCCTCCTGGGCAAGAATGGCGAAAAATCAATAAAATCGATAAATCGACAGTGCCATACAAAATAGTTGCCATATTCGGGTTCAGCGCATTGAGGTACTCCAGTAGACGTGCCTTTATCACCCCGTAGGCAAGGATAGCGAAAAATCAACAAAATCAATAAATCGATAATTTGGCGCTAGGTGGTTGTCGTATTCGTGTTCACTGCTTTGAGATACCCCAGTAGGCATGTTCTCGCTACTCCCTGGTCAAGAAGAGAGAAAATCGACAAAATCTATATGATCGATAAGCCAATCGATAATCCCAGGTGCAAAGTAGCCTATAACCTCCGCCGGCCCCGAGTAGCCTACACGCAAAACTTGGTCCCGATCGGTTCATCCTCCGCGATTTCTATTCCGAACGTACAAACAAACAAACAAACAAACAAACACACACAAACTTTCGCTTTTATATATACAGATGATATACTTCATTTCCCTTGCAACTGCCTTAGCTATTAGGTGCGTGCAAAAGTTCCGGGGCAGTTGCACATAATTTTTCAAAACGTCATAACTTGACCCAAAGTCAGCAATTTTGTTCGAAACAAAAAGCATTAGCATCTGCATAATGTTGCCAATATGGCATAGAAAAAAATTTTCCAGAAGCTAAAAATTTGACAGAGTTAGACCTGTAATAGTTGCACACGTCGTTTTCCAGTAGGGTCTGTTCATTGGAAGTTTTGCAGCGGAGATAAAGCCATAGAAGGTTGAAATGGGGGTAGTCTATTAGAGGCAGGTATAGGGAGTAAAATAAGTTAGGCTAGAATTTCGGAGCACGAGTGGCCAATTCTTCATACGGTTGACACTGCAACGCGCTGGTGTGCGTTATCCCACAGCCGGATGAGACCACATATTTCCGCCAAGGTCAAAATTTTTTTAAAGGCAAGGTAGTGATGGTTTGGCCATTTTTAGGTGGGTGGCAGGAGCCCGGGCTTTGGGATGACCTCCTCCTATTGTCGTACTTAACCCATTCTCTATCAACAATAACAATTCTTTCATGAAACGAATTGATAGGAAATCTGAAGGTCGAATACCTGCAGACTTGCCAGTGTGGACGTCGGTGCTCTTCGCTCAACTCACGCAAAATCCATCTACTCAACTTCCCCTTCTTACCGACTTTCTTCAGGTGACGAGGCATTGTTGACTAAATTCCTCGTAATGTCTTGCGCACTTTGCACAAGGTCTGGTTCAACCTGCTCTTTCTTGCCGCTTTTGCGATGACCAAATCTCTGACCAACTAGTGAAGCATCCTCCAGGTTCTCATCTACGCTCAGAATTCCTAGGAACCTTTGAGCACCTGGCATTTTAGAGAACATACTCTTCGCAAACGCATTATTGATGCAATGGGTCGCTACTCTTGTTGATCGTCTAGATTTGATTTCATAAAGCGAAATTCCTCAAATTATTGCACAGCTCACAACATTGGTTTTACACCCAAAACAGAGAACGCTGTGACGTAGACACGAGCCAAAAGTGGTCTAGGTAGCAGAGGTCTTAGGCTACCGGCATACATGAAAACCGTTGCAGGATATCCCAAACGCAAGGAGCAAAACGACCTTGTACGGTGAAATACCACCAGCTGCCCCGGAACTTTTGCACGCACCTAATACAATATATTGAACAAAAAGTGTTTGAGTTTTTTGTCGAATTTTCAGTGTTGGCAGTGACAGGTGGAGTTTTTGAAATCGATCGCCAATACTGGTGCAGTGCTTTGGAAAATTCGGTGACTGAGGGAGCATTTCGATTTAAAAAAAATGATGATACTGTGACGTAATGGAATGTTGTGCAATGCATAGACACGTGGGAGTACAGACAGCCTTTTTTATTGTGACATTTATGTTTGTTAATTGTTGAAGCTTCCCATTCCCCAACGCGTACTGTCAATTAATGAAGCATGAAAAGCGCCAACATGAGGGGAACGAGGTGGTTTATTTTATTGAAACCGTATGATGAAATTTTTGACATGGTCACAAATATACGTTCTTTTATGCTGAATGCTCATTTTGATCAATAAACACTGCAACAATTGCTTTGCCCATATTTTCGAGTTATTTTGCTACCTGCAGGTCTACCTGATGTTTTTTGAGTACTCGAGTGCGGGATTCTGAGGTCAAGTGTCTCATGATATTCCGACGACCAGGTGGCCCAAGAAGGAGGGCTAATAAGGGCGGTGGAAGCGTTTTAAAGTGCGGCCAAGTGTTGCCAACACATTAATTTCGTTCTATTTTGACTTCATCGTTTTCAGAGTCGGAATGGGGGGACTTATCTACGTCTTCTATCCCGCATGAGCATTTGTGAGCCATAAAAAGCTGATTTTCAAAACAAAGGTTATGGAGTAATGCAGAAGAGTATGTGAGAGCTGTACGTTATCTTTGTGTGAGGGTCAGTGGTGATAGAAGATGAACAAGAAGAAACAGAGCGGAGATGATTCCTTTACTGATCGGATTCTTCTAACTAATTTTTACATAGCGTTCCCATCTGTACACGCAAGTTCCTCACCCCCACAGAGCTTTGGAATATGACCAACGGCCTGAGACTGCGGCATATTAGTGTGCTTCTCCTCACATTCGAAGACTTTAGGCATCCTGTGGCTCTGACACTGAAGATCATCATGAAATTTATTCTGACGGCGTGATTGAAAGCTAGCAGTACGAACGACAACGTGATACTTCCCGATACGTCAACAAATGAAAGTACACTGGTTTTTTTCTTTTGCTGTAACTTTTTTTGGGATTGTTGAAGCTAACAATTACCATTCGGCGATAGTGCATGGATATGCGCCTACGCTGGGAGGGGTAGTGAATTGACCACGACTGTACCAGAAGAACAAAGCTTTGACGGGACGTGTAACTAAAATATGCTTCTATCATGCACAAATCAACTAGATTGGTTAGAGATGTAGGCAAAAATTGAAGTCTTTGAAGTTTCAGGAGTCTAACCTCGTCGACGTTTCTAAAGGGTTAGTATCTGCCTGAATTCTACAGAAGAATGTTAGGTGTTGGAGCCCGAACTCTTGTGATCACGATGACCACCCACCACTAGATCCAGGAATATTGTAGGTGATCTCGTTTATCCTGATTTTGTGACCTCCGTGATCTCCGGTATATAAGGAGATAAAAGGAGGAGATTTGTTCCATAATTCAGTTGCTTCGATAAATATCCTACCTACCGCCTTCGTCACAGCCGCAGGACGCTACATTAGGGATATTTTTGAATCCCTGGAATGGCAGTGACAAATATTTGGTGTTAACATAAGTCCTTGCGCTTTTTTTCGAGTGCACGTTTCTCCATACACTTGTTATCTTTTGGGTACAAATGATATACGGCTCGAAAGCGCCAATCTCCCTCTACAAAAGTTCTTCAAACATTTTCTCTAAATCAATGTTTGCTTATGTTTCAAGCCTGCGAATTGGAGCAATGAGTTAATGAAAAACAGCGCAACCGACAGCTACCTATTCTCACATTCATTTGAGGCTCGAAAGGCCGTGAAAACTGGAAAATCGACCTAAACTAGGTGCAAAGAAATCTTTTGCTCAAAATCTAATCTAAGCAAGGAGACATATGAGACATATTTGGTCTCAATTACACCAACACCTTTGACCGAACAGATTTCTTTTGCAACGACCTGGGAAATGCTCAAGATGGATCGCATGTTTATATGTACACCATACTTCTCGAAGCTACTAGATAATTGAGCTAATTATGCTGAAGGAATTCAATCGCAGGGGCCTAGTCATCCTACCCATTATAACGTCAGACCCCACTCTTGCCAGTATCGTCAAAGTGGCCCTGCAACGGTTTCATTGATGATGTCCTTACGCGTTTATATTCTGCAGAGCCTACATGTTCAAATAGTATCGCGGACATTCTGGTTCCTGTCGAATACAAGGAATTATGTTTTTCCTCAAACGAGTGTTTTTCTTCCAAGCCTAAAAATTAAGAAATTCAATGCTTTTGTGAAGACACGTTGTAGTAGCTTTGTAGAGGAAGGAAGCGCTTTCAGAGGATATAGAACAGGTTTCACAAAAATGGCAATGATTGGAAGAAAATCGCAACTTAATTGCAAATTAGTGCCAAATTTAGTGTTCACATTCAGCATGAGACGTAACCCAAACAGGCAAAATCAAAATCGTATAGGATTCTGATTTCAGGATTCATTTTTGATGTGGGAACCATCTCTGCCCCTCATGGCCCATGCTATCCACATACATGGGCTCCAAAAGTGGGTCCTATCGTTGTCAATGTGTCGACTACGGGTACAAGGCGAAACAGGACACTCACTTTCAACGCAATTGCGGAAGAAGGTTGGAACAATTTCCTATCTTTGACCTCCGCCATATTGGAGGTTCTGCTACTCTTCAAACTTCAATAATTTTCTAACGCTTCCAATTTCTGGAGGTGTCCTGAGCCCCGCTACGAAGCTTAAAAGAGCTCAAGGTGAAGGGTTGAATTTTGCTTTTTTCGTCGTTTTTCCGTAGTTTTATTTAATTTTAAAAGGTCTGTCCAATTCTGTTTTGCCCACGTTTTTGCCGAGTGCCGTATTCATGATTTTCTCGTGAAGGTTGTAGGTCATCTATCTGCGCTTTCAAAGCGGAGTAGCTCTTTTCATGTAAAAATAGGTGTTTTGTATTGCGAACGAGTCGTCTCAGATAGCGACTGCGTGCGAACAAAATTTAACGCTTAGTCCTTAAATGTGCTGATTGCTGGAACTTCCTCAACTGCAATGAAAATTCGGAACATGAACACATTTATCTAATCGATTAGTCATTGAGTAATGTAACTAATGCAGGATATAGTCTGTACATTCGCAACTCATACTGTTCAGCGCGTTTTCATCACCTTTTTTGCCGTTTTGCCAGTTGCTGTACTATGAAGATGTCTTCGCGTCTTTTAAGTTTCTGCCTAAACAAATAAAACAATCATTCAATAGGGCAATTTTTACTAGACGCGGAGTCTATGGTGACGCAGTTCAGACGCGGACTACGGCCTTCGCGGCGGAAGCACCTCTCTTTATTTGAGGATGCACATGCCACGTTGACTGATCTTCATGGAAAATCCTTTCCAAATGAGTGCGTCTGACGCGCGTAGCCTAGCATAAATTGTCCTGATCCTGTGCTAAGCTAATGCATTGAGAGAATGGCTCACCACATTACTATAGCGAGCGCCTGGAGCATAAGAAGCGTTCCCGCATAGGCACCGATGATCGAAAGCAGGAAAGATGTTGCGTTCCTAAAATGTGATAGTAGGATACGTTGCCCCCTGCTAGCAGAAATTAAAGCAATTTCTCACTTGTAGACCTTCTGAGGCCTTCCATCAACTATGCCCTGTAAAATTCATCAATAAACGTAGATGTACAGCTAGTTATTTATGACAGAAGAAAAATTTTCTGTCTCGTTACATCTTGCCGAAGCACATTGCCAGTCAATAACTTTCGCATCGCAGAGTGCCTCCTGCCTAGGCTACCGAGCCGCAGCATCTACGCGATACGGCAAGCCAACCGGGCGCTGTCATTGTCAGGCGTTACCGGTATTAATGTTTCGCTCAGTTTTCCACCCAAGCATTCTGGAACAAATACAACAACAGCGTCCAGCTGGATTGCTGCCCCGCTTAAGTGATACGGAGCGGCAGGTTAGGCTGGCGGTATTTTGTGATGTAAGACTGATGACTTGCAATGAGTTCAAATCGTAGAGTCGACAAGCGATATCTTACAGCCTTATTCTGGTTCTTTGTTTTTCTGTACTTTGAAAAATATCAAGACAATACAAGGGAATACATTACCGATCTAGTGTCTTCTGGCTCCTCAGTCGTTCCTGGCTCGATCGGCTCTACTGTTTGCTTGGGATGCTTAGCTGTTGACTTGGTTTTCTTCGTTGCCGTTGTCGGAGTAGTAGATGTAGTTTTTTGTGGTATTGCAGCTTCACTTGTACTGGTTTGCTCTGAGGATTGGGAGGTTTGCTCATCGTAATAATCCATGGTTGTAGTTTTTTCCTCCCAATCCTCAGTAGTAGTACTTTCTTCTTCCTCATTACTAGTGGGTTCGTCTTCCGCTTCTTCATCTTCAGCAATATGTAGGGAATATCGCACCTTCTTCACTTCACCCTTGATTCTGTCTGCTTGTTCCTTCCATCTGCTCTGGATGCAGCGAATTTTTTTTGCTGTCGAGATACTCAAAGTCCAGTTTCCGAATGAATCCTCGAAACATTTTGGTGTCAACCGTTCGCACGCACAAACGACTACGTCGTTCTTCACAGAACAGCCATGGGCCTACAAAGTGAGCTCTTGTTAATACCAACCAATGACCACAGTTGACGGGGTCTTTGGAAGGAAACAGTTCACACGCGTTCTTTATATATACGTACATATATCGTAAGTGTGCGACTAGACGCGCATTTTCATCTATGCTGCAAGCAAAAAAAAAAACAGGATGAAAAGTTCAGTCCTCAAGCACGCTATACTCGGGTGATTTCTAGGCATCTCTCTTTCTCTTTCTCGCTCTCTGCACTCAAATTCGCCCAATCACAAAAGGTAGTCTATTCTCGTTGCCTTAAGAACAATCTGTATTAGATGCGTGTTACTACCCCGTGTTTGTTGCTGTCCTAAGCGCACGCATTTAGTCAAGGCACCGCAGAGACCGTGCGCCTCACTCGTGTCTAGACCGCATCAGCAGTGCTTCTGAACATGTTCAAGTCACATGTGCGACAAACGCAGGCGTCTACTACAGACTGTTATTTATGCTGCTATTTATGATGTTGTTTTGCAGACCACTGCTACGGTTTTTCAAACATTATCTGACCCCCCTCACGGACGACAAGCCCTTGGTGTTCCGGGATCATCACCGGCCAACCAAGGACAATTTTTTGAATCCCCTATTATTATCATTGAAGGCAGTGTATCACCTCATGATGGGTATCGAGATATTTGCAGAATCCGGTCCAGCTCAATGCACTGATTCCAAAGATGTACTTGAAATATGAAAAAGTGGTCAGAAACTCTATTTTTAAGGCAAAATTTAATACTTACGCAGATGAGTTCCCTTGCTAGGAAGCTAGAACAAGCGGAGCTGAGGATTGAAGATTGCAAATCAAAATGAACTTCTCAGCACTGGCTATCATCGACTGAGCAAGTATTACCGTGTTTCAAAACCTCAGACACTTGATCCGGCCAGCTCCCCGACCAGTAGGTGCCGACCGGCCGAGCGGCTGCTGATCACCGACCAGCGTCTACCCTATCACCGCATACCGGCCGGCCGCTCTACCACACCTACGACCGGCCGGGGCTTGTTTCATGGCCGGTCGGCCGGTCGAACACTACAACCTCCCAGCCGGCCCGATCGACCATGATAACATTCCGGCCAGCCGATCGACTATGGTAGCATTCCGACCAACCCGGTCGGAATGGTCGGTTAGTGATAGTAGGGTAGTGATAAGGGATGAAGGTATCAGCCGAGAGAGACAGACCAGAAGCATGGATGGCCTAGTGGATAAAGCAGCAGAACTCTCAAACAGCCAGAAACAAAGGTCAGGTTGGTTCGACTCCAATCGGTGGTAGAGGAAACAGATGATGGATTTGCAAAGAGGCAGCTCTCCCAATTCCTTATGAAAATTTGCTGGTTTGTGCTGCACTTTTAGCACTACGAATCCACAGCTGCGTAGAGCCTGGAGCTCTTTTGTGCGAGGCACTGCGCAACCGGACGCCAAGCCGCCAGAGGTTGTAGCACTACTTGCTGCCATTTAAGGGTTATCGTGGACAACTTTGCGTTTAGCACGCTATTTTGAGCAATAGCGCCTACCCGCTCGAGTTGGAGCAGTTCCGGCTGAGCGGAAGCCCAACGTCGGTCGGCCTCCTCTACCATTACCGGCCGGGCTTCGACCTGGTGATTCCTCTGCCGGTAATGGTAAAAAGGGCCGGCCGCATGAAGTGTCTGAGACCATGCCGCACCCTTACCAAGCTTTAGCTTCGTAATGAAACCTCTCGTCCACCGGCCGAGAATTTCGAAATTCTCAGCCAAATGAACCCGAAAGTTTCGTGGTTTTCGACGTTCCCAGGAAACTTAAAGTATATCTTTGTGCTCGGCTCCTCGAACATGTTCTGCTAACGTGGGAATCTCAAACGCGGTCTTTGAGCTGAGACGCTGCCTTTAATCTTGTGTTTGTCGTCTTCATAATAAATCTTGTTATCCTTTCCGCCTCTTCGTTTGTGACGTCTCATGATTCACTCATCGACCTACTCTGATTCTGTTTAGAACTCTGAGGCCGCCAAAAGCAATTTTGCGTATCTCCCTCTTTTGATTCCTTAATTACAGTCTCGGAACTCACATTGTTGCTTACGTAGTGGATTCGGAATATATATTGCGGACATAACTCATTTGCACTATTTTGCATGGATGTCCATACACAGGCTTTCTTCCCAGGAATATGAAGCTGGAAATATCATAGACTTCTTGAGTATGAGGACAAGTCCTTCTTTCCTTCTACAACTGCTCAAAAAAAAACAGGAAATGCAGTTGAACTCACAGTGTAGGCTGGCGAATTCCTGCACTCATCCACCATAGCGTATGTGTCCATGTGATGCAGTCCTGCGCTCCGATTTGTCGACGCCGCTTCACAAAGATTCTTCGACTTCAATATGGTTAACATAGTGACGACCCACAGGACAGTAGTGGGCGAGTACATTCGACTGCACCCTACTCACCGCTAGTTCTACATTGTTTACACGTTGATAATCACTGATGAAGGGGTATACAATCCTAATTCCTGTTAATGATCACTGTGAATCGGCTGACCCTGCCGTTCATTGTAAACAGCGTTCGAGAACGTTTAGGAAAGTTTGTATGCGTCGGTTCCCAGGTTAAAAGCTATCCTGACGCAGCCCAGACACAGTCTCGAGTTTATTGCATCGCTGCCTGTGCTATAAACTCATTCATGGTGGACAGGCCCTAACAGCCAATTTCCATCTAACATTATTCACGAACGCACGCATCCGACGCATGCCGGATTCCCGGACCATGAATTGCGCTTCTGAAAGCACTGCAACGTGGCAACCGGTACAAGCATTTCCCACTCTCGTTATAGGGCAAAGTGTACTATATGTGTGTGATAGTAGCACGTCAGATGCACGCATTCATATGTGGAGGATTTGCAGCATGTTCAGTAACAAAAAATCCTCTAGCCGTCTCGATGCCACAAACACGTGCTTCCCATCCTCATCCTAGCTGAGTCTGGGCTACGGCTGGGCCCTTATGTGTGTAAACGCACGTGTGTCAGAGCATCTACGTAATATGAATTGCCTTCATCACTTTCTTCGTCTGCTCTATTTAGTCCATTCTGAGCTGGCGGACTCTGGCAATATCAGCTAGAGATTGTGCAAAGAGAACATAACACTCCCAGAGGTTTACCCGCGTAAAGTGGTTCGAAGCAAAAATATTGAAAAATACATGTGTTTCGCCTCCAGACCTCTCATAGCTGCAAAAAAAGTGATTGAGTGAGTTTGCGTGGTTGACCAGAAGCAAATCAAAAGCAAATGCCCCATGAAGAGGACTATCCTCATCTCTCTCAAGAATGTTTTGACCTAGAATGCAAATATCGGGCTGCACCTCCACCAGTGTACGATGTCCTAAAGGTGTCGGTAAGATCTCTAAAGTTTTTTTCCGGATTCTTTGATAGCCAGCCCCCAGCTCTGTTCCCCTCCCCCCCCCCCTCCACCACTTGATATTTTTCGATTCCCAAACTTTGGTCGCCTCTAGCCCTCCGCAGTTCTGAGTGTGCATTCTCGTCCTCCATTCCATTCATGAGTGCAGAGACCTGAATTCACCAGGGCCTGTAGTAAAGTCCTAATTGTTGGCAGCCTTCTGCTGCTGCCATGACGTGAAATCGCTGCTGAAGTATTTTCAGAATGATGTTCTTAACCATGCGCCCTCACGTCCGCCGCCAATTTATTGGCAACAATGACCTCAGGGCAGCCGGCAACTCGCTTGCTCCCAGCACGACCTGAGCCCATGGCAGCACGTCAGAAAATGAAGCGAGATCATGAAGAGGCAAGAGGGTGCCGACTCGGCACCTCCTACGAAACCCCATTTTTGTTGAATTACCCTCCTTATGAGTGAAGAAAAGCGGTCTCCAGCACATTTTTAGTGTAAGGATGGCATTGTAGAGGATTAACAGGAATTGAACCTCGTAACTTGGTAACATCTACGCTTGTTCTCTCAGTCTCAGCTCTCGGATTACCCGTAGATGGCCATTTTATTACGACATGGGCTACCTACCCCAATTGCCTATGTTAGGACCCGGCTTATTGTAGCTGTGCTTGTTGAACATCACTTTGTTTCTCACAAAGCCCATCCCAAATCTTACCACCTACATGGCGCCCCTGCATCCTTTACGTGGTTGTCTCTGACAATTTTGCAGCGCAAACGCAGCCCGACTAGCGTAAAACGTCGATTTCAAACACTATGAACGTCTCTTACTATTTGCTGCCGTCCTCCCTTTAATCAATCTCATCGTCCTCGATTTCTGTTAAGAGGATTCAGCAGTAGATGAGGCAACAAGACTGCAGAAATGGACCAAAACTTCGAAAACGCGCAGTTCCCAAGGATGAAGCCTAGCGTATAGTCTCTGTAAACGGGACTTTCGCAAGCTGAGGTACCTCAGGCTAGTACATCCTGGGTTGATAGCTGATTAACATTCCCATCTTACCATGTTTTAACCGTTCACCCAAATTACTGCACCTAATGTTATCCTTGCTTTAAAGGCAGTGTATCACCTCATGTTGGGTATCGAGATGTCTACAGAATCCAATCCAGCTCGACGTGCTGATTCCAAAAATGTGAAATCTGGAAAAGCAGTCAAAACCCTACTTCTAAGGCAAAATCCGATATTTAGGCGGACGAGTTTCTCTGCTAGGAAGCTGGAAAAAGCGGAGCTGAGAAGTTGAGTGTAAACATTAAAATGAACTTCTCAGCAATAGGGATTATCCATTGAGCAAGTATTCCCATGTTGGAAAACCATGCCGCATCCTCAGCAAGCTTTTAGGACAATTTATACTAGCTGCGTGCGTCAGTTGCGCATCATCATATAGACGCACGCGCGCCAGTTGCACGCATCCAGTATAAATTGCCCTTTTCCTGAAGAATGAAGCCTCTCGTCCACTGGTCGGGAATTTCGAAATTCTCGGCCAAATGAACCCAAAAGTTATGGGGTTTTCAACGTTTTCAAGAAGCTTAAGTACATCTTTGTGCTCAGCGGCTCGCATGTGCTCGACCGATGCGGAGATCTCAAACGCGGTCAATGAGCTGATACATTGCCTTTAACAAGTTGACGACAATGGGATCCACGGGTGGGTCCTCTTATGGCGGCCACCAGGGACCAAGGGACCCAACGCTGGGTCCCATTGTCAAAAATGGGAATCCCGGGACTAGAACCTCCTGAAACTTTGCACATGGGGCTTATCTCACCCGTCGAGTTCGAATACAACCCCATTTTGTGGCGCATAAAAGTTTTCGTGGGTCACGTTAGGAATACTGTATCACCTATAATAAAAAATGAAAAATACACCAAAAGTACAAACAGTATGTTAATTTTATTTGTTTTGTAAAATTTATGTCACATTGTATTATAATTCTATGTTTTTATCCCTATCATTGAAATTTATTATAAAATCGTCAATGTTATTGGTATTTTTATCTATTGATTGACTGTAGTTGTCGTCATTTATTGCTATTATCATATGACTGCACGGTATTAACCGAATCATTTTTTTCTACAGATAATCTAATTCTCATGCACAGAAACGCACAGGAGCGCCCCGTTTCTGCGAGATTCTGGGACGTCCTTTTGATCGGCCCACCTCTGTCGCGGATGCTTTGGGAAGCCATGAACCTGAAGGTAGCATCGGTCGAGATCCTCGAATTCGAGTCACAGGACCATACATAGTGGCAGACATTGTCAGTGCACCGCGAATGCTGAACGAAACATGGAGCGCGACAAGGAGCATGGAAAACAGCACTCCGATTTCACGGATTTCTCGTGGGTTTCGCGGTATTTCATTGTTGGATACAAGTTCTAGTAGGTCTCCTGGTAAGATTCCAAATATCAATATTTGTGCAAGTGCTGGCCCCAAGCTGAGCTATCGAATGAAGAACTGTCATAACAAATGAAGCATTAGCAGTATCTCACGGTACACCCAACCCAAAGAAAGAGTGCGAGCCAAACATCATTCATGAATCACGGTAGCAGAAGCACTTTATTAATCGACTGCTGATTCCCTTGAATAACTAGTAGTTTTCGGCTTTCCCACGCTGGTAGCTTTTGACCTTTGCTCAAATTCATTAGATTCCTCAAAAGAGGCGGAGGGGTAGCTATCCAGCGATTCTCGATAGTGTCTAGGAGCGGACCTAGCGCGTAGTGGAATACCCTGAAATTCATTCCTTATGTTCATGCTAAAAAGACAGTATAGGGCAATTTATACTAGCTGCGTGCGTCAGTCGTGCATCAGTCGCACGCATGCATTCGCATGAGATTTTCCATGAAGACCGGTCAACACGGCATGTACATCCTCAATGAAAAGAACGCGAGGCCGCCGCGAGGCCGTAAACGCGTGCGTCTTAGCTGCGAATGTGATGCGACAGGGCCCTATTCTTCATCATATAGACGCACGCGCGTCAGTCGCACGCATCCAGTATAAATTGCCCTTATCATGCTCTATAGTAGATCATGTATAGCTGGTACCTCTTCGGAATGTCTTCTTCGTCGTTCCCTTCTGCATATTGTAAGCAACAAAATAGCAGCAGCACCCATTAGAACCATGCCAAGAAATACTGTTAGAAGAAAACCTGGAAAACATTGAATCTCATTTATTCTTGAGCATTATAATTTTTGTTCTTCAATTTCATATCTTTCCTTAGCCATAAATCTCTGGAAAGTTTCGTAAGGGAGAAACAAGGACGAATAATTGCAGAAGCCGCTGGCTAATAATTCCGACACCGCCAGCGTCTTCCTGCTTCTGAGGTGCGTGAGAGAAACGGTTCAGCCTGTCCTCCACCACATTATCGCACGCGTGACGCACGCACGTACCTTGTACAAATTGACTCTAAGCTGAACCAGATCAGAGAATTAATCACAGAAATGATCATGTTAACAGAATGCACGTACCCAGAAGTGCATTATTGTTGTATTCCTCATGCACTCTATGAGTCTCGTCGATATTTTTCCTTCCAAGAGTGAATATTTCTCTTTTGTTTGCTACATCCATTAGTCGTCTCTTCTCAGACTTCGGCATCTCCTCATAGGTGTATATTTCGATGGCTCTGTCTTCATCTGCTGCTTCCACGGTCTTCAGTGATGGAAGGCCAATGAATTTCATGCCGTAGTTGTTGGCAATTTGCAAGGCGGGTTCTAGGACCATAAAAAAATCAACGACTGGAAAGGGTGATGTCCTTAAAAGTTCTGCTTACCATGCGAGCTGGGATGAGAGATCACTTCCAGGTTACTCAAGAACAACATGCTCTCGTAGCCGATGTTTTGTTGAAAGACCAGCGAGCCTTTTTCAATTCTTTCAATCCTCCTCAGTTTCTCCAGTTTGGTGTTATTCGCTGAACGATGTAAGAGGATCACATTCTTTGATCTCAATGTGTAGGCATAGCATTGCTCGTATCCTACTATAGCATATATTTCCAAGAATTCCATGACGCATATTCCCGTACGGAGGCAAGTTCCATGTCGGATTGTTAGGGGTAGGGAATACCTAACATCCGAAAATCCGGTGTGGGATTTTCTGTGCATGCCTATGCTCGCAGAAAGTGGCGTTATCCCTAGCACCATTTGCCTCTTACGTATGGATAATGGGCCAGGGATCATATACCGCCTATGTGCTGGTTTTCCTAACGTTACTTCAGAAAGTACCCAAATGGCCGGGCTACACTTTGCACATAATGTGCTGTCATCAGACGACACCTTTGTTAGCTCATTAACTTTTACAATTCTTGAAGCTCCCTAAAATGGCTGTGAAACACCATCATGTCCTGAATTATCATAAGCGCGCCCTCGGGGTGCATCAAATAAATAAATAAATATTTGGATGTGTTGCATTGTACGGATAGAAGGGGCGTTCCCATTCTCCAACGATTGCTTCGTTCAAACGCTCAATATCAGCTCGAATCCCATTCTGGTGCGCGAGATTCGCAGCAAGTTCACATCATGTGTACATCATGCAAATTTCGTACGAATTCCGTGGAACCTATATTTATTCACATCTCCCATTCACTTTCCCATTTTTATACGCTACGCTTATACATAGAAATTATCGCGCGGGGGGGGTTGGTGGAAGCATTTTTTATTTCACAATAGCTTTAGGTTTTGTTCAACTACGCAATCTTATAAATGGTTTTCAAATGTTCATTCTCAGCAGCTGAAATTGAAAATCAAGTAAAAGTGTTTTTAAAGGCAGTGTCTCACCTCAGGGACAAAGTTCGTCAGTCGAAAGAATGCGAGCCGCTGAGCACAACGATGTACTTTGTTTTTCCTAGAAACGTCGAAAACCCCATAAGTTACGGGTTTCTTTGGCCGAGACTTTCGAAATTCTCGGCCAGTGGACGAGAGGGTTCATTCCGCAGCAAGAGCTTGCTGAGGGTGCGGCATGGTTTTTCAACACGGAAACGTTTGTTTATTTGATAATAGCTGCTGCTGAGAAGTTCATTTTAAGGTGCAATCTCAGCTTCTCAGCTCCGCTTTTGCTAGCTACGTCGCAAGAAAACTCGTCCGCTCCTGTATCCAATTTTGCCTTAAAAGTAGGGGCTTTTGAAGGTGTTTTCTGACATCAAGCACATCATTGGAATCAGCGCTCCGAGCTGGACCTAAATCTATGAATATCTCGGCACCCAACATGAGTTGAGACACTGCCTTTAAGTTAAAGAGTTTAAAGCGCAGTTATATTTTTGGGGTCTCGACCGCTCCGGTACGTGACACTCTTCTACTCTACCCTCTTTACAGAGCATGTGGAGAACACCTGAAAATGGTATAAAGTGGTTGAGCCAGTGAGGAATGCACTGGCAAAACCGCTTCTAAAATTTGGTCAAGCTGCTGCTACACTCGTCGAGGACTGTAGCGGTTCGTCCGCAGCGAGTAGTATAGCAGCAGCTCTACAGATCTAATAGCGAAGTTTTTCAAACGGTATTCAAGGTAACGCTAAAAAGGCCATTTCTCCAAAATCAGTTGTGGAACTCACCGTTCAAACCCTTAATAATTAGATCACCAACAATTACGCGACATTCTCGTTCTTTTTGGAATTCCTCAAGAAAACGCTTGTCAACAACTCCACCTTGGCATGATTTTACTGAAAGAGATCATACATTTACTGCAATTCTAGCTGCTGTAGGGCAATTTTTACCAAGTACGTGCGCGCGTCAGACGGGCGGTTGTGCACTGCGTGTGGATGGATACATATAAATTCGTGCAGGGGCTTTTTTTTTGCTGCAACTTCGCTTCCTTTCATTATCCTTTCCTAACCAGGGCTGGGAAGGACGTGATAGTTGGCTTCCTAACGCTGGTTTCGCTTGGCCAAGAGTTCATGAATTGGGGGCCAGATCTGTGTTATTCTAAAGTTCTTCCCTTGGGCTATGAAGAGTACCAATTAGGAACGTCAGGACACTGAGGTTTTCCAGCTGGAAAAAAGGGAAAAGAACCAAACTGAGTAACATCCTGCCATTGTTTTGGCATTTCGGTTCAAAGGCTTAAATCGCATTAGGGACCCTGAAATGAT
Source organism: Ancylostoma caninum (assembly GCA_037903475.1). Lineage (NCBI taxonomy): Eukaryota > Metazoa > Nematoda > Chromadorea > Rhabditida > Ancylostomatidae > Ancylostoma > Ancylostoma caninum. The sequence goes on from JBAJFG010000362.1 coordinate 131,387, forward strand.
AGGAACGACTTATAGCGGAATGAAAGTGCTTTCGAATTTTGTAGAGCTGCTTGCCAAGAGCTATCATTTCCTTGAAAAAAATCATATTTGAAAAAAGATGCGCCAAAATACGTTCACACCGATTGTTTGGTGAAGTGTAGGCTGAAACGCACTCCTGATACATTCCAGATGCAGGTTAAGGTCCTCATCTTGGATTTACATGACATTCACAGCCCTCCACAGAAAATCTGTCAGAAATGACTGCGTTTGACGCGCGTCTGACGCACCTAGTATAAATTACCCCTATCCCTGTGAAAAGCAACTTACAACAGCTTCCATCAAATTGCACATCTTTCATAGCTAACTTCCTGGCCTTTCGTCGCACAGAAGCGGGTGCGCAAATTTTGTCGTTGCCAGAAATTTCCAGCAGGGGCATCCGTCCCTTAATCTTCATGGTAGCCAACTCGCAAACATCAACGAGACGTTTGTTGTCTTTTATAGACAACGCAGGAGCTGCAATAGAGAAGCTCAACCCGATCATTTGAGATCCTGTACAATTTCAGTGGAAAACCATACTTCCGTGCCCAACGATAGTAAGATTTCGAATCGCTGACAAATCGACTTCGTTCGTGTCTTCAAACAGCAGCTTTCCATGGACCTCCACAGGTGGGTAACGCTTGAATACTTCGTGGAGGTCATCTTGATACCTAACTTCCCCCACAATGCGCGTACACTGCTTATCGTGTGGGGCTTGTTCTTGCACACAGTCTGAAGAACACGAAGCACTATTTTGGGGAGATTCTCCACAGGTGAATGTGCTGCATGGAAATCAGGGAATAGATTACTTTGAAATGCTATTCACTACTGAATACGATGAGGGAAAACCGTGAAATAATGATCATATAAGTCATTTCAAGGATGTATAGATGAAATGATGCTTGTTTTAGTCGTATAGACAAAAAAGACTGCGGGCATGGAACAAATTGTGGTGGTCCCGTTCCTACAACGGGAATGTTGACAGGGTTCTCGCTGATACTCATTCCATGGATACCAACATACTGCCCGAGGCACTCATCCATGTGAAGTCAGGGTCACAATTTTAGGGAGAATGCTCATAAGCATAGTCGTTGGATTTGTGAGTGACTTTCGGAGATGGCTGTAACATCATATTCTAGAATTCAAATTCTACGAGTCTTTCAAAAAAAGCACATTTTATCCAAACAACTCGTCGTAATTAGTGTGGGAGAGGACCATGAGGGTGGAATTCACGAAACTGCTCTATTATGTGTCCAGGATACCTACTGGACCCGGCCGCATCATTGAGATTACCCATGCTAACGTGCTAACGTACCCATATTTATTCTCCACGTGGCACCCATCAACATGTTTAGCCATATGTGACTTTGTCTATGCTCAGCTGCTACCCATGGGTTATAACACCCATAGATGTGAAATAACCTACACTTTCAGGCTGCAATGGAGTTCAGCAACTAGGACGTAGTGACTCCTCAGCTCTGTACGCACCAATGGAATGATGTGTAATATCATACGCTTAGGTGTAATTATCCAGGTAGAAGCTGGATACAGAGCACGCCATGTGTAAACATGGGTATTGGTGCGGGTAAACATGTTTGTGGGTGGCAGGTAAAGGGTAGATGTGCGAACTTCAAAACGTTTACCCCGGGTAATCTCAATGATACATACTTCTGGGCCCCTGCCTCACGAATACCAACTCTTTATCCGCAAAAGTCATCCACATGGCGCAAAGGCTACGACACTCCCAGAAACTTTCACGTATGCGGATACTACGATTATTGGGAATACACTAGGGCGTAGCCTATGCACTCGTTTACGACCTAATAAACTGTCAGAATCAATGGCAAAAACCTGAAACGCAAAATTTGAGTAACCTTCAAAAAACTTTAGAGTAACCTTTCAAAAAAAAACCGAGTGTCTTTTGAAATAACTGAGTTTGGTTGGGTAGGTATCTCTGAGCTCCTGAGCTGAAGTTCATCTCTTACCCTTTAATGAACCAAGATAAAACTTCTTGCCACCGGGTGAAATTCGATCTTGCTTCAGTCGAGGATTCACACTGATGAATACCTTCTGCAAATGCGGTCATATGTATAGGAAATGTCTAGAAATGGCTGCAAAATCTCTAGGATTCCCAATGACGTCATCGAAATGAAGATCACCTACATCGAGTCGCACTTTAAACTTTGGATGGAACGTAACACTCTTGAGCTTCATGTTGCCAATTATTCTCAACGCGTAGTCAACATCTGAATTCGTACGAAACGTCGTAAAGGAATAGTGGCTCAGAAGGTAGAACCTACCACAGAAATTCTCATCATGGATGATTTCCCTTAAATTGGAGAAATTCGCATTTACGAGGTTCGAATTGATTATTGTTATACAGCCGGTGATTCGTTCAAGTTTCTAGAACCAAATGGCATTTGAAAAATTTTGAGAGGTGTCCTAATTATTTCAAAAACGAAGACCTGAACTATGTCGTAGATGTAGTTTGCTTCTTCTGAGAAGCGCAAATGACCAAAGAAATGTACGCAGGGCCGTTTACGGAACTCCTCTTCAAACTCGGACTGTATCGGAAGACGCATGCGACAGGCTGAAGAGAATATGCATCAAAAGATGGGTGAAATAGGGTCAAAAGTGTTTCTGTAGATTAAAAAAGCCAATACCCTATCCATTTTTTCCACTATACTTGTCAGACTTCCATGATTCTAGTGATGTGCTACAGGTAACTCTGGTCTTCAAGCGCACTAGCCTTCCCACCTGTTTGGACAGGTTGGAACAGGAAACAGCAGGATTGGACAAGAAAGAAGGCGAAAATTCCAGTGGAATATGTGGACGCACAGACGGTCAGAGTGCCAGGTTTTATGTGGTATGCATAGCGCGTGCGAGCGGGCCTCTGACAATGGTGTGCCTTATAGTTCACACTTAAAACTTACTTTTATCGTAGTCTCTTCGAGCAGAACATGCGAAAATTTGAATGAATCAGCGGCACCTAACCCATTTCTACTTTTTGTGTTGTAGGGTCGCCACATGCTAAACGCGTGCTTGTATCAGAAGCACGCTTTTTGACATAAATTGATCCTTAAACAACAATGGAACTTGTGGTAGCTTACATGCTAACTCTCTGCCGCTTTAGTACTCTTTCAATTACCATGCAATACATGTGGTCCATCGTAAAATAACGTACCTTTTTCCTCCGCATTATAAATGTAATAGTCATCAACTGGATACGTTTTCTCTGGAATTGGATGAGTAAGTGGGTAAATAGATGAATAAATACTATAGCGTGAATGCCATAAAACTCGGTTAATGGTACTGCCAAGCCCTCCATAGTCTACTGTCCCAAGTAGACTTCTAGCGACATTTCAGGCAACAACACCGTGCGACCCGACGGCAAAATTAGCCCGAGCGGGCCGCCCGATGTACCAAATTTGTGGGCGTGGCCTGTTACCGGGTGGGCCGAAGGAATTAGATGAAGCACCGGGTGAGCCAAGGGCATGATAAGAACCCACCGGGTGAGCCGAGGGATGCTAAAAATTAGCGGGCGACCCGAGGGTCAGTCTTGTAGAATCGAAGGCATATGGAAAACATCTTCATTGACGCATTAGGAAAAGAGATATCCATACAGTGCTTTTGATCCGCTGTGTCTTCCCGCTGCACCGCCTGAGATCACACCTGGGGTCCTGCTATACTATATCCGATACTCAGCGGGTTGGCTGCGGGAACACTGCCAGCAGGACGCCACGTGTGATCTCAGACGGTGGGGCGTGAAGACACTGCGGATCGAAGGCACTGTATTGATGCGGAGCAAAGCTGTGGAAGAGTATGCTTCTGATTCGTTCGCTAATATTTCATAAATATTTGGAGATTTCAAATATTTATGAGCTGATCTACTCCTGCAGGCAGATTAGCAAGGAATTTGAATGACTGACAATAAGAGCACTTGTTTGCAGTTATTTTTTGTAGCTTTTCAAAAACAGGCTTTTGGGGAGAAAAACCAGTCGAATTCCCTAGAACGAAAAGTCTCCAACAAATAAATTCTTTAATGGCTTGCGAAATTTGAACACGAATTATGCTCAGATGTGCACTTTTGAAACCGCAAAAAATCAGCAAAGAATGAAATTGACAGTTAAGCTGTAGGAACCGTCAGTGTTTCGTGCTCAATCGCTACGCCGCGTCATGCTTTCTCGGTTCTCTGATTGGCTGCGTACCTTTACATTTCCTATTTCGCATCCGAACTTTTTTTCAACATCACCGTTCCTATCCTAAATTAGTCCTATGGTGTGGGATGGTCAGCTAATCCGGACCACTGCACGTATAGTTGACGACAAGATTAAGAGTGTCAAAAATCCGGACTGCAAAGAAGATGGATCATCGCTGTGAACTTGTTACCGGGGGTGGTAACGCGTTCACAGTGGATCGCGATGGACCACTACCGCATTAATCCCAACAACGGACCTGCATATCTCGCGAGGCAGTCCTCGTTGTTCCTGATGTTTGCCAGGGGAGTGCTGACGAGAACATCATTGAGATCAGAACGAAAGGGTACGTCGACGTGAATGGCCGAGTGGATAAGAAAGCGGATTTCCAAGACAGAATTCGATGTGAAGGGCAGGTTCAAATCCCGAAGGTTCGCAAGGCCGTGATAAAGCATTGGTTGGGGGGTCAAGAAGTTTGCATTTTCTTTCTGGAACATTCGAATGTTGAAATCTTCTTATCTCCAAGCTGATACATGTGCGTACGCGCGGGTGGGCTTTATTTTGATCTTAACTGTCAATTACTAATATTCAAGTGCGGGTGAGCCGACAGCATTTACAGTACGACCCGACGGCGATTACAGGGCGAGCCGAGGATAACGCGTCGGGTCACCAGGTAATCGCCGTCGGGTCGTCCTGTGTTATTGCCTGAGATGACACCTCTAACATCGCATTTGCAATGCGATTTCTTTTTGATACGTGTTGATTGCGAGCGGGAGCTATCTATCTTTGCCCACCCATAATCAATACGTATCTAAAGTGAAGTTGCTAGGTCGACTGCGATGTTAGGTGCTATGCTGTACGAGGCTATGGTGGCAGCGTCAAATGAGCGATGACCGAACTGATGAGCAGCGTTAGAATGATGGGAGGAGACGTGAGATGGTAATCGATAAGCATCTCAGGCAATAACACAGGGCGACCCGACGACGATTACTCGGTGACCCTACGCGTTATCCTCGGGTTGCTCTGTAATCGCCATCGGGTCGCACTGTAAATGCCGTCGGCTCACCCGCACTTCACTTTGCAGTTAAAATCAAAATCAACCCTACCTGCGCTTACCTGCTCGTGGCAGCTTGGAGACAAGCAGATCTCAACATAGAACGTCCGGAAAGGAAAATGCAAACTTTTCGACCCCTAACCAGTGCTTTGTCGCAGCTCTTTCAACCTTTAGGATTCGAACCTGTCCTTCACACCGAATTCTGTCTTGGGAATCCGCTTTCTTATCCACTCGGCCATTCGTGTCGACACACCATGCCGTTTTGATTTCAATGTTGTTCTTGTCATCACTCCTCGGGACACGTCAAGTATGTGGAGGTCCACCTTGCGAGAAAAGCGGGTCCGTTTTAGGAATTAGGGTGCTATGGGTCCACCGCTATCCATTGTGAACGCGGGACCCTGCACAGTAAGAAATACTAGAGCAATTGATCCATCTCGTAGGCATTCTGAATTTTTTGCTCATTGCTTCTTCTTCTTAGCCAAATGTATGTTTATGAGATATCAGTCGCCCGGATTTGCTCACCATTCCACACCTTAATATCAATCAAAAATGAGAACGGCGACGACAGTGAAACGTTCGGATGCGCAGACAATCAGAAGACCAAGAAGAGCAAGTTGCTGTACAGAGAGCAGTTCCGGACCACTGAACACTCCTACGGGATCAACTCCATTCTTTCTCGACTGTCATAGCATAATCCGTGTTCAAATTCATTGAGCAACCAGTGATTTTGTTAGTCGGGGACTCATTCAAAAAACTTGACTGGTCTCCCAGTAACCACTCTTTGAAAACATGCAGAAGAATAGCATCTAGCTAGCATGAAAATCTCTTCTCTAATGCAATTTGGAGATGCTTTCTTCACATGCCTTGAATTCCGCAAGCTTTGCCTTTGGGTCGCCCGATAATTTTTAGTATTCCCTCGGCCCACCCGGTGGGTTCCTATCATGCCCTCGGCTCGCCCGGTATTTCATCCAATGCCCTCGGGTCGCCCGATGCTTCACTGAATTCCCTCGGGTCGCCTGGTAACAGGCCACGCCCACAAATTTGGTAGCTCGGGTGGTCCGCTCGAGCCAATTTGGCCGTCGGGTCGCACGGTGTTGTTGTCTGAGATGTTTCCCACTATCGTTGTCACTTATAACGCTAGTTCATTTTTATTCATTTTGAACTGGCATAGCAATGAAATGCCCCAAAAGCAGCTGCAGCACGACTTATGCGAACCAACTTGCAGTAGAAGCTCCCAAACAGTGTACTACAACGAGAAAACCGCTGCATATCCTACTTTCCATTGCTTTTTAGATAACCAAATGCAGCAGCTTGTCCGCACAGCAAATTTTAGCTCTTGTATCCAGCCGAATTTCCTCTTCATTAATTTCAGCTTGACGTCAAACTACCCCTCTTAGCGTAAAAATCTAGGAATTAAAGCAATCTGCTGATGTGCCTCAATCCACACCTGACTCTGCAATCCTCAGAATTATCTCGCTTTCCTGCTCGAGCGTTCAACAATTAAAGGATTTATTAGCTGCTCAGTTAAAAACAACGGTCTAAGATCTGTTCTATGTTTGAAAATACTCACCAATTAATCCAAGAGATTTGTGGAAAAATAAGTGCAACACGAAAATGATGAGCAAAACCTGAAGGAATACAACCAGGACGTTTGCAGAAGTTATCACTTTTTTTGTCCAATTTTTCAAATTTCCATAGGTTCTGCTGTCAAAATCGGTTAGTCGAAATTATCACGCAGCTATTTGCCTCAAAATTGCCCCTACTGCATGTTAATTTGGATGTAAATCTTTTCATTGTGGAACCTACCATACTATGAACAAGTATACGAAAGAATGAGCTATCGTGCTTGGCGCTTGTTTATGGCTTCGCCATCAAACGTTATCCTCACCTACCACTGTTCTGAGCCATATTATTGGTCACATTTTGATATGAGGAACCGGTTGTTTAGACCCACAACACGGGTTGTGCCTACACTATATTTCCCACATGGGACTAATCGCTTTCTAACATTTCACACGTGTGAAGTGTTAGAAAGCGGTTGCTCCCATGTGGAAAAACATGCGCATACTATGATAGCCTTCTGGTACACTTAGCGCTTACCCTAACGACGTGACGTCGCCGTTCTCCGTAGCGTGTTGCTTATTCTTTACGAGCGATGGCCAAATTTGTGTCGTGTCTGTTAGTAGGCGCGATGCAACAATCTCGTCGACTGGGATTTGCCCTTGTTTTCGTGCTCCCCCTTCCCTCCCTGTTTCAGCTTACAACTTACATAACTCCCCTATTAGTAGCGCGGTGCATGTTCCTGCCGCCGCAGCAACGTCATCGCTCCGAGGGGAAGTATAAACAGAGAATTACTTGCGGCGACGGCGATCTACTCCCCCGATTCTCCTGTTAGCGATTATCGCAGCGCCAGCCGTGGTCATTCCATCCCTCTTTCTTGATCATTTTCCTTGAAAATTTCACTGTTTTCTTTTCACTTGGGTACTAGGTTCTGTGCTTGACAAATCCTTTTGTTCTGGGATTACTGTACATACATAAGAATGATTCCCACTCAATTCTTCATGCTAATATCTCGCTTTCGTAGCAGTTATCATTTTTCACAATTTCAACAAACTCCGAAATGATTGTCTAGTAAATTATATATTAGGTTGTAGGGAAAATTCTCGCGATAATCAGCAGCCGCATCTAGTTGTCGCATTAACGCGTGTATTTGAGGACGTACAGCATCCGAACGCACTGCACAAGATTGATCCAGACGCCTTCCTGTCCGCGACATCAACCTCAATATTTCCGCACAGTCGGGACGCGCATCCGGAGTCGCCACTGATCGATTGTGGCAGTTGGTGAACTCGGTCCATGGCGAACTAAGCGTAAAAAGACGCGAGTCTTGGATGTTCACTTTACCATCATCGCCGATCACCTGCGTCAGTTGGGCAAGGTAGAAAAATTGTCACAGTGAATTATCATGATCTTACCGGGTGCGATATCAAGTGATGAGCAGAGGTGGCTTCTGAATTCATCGGGAGCACTGAAAACCGGCTGAAGTCCATCTTTACTGGACATCGACACTGTGTTGACAAGGACGAGCAGCCTAAGCCGCTGCCGAAGACGGGTGGTCACCCTCTGAAGGTTTTGGGCACTGCTCGGTGTGACAGCAAAGGCAGCGTCCACTATGTAAGCGCTACTGCCACGCGACACTGCTCTCGCGGTAGACCTGTGCTATCAGCAGCCAGATAGACTGGACGCAAAAATTGCATAGAAGAGTCCGAATCACAGAAAGGTCCGATTTCTGCACGATGGTGCTCTTTCACATATTGAAATTGTGACTCGCCAGAAGCTACCCGGCTTTGGATAGCAAGTGCTGTCTTGCTCAATGTACAGCCTTACCTTGCCTTAAAAGGGAACGTTAGAGCGATCGGTGATGAAGATGACTTGGATTGCTAGTTGGGCAACTTTTCTGAAAGGCTTTCCAAAAATGGGTGAAGAGTGGCAGTACGTGATGGTGTTTTATACATTTCTTAATGTGCTTTTCTGTTTTTGAAGAGTCAAGAAAATATACTGTTCCAAAAACCGCGAGAACTTTCCCTACAACCTAATAGTTCATTATAAAATCAGTTGGATACGACAAGGTACTTCTCCAAAACACCGTAGGAGACGAAAGTAATATTAACCCACTGACGAGCGCGCGCATTTTCGCGTGTTTGGCGCGTGGCACCAACGCCCCTTTCGAGAGTGCGACGCCCGCACAGCTTCGCGCTGTCATGATAAAAAAAAATTGAGCAAAATAGATAGTCCTGCAGAAACAATTTGAATTCTTGTTCTGGAAGGTTGCTAGTGTCATGCTGAAAACTGGAGAATGTAAGTGGTTCTCACTTCGTTTAAAGGCAGCAGGAGCTGAAATTCTCGACTCTGAGCTGAGCTGCGGGTGGTGAAGTACAGACTCAGCACACCATAAATGTGAAACGAACACAGACAATGATGGCTTACCTGCAGAGAAAATGGAACATTCGTCGCGAACACGCCTGGCCGTGTTCGTGCGCGGACGAGTTTTCCGCGGCGCGAAAGCCATTGCGGCGCGTGGTTTTGGCCGAGTCCCGCCATGAAACCCTGTGAATTGAATGCATTTCGTTTTCCTTTTGCGCCAAACCACGCACCGCAATGGCTTTTGCGCCGGGGAAAACTCGTACGCGCGCGAACACGGCCAAGCGTGTTCGCGACGAATGTGTTCCATTTTCTCTGCAGGTAAGCCATAATTGTCTGTGTTCGTTTCACATTTATGATGTGCTGAGTCTGTACTTCATCACCCACAGCTCAGCTCGAAGTCGAGGATTTCAGCTCCTGCTGCCTTTAAGGCCGGAAGAATTTTGTAAAAGGAATTTTGAGGGCTATAAAAAGGTGTCTCTAGAGTATACGCGTTCATATGGCCGTAACCAGAGATAGGGAAGTTCAAGATGTGATGAACGCGTTACTGTGTAGAAAATACGGCTTTAGTACAGATTATTCTCATCCAGTACACAAGAAATGTAATGCAGCCTTTCTCAGTTTCAAATTCCCGTCTTTTTCATGGCATTTGTCAGAATGAAGAAGGAATTCTTCTTGAATCACAGTGATCTGAGACATTGCTTGGATGTGTTGTACTCATTTCATATGGAAATACTGCGAAAAATTTCGAAAAAAAAGGTCCAGTGGTTGATTTGAAAGGTGCGGCTCACCAGTGAGCCGCGCGGTCCTACGCGGCCGAAAAAGCGCGGCTCACCGATAAGCCAATGGTCGTCAATGCGTTAAGAAAGCTCTTGAAATGCCTACTACTGGTAAATAAAGAAAGTGGATGCGAAGAAAGCTTACTGCTTGAATTATTAGCAGAATAAGAGCAACGGATGGCTCCGCTTGGTAGCAGCCCTGTCCAATCCCGCAATTAAGTCGTAACGCCCAAATTGTGTCACTTGATATATTCGCAGGGTTTTAAACATGTGTCTGATTAACGCTTGTTTGTCCAATGTTCTAAGGTAATGTGTATCGTATGTACATAATTTACTTGACATGCAGTTCAAAAGACACAACAGAAAGGAAAGATCGGTACTCAAAAATATTCTTGAGAAAAAAAAGATGAAAGTGATAAGTGTTTCAAATATAATACTGTTACCACGTTAAAAACGAAGACACAAGGAAAATGACAGATTAGATCAAAATGATAGCAACAACACTATGGGAAAGCCCAGATGATATATTTCAACAGCAAACTGTTAGTACTATATTAAAGTTTTTAAGTAACAACCTGACACTATGTACTCCAAATGAAATTCTCAGCAGATATTTCCAGCAAACAAACAACATACGACATAGAAAGAGCAACCACAAAATAAACCGTAAACAATGGAAACAATATGTGAAAAACTGAGGTTTGGCAAGGATTAATTTCTTAGTGAAGTCCGTAAACTTTGAACTTACCATCAGTAATTTCTTCACCTGCTTTCGTACGTTCAGGACTGGCCCGCGGTGTTCGAAGGAGATCCTGGAAAATGAGGTGAACGCGGAAAAAAGTAAGGAAAGAAAACGCGAACCTGAATATGCTGCACAAGGAGATCAATTGCCACGTCATTTTCACCACCTCTAGGTATTATGACATCTGCCCATTTCTTCGTCGGCAAGCAGAACTCTTCAAAAGCAGGTTTAACCTGAAACCAGATTATATTTGCACATGGAATACTACACAGTATGAAACAACCTGAGGATAGCACTGCTATTATTGCTGTGTAGCAAATAGAAACAAAGTTTCATATGGTTATGTGGACACCATGAGAAGAGATCCTACCGCTTAATGATATATTACTTAACCTCTTCATCATGACACAATTCATGTCGTTAAAATTTGGGTTCCTGTACTAAAATGTGCACAGCGAGAAAGGTTTCTCCAAATACTAGCCTAGAACCTATTGAAACGCCTAACTAGTAATCTCTTTCGATTTCCCCAGAGTTAATGCGGATTAGACACTAGGATTAGGAAGCTGCTGGCGTATCTACCACTTGCAGGCAGACACCAATTCATCCAGAACATAATGACCTCTATGGGAATTGCTCATATACATATTATGTAGATGCACAACGGTCGAATCTAAAGGTTCAGAAGTGCAGCATCCAAAGGAGTGGATGATTCCAAGAATTTCCTTGAAGGGGACTAGCGAATGAACCATACCATTTCGTTCTTTTCTCGCTGTGCATTACCTTTTATTCTTGATACATGAATTCGAGTAAGGCTCAGTAAATAGAGAAAAAAAGTGCACAGTTTTCCGCAAAAGAACTGATGTGACGCGCTTGATTTATGGAGACCCATATCGCCGTATAGTACAAAACTATAAAAAGGAAACTCAGAATCACCACAATATCAAATCGAACCTCACCTTCTTTGTGTACTGAGCGAGAACTATTGCTAGGGGTCGCTTCCTCTCCACAGTATCACGCCGTACTGAAAATAAAGAAAGACTCATAGGACGAAAGTCGTAGTCATAAAAGAGAAAGAAGCCATTCAAAAAGAAACATCATGTGGAAGCATTTCAAATAAACTTCACGACCTTCTCCAACAAGGCGAAGAAAACATCATTTTGCTTACCTCGTCGTGCAAGACGTATATCAGCGTCGGCATCAACAAACAGCTTCATTGCAAACTTATTCCTCAGGCGAACATCGTAAAAAATGAGAATTCCCTCCACAATAATCACATCAGCAGGCTCTATTTGCATGGTTCCTTTCCTAGAAAGAAATCATACCTAGCGAAAAAAGGATTTAGAGTCAATATTCAAAAAACCACAACTCTCTCGCAAGACGAAATAGTGGAAGAAAATAGTAGATTCAGATATGACTTACCTAGTGCTAGTCATAAAATCGTATTTGGGTATCGTCACAGATTTACCCTGTTCCAGCTGGGTTATCGTGTCCGTTAGCTTATCGAAGTCGAACGCAGCTGAAAACAGCTTTTTATAACAAAGAAGCAGCACAATGTGCAGCCGCTGTTGGTGTAATGATAAGGTTCTACTCTCAGAGTTTTTGAACGATTACGGAATCCTACTCTGATAGATAATTTGTCAGATAGATGACAGTTACAAATTACAAAGCAAATATTCTTTTGTTGCCGAAGAAAATCTTTAAAAAAACCAACATGGATGATCGAAATCATATTCTCCAAGAGCAGCTCTCGTTCGCTGGTCAGCATCAAGTTCTTTATAGAACGACTCCATCGGAATGGTGATAACCTAAAACAACAACGAAAACGATCCCCTTAGTAGGAGTAGTTATAGCCGATCGCCTACGTAAAGGTGAAAATTGTGGCTTACCACAGCTATGGGGAAACATACCTGTTTGTTTCTGCCCTGATTCAGTGTTTCAAGCCGTTCCATTATTTTTTCAGTGACCAGTGACTGAAATGATACGCACTACAATAGTAGTCCAAATCACGAATTTTTCTTTGCTGTTGATTTTTCTCCGGTCAAGTCATGTAGAAGATAACACGCTCCAATCTCCAACTTAAAGGACATTAGACTCGCACGCGCTGGGGTTACGGTGGCGCCGCTTGTCCCCCTAGCGGATGTACTATGTTGTTCTCACTTGGTCTCGAGCAGTTGCAGATTCCCCAAATTTACTGGCAGAACAGCCTCTATCGCAGAATAGTTTCCCTTTTAACCATTCAATGCTTTCGATACAACCGGTAAAAAAAGGGCGGGGGGGGGGGGAGTAAATGGGAAGTAGGATTGGAAGGGAGTACCAAATCAACAAACCTTTCCTGATGCTGGCCCACCCGCCACACCGATGATACATGGCAGGCGTAACTTGCCCATAATTACCTAAAGTGTCTGCAACACAATTCACATATTTTCACACAAGAAAAAGAAATGGTGGCGAAATTGTGAGACGGTAAAAACTACAAACAAAGTCGAAGATCGAGGAATAAAAAGCCGATCACTTTGATAACAAAGAGAAAAGAGAACTTTCGGCATTTCTTTTTTTTTTCCACACAAGACAGGAGTCCGCACAAATTTTGCCACACTTTGAGTGTGTGAAGAGGGTAGTAGCCATTCGAAAATTATAATTACAGTCTCATAAATTATAATTACAGTGTGCAGTCGTTCAACGAAAATGCTCGGCGTAGCTGCAGGGCAAGCGCTTTATCTCACTCACGTGTAAGCAGCTTATGAATTCTGCACAACTCCGTCTGGTTGACCGTAACCCTCTTAGACGTCGACTAAATTGTCCATGCTGCAGTCTGCAGAAAAGCATCCATGGGCCGGCCAATTGCGAACAACTTTGTAGTGGTTGCGGGGAGAAAGAAGTGGAAAGAGGAACTGTGAGAAAACTGAGATCATCGCTAAAAAGAAGAGTGGAGAGCTGATGGTTTAAAATGGAACTTCTTCACAGTCAATTATAAAATAATGTCTAAAAAGAAATACAGGAAGCTCCAAATGTCCGCAGTCAAGAGGGACGTGGCCACGACGCGGCTTTAGACAGAGACACAGGCGCTCGGCATGCTGCCACTGGTTGGCTGCAGAGTCAGAGAAGCCAGAGGCAGCATAGAGAGCGCCTGTGTCTGATCAAGGAGCCGCGCCGTGGCCACGCCCTCTTGACTGCGGACATTTGGAGCTTCCTGTAAGTATGTACCCGAAAAGCAAAAACTAAAACAAGGTTCTCAGCAATTTTATAGAATGATTTAATTTTGTGGTTTTTTTTTTGACTGAAGACAAACTCATGAACAAGCAGCGCACACATGTTCAATGATATCTGGCAAATGCAGGAAAGTCCAATTGTCTGAGCCCGCGCTCACGAGCATCATCACCTGTTTGGACGAGTGAGAACATCAAACAAAGGGATCAGAGGAGAATGGGAACGACGACATCAATGAAATTTGCGGATGCGCAGACAGTCAGAGTGACACGTTATGTCGTGGTGTAGCACGCACTCCTACAGGCGTCGGCCACTGGAGTCTCCTGTACGACTGAAGTGGGGTCTAAGGATGAGTCATGATGATCGCGACCACACAAACGCATTGTAAAGTTGTTCGTAATGGTGATCAAAAAAACTGTGCATAGAATTTCAAGCTTTTCCACCCACGCTATATTGCAGCGTCGCTGCTGGCCTACCTCGAAACTTTTTGCTTACAGTATAATTAACCCTGAAATCTTGTTCCGCTTTGCTTCCTTGTGAAAAAAAAACCCTGGTGGTATGACGGCATCAAGCCGAAAATCAACAATCTATGATTCGTTTAGGCTTCAGTGGTTAGTTTTAGTTTACGACAACTCAACAAATGGCTTGTTCAAGGGGGCGTGGCCTTCTCCAGGAATCCTCGGTAGCTAAACTCAACTTCCTGGAAATATTGTGATCGCAGCTAGTCTGCGGCTTTTTCTAGCAGATACGTCCAACTGCACCTCGCAGAAATATGGCTGCTCTCAAGCCCAATCGATTTTTACAGCCATAGAAAAACCGTTTCTCCCTACATAATGTGCGTACAACCACGTCTCATGTACTGAGTCTATTATATGAATGCGTCACAATTCATAATTTTCCGATTCTGAGGTAAGCTGTGTCCTGTGTAGTCGGTTGCCACTGAATCACAACAACGAATAGAACACAAAGAATCGTCACCTACAAGCAGAGATATTACAGCGAAGGCCACTGCCGCAGCCTGATATTGTGGCCTTTAGTCTGAACTACGCGCCACCTTACGCATATTCGTTCACTTGCACAGGAACCCCGCACCTTCAGGGCGACGGCAAAGAATGCACCTACTCCTTGGAGCCACGTATCGTTTCACATGATTTCATTATTCTGTGTCAGTTTGACACCCTCTAAACCGCTGAATAAGGTATCATCTCAATCAAGGAAATTTTCGTGGAGTTCTGGTGTTAGGCTACGTTAAATCTAAATTACTTGAGCAACTGTATAAAATTCGCATCATATTGGACCCAGAAAACGTTTGCATAAGCGTTTCTAAGGGTCGCCGTTATTCGAGTACATATTAGAACGGACATTTACGAACGTTGCATTATGGAAGTTAATTAATAGGATAAAATGGAAGAAGCGATCGAGGTCGATCAATCCCGTTCCTCTGGGAACAACTTACCGACCACGGCGGGATGGGTGGCTTGCTCGACTGCGGGCGGAGGTCGAGCCATCGACCGCGTGGGCGACGGCTGGCCTCTAGCTGAGTTTATACTTAATCGCAAGACGATAGCGTTGCTGTGACAGCCACAAGATGGGAGACGCAATGGGCAACGAATTTCGGTAGGTTATGGATCGAAATAGCTGAAATGAGGAAGAAACAACGGCGAATTCCAATCTATAGCGTTGACAAAATCGCATCGCATCGCGCCAACTAACAGGCGCGATTTCGGCTCATCGCGTGATTTTCGAAGGATAAAGGTATAAATAGCATGCGACAAAGTCTGCAAAGTATCGTCGTGAAGATAATTTCCACTTGACACAACGCCACCTCAGTATGCGCATGATCTCACATGGGAGCAGCCGTCTTCGAAAAATTTGCTTGCGCGCTACTCTCGCTCCCCGACGAAGTATAAACACAGTCCCTTGCCACTGCGCTAAACGTGTTTTCAAGTATTCTTAGAGACTTTCTGCGTAATTACGTTATCAGTTTGACGTCGGTATACAGATATGCCTAGACATGCCTTAGAATTAACAGCTGTCTGAAATTCTTGCCCTTCAGTCATTGTCCTAATCAAAACTTAAGTTTCCTGGTGGCAAACAGCCCTAGATCGGATTAGGAAGTCCTACTGGCAACTGGCAAGCTACAAAGAGCAATAACAAGTTCACTGTGTGAAAACAGGGACATTCTTATGATAACACAGTCCCCAACAAGACTTGCAAAGCATCCTAGGCTGATGATCCAAAGAAGACGAACTGGACCAACTACTAAAAAAGAGTCGAAAATGAAGTGGACGAGTTGCGTGGAAGAAGGCGAGAAAATAGCACGTGCGAGAGCAGATCGATCGGACGCAGGCCGGCTAATGACGCCGCTGTCAACAACAAAAAATTCCTTTGTGCGTTTCAAATGTCTCTTCAGCACTAGCCGTATCCAGAGCGACTGCGGGAAATCAAACAGAAATTCCGAAAAAGTTTCGCTTCGCAGCAGAGAAGTGCAGGCAGGGATGGGTCAGCGTGCGACGGAGCCGCTGGACCGCTGCCCAGTCTCCGCAGCGGCGGATCACGTCTGGGGCTCTCCGGCCGATTCGTTGTCTCCCGTGGACTCGCTACTCGGCTCGACCCTCGCATCTATCATGCGGCCACATCGCGATAAGCCCTTGTCGTGACCTTTCTCTGCGCTTCACCTGGTGGGGGTTGTCCCTTGGGTTTGGAATTCGGTGTATAGGTGGTGGAAAGAGCTCTGAAAGTGCTCATGGCAGGTGATCGGAAAATTTCGAAGCTTGTCAAATTTGCACGGGAACTTCAACCACTTCAGCATAACTGGGATCGAATAACACATTAGATACAACAAAATTTGAAGATTCAATTTTTAATTAGTCGGTAGTTTGGTTGCCGGAAAAGAGTGAGCAATACTACCAGCAAAAATGATGAGAAGACATTTACAACCTCTTTTTTGAACATTCGAATTTTCCGGACCGAGCCATGAATTCAGTCAGGTAGGTTATTCAATTTTTCTCTTTCTTATATATACAGGGTGACCCAAAAGTCCTTGGCCGGTGTTCAAATGCAGCGAAAAACGTTATATAGGGAGTGATCGTGACCAAACTAGGAGGGTGATTTATCCAGAGTACCTTCAGCAAAATAGGCACTTACTGGACGTTTCTCTATTGATATAGCAGAGCCGGGAACATCCCATAGCGGAGTTGCCCATGGACATGTGCACATCTTCATCACATCTCACAAAAGTTTTCTGAAGTTTTCTGCGAGAAGATCTGCTGAAGAGAAAAACCAATTGCAGCATAAATGTCCCATTGACATCAGGAAACAAATCGTATAGGAATGTTGAGGGTCCCCACTATGGCAGTAAGACTGTGGTAGAGAGAAGAGTGACCTCAATAAAAACGGCATTTTTGCCGTTTATCAAACATTTTCTTGAATAGGAGCGAAGTTCTGGGGTAGGACTCATGTCATGATGGCTCTAAGAGATTGCGTGCTAACAACGTTTTCAGAGTTATCCTAGATCGGTGGGATGAATATTCTATCAGGAAGGAAATTCTTTTCGTACCTCACAAGGGAAGTGCACGAAACTAACTTGCGCTTCCGGAACGAGACATATATGGTTGGAAAGCTTATCTCAAATGATGTTACAGATTACATTTGAAATTTGCTAAATGGTTAATACAAGCTCAAAATTCAATGTCCTGCCATATTGACACATGCATGTCCGGTCGGGGTTTAAGTCACGACTGCCTCCCTGCGGACATCCTCTGAGCGGCATCTAGGTGGAAAGTTTAGACGACGCACAAATGTCTAGAAGCAATTCCACCTTGGAACGATTTCGCCTCTGCTGCGCCAATAAGAAACAGGCTTCTGAGATCCGAAGAAGCTAAATTTTTTTGGCAATGGTCCTGGTAAATCAGTCCCTCAATTTGACCATCATTGGTTCTCATTTAGAGTTTTTGCAGCACTTGAACGGCGGCCAAAAACCTTTG
Source organism: Ancylostoma caninum (assembly GCA_037903475.1). NCBI lineage: Eukaryota > Metazoa > Nematoda > Chromadorea > Rhabditida > Ancylostomatidae > Ancylostoma > Ancylostoma caninum. The sequence continues at coordinate 149,287 of JBAJFG010000362.1, forward strand.
GGTCACCCTGTACACTCTACATTACCGCAATGATTAGAAACTTGCCAGGGCTTTTATAAGTCCCAATATTGCAATGTGTCTAGTCAGCGTTTCTGGAAAATCCGTGGTCTTCTCACTGATCCATTTAGGAGGAAGATTCCACAAAAAAATTGGTATTGTTGGTTTGGTATAGCATGGATGGGTTTCCCAATCAATCGGCTGCAAGCAATGAATGCCTATAGGCTAAAAATAAGTTGACTTTTGCCCTGAGAGAACTGTTGCCTAAATCACCCGGATTTTTATTCTTTCAACTGTATTTGTCGGCGCTAATTGAACCATGGCCGGCATGCATCATTGGGGTTACCTTGGGTAAGCATGTTTACTTCTTCAAATCTACCCACGTATTATAATTTGTGGGCGATCGTTAACACCTTAACCAGAAGCCACATACATTGTACAGATTACCCTGGGTAAATGTGTTAACACCGCACAAATGTAGTCACGGGTGTCAAAACGTTTATCGTGGGCAAACTCAATGATGCATCCAGACACAGCAGTTAACAAGGTAAGCGACCCTTCAACAGTCGATGTAGCTCACTTTTGTTGCTGAAGCGACAGCTATCTGGTTGTGTGGAGGGCGTGGGGAAGTGGAAAATTGTGCTCCGATAATGTGGTAACTATATCCAAGAAACTATGCCGTGCAGAGTACGCGATTCTGGAATTCGCACGTCCAGCTGTTGGGAAGCTGCATTGCAATTTTGGAATTCAAACAACTCAAAAAGCCACACATGAACCAGAACAACAAAAAATACTACCTCAATCTTCATTACGTACAAAAAACTATCAAGAAATCTACATGAAGTTATCTTATAACACACCTAAAGCTTCCTAAACATTTGCCGCAAAAACGTTGATTGACCTTAATCGTCGATGAAGTATACCCTTTTGTTGACAAAGCACCAGTGATATATCATGGCTAATACCAATATGTTTCTGATGTTCAAAAGGTCTCAGTGTATGGAGACCATTTCCATCTTTCCCTCGACGATCTTGTTCATCGGCGTAATGCGGTGTTCATAGTTGTCGTGCGGAGGACGTAGAAGATCCTGAAATATGTCCTATTTCACAAAGAAGAAAAACAGAGAAGAGCGCAATTCATGTTTTGGTTAGGCTCAGTGGGGCATCATTCAAACGGAGAAGGTGAGTTTGAGCATTAGTAAAGGAACTAGTAAAACAAAAGAAATCAAAAAATTAATCCAGGACCAGAGAATCTGAAAAAAAGAAGTTCTAAAAAATGCAACATGTACTGGATCTATTGAGTTCGAGAAAGAGTCTGTTATTTCCTATGGAAGTCAGTCGTGAAGGGTCTCAGCTGGACAGGCACAAAAGTAGGTGGGGAATAGTTACCAAGACAAGGTTTCGGAACTTCCGCGGAGTTCGCCGATTTTCGGAACTTTCGCGGAGCTTGATTTACCATTGGAGCCCCATTTTCGGAAGTTCCGCGGAAGTATGACGTCACTCGTTGATTTTTTTGGAAGTTCCGCGCAAGTTCCGCGGAAGTTCCGGATGGAGACGCAGAGAAAAAAGTAGTTTCGGAACTTTCGCGGAGCCGGTCCGGAACTTCCGTGGAGCTTATTCGGAACTTCCGCGGGTGACCCGCGGAAGTTCCTAAAGTTTGTCTGTTTAGGGAAAAGGGGCGGTGGCTATGTTGCGCGATTGGTCCTTTTCAACAACTCTTCCATCTCTTCATTGTCAACTCTTTCCTCTGTTCACGTTAGGGTCAAAATCTAGTAGAACCAGCGCATGTGTAGTAATTCACGAAATCAACGAAACTAATAATGAAATGCATGAAATACAATAACATTCCTTTTTTGACTCTATTTAAAATTAATTTTTGAGGTTGTCGCTTCCATCAGTATTTCTTCCAGCTCAATTTGTATCCCTAGCCGTACCTGAATATGCTGTACAATCAGGTCGATCGCCACATCGTTCTCACCACCTCTTGGAATGATGACGTCAGCGCACTTCATCGTTGGTCGACAGAATTCCTCAAACGCTGGCTTGACCTATAAGTGGAGATTTCCATTGAAATTATTTTCTGTCCGTCTTCTAAGGGTAGAAAATTGTACCAAGTTAGTGTACTGCGTTAGAACCAAAGGCAACGGCTTTTTTCTTTCCACAGTATCGCGTCGAACTGTAAAAGAATTAATCATTTATCTGGGAGTTATTTCACAGAACTACACCTTGGAGCTCTATTGCCTTCCCTACATCAACCATGATCACTTCTTTTAGGGAAAGAATGACAGGGAAGTTACACTAGCGGTTTAGTTCACCCACCAAAACGGTACAATCCATTTTGTTTGATTCCTCTAGTAATGCGGATCCGCCCTCGTACGTAAGGATGTCATAGCGAGAGAAAGTCGACCTCTGGATGAACATACCTCGTCTGGCTAGACGCACATCCGCATCGGCGTCGACGAACAGCTTCATGGCGAACTTCTCTCGAATGCGGTCATCATAGAAAACCAATATTCCCTCGACCATAATCACGTCAGCGGGCTCAATCGTGAGCGTTCCGATCCTGAACGTGTATGTATGTAACTTTTAGGAAAATGTTATATCTATGGATATATGTAGTCCAATTTCGAAGGCTGCAGCTAGCAGCCAAACTTGTCGGCGTCATTCAACATGTAACGGAGGGACAGAACTTCTATGGCCGTGTCCTCCAGAATAATACGGCCGAGGATGGATCAGCTCTGGATTATTTGATGTGGGACAAACCTTCTGCTGGTCACATTGTCGTAATGTGGAATAGTCACGGGGAAGCCACGTTCCAACTTATTCATAGTGTCAGCAAACTTGTCGAAATCGAAGGCAGCTATAATTCATGTGTAGTGAATAAGGCGACAGTTTGACAGTTCCATCCAGCATTCTGCTCCATTTACGCTACTATCATTTACATTTCTACAATTTTTAACTCCTATCTAGCTTTTATCCTGCCTATGCCTACCACACAGCCTGCACCTACTTGTGAAATATCAAGTGTGCTTACTTCTTGCAGACTAATAACGAATGACTTAGTTGCTGGAGCAGCATTAGGGTTTGAATCGATGGCTATCAGGAAGCGTACACCGCTTCTTTCTGAATCGAGCATTACTAGCTCTTACAAGGATGATCGAAGTCGTATTCGCCCCGTTCGGCTCGTGCATGGTCTTCCTCACTCAATTCTTTGTAGAAAGACTCCATCGAAATGGTGACAACCTGGAGGCAAAGCACTGAGCACCAGACAATCGAGAAACTCGCTTTGTAGTTAGTGGGTTACCTGCTTGCTTGGTCCCTCGTTAAGAGCTTGGAAGCGTTCCATGATCCTTTTGATGACGAGAGTCTGAATGTAAAAAATTTCTGTACCTGTACCATAGCCTTTATTGATGAGCTAAGTTTTTAGAAAATACCAGCATGTGTAAATAGATTTCTGAGGGCTCCGACATATGTACTAGGCACTAAGCACAGAGAATGCTTAACAAACTTCGGAACGAAAAGCCGATAAAATAGCGGGCATTGCGTTAACAAGTGTATTTTTCAGATCTCTCCTTTCCCAGGAGTGACCCACTCAAAGGTTTTGGACCTACCACGGGATTCCTATTTTAAATCTTTGCCTTTGGAAACTGAAGAAAAAATCCTGTCCTCACCGAACAGCAAGACAGACATTCCCGAGAAAACATTTGAATTGCGAGCAGCAACGCTTCTGGAAGCGCTGCCGCTCCTTTTTATGTGGGGAGATGGACGCGGAATGATGTCTAGAGACTTAGAAATTTTCGAATGCTTCTCCAATGAAGAGGAGCTCTATAATTTTCGAAAAAAAAATAACCTATACGCTTACATCATAGTTCAATTCAGGTGTAGACGAATATTTTGAGCCTAGTTTTAGTATACAGCACTGGCCAATAGGAAATTTCTATTTTTACTTCTGTTCATTATTTCTTTTCCAGTGAAGCTTAAAATTTGTAATTTTACAGAGTGACCTTTCTTTTTACTGGACATGAGCGATGGCAGTAAAGATATGTATAAGTAACTCTATAGCTGCATTGTAACAGCTACATGGCCTGCCAAAATCGTAATTTCAAGCTTTATCTAGAAAGAAGTTAATACCAAAAGTCCATTTATCTGGAAAGTTGTTAAGAAAAGTTCAAAAGGTGATTCTTCTTTAACCACTACTCTAGTTTAGTCGAAAACCTATATTCAATTCTTTAGAACTTTATTTCTACAATTGTTTTTGAATTGGGATGCATTTGCTGCGAGCCGATTTCAATCGCTGGACCTTCACCTAGGTACTGGATCTCTCCAAAGGTTTCTTTTTTCTGCTCCTCCATTTGTTAAGCAGTCCCCAGATGGCAACTAGTCTCATTCTCTCATACTTGATATATTAGCAGACTCTGGACCATACCAATAAGCTGATTTCTGTGGTTTCCTAGGAATTTAGACGAAAAGTAGAAGTAACGTCACATTTTGTCACTTTTCAGATAGAACGTTCACTTTTTTTTGCCACCCCAGTCCTATGGTATCAAACATGCTTAGATAGTTCTATAGTATTGAACATGACATTTGCTCGGAGTGACGACGCCTTTGTGCCATTAGTACCTAAGTAGTGGCTGGTCTATGGGCGCAGATGTGTTAAGTAATTCTCTATTCATACCCAGCTAATCTGATCTTTCAGCTTTGATCAACTGAACCTGGATTCCGGAATATACAGTACTAGAAACCTTTGACCTTTGGCACTTGTTCGACAGCACAATTTACAAAAAGTCACTTTCACCTTTAGAACCTATCTAAACTCACATAATTATAGGCAGTTTATTTAAAGTCGGGTTTCAGTTGGGTGACTATATACAACTCCAAATATTAAGACCTCTACGGTACGGTAGGCCACACCGTAACTTAGCGAGAATGTGTATGGGTAACGGTTGTGGCAGATGAGACTCACGAAGCGTTGACCACACAAACCAGCAGTGATTAGTTTTATGGGTTATCCTAGTGACAAACAAATGGAGGGTAGTCCTCGCCGGGAATGAGTTGCCTGTTGTTTTCGAATTTATTCTATAAACTACTGAAAACTTGTGTTGGTTTGCTCTCGATTTTTATCTCTATTATTATTTTAAAATACTGTAGGTTATAAACTAAAACTACTAATTTTTGTTATTGTGATATATTTTCACCATTTTAAGTTTCCAATCAGGTGCCCGAATTAGGCAGAGATTCTATTTATTCTCACGCTCCCCCTCCCTCTCCCCCCCCTTTTTTTTTCCTCGCACCCGTCACTGGTTTATCCTATAGAATCCATAATATTGGGAGGCGCAAGACATACAATTTGGTTTGCTAAATTGTGCCTCAATGCATCACTGTGGTTACTTGGGGTAAACATGTTGAAGCCCGTGTTGACGATGGATATCGTGTGAATGCGTTTACCCTGGGTAATCCCAATGATGTATGCAGTTCCGGGTTTCACTCACAATTCGTTTTGCCTTCATGGATACGATAAAATTTGCAACAGTTATCTGAAAGCAATACCAAGAAAATTAGAGGTCTAGAAGGAGAGGAATATGATAATATGAAGTAAGAATAATGAACACAAGGGCTGAGAGAGTTTTCTGACAGCGTCTCGAATGATTTGACAGGAATTAATCGCCTTTTAGTTAGCCTATGAAGGAGAAATTTAAAGTGAGTGCAGTTAATAACTTCAAGGCGTAATAAATCGCTGTGGGCAAATTTCGCCATGGGGGTCAAGCTGGAGACAAGCCAAGACTAGCCCATAATGAGAAAATCGGCGTATTTTCCCGCCTGAAGGAAATTGAGCAGTTCATATAAAAGATCACAAAATAGGATATCGACTACTAGTGTTAAAGCCTTAGCTTTTAGGTATTTCGACAACGACCTTTACAGCAAGCACAGTAGAGAACTTATTACAAAAAATATATAGAGATGGATGTGAGGCTGCCGCTAATAATCTAAAAAGAATCAGTCTTTCTGATCCTTAAAAAGAAACTCTCTTGAGGCAGCGCGGCGGAACGCGTTGCATGCAGACGAACCCTTGTGGTGTGTAAAATGACCGTAGCTCAAAAACAACTCCTGCAATTTTTCCGGAACTTCAGCCTTTTTTCTTATAATCCTACGTGTGAGTTTTTCTAAACATTGAATTCAACCATGGGCTCCTCTTAAGGGGAAATTCGCATTCACACAGAAGAAGCCATGATTGTTAGATACGTCGATATTTGCTTTGCTAGTGCGGCAATCTACGCAATCCGACATGAAAAAAGACGCACGCAGCTAGGTCATCTCGAATGAACTTGCGACGGATTGCTCCCGCTAGTGCTTCTTCTGCACCCAATGTTCCACCGTCATTGTGGAACAGGAAACAGACGTGGTTTTTCTCCCCCAAGCCCGTTTGGTAGCTGTCTACGCACACATCGAAGTGCAATGTGATGATGTAGCACAGTGCAATTGTGCAAATGACTGTTTGCGAGAGCGTTTGCAACTGAAATGGGCGTTCGCAAACGATTTCTCTACATTGAACACCTCGTAGTGCATGACTAACTAACTTTTCCGGATGCCGGACCTCCTGATACGCCGATGATGAATGGCATGCGTTCTTTTTCCATTGTTGGAGAGGAGTTTGTAGGTGGAAGACCTGGAAACCAGTATGAACAAGTGTGTGAAAAATTTGACATGCACTAGTGAGAACAGAATAAGAATGAGAGGATCGAGAAGCAGATGAAAAGAAGAACTAGCTCAGAGACATGAGGAGAATTCTGGAAGGTGACTGGTTAGATTTATGTCCCTTCTAGTTCGAGTTTTACGTAAGAGTTTTCTTGAGAATGAATTTATGGTATGAAAACTAAATTCTCGAGGTCTCTCCCACAGTTTTTTTTAGCAATTGTAACACCTTTGCTTCTACTATATTTCTACATCATATGAGGACAGCTGGTGCTGTCCATGCTCCCACAGATTCGGGAAATCCTGATAGGACTTATTCCTACACTGACCAGCAGGGAAATATGTAGAAGTTACACACCACAAAGATGTAAGAGCACTACCTATTCAAAAAGAGCATGGAATAGATGATGGTCTGAATCCACATTTTTCAAAATAGGTTTTAATTTATTTTTCAATATTCATCTCATCGAGGGCAACAAATTGGCCGACATACCAATACTTTTATGGGAAATTGGACATGGACAACAGCTTCCTAAGTGAAAGGTGTGGGAAAATCTGAAATTTATGGTGCAGTAGGGAAGGAGACAACACTCAGAGGCTCAGGGTAATATACTTTCATCGAGTTTTTGTAGTTTCATCGGTGAAATATGTATTTCCTCTGTGATATAAGCGGTATCAATAGAAAGAATTGAGCTGAGGCCTAGATAATTTGTGAGATTACACTAGTCACCACTGATCGCAGTGATATTCGTGATCACACAAAACTACCGAGAAACCCGTTCTCGAACCCTAATTCTTGGGGAGTTTGTGGGAGGCGCCAACGGACGGGTCCAAAGTGGAGGAACGAAGTTTCTGAATATTGCGCTTCCGGAAGCTCATCTTCTGAGGGAATTCGTAATCCCTAAACGGGTAGGATGAGCGCCACATGTATGACCACCAAGTCCGCGTTGGCCCCGCCCACATGCTCCCCAAATGTTGGATAATCGAGGAAAGTATATCATTGCCATCAGAAACACTTGAAGTTCACTTTCATTAAAAGACTGGAAAGCGATACTAGTATTATATTTAGGCTGGATCAGTGCCTTTGAAAAAAGGGTGATTTTCAAATGAGAACATGATTGTTTTACCACAGCAGCAGAATATTTAAAGCGATTTTTTATTCTTATGGTTCATCTAAATGAATGTTGTCACGTGTCAGTGTTTACATTGTAATGACATCATCGCATTGCTGGAATCACAAGACTGCAGATGCCTTTGTCTCCGATAGTGACTCATGAGTTTTTCAGAACTCGACCGCAAAAATACTCCACTGAGCCGAAAATGTGACCTCACGGCGGCGGAAAAACCAGCCCAGAGTATTACCGGTTGTCCTGCCCAAACCTTTTTCGCTGTATAGCTCTTCATTATATTCTGTGGTACGCTAAGATGCTGTGAGAAGAGGAGTCTTCGCGAAAGAACCAGGGCATGTGTCCGAGACGATTTATCCATACGGATAAGCACACTCTAAAGAAAGAAATGGGTATGAGCACGTGTACTGCTGGTTCAATGAAATCTTGTCTATGGTGGTAGTCTTAATTTGAAGCATGGCTCACCTCCAGCACAATAAAGGAAACTCAAGGTATACAAATTCGCGTCAAGAAGAGCACTCGTTCCGCAGTTGCATTTTTACGTGGAATGACCGCGATTTTTGTGACAGTACTACAAGTCGTTTTGGACAGCATTGATAATCAAGAGACGGATGTATGACAGTAATGTTCCGTCCCCAAGGGTAATTTTATCGGATACCCTTTACCCCAAGGGTAACCATACCGCCCCTTTGAACCGGCAATCCAACAATGCAACTGCTTACATGTTTTTGAAGGCCGAAAATTTTCAACTCGGTGTTTTCGTGTGAACAAAGCGAACAAAAAGAAACGGAAACGCAGAAAAGAAAAGCAGAATAGCACCATTATGTATATGCACATACTTCTAAAACTACTATTGGCTACTATATCGTTCCGCTGAATGGTGTAAACTGACACATCGTTGGAATTTAGTTCATGGCGCACTCAGTTTCAGGGATTTACCTTCTTCATCTGGACAAATGGAGAGCGACTTGTTTGTAGCGGATTTATACTAGCAGTTTTTTCAGGGTAACACAAGTTTTAGGAAAGATTTATACTGCTCGTAGCCCTTTTCAGGCAGCACACCTACCCTCTGAAGGTATCCATTTGTCTCAATTTTGAACTAATTGGAAGATAAAGCGGTTTGGGACTATGGAAATTCCCCCATTCTCAATAGATGTTAGTAAAAAAAGTAAAATTCCTCAGAGAATTACTAGAAAAGCTTCGAAACTCAGCACAGAAGCAAAGCATGATTATTCATTCTATTCATCTGGTCATTTATTTTGTACACCAAAAGTTGTGTAGAGCGTTACTGGTGCTCACGGACCATGCGGTTGGCCAATCTATCCAACGAACCAATCGCAGAGCCTATTGGCACCGCCTTCGCCAGGTTTAACGTTCTACACCCCATCAAAAGAGATGCGCCAAAGATCAGAAAAATACGTAGAGAAAAAAGAAAAAAGCCTCAACCAAGTCCTCAAGGTAGAGCAACTTCAGCGTAGACTGAAAAAGTGGGAGGAAAAAGAGGATTGGGAGTGGAGTGGCTTTACCATACTTGAAGAAACCCTGACTCTTTTACGAAGTGGGCTTCCTAGTAACACCAAAACTGAGTATTCAAACTCAAAACCAGGCTAGTATAAAATCAAATGAAATCAAAGTCTACCAGCTTATACCGGATGTCAAATGAATAGAATTCGTCATAGCCGAAACAATAATTGAGAGTGCATGCGTGGGCAATCGTATGGAAAGCTGACATATCAATGGACAATGTCCGTTGTGGAGTGCAAATTTCGTTTAATATAAGGGCATTTCTCGGAAACACACGCAGTTGGCGACCGATGAATTAGGTACTGGATTGTTTCAAAGCTTGGCAGGGGGGAGGAACCAGTACAGAGGTGATTCGAGCGGTCGCAAGGAGTTGTACTTGTGGACAACTGTAGTGCTCTCTTGCGCCAAGGGGGCGGGGCTTGTTCTTATCGCCGTTGTGTGGCAAAAAGGGCTGAGATGGTCGGATAAGGGAGATACTGTAAAAATCCGCGCGTTTATCCCGAAACACTTGTCATAGCAAGGGGAAAAATGGCACAGAGAGGATAAGAAAAACATGTATAGTCTGGCAGTTTTGCGAGTGCGTCTGTGACTTTTTCTGCAACTACGACTGCAGCTTGGCTGATCAGCTGCTTCGATCCAATTTTAGAATTCACGCATACGTCTTAGTATGTATATGGTGTGATTTTGGTGTTCTCCCTCTGTCGAAGCGCATCCTGCGAAGTTCCTTCATTGATAGAACCAGCTGGTCAACGGGCTGACACCGTGCTGCAGCCGTAATTGCAGACAAAGTCACAGACGCACTTACAATGCTACCAGGCTCCAGGATTTTCTTCCCAAAACTCGTCTATTCTGGGTAATCAGTGATGCTACAATTTCTCCAGGAATTTTCACGAATCCTACTATTCATTTCTTGTGTCAGGATTAGGTTACGGACCCAAAGAAAACCCTTTTTCAACGAACATCCGCTCCGATGGTAAAAATGGTGGACAAATAAGTGAGAAAAAAACGAAAGTAATTAAGTCATAGTGATATAATAACGGTCAGGAACTAGTAATATATGAGTTTTTAGGCAATTTCTCGCTCATTTCCTAATCCTACCCTTACAGATGTGTAAATAGAGAGCCACCTATGGCCAACTGTACTTTTACGCTCCCGTATCAGGAGCAGGAGAAGGACGAAAAGGTCTCAATTTGGAAGAAATCTGTATGATTCTCAGAACTAAGGCACACTGCATAAGCACCTACAATGAGTGTCGACGGTGCATTTTTTCGAGAACTCGAGAAGCACGCGACGCGACCGCTCCGCTCTCGCTAGAATTCCCACCGCGAACTCAAACCATAGATTTTTTTGATACTTGGCTATTTCTCTTGCTAGTTGGAATCAAATATGATGAGAAACCATAGAGAAAACTCTGATTTACAGCTAAAACGCCACCGCATACTTCACTTAATCCGTGAAAAACGCACCGCTATTGCCGATCACTGTACGTGAGCTATCAACGCACTTCTCAGTTTTATTTAATGAAGAAGCTTGGACTGGAGACTATTACTAGTTGTGTTTAGGACCAAGTAACGTTTGGATAAATCCTAACTCCTATGAAAGCATCGAATGCTCAAACAAGTGCAAGCAGCACGGCCCTGTACGACACACATCAAGCGATTTAGCGCTCCCTTTTTCTGGAATATTCGGATTTCCAAACTAGTTTCTAAATCATTCAGAAGTGGGTGGTAAATTACTAATTGAAGCAATTATCCTTTTTTATTCGGTCCTAGGTATTTTTATTCAACGATATTTCGAGAAAATGCGGCTCAAAAGAAAGCCTCTCACTTTCATAATAGGATTTACATTCATAAAAATACAGATGCTACATGCATGAAGCACTTATCCGTGGAAGCAGTGGGTGGTCTTTCACGATTTTGAAATAGTAGATAGAAAGATGGAGAAGAAAGATGAATGGAGAAGAAAGAAAGACTTTTATAGAGATCTTCCCGCCCTAGCATGAAAGGTTCGAGTTAAATAAGTACTTGCATGGGGCTCAAAACAGGGAGCTTAATAAGCTAATTGGAGGGCACTCAGGACATAGAGAAGATGGCCAAGGGCAACAAAAACAGCAGTTACTGCTAATATGACCTGAGTCAGTGGAGGTGAAGTGTGTGGACAGAGTGATCTCATCGAACCCTTTCACCTAGTTTATCTGTTGTTAGAGGTTTTTTTGACCCAACTACTACTGAAAAAGGATATGTAACCACTACTGATAGGATCCAATCAAGTCTAACTTATATTTAAGTTCGAATATTCAATTCTAAATAGGTCAAAGATCCGAATGTTCGAATAACCGAGGGCAATGGAGCGCTGCAGAACGGATAAAAAGGGCTGTGGTGCCTTTTCTTTCTCGGACATTTCTTATTTAAAAAAATATTTCTCGAATAGATTTCCCAGTCTCTGCCTTTTTTTGATGTTGCACCTGCGAGCGCACAAAATAAATAAATAAATAAATAAATAAAAAATAAGTAAGTAAGTAAATAAACAAATAAATGAATAGATAAATAAATGAATATCTGAATGCCCAAGTAGGTCCCTAGATCATTAAATAATTCAAATATTATACTGGGTATTTATTGGGTTCTAATATATTACATAGTAGTCATAGTAATAGCACGCTAAGTCGCCTACAGGCATAGCATTCCCGGCTAAGCAAGCTCAACCGGAGGAGACGGTGTAGCAGCAGAAGAGGCAGCAGATAAAGAAGGACACAAAAAAAAAACGAATTTGACACCTACTATTTCCAGGATCCTCTCATACCCATAACGTTCTTGGAGTAAATCATTGTTCGGGAGTTCCTGAGCACTCATGACACTTACCAAAACGTGGAGAAGCTTTGTAACGACAAAAAGGCGTGCTTGTATCGTCTTGGCGTCCGGGTTCATCGAGACCGCAACGTTGCATCGTTAAAGAATTTTAGTGCACAGAATATTTCATCGGGTGCGCTGGCAATTCGCGTGTTTATACATTTTTTGCAAATCAGGCGCATGACAAGACACACATCGCTACAGTCCGTATTGTACTCGGTGTGGTATACTGTCTCAAAATAACTTCTTCATGATTTTTGTTACTAAGGTCAAAACCTTGGTAGCTCCTGATTAATTTTCAGTGAAAGAGGATTTTCAGCTTGGCTTAAAAGATGGATTTGGAGTAGTTGACAGGGTAATGTAAGTAGGTTTATGGATCGCAACTTTGGAGGAGATAAATACTTGAGAGTAGCTGGTAGCTGGTTCTAGCCTTCCAATGAGGATCCTGCACCGGAACGGAGTTGATATCCTAGAATTACGCATACGAGTTTTGTGGATTTATGTTAGTCGCAGGAGATTCTTCTGGTCTCGGGTACCAATTATGAGTACTAACCCTTCTGACTGAGACCCAAACAACTATTTGGGTAAAGGGTAGTCACTCGATGAAACCAATAGGACCTAAAATATATTTCTGGCTGAGTCCTGAACCAAAAATGACTTGTGAATCGGGACGCTGCTCCAGTAAAACGTTGCAAAGGGAGTTTATTTTCAAGGCAAAACAATTTTCTCCACAGGAGAAACGAGACTAGAAGGCATATTTTTGGCCCACCCTATATATCAAATACTGAGGAGAAGCCCCATCCCTTCATCACTTCATCGGAATATTACTCTCTCAAGAGAAACTTGTTAGAAGATTCAAACTATTTACCTGTCCGAAATCGAATATTCGAATTTGATTAAATCTATCACGTTCTTCTGCCTTAACTATCAAAGGCCATATTCTGCCTAGAAGTGGAAGGCAGTGAAGGATGGCAAATAGTCCATCAAGAGATGGTGGAGGAGAAGGTTTGAAAGTAGAGAATATAAAGCATGGATCTTGGGAGCTAATGCTAATGTCAGGCACTTGATCGTCGCCTCAAAACAAGGGAAATTTCATGCCTTCAGGCCCCCAGATCTCAAAGCCGTGGCTAGTGCAACTAGGACTTGAGTTCAGATTCACAACACTTACAGAAGCGAGTTAAATAAGAAGCTTGTTGGAACACTGTGAACTAGAGGAAATCAGTCCAAGCAAGCAGCGTGGTGTGCACATCGTAAAGGACACCACTTCCTAGGCGGCCGCGCGCGCGCGTCACACACGGATCAACGCACCGAACGACGAAACCTTTTTTAGGCGATGGTGACACAACAAGACAGACTGCCGCGTCGCGTTCGATCGGATCGTCGGACGCTCGTCGCACTTTTTTCCTCCCATTGTATTCGCATCGATCTGAACTTTATGTGCTGATGAGAAATGCCGTACACAAGAATAGCATGGACTTCTTCGATATGCAGCGGTGCGCGTCACATCAACGGATGGAGCTACTAAAAACGATGTCATGAGATGCAAGGAAATTTTCCTTGGAATTTGCATGTTACCGGCGCAAACGGGTGGCATTTCTATGCGCTATCAGTGTGTGCAATCGTCCCAGTTAAGAATACGTGAGCTACCCTAATGTCACCAGAAGATTCCTTAGCGATGACAATGACATCTAGACATCAGAAGTGAAAACCACATAAAAAAAGAGTGAGAATGAGATTAAACATTAGGGAGTTTGAGGAGGCTTTGGAGAAGAAGCTGGCTGATGATTTGCCAGAGCAGGAAGTTCATACGACGGCCGCAAGAGAACAGGGGCATTGTTTTATTATAAATCAGCCCCGAAGGACAACAAATCCCCTGTTTTTTAAACATACGAACCCCGAACAACAGCGAAAAAATGAAAAAAAAATCAGTGACACTTGCACACTGCAGAGAGTGTGGAGAGATCGCAGGCGTTCGAGAAAAAATGGGTTCTTCTTCAGGAAACGGATCTCGTGGTGGAAATTTTTAGGAAGTGTTGAAAGATTGAATTCAAACCAAACGGTTGAACTTTCCTAGCTTTGACACTGTTTCTGTATATGAACTTCTCAGCAAGATTCCCAGCTCATATACTATGACTCCTCAAAATCTCCCGCCAATATTTATTAAACAAATTTCGGCGAGTATAGCCTTCCCAATATCATACATTTTCAACCAATCCATGATGTATTCTGAAGTTCCTATATTGTGGAAGCATGCACTTGTTACGCCAATTCTCAAAAAACACCCTTTCTCTGATGTTTCAAACTACCGTCCAATAAGTATAACGTCGATCTTTTGTAGAGTGTTTGAAAAAATCCTGAAAAAACATATCATGACCCATCTTTTGGACAATGACCTAATTCCTTCTAGCCAACATGGTTTTGTTCCGGGAAGGTCAGTCGAAACAAATCTACTTGAACGTCTCAATGACTGGTCAGATATTTTAGATAGAAGATCATGTTGTGATATTATTTACTTTGACTTTGCGAAAGCGTTTGACCGGGTCAGTCATGGAAAGCTATTACACATGATAAACAACTTGGGGTTCCATCCAAATGTTTGTGCCTGGCTCTCTCAGTTTCTTTGTGGGAGAACGTTTCAAGTTAAAGGCAAAGGGCCACCTCGTCCTATCTGTTGGATTTGCCAACATATCCAAGACCTTCTCATCATGCTGATCCCTGGGATGTACATCAACAGGTCCAGAAGCGACGAAATCCCCATTTTTGAAAGGCTCGAACTAGATAAAAATTTGGAGCCCGGAGGCGGATTGCTCCAAGCTGTGCTGGCTGCCTGCCACGGCTGCCGCGTCGGTCAACGAGTCTTGGCGTGTCCAATCGATAAGATCAACGGCTTCACATGTCAACTCGGGTTGGCGAACTGTTACAGACCCCGTCTTGGAAAACGGGTTTATAGACCATTCTGAGACAATTTATGTATACCGTTGGAACCATCGCGCCGAGTAGATGCAGAATCTGCTGTTAGCTGAACTACGAAAATGAGGTGAACCCCTGCCTTTAAAGTCGACTCATCTCTGTCTAGTGTACTGGAAGCTCGTAGTGGAGTACCTCAAGGTGGAGTTCTGTCTCCTATTCTATTCCTCCTCTACACATCCGAAATTGCAGAACTCTTGCAAAGTAAAGGAGTCCGATGCATGCAATATGCAGATGATGTTAAGATCTACCGTGAGATTAGTGAATGCGAAGATATGGTTAAAGTACAAGATGCCATCAACTGCTTGGTTGATTGGTCCAAAAAGTGGCAATTACCACTTTCGCTGGGTAAAACTTATCATCTTAGAATTGGTAACTCACATTCCACTGGCTACTATGCTATAGACTCTCTCGAAGTGACAAGAACCACTTCTGTTAAAGATCTAGGGTTTCGCTACGATGAAAAGCTTGATTTTACCTCACAATACGCAATGATTTGTAGTAAGGCACACATACGTACGTTTCAAATATTTAAGGCTCTTTCCACAACTGATCAGAATTTACTTTTACGAGCTTATAAAATGTACGTTCGTCCTCTAGTAGAGTGTGGATCTACTGTATTCAGTCCATGCAAGAAAAAGGATATTGCAAAAATTGAAAAGGTACAAAATAGGTTTACTAGAAAGGTTCTCATTAGGAAAGGAATTTTTTCTTACTCAAGCATTCCCCATGCAACAGCAAGGAATCGTTACCTTGGCATTTCCTCTCTTGAATCTAGACGAAAACTCTTTGATGTATGCATGGTCTATAAAATACTACATGCATGGGACTTTGAAAAAGCTAAAATATTCTTTTCTTTAGTGGCATCCATAACCAGGGGTAGCGAATTTAAAATCTTTTATAGACGACCGCGAAGCTCTAAAAGGGCCAAGAGTTTCACAGTCCGAGCGGGAACGGCATATGTCTCTTTGAGCAAAAAGGCACCTACCATAAATTCTCTTGCTGCTTTCAAAAGATTTGCCATCCCTAAGATAACTACCTTCTAACAGAGTGATGGTGCAGTTTCAGTTTTAACTTGCTATGATTGCACTGATAGGAATGTTAACACTGATTTTTACTCATGTAATGATAACCATTTTTTAACGTCTGTCTTAAACAGCGTAATAAATGTATGTATGTATGTATGTTGTTGGAAGTTGACTCTGTTCAGCTGTAGGCCAAGACTGGCAATCATCTCTATTACGGCTAACATTTCAGCGTTCTAGCCTTCGTCAGAGCCTGGAAAGTCGAGACATTCGCAATCTACCCTCTTAGACACCCAATCCTCCTACAGAAACATCATTCAAAAGAGAAGTAGAATCCGAAACAACACTAGAGACGCAAATAGGTTAGCTCTCACCTCAATAACCGGACTATGGGTGGAGTAGTGGGCCACCCAATGCCAATCCTTGCCGCTAGGGGTGGACATTGCTGAAACCAAACAGTTGACCGATTGTAGGAAAGCAAGCTTAAACATCCCTGTTCTATATCTTGTAATTATGTATGCAAAAAAGATTGTATACTTCTGTCTCTCCGTTTTTTTTTTGTCTTTTCCTTCCATGCAAAGTGTTCAGTTGATTTCACCACATCACCATTGCTTTGTTCATTCGTACCAGATAGACCATCGTTAAAAGTTCCCTTTCATGCTTTTTAATGAAAAAAGAGAAAATTCTCGATAGCTTCATGGTACATACATATGGAGTATATGTAGACCATCTATGACAACACAAAGTGCCTTGCTGAATATGTGGACGGACAGTATGCATAGGAATACTGAGAGAAACTGAGTCGAAGGCAGCACTTACGGAAATTTTTGAGTTGAAGATTCCTCGGTATATCGGGGCTTTTAGGGACGATGAACTCATCGACAACGATAAAGTAGCGTGGAACGCTCGAAAAACACAGGAAAAGATGGCGCTATTCCATGTGTGTCCACAGCGCGGACGAGTGTTCCGTGATGGGTCCCCGCCACGGAGCCCTGCAAACGGTGCGAATTCCATAAACGAGCCTCCGCTGAACCACATGCGCACACCCTGTCAACAGCGTTAGCTGGCGCGACGAAACCCTAATGTCCAGAGCGGCAGATGTGTCCACTGCAGTATCATCGCAGGTACATAGGCGGCCTTCCACGGTGTTCAACTTACTGTTACGATTGTCCAGCGGCAGAAGTGAGAATTTCCGTGAGTGCTGCCTTTACAGCAAATGAAGGTCATTGTGGCTTTGTGGTGCTTAACAGCAAAAATCTTTGAATACAGCTTCTTCAATTCTTGCACCTGGAACATACTGCTAAAAATTGTGAAGGGAGCCTGAAACGTCACTGTCTAACTTCGGTCTTGCTCAACAAATTGGATCCAATCCCCTCACACAGTACCGTCCAGCCACATGTCGCACTCGAGGCGCTGTTCAGGCTGGGGAAACCGGGGGCCTTATCCAAGAAAGTTGGAATTATGGGTTAAATGGGATAAACCGGTAAAAGTGGGCGTGGCCGCTTGTTTCCTGCAGTTCAACAAGATTTGTCCGCCGAAATTTTTCCTCCCAACGGTAAAATATTAATCCGCGTGAAAACGTCTGGATATATGGGAGAAATGAGAGAATCCCTCTATGAAAAGTGCTCGTTCTACTAATAAACGATGGTTTAGCAGCTACGAAATGTGTTTTGGGAAAAAATGATGATTGATTAATGATTTTCACTGCAACCCATGTCGATAGTAATGATTGTCTCACTGTAAGCATATTGATCAAAATGTTGTTTTGCAAGGAATAAACAACTTTTGTGATATTTCAACAGCTACTTAGCTAATGACTATAATGCTTATCAGTCTTTGAGGAGCACCCATGATATTAAACTCATCTGCAGGTGATCTGGGTTACACTAATATGTGATAACCTCCAGAAGTGTACACCTCATATGCATATTCTGATACTTGAACAGAAAACTTTTGCGGATCAAGTAGTAATGTGGGTATTTCCAGAGAAAGAATAACGAATGACTACCTATCATTTCTAAAAATGCCTCACTTCTCACTGATTACAGGGAGCATGCGCGCAACTAGCTGGGAAATCAGGCCCGTTCCCGAAATTAAATCGTTTCAAAGCCTATAACATGCGATAGGCGGTATTTATGGTTGATGCGCGTCAAATTTGACGCGGCCGATACACAATACGGAACGAAGAGGAAAAGAGAACTCTTGGCAGGATGCGAATGTTCCTGGTTTTGCCGTCGCGACGTCCGTGCGTCAAACTGCGTCCTGATCTTCGTCCGCACCGAGACATCGCGAAAACATCGTGAAATTTCAGGCCGAAGTGTCAAATTTGACGCGCATAAACCATAAATACCGCCATATTCGCCACGCGTCAGGAAAACTCTGCTCCAATCGCAAAAGAGCAAACATTTTCGAATTTTTGCGTTGAAACAGAAAACTCGTGAACGGATATGTTCCCAAACCGAATGAGTCGTTCTTGGGATCGCAGGACTGGAAAAGTCGTCGTCACGAGGTTGCATTTTCGTCTGGATTTCACTACCAATGGACTTGTCCTTAGATACGGCCTCAGGATCACTAAGCTCTGCTTTATATATGTAATCGACCAAATTTCGATGCCCTCTTCTTCGAGCGACTTACTCTTAGAGAATTTCTTTGCAGATGAAGGAGGATACCAAGATTGCCTCTCGGGTGTCTGCGATATCAGTAGGCCCAATTTTACATTGGCGACTTTACGCTTTTTGCGTGGTGTGTCACTTGGGACATGTGAACGCGCCCAGGTCGCGGGCCCACCAGTTTGAGTGCATGGTCCGTGGTAGGAATTCTTCCTCGTCGGATGGTTTTTTGTGACCATCATGAGAGTTTCCGAATGTTTGTCGTCTGCTCACCAGATACTGATTGAAGTTTCTTTCTCATACTTATCGTACTCGTTTCAACTACGTATTAAAAAATGTTTGACGGAAGATCTGCTCGGCCCAGTGAGTATGTAGAACGCTCGACCATTTGTAAGTATACCACTACAAAGGAGTTTGTTAGCTATGACTGCTTCAAAAAATGCAACTCTGAAAGAGCTCACTCACTTGAGCACCTGGTCCCACGCTTCACACCACGCGTGTCAACCGGTTGAGCAGCACATTTTCGCGGATGTGCTAAAACGCGCGCGATTCCGAGAACGTTCACCTCATCGCTGGAGATTTGCGGATTGCAACGCTTTTAAGGTTCATTAATTATTTTGATTGTGGAGCAAGTTATAGGGTTCAGAAGTACGGGCTCGGAAACGTGCATTTCTCATCATTCTAATGTTTTTGCTGTTTGCTTCCATTTTATACAGAGAGCTGTGTAGGTCCAATCCGGACACGGACACTGATGGTAGCGATGCGAGGAGGATCAGACGATTGCTTCGGCATTATCTTGCCAAATGCGTATTGGGTGACATGACCTGACACTCCGTCTTTGTCCTGCCTCATTTTCTGGTATTTTTCCTATTGAGTTGTGACCATGATGCTTTCAGGTACCAATATTCCTATTCGCCACCATTAACTTCTACTTTTTTTAATCTTTTTTTGTTGCAATTACCATCTATGGCACATGGATTGCATGAATGATTACGAACAAAAAAAACGAATAAGTGAGTAAGTGAAGACGTAACCAAGTCGAAGCAGGAGTCATTTGTTCATATTCGACTACACGGTATGCCCGGCTTCGCTTGGCTGTTTTACTACCTCGGCCGTTACACACCGACGAGGCGATTTGTTGCTACCGATATTACCGATCCATTACCTTCAATATGCTTGCCAATTTAGTGATCAGCATGTTGGCGAACCCGAATGGCCGTTTTTAGCCAACAAAAATTGCGTCCAGCTTCTTTCAGAGCCCCAGTAAATGCGCTCTTACCCGTCCCTGAGAAGAAACGAGAAAAATCAAAAACACGACTAAAAATTCGACAAAACTAAAACTGAATGTTTCAATACTTGGTGGTTGTCATATTTGTGTTGAGCGCATTCGAAAACCCAAGTTGGCATATTTTCACCAATACCTGAGCCAAGATTGTAAAAATCGATAAAGCCAATAAATCGATAAGCTAAGCGATAGTCTCGGCGTATAGTAGCCTACAATCTCCTTTCGAGGAGTCAGAATGTAAAATTTAACCGCGATCGGTTCTTCATCCGCAGTTTCTATTCGGAACACACACACGAACATACAAACAAAGAAACTTTCACTTTTATATATATACAGAGTGGTGAAGTTGCAGTAAACAGTCACGGACAACTAAATAACAATCTTCACACAGAACCTTTTCATTTTTCTTTTTTTTATTCTGGCGGAAAGAATATTGCACGAAAATCATTCTTTGTCTTTATGGTTTATTCTTATTACGGAGCAGTAACTATTACGGCATAGATGAAGGACTAGTTGGTGTTTTTCTGAAAGAAAATAAGAATAAGTGAAGCTCATCCCCAATGTCACGAGGAATGGCATACCGTGTGGGAGCCTCCTGTTTTAGATTTTGCTTGGCTTCTCTTATGTAACATGAATACGGCAACGCCGAGGCAGATCAGTAGCAGAGCTCCGATACCAACCACTAAGAATGCTGCAAAAACAAAGAGGTTAGGATTTTCTATGGTATTTGCTTCACTGATTTGTTGTGACTCCTTGGATATTCATTACGGGTGCGGAAAGGTTTAGGATGAACATGGTGACTCGCTAAATATGAAAAACAAGAATTTGAGGAAACTGTTGTTGCCGCAGGATTCTAGACTTTCTACTAACTTTCCCTCTTCACTACATAACAACTGTTCTATCGCGAAGTGTATAGGGTCCTACCTTGACACTCATTGCAACTGTGAAGAAATGAATTCCCTTGGATGGAGGCTCGGTGGTAATTATCAGATTTGTGTGTGTGTGTGTGTGTGTGTGTGTGTGTGTGTGTGTGTGTGTGTGTGTGTGTGTGTGTGTGTGTGTGTGTGTGTGTGTGTGTGTGTGTGTGTGTGTGTGTGTGTGTGTGTGTGTGTGTGTGTGTGTGTGTGTGTGTGTGTGTGTGTGTGTGTGTGTGTGTGTGTGTGTGTGTGTGTGTGTGTGTGTGTGTGTGTGTGTGTGTGTGTGTGTGTGTGTGTGTGTGTGTGTGTGTGTGTGTGTGTGTGTGTGTGTGTGTGTGTGTGTGTGTGTGTGTGTGTGTGTGTGTGTGTGTGTGTGTGTGTGTGTGTGTGTGTGTGTGTGTGTGTGTGTGTGTGTGTGTGTGTGTGTGTGTGTGTGTGTGTGTGTGTGTGTGTGTGTGTGTGTGTGTGTGTGTGTGTGTGTGTGTGTGTGTGTGTGTGTGTGTGTGTGTGTGTGTGTGTGTGTGTGTGTGTGTGTGTGTGTGTGTGTGTGTGTGTGTGTGTGTGTGTGTGTGTGTGTGTGTGTGTGTGTGTGTGTGTGTGTGTGTGTGTGTGTGTGTGTGTGTGTGTGTGTGTGTGTGTGTGTGTGTGTGTGTGTGTGTGTGTGTGTGTGTGTGTGTGTGTGTGTGTGTGTGTGTGTGTGTGTGTGTGTGTGTGTGTGTGTGTGTGTGTGTGTGTGTGTGTGTGTGTGTGTGTGTGTGTGTGTGTGTGTGTGTGTGTGTGTGTGTGTGTGTGTGTGTGTGTGTGTGTGTGTGTGTGTGTGTGTGTGTACACTTCCTTGGAACGTGCTGGGCCATAACGTTTAAAGTTGTATATGACCCTGTCGACATGGTGTCACTTCTCGAGCTGTAAAGTTTGTTGGCGATGCACTTGATGAGATTTGTTTGGCAAACTGGCGGACGAGCTTATCAACTACCCACGCGAATGAACTTCGCCAGTTGTATTGCCAAGAAGTGATCAACCTTGTCAGGTCCTACGGAAGAGTGTGTTTCTGGTTTCGATTGTAGAAGGAAAACAATAGTCAATCTTATGCTGCAACTCAACCCTTTCAAATGTTCAAACCCATCTGCTCTCTTTTATCTAAGAGTGCGGATGCCTACGGCAATGCAAGCTTCTAACATTCATTGACCATTGTTCGGTTCCAAAACGTTCAAAATATTGGACACGAAAATCGTGGTGGATGCTGATCTCAAGGTTCTGATTGTTTTCATGTTGTTTATCATGGAACAACTTGTACATTCGTGTGATTGTTCTGGACACGCCCTCTTTTCTTCAGTCAATTCACTACACTTTCAAAAGAACCATGAGAAGAAATAATTCTGGGTATGAAGTTCAAGCCGACATTATGTTGATCTACATATTAGGCCAAATTTGTTTTTCCCAAAAAAGTGGGTGTCTTTGTCTCCTCGCAGCGAAATCACCAATTGTTTGATTGTGAACCATAAAATGCTTGTTTGAGCAAACTAGCTTAGATTACAGCCGGTATTCTCTTGCACGCCATGCTCAGACAATCGAGCAGCTCTTCCCTCCACCGATATAGGGTGATTTATACTAGCTGCGTGCGTCAGTCGCGCATCAGTCGCACGCATCCATTTGCAAGGGATTTTTCATGGAGACCGGTCAACACGGCATGTACATCCTCAATGAAAAGAACGCGCGGCCGCCGTGAGGCCGTAGACGCGTGCGTCTGAGCTGCGACTGCGATGCGACTGCTTTGCGACTAGGCCCTATTCTTCATCATATAGACGCACGCGCGTCAGTCGCACGCACCCAGTATAAATTGCCCTTATGAGCTCTACCCGATCGACGTTTGCTAGAGAGCTGATTTCACAATCTAGTTGGCACTTTAGCCAAGAGGATTGTCGGGGCACTCTCACCTTACAATGAGGGAATAGTACTGCTGAACTATAGGGGGAATGTCGTATAGAGAAGCATGGGGGGAAAATCGCTCCCGTGGGCCTGGCGTGGCTGCGGACCAGGCTGGCTGCAGGGGCTGCCGCTGTCAGCCGTGGACAGCCCTCTCTGGCACCAAAACACACAATATGTAGTAAAATAGTTTATTACGAAATGAAGCATTACAGAACTACTAACTTCAAGCATCAGTATCAGAGATCATCGATTAACGTGAGCATCGTCTTGCTGACCCCGAAAAGATAGCCGAAACAAGCGAGGACCTTTTAACAAAAGAAAACAATGACATCTAAGAACAGTAGTCCTCAAGTGGTTATTCAAGCTCACAGATTACATCTGGGTGGACTTCCTGCGACGCAGCTACCGGAGGTTCCAGCTCGCGATCCTCTGCTTCCTCGTGAAAGTCCCTGTTCGCGACCGATTCCTTCACTTCAGGCAATGATGCGGCGACTTCTACTGGGGCTGGGAAGGGAGTGGGCTCCTGCTTATAGAAGCCACACATTCGGTAGTGAGCGAGACGAGAGTAGTGGTGGTGGTATCCGCGGCATAGTGGCTGGAGGGAATTTGATGAGGTGGAGAGAGAAAGGGAAAATGTGCACGAATTCTCTCTCACTGCCGCACTTCTTATAAAAGCAAACTCATCTCAATGTCCGGGCACAGCCACAGGTCCTCAACGAGCATCAACGCTGTTCCGCGGTCGTCGTGGACTTCCAAATCCAGGAAGATCTCCTGATGCTGCAACTGCTCAGCCATCTCAGCCATTTTCTGCAAGGAAACACCAAATTAGCGCATTAATCGAAGCAATTGTCTTACCTTCACTTGAGTGAAGATGAAGTTAAGACACTGATACGAACGAAAAACGATGCGAAACAGAAGACGATGAAAACGAGTAAAACGAAGTCAATGACGCATTCTCGAAAATCCTCTAAACCAGCACGCTGCGCAGCCAGTCACGCGTCTGAGCGCACTCGAAACTAAGGAATTGATGCCCTCCAAAAACTCTCACTAAGAGCGGCCGTCAAACTAGTTTCATTTTGTGCTGCTCGCCGCAGCACTGTTCCACTTGTGCTGCTGGGGCCGGGCAGGGGCAGAACAGGCGTCGCCCACCGAGGGGAGAGCTGCTCGATTGTCTGAGTGTCGAATTCTCGAAGCAGACGCATCTGCTATAAACTACTCTTCACTATCGGCCTATTCAGAAAATGTAACTGGAAAAGTGTTCTGTTCCTGTAATTCGTTCGAATTTGAGCAGAATCGCGTTATTCTACAAGAACACTGCTGGAATTCCGCAGCAATCCACTGTGCTTATGCGCTGAGAAACTCATTTGTTCTTGGGTTTCCGTAGGAGATTCCCCAAACAAATAATTTCTGCCTGCGCCTCGCTTACGTGCGTGGAGTCCTCGCTGTTTGTGTTCGTCCCTTTTCCACCTGTCCTTATAGATCCTCTGGATCTTGCATAGAGACAACTCTCTAAGTAAAACGTGGAGAAAGGGTGTACATGGGACTCACCTAGCCATGTGTTGTCATTGTGGTCTTCATCCACAGCGTCACCGTTTAGAAGCGATACTTGGATGCGATTGCCTGACATCTGTGTTAAACTATCCAAATCGGAAATGTCTTGCCCTTCCGCATATTTCACAACAACTAAATTTTCGACATCCTCTGCACCTCGGAGGGTTTCCAGGCTTCTTAGTTTCAACTCGGTTAACATTGTGTTGTTTGTGAGCACCAATGCCGGCTCTGGAATTGTAGTAAATCCGTAATGGCTAAGACAACCACACTTGTGATGATACTACAAGATCAGATACAGAAATAGTAAACCATATGCAATTGCAATATGCAATGCCTGGAGGTCTTCTGGCTACAAATTTGCTACTAGCAAGGTCACTCCATTCAATTAATTGTGGCGGTATATTCCCATGCAAAACAACGATTTTCAGAAGTCTCATTTTTTTTACCTTTTGAAATTATTTAGCCGTATTCCGAACTCGGATGAGCCGGCCACTATACCTCGGAATATTCGATTTTTTGGATAATCGAATTTCGAATTTATTCGATTTTTAAATTTTTCGAACAGTCGATTTTCGGATATCTTCGATTTTCACTTCCTTTCGAATTTTCGAATCTATTCCATTTTCAATCTCCGAATATTCGAACAAATTCGGAATTCGGTTTCAAATGTATTCGCTTATTTGAAGTATTTGACTAACTCGGAACTGTTATAGCTTGCAA
Organism: Ancylostoma caninum; assembly: GCA_037903475.1. NCBI lineage: Eukaryota > Metazoa > Nematoda > Chromadorea > Rhabditida > Ancylostomatidae > Ancylostoma > Ancylostoma caninum. The sequence goes on from JBAJFG010000362.1 coordinate 174,474, forward strand.
AGATTTGAGAACGTTAACTTATGGCAGCAAGGATTTCTTTAGTTTGCTGCCATAGATGCTCAGCAAGTAGGGCCGACTTTAACCATTACGACTCTCAAAGAACACTCCAGTGCTCCATTGATTCTAGGTGAAATATGATATGAAAACAAATCCTTATAAAGTGAGGCTGTTGCAGTTTTGTTTCCTTCACAGTGAAGTTTCTAATCATAAGAGAAAATCTTGGAAGCGAGGATCTCAGGGACATACTTCAGAGTAATCGGTGGTTAGGGTAGGAGAGAACGAGCTTTGGATCATGATTATTTTAGCGTAATGATGTCCTTAAAGAGATGTCTAACTGTTTTGCTTCAACGTTGACATGAACGGTTGGCAAGAAGAGAATCGTAGATTGATAGATTTTTGGAAAGTTGTACACATTTCTATTCAGTGTTCAGTCTGAGTATCCAGAGAAAAACGAATCCTGAAAGAACTCGAAAACAATGCTGGTCTTTTGTTTATTACGGACTGCTCGGTGATACTAGGCAAAATCCGAAGGGTAAAAGAGAAAAGGAAGAAGAACTTTGCGGACACATGATTTCTTCGATTATTCAAAATTATTCGAGACGAAATCGATTCGAATTTCGAAATAAAAATTAAATTCGAAAATGGGCTTTTTTCGAATAGTCGAATTTCGATTTATTCGAATTTGAATGTTTATTCGAATTTTTCATTTCAATGCGTTATTCGCCCCGAAGTATACCACCCACATGGCCGAGTCTCGCATGGCCGTGGCCGAGCAGGCATGGTCAGTCGAGTATGAGCCGGTATTCCTGCATGAGCCGCTGGCCTTGTCCACAAGCGTGCCGTTTACACGACATTTGAAACATTGTAGTCCAGAGAAGCGAACAAATGGAGTATACTCATCATCCAGTATAGGACGTTAAAGCCATCCTATAGTAACATTATGTAACCCAAGTTTGAGAGCACTTCTTAATGTCACCCTCTGTTTTCGAGGAGAAATGAGGTTGCAATACCTAGGCCTCGTACTACAAAGTGTTACCACCGTCACTCCCTTCTGCAGCACATGAGGCAAGATTCTTCATGCAAGGCGGTCTTGCCGAAATCAAAAATTCAAAAAGAGTGAGGCTGCAACATCCACCAAACGACAGAGGTGCTGCAGCACCTTCCAGTGCGGACAAGTATGTCACTGCAACAGTTTTTACGTGGCTAGCTGGGTAATGCATCCACTGGTTGCACGTACTATGTATTTTTGTAACTGAAATGTTAGCTCTTTAGCGTGATTCAACGGCTCTATTCCGCAATTTCAGTGTTATTTGCTTTCGCTACTATCATTCTCCGAACATTCCAAGCAAAAACCGAGAAAGTATTTATATTTCAGCGAGACCCTGCCTATGAGCATGGAACTTATGGAATGGAATGCCGTTCAATCTATGGAATGGAATGCCGTTCAATTTAAATAAGCGTCCATTACCAGCATCTGTCTGCCCAGACACTCAATTAACAGAAATTGCTCGAGCGATCCTTGCTGTACTTGAAAAGACGTTGTGACGGAAAGAACTGCTCGATGGAGACTAGCAGACTTCGGAGAGGTACATTTGTTTCACGAAAACAAAGCCAATTGTGAATGCCAATACCACCTTATCTTTGGCAACTTCATTCAAACGTTCCTGTATTCTCTAATCTCGAGTTGCATCTAACCGCTTCCAATATCAGGAGTCGGACTGTAGCAATCCTCAAGCCAAAAGACTCCCACCACGTATGCGTATGCTATGTTCGGGAGTTGCCTCTTATGATATTATGGAGAGCGCATACCGACCTTTCGAGGAACGTTGTCCTATGTGACGTAGAAAAGTAAAAAATTCGAGGTTCGGTATGTTAGCGTTATTAGTGATGATCAATGAACCATGTATATTCGTGACTTGTGCAAGTTTCTCCAAACCATCCGAGCCTGAAAAATCACATAATTCATGAGCACTCTAAAAGAGAAAATAAATTTCGTAATCTTCTGGTTGCACGAGGTTCTTCTCGTAGTATTACATTGAGGAGAATGTAATGGAATTAAATTTTCAAAACTCTGGTACTCCTAATTGCTAATGATTTGATCAGCCATAACCTGCTTATATAGTAGGATGTTATCCAAAGTATTACACTGTGGCTAGTGAAGGACCAGGAAGTGCTTGTTGCTGCAGTTATGCTTTCAGTTGCGAAAGAGTGATTTTGGCCCAACCTCTATTATGAGCTGCTCTGCAACACCTTAGCAAGCACGAGGGGTCAGTAACAACAGCAGTGAAATCTAGGAGAGAGTGGCTTGAATTGGCTTGATTGCGGCTAGAAACCCGAGAATGAATAACAGGAGTGAGTGCTTATCCATCACTAGTGACGTCCTACTGTATATATTGTTATGCGAGCTGTAGACTGTAGTCAGCATGAGATACGTACCGCCAAGTGAGTCTTACTTGTCCGCAACGATGCCTTCTGCGGTTTTCCGCAAGAACGGTGGTGGCAAGGTTGGTTTACCCTTCGTCCTGGGTCTTTTGTAGTAGCAAGCTTGGTTTAATGTTGGGAAACTGGCAGGGTGAGTGGGGGCGTTTGGCGGTTTGAATCACAGATAAGAACTGCGAGCCACATTTAGACCTCTGAAGACGACGATCTGTTCGAAACGTCAGGCCAATAAAGTTTACCACCTAACAACCTGGCTGGCAGAAGAAGTGAAAGTATCATTAAGAGTGGCTGAATATTCCACAACCAGTCTGGCCGTCCGGCTGACGTCGGACATCCAGACTTCACCTAATGCTCGCTTCGCTCGCATTGACTCTACTCGCACTGCCCTTTCCATTTTAGTAGACTCACAGCCATGCCATATTTTCGCTATAAGCTTTCCACATCCTTTCCATTGCTTTCCTTTATGTAAAATCGGACTTATCAAGAAAAATGAACCGCGTTTCCTCAGGACAATTTTATCTTTCCCTCAACTGAAATAGTTATTTGTAACTACTCACGACCAATTCAACCTAGAATGACAGCTGAAAATGGTTTGCCACTTTTTGTTTGTTACGGCTGGTCAAATTATAAGAGCTAGCTTTAACATATAAAAGAGGATGGTGTGGTGTGTTTGTAAACAAATGAGAGGAGAAAAACGCCGGAGGGGATGTGAAGTGGAGGGAATCGCACGAATTGCATAGTATTCACTACTGAACTCTAACATTTAGTCTTTTACGATCAATGTTAAGAGCCAGCGAATTGATAGAGCAAATATGGACCCAACCCATTGCATTTTCTCAGTAGTAAACATCTGCGCACATCCCTCCGTCCGTCACATTTCAGGGGTGGTAGTAAACCTACTGAAACTGTCAGTTAACGAAGAATGTTAACTGGCAGCTAACTTCCACCTTACGGGGGACTGCAGGAGAGTAATGTAAGCTTCATTGGCCCGAACATGGTTCTCTAAGTACTACGCCTAAAAACTATGACGAAACGGGGACTATACTTGCAGGTAAACTCACAGTTCGAAATCGAACTGCGAGCTCACCGTCACGTTGAACTTGCTGCCAGTATGAAACGACGAGGACGCGGTGAGCGGAAGAGTATGCGGCGCGCGAGACGCAGATGACGATCTCGTCGTTTCGCGAAAAGGTCCTCCAGAGGACTTTTTGCTCATGGTTCGGGTTCATCGTTGTAGCCAGTCGAGCGTGCATTGGCTCCTTTTCGGTGAAGACGCATATCCGGGCACATCAGCTGGTCGATGTTCCCACTGTCTCGATCACCATGACCTCCCGTCGGAGATCATCGGTGACTCCAATCTCCTGGTGGCTGATTCCGACAGCTGAGCCCTACTCCTTCCTAAATTAAATCCCACATATTTTATGGGCGTAGAACTACATCTTTGAGCTTAATGCATCAAAGTTAGGTTATGCGGGAAGAGATTCACTGGCCGCTTGGGGTATAATGGTCACATAAAGTCCCATTGGCACTCGAATCCATGGTTCAGAGGTATGCCAGCACACTCCGAGGACAATGGGCATCCCATCTGTGAAGGTTCGAAACCTCTAAGGGTTTGAAGGTTTTGCAAGAGCCTCATCATCCAAAGACCACAGTTGTCAGTTAGTTTCTAGCTAGTTCATGGTTGCAAACCAGAGCTGACAGTTCACAGCGACCTTCTGCTCATCGTTTCATCGCCGTTCCAGGAGGTTTACTACCACCCCAGGTGTTTCCCCACTTTTGGACGTCGGTACACCCCTGCAGCAACGGTGGACCTGCTGTAGAGCACCTTCCTCACTCTAGGCCACGCCCTCGAATTTCGTTTCACACTGACAAACAAACACGTGCAGAGTAAGCCCGTTATTATACGTCATGATCATGATAGGAAACCGCTTCACTTACTTTGAATCAGGAGATATGGGCCTTCATTAAGAGTCACGTCTCGGACAGTCTCAGATCACAGCGTGAAGTGATTGCTGTGATTCGAGTTGCTCCCACAAGGCAAGGCAGACACGGTTACCATATGGGTTGGCTAGTCTGGAAACGGAGGGAACCATTATAGGATAACGAAAAAAACGAAAGAACCTGCTCCCTGTCACCTATTTCATATGCCAGTTTCCCTACTTTTTTCCTATCCCAAACTAGTGGGAGTGTCCTGCTCCCTGGTAACCTACTATTCTTACTCTCCTGCCTTGCCACTTCCTGATCACTATTCCGTCCCATCCCTCAGCTACTTCTTGGGCGGGAAAGATCCCATTAGTTCTGACGATTTTTGAGCAGGAGTGTTTTTGTATGACCAGTTGCTGCCTGCACAATTCTAAGAGGAGAGAATCGGCGTTCAATCCATGCGTTGAGGTAGTGTTGTAGATTGAAAGGTGTACACTCAATTCACCGGGGAAATTTTTCTCAAATGTTAGAGCTGAAAATCGGACTTTTCTTCCATTACTTTCTCCTCAACCTGATATTTACATGGGAGATTTCTGTCGACCATTTACTTTTTGTTTTGCTAATATTTGAAAGTTTGTTTTCAACATGCATTCCCCATTTTCTTCAGCGAACATCGATAGAACTGACAATTTTGCGAGCTTGACAAATCGCTATCTCGTGCTGCCTTGGCAATTAATAGCAATTATTGTTGCCTCATGATCGTTCATAGCTTCACGAAAACGCTGAATATCACTGCGATAATCTGCCGCGATAACACAGCATAGCGATTCTGACGCGTGGCACAGTTGCGCTGCTGCGCACACTGTATATATTTGTCAGCTCCATCAACAATCGGCGCACATTTACATCTTTGGTGATTTGTTATCGTTTCACCTGCTGCTGGGAGTTCACCAACTTAAAGGCAGGACTGGCAGTAACCCGTTGATGTCGCTATCTCTGGGCTGCCAACAGGTGGTGGCAGTGTCGCTCACATTTGTCGCGAGATGTTCATGACCACACCACTAATAATAACGCACCTGTTTTCGCTAGTGTCGCGACAGAGTTGAGAGCTAAGTTCAATGACTACAGAGAGAGTTGCGAACCTGACGGTGATTTCGTGTTCATGAGGCGCATACAGGGTTAGAGAATTAGTGTGGAATTCAACGAGGCGCGATGCCATCACTCGGACGGAGTTCTCCAACGTCCATTTCGTTCACAAGACAACAGTCAGGAATCGGCAGATCTCCTTCTGAAGCAAAAATCGGAACGAAGTTTTATTGAGACACCGCATTCTTACGGAGCTCTCAGACATTCGTCTACTTCGCTTATTTTATTCAATCGTAAGCTCGATATAGCCACTGATCTCCCTCATACGAGGGATCCCAGCCAGCTAGTCGCGAGGCTACGTGGCGCGTCCCTAGGTGGCGGATAGGGGGCTAATCATAGATCAAACGCGACCTTGTGCCTGCCCTGAGACGCGGGTGGATTCACGGGATAGACTCCTTGTCTCTGCAGTGTCGGGACGATTCATACATTCTGTCAGCGCGTGGGTATGTTCATGCATGCGTGCGTGGGTGTGCTTGCGTGTCTCCAGATTGTATTCTGCGCATCTATCCAACCAAAAGCTCTGCATTCAAGTGACTGGGAGGTTCGGATGCTTCGCAATCGCCTCCAACAAATAAGCTCCATCGTCCACTCCCGGGAAGCTCGGCTAACTTCCCGGTGAAATCACACTCCAGCCTCCCACGGGGGAATACAGCCCAGCAAGCTATCTCCTGTGGGCTTAAAATTTTTTCAACCTCGATACAGCAATAATAGAGAGTATTTCCCTAATCTCGGAAGAGTCATTGGTACGGCAGCGCCAGTGAGGACAATCTCCGAGGGGTTATCTAGGCTGCCTAAAACCAGTAATACTACGATGACAGTCTGTACCTTCAAGGCACGCATCGGAAGCTTCCATCCAGTATTTGATGATGCAGGCCAGAAAGATCAGGTACGACGTCATCGAGCTGAGTGAGACGAGGAGACACCGGCACTGAACACCATCTTCGAGACAGGAGATGAACTGTTCCTTGGAACCTGCGGCAGTAAAGGAATTGGTGGAGTCGGTGTCCTCGTCAACACGAACTTGGTCATGAACATCGATTCATTCGAACAGTTATCAACCCGAATCGGACGTTTGCGATTGAGAAGATGTGGATCAATGCCGGCCGTGACAATCTTCGTCGCTCACGCTCCAATATCCAGCTACGACGAAGAGAAGATTGAGGCCTTCTGTATGAATTTTGAGAAGTTCTACAGGGAAGATCACACCCTCTATAAGGTCATTGTTGGCGACTTCAATGCCAAGATCGGCTCTAGGAAAACGCCTAAAGAACTTCACATCGGTACCCACGGTCTACAGTGGAACGAACAGGGAGAGAGGCTGTCTGAGCTCATCATGACGACGAAGATCATCCATGGTAACTAATAATTTCAGAAGCCAACTTCCCTCGATGGACATGGGAGTCACCCAGTGGAGAGTACCATCACGAAATTGACCACATCATCGTTAATCGAAGGTTCTGCCTGACCGGTGTTGTACCGAAGTTCTACACCGGAGCAGACCATCATCTCCTCCGCGCTAAGTTCTTCTTCTCGCACAGAGAAGAGAAAGCCGCAAAATTTAAGAAGTGGAGGCCCAAGCCCGTCATCAATTGGGGTCTCTTCACTTCGTTAGTCGGCTTTTGGGATAATGCGGTTGTCGACAACATCGACGAGGAGTACGATCGGCTTGTTCAGTATTTCCACGACAGCGCCAAGAAAGCCGAGGCTTCAAGAGCCACCAATTGGCGCCTTTCCTATGAGACCCTCAAGCTGATACGCCCGCGTGGAGTCGCGAGAGCCGCATGCAAATAGCAGCTAACGTTCGAGCTCGAAAAAGGGTGCAGAGAAGCGACAAAAGAAGACCTCAAGGAGAGACGAGCATCAGTGTTGGCCAAAGCCGCAGAGACAGGGAAAAGCATCGACAACACCCGCCGAGACTTCGCCTACCGCTAGGCCAAGATGTCCGCCTTCCGGCGCCCGGATGGAACAATTTATTCCTCAAGACAGGTAATGGAGAAGGTCATCTACTCGGATCCCTTCGGTAGCCACGTCCACCTCCCTCAATGTCATCTTAAGGAGGATGGGTATGTTGTCCCATCGGCTCTCCCTGCCGAAATCCGACATGCCATCATTTCGATAAAGAAAAGTACAGCACCGGGTCCCGACAGGATGCGACCAGAACATCTGAAGAACCTACCTACGTTGGCTAGGCTTTTCACGTGGACCTGTTGGAATGCAAGGTACCCAACCAATCAAAGACCAGCAGGACCGTGCTGCTGTACACATCTTTTTAGCTGTCGCGACATAGGGGTTCATATCCTGCCCAGAGTTTCAGTTTTACCTCATCTCTGACTCCAGAAAGTTAGCGGGTTCTTGACCAGCTTGACGCGCTGAGTCCAGAGGTACACTTGAAATTCATCGAAACGGCCATATATATATATATTTATATTTATATTTATATATATAACGCGTCTTGCAATGAGAAAGGTTCGATGTCTTCAATCACAGCTAAACTCGAAGTAATGGTGTTGCTCTGATTCTTGTTCAGTTCAGTCCATCAAATAACCCAAAGGTAGTCGGTTTAAGTCAATGTCGTGCAGGCAGTCCACTTGCAGAAACCAGTACAAGCTCACCGTCTCTTCCGGTAATGGTGAGATCTCCGATGATTTCCGAACAGTATTCCGGGAAATTTTTCAAATATTCCTCGTCCACAATCCCGCCGTCACAGCTTGTCACTGTGTATAAACCGCTGACAAACATCTTGGGGTTAAGTAATGTGCGAAATGAAATCACTTACAGCAAAGGTTGTCAAAGAGAATATTCATGCTTTGTACTTTGTCCATGATTTGGTGGCGCATCGGCAGTGTGTCACATATTTTAGGATTGTCGAGGAATTTCACGTAGGCTTCCTCTTTATCATCCTTTTCTTTGAAGTTCATCGTAAGTAGTGAGCGGATATTTTGGAGTTTCCGGTTACTCTCTATGAGTATGAATGGTCCATCTAAAAAAAAGAATAGAATAACTCTCTAACATAGTCCATTCACTCTACGCTAACACGTATGTACAACTAGAAAAGATAGAGAGAAACACCATAACGCGATCCTTATTTATCATCTTCCTAACGTAGTCCTCATTTATCATTATGCTTGCTTTTCCGTTACTAGGTTTGGAGTGCCATGCACGCCACCGCAAGAGCTTGCTACGGTCGTTAATGCATGGAGGTGTAGTCACTGAGGGTTGTGCGAGGAAGTGTGTTTCCGTGTTGCGGCTACCCCAGACCAAAACGTTTTGGCATTCCGCTATTTTTGACCAAACCTTTCCAAATGTGTCGCCGAGCAGCAGTTGAACGAACAAGAGCTTCGATATAGGTGAGAATCGCCGTGGTACTAACCTAGGAGGCCACTGTCTTACCAACCGCGCCATCCGTGGTGACAACGTCGATGATCAAACTTCGAACTAACCACAGGAATGAACTGAATATGTTAATGCGAGTCTTGCATTCCTTCACTTTTTGTTTTGCGAAACACTCAAAAAATGTATCGTCAACACACCCCTTGCCTTTCGTATTGGCAATCACCCGGGAAATGTATCCCCAGCACATTCCTTCACACTTTGTACTGTATTGCCACTCGTGGTTCGTCCTCCGTAAAATATGTTGCCAAGCACATTGTCTCGCCAATTGTGTTGCCACCAAACTTCAGAATCGAGTCTCTGCTCTGTCTTATCTGAATTTCGGCGAAGAGTGTAACCCTACGGGACTCATCTGACTGAAGAATGCCTGAGGAAGTCGAATTTAGGGTCGCATTGGTTGCACAGCTTCATAACTGCAACAGAATGTGCAAATACCATCAACTGCTTTTAAGCGCAATTTATACTAGCTGCGTGCTTCAGTGGCGCATCAGTCGCACGCATCCATTTGCGAGGCATTTTTCATAAGACCGGTCAACGCGGCATGTACATCCTCAATGAAAAGAAGGCGCGGCCGCCGAGTGGCCGTAAACGCGTGCGTCTGAGCTGCGACTGCAATGCGATTGGGCTCTATTCTTCGTAATATAGACGCACGCGCGTATGTCGCACGCATCCAGTGTAAATTGCCCTTAGGCTGTGTTCCCGTGAATCTGGTATATACGCCGATGCATTCTCTATTCTGTAAACTTGTCTTCAAGGAAAGTTGATGATTCGAAGGCAATTCATTTCAGATGACGTCACGAGTACGCGCCCAGACGCCAGCGAAATGGTCGCGTTCGCGGTTTTGTTATCAACATTTTTGCTGGATTATTTTGGAGATTTTTTCGCCATCTATACTGCCGGGAAAAATCGAATTGTGAAGGGGGGGGGGGCTTGGCAATGGTCGATAATATGACTTGTTCTACACTTTTTTACTTGCTAGTTGACACGTTCAGAACGCTCCGACTTGTTAGCTCTCCTGACGTATGCAGACAAATCAAAACGTTTAGGACAGATTATATTATGAGCAATACCACCAAGTACACCCCCCCCGCAACTCCATTTTACCCCATGCTGCCAATGCCACGTTCATACTAATTTCTCTTAAAGGCGAACTCCGGTCAAAATCTTGCTCACCCAGGTTTTTTGCTCTCTGGGCTCCGAACCACATGTGCAGTAAGTATCTCATGTAGGACGTGTCCGTATAACGTCATTTGAAAACGCGGTACGCAAACGCCGTGCCGGAATTGATCGATGGAAAGCCTTCGTTATGGGACCTTTTCAAGAATTTTTCTATAGTTTTCATCCAAGGCGTCGCCGTGGGCTACGAATCCAATAGAAATTTGGGAGATGGAATCTTGCCCGGGCCTTGCCTTTAACAACCAAGATAAGTCCGTAGTTGTGCGAGATAGTACACTACAAACAGTCGGTGCTTGGCTCACATCGTACACCATCCTCTATGTTAACGCACAGAGTAGCTCAGTCTGTACGTGTGCATAGACTGGTGGATTGTTCTTCTAGTAGATCTACCATTACTAGAGTCTTATTCAGTGAGGCTTCTGACTGTAGTATTCGAGGAAGACTAAATTCCACGTAAATAAATGCAGAACCACCTCTGAAGTTCAAAAAGGGTCAATGCTAACGCACCTTGCTCAGTAATGAAGTTTAAATCGGCTATTCCCAGTTCAGTATCTTCTGTCTTGAGGTAGTGAAGACTTCCGCTAATATCTTTGACTTTCTCAAAAATCTCTTGCATGAAGACTTTTGTTCGTTCTGTAAACATGATTCGCCCTGTCAGGACTTCGCAGTCGAAGTCGCCCATGTGCAACTTTTGAAGTGCTGTGGTTTGGTCGCACTCTGAAACTAGCGTTTGGACGGATTCCGTTTCCTGAACGTTGACTGAATGACTAACCAACTGCCAGCACAGCATGTTTGCAAAGAATCAGATCAATGATCAAGAACCAGCTGTGAAAGAGGCGATAGCTGAGGCCAAGTCCTTGGTAACTGTCGACGGCCATGTACTGAGAAGACTGACTGAAAATGGTAGCTACTGTGCCTCACGGCTGTTGTTTTGCTATTGAGTAGGAATATTTTCGCTGATATGACTGACACCAGCATACACACATCTGGAGGAAGGTAAGATTATCTCCTGACTTCATCGGTATCGAGATTGCTATTGGATAGCATGAAGCATGAAAGGATCAAGCAAGTGCGGAGATCCCGGAAGAATGATAATCAGTGGGTCGCGGTGATCGATAGGCATCATGCTCATTAAAGCTATCATTCACATCGCCAGTTAATTTTGGCAACATCTTCGACTAGAACAGGCGAAGAGAAGCGATGAGCTCCATTTGGAGGCGATCCAAGGCGATGTAACGTGGCAATCGATACGTATAGTTTCTATCGTGGCTATCTCTTACATCGCCAGTTCGTTTTGATTCATTACGAATTTTTGAAGTCTGGGGATACTCTAGTCAGAGTTAATCAGATCAATTTGCGGAGCATTTGCTAGGAAAACCGGTCAACGCGGCATGAGAATACATACATACAATACATATACATACAATAAAATACATACACCCTGCATGAGAAGAAGCGCGGCCTCCGCGACGCCGTAAGCGCATGCGTCTGAGCTGCGTTAGCGGTGCGACTGACTCTATTACTCCATCACATGAACGCACGCGTGTCAAACGCACGCATCTGGTATAAGTTGTCTAATAAAATAGCGGCTAAAAAGTATAATCGCTCTTTGGATCTTCGCATACAACATTCTTTCATAGAGCTTGAAAGTTGGCTCTTTGACATGTTGTAATTGAGCGACTGATCTACAATTGATCTACTAACACACACACACACACACACACACACACACACACACACACACACACACACACACACACACACACACACACACACACACACACACACACACACACACACACACACACATACACACACATACACACACATACACACAACTTTTCGCGTGAAGAGTAGCGTGTGAGTGTTCTACAGTCAGACGAGGTGTTCAATTGTTCCCAGTTCATGAATGTTGCTCCCGAACAACTTCAGCTCGATTCGATTAATTTCAGAATGGTCTGATTAGTTTTAGAATACTTTCTATCCTGAAATGACCATGAAAACCCGTTTGTGGGAGTCCTTACCTGTTGTTGTACGTTTCTGTTCGGAATCTATGCGTGATACGTCTATTCAACATTACAAGCGCATGAGGAATTCGGATGATTTTATACTCAAAGCATCTTCTTTACATCTCATCATTGACTACTGGTTGTGTGAACAAGCAAGCGAGCACATGAAAAAATGCGTCATATTTTGCTTACTATTCAGCACTATATAACAATGTAACCAGTGTTACTTTTAAAAAGTAACCACACTTGAATCTTCACATGAAACTTTTTTATTCTAATTGAAGGAATATTCCACGAAAATCATTGTTCTTTTTGAAGTTTTATTTTTAGCGCTGAGTAGGTGTATTAGTTCTTGACTGCGTTGGTAGGGAAGGTAAGGAAGCAGTTTCATTCTGAAAAAAGTCGTACCTACATGAAAAATTACTCAACTTGTCACGAAGAGTAGCTCACCGATGGAGCAGGTTTTTTATCCTTTCTCCGGACAACCACGAATGCGATAACGCCTATAAGGATCAGTAGCAGACATCCACAACCAATTACTAAGAATGCTGGAAAAAATAGAGGTTGAGATACCTGACTGGTTCTGTTTTATTTGTCACCTCATCAAGATCATATTATGACCCTTAGGATATGGTATATAAAGAATCCATGTGGAAATCAAATAACAAGAATTTATGAAGAAAACAAATGATAAGTGGATAGAGTGGAAGCAGGGGCGTTGTAAATGTGGAAGGCTGAGGTCACGCATGACTCTCAATAGTAAGAGCGCTAACGGCGCGCTGTGTTGGCTCCATTATTAGATTCTTGGAGCTACCTTAACCCTGCACGCTTTTAGGCGAGCCTAACTAAGAGACACAACAGAGCTTAGCGGTGTTTAGTTTGTTCTTATTCCTCTTAACATTAGAGTTCATCAGCAGTTGAGGAGAGTCCGGGAGGGACGAGGGTGAAAATTGAAAAAAAAAACATAATCTTTGTGTTTTTGTCTTGGAAAGTAGGTTTACTAGCGCACGCAGGTGTGAAACCTCAACAATTGATTTCCTAAACAAGATTATTGAGAATTCCTTCGGCAGAGAACTTATTAGGTTGATGCAAAAATAATGCGAGTTTTCAAACCTAGACTTCCAAACCCAGAACTCGCTTCAAAGTCAAGTGTTTCAAAAACGCTCAGAACCATTGTAAAGTGGCTTTCATACATTTGCCGCGGCGGCAGTCGCCCATGGTTAAGCAGGCCGGCGACGTCGCCGCGACAAGAGCTTGTTCACATTTTTGCCGCGGCGCCGCCCGGCGACGTCGCCCAGCGACAAGCGGCGAGGAATGGTGGAGGGGGTATTTTGTCGCTGGGCGACGTTTGTCGCGGCCTTCGGTAGATGCCCGTTTTATCGCTTATACCGCGTCAATTCAACTTTGATTGTTTTTAAAGGTTAGATATAGAAAACTATGTATCATATTTATAGAAAATGTGCAATTATACGGTGTGAACCTTTATTGATGCTGTGATTCCGTCGTCATTAACGAAGGTGTGAACGAGAGAGGTGAGTTTCAACAGGTTTTGATACTAAATTTTTGTCACTATCATTGTAATTTTTCTTTTACTGTTCTATCATCTCACTCATGTAGCAGGTGCATGCTTGGTGCCTCTATTTTTTAATTTTTTCTGAAGGTGTCATCAAGTGAGGTGAGTTTGAACAGATTTTGTTATTAGATTTCGTCACTAGCACTTCATTTTTTCCAGTTCAGCTATTCTGTCCTTTAATTAATGTGTTGTATTCGCAGCCAGCATATTAAAATGTAGTAGTATGGTTCTTGTTTAATGCTCTGACTTCTCCATTCTTTGTGCAGATGCTATCAATTGAGGTGAGTATGATTAGGTTTTGAGCTATACTTTTTGCCACTACCACTCCAATTGTTTTTTTAGATGTTCTTCCTTGATATTGCTGATATAGTCGTACAGTTGAAAGGCGGAGCAAAGGTGAAAGCACTTGCACCAAAAGTGAACGTGGAAGCATTTCTATCCTCATTTTCCATCTGCCAAGGGCCGACAACAGCAGTCCATGCCAGCTTCGATGTTGAATCATTATGCACCAACGCCGATAATAACGGTGCAATAAAAGCGGTGATTTCTTTTTCATCAACACAGGAGGATTCCGAACATGGGTTTTACAGCCGAAGACATCACGACCGTGTTAAATTCTGTTCTGTTCTTAATGTTTTCCGTTTCGAGATTAAATTCTTCGAACAGAAACGAGGTTTGGTCATGGGAAATCGTACTGCCCCACTGCTGGCTATCATGTATTCGGACCACATCGGAAAGTCATCACTGACGTTCGGAGTATTGCTATATAAAAGATACACTGATGATGGGTTCGTGACAGGAACTACTGGAATGGATGTTGATACTACGCTGGAAAGATTAGATGCTTTTGACAGCCGATGGGTATCTCCCCTTTCTAAGTAAATCAGAGTCGTCCAGCTTCAGAAGGAGCATGTATGGCATAAAAAGGCAACATCAGCAAACATCTTAGTACATGCGAGAAGTGCCCACCCAAACTTCATCAAGGTAAATGTGGTGAGGAACCTGGTGAAAACGAGGAACAAGTTATGCATGAGCTCAAACCAAGAAGTAGAAAATGCGATTGCCCGCATACTTGACGAAACGGATACAATGCGAATCCTCCCACAACTAGGTTCCCTATGCAACAACGGATGGAACTCCACTGATTCTTCCTTACGTGGGGGAGCACGTGTAGTAAATCGAGTAGTGAGACACTCTGGGTTGCTAATAAGATTAGTGTTTCGCACACCACCGATACTGAGAGAAATCTTAACCTCCACACGCATATATGAAAACAAATGCCTCCAGCCTGACTGTCAGTACTGTAGCGAAGAGCAAATCTGTCAGCTTTGGGGTACGGTGTACCTCATCACATGCGAAGGCTGTGGAGAGAAATACGTGGGAGAAACAATGAAGCCCTTACGAATGCGACTGGACGAGCACCGTAGGGCATTAACGAACCTTCCTCCTACGCGACAGAAAGCTTTTCAAGACATCGCACTCTGAAACACACGTACGAGAGCGCCCCGAAGTTGAAAGTCAGAGTCCTCCACCGTCATCTTGTGAATACTCTGAAAAGGAAAATTATGGAGGCACTGGAAATAAGGGGGCACAGTCCAGAGATAAACAACAGAGGAGTTGCGTGATGTGGTAAGATTGATCAAATAACTATGAGTATAAATGCCTCTCCGATCTCTTGCCGTAACGTAGTAGTTTCATCCTATGACCGACATCTTAGGAGGGAGGTTCTATGTTTCTTAGCATGTTGAATTATGTCGAACATCAACCTAAGTTATCGATGTATAGGTGAGCAATTGCCTGAAAGCAAACGGAGTCAGAAAGACTTATTAACTTCCTGCCTCTAGGTACTGTTCAACTGTTCCTATTTGTAAGCTTGTGATGAGATAGCAATGTATTGTGATGTTTAGGTCTGAAGAAGGCATTAAATGTCGAAAGCTTACAAATAAAGAAATAAAGACATTGAGGAGCTTTCAACTGTACAACTATATCAGCAACATGCAAACATGTTCAACTCAAGAGAGTACTCAGTCGATGTGAACGGCCTTCATTGGTCTTAGAATTGACTTGTGCTTGTTTCCGCAGTACCGTTGACATACTGTATACATTAAGGTGGCGAAGTTTCCTCATGACAGCATGGAATATGTACACTTATGCGACGACGAAATCCACCGGTTTTGTTTTGTAATTATGGTGAGGGAGATTTAAAGATTTTTCAACAGACACACGTGGCTTATTTTTGAAGGTGAAATAGCAACAACAATGATAAGTGAAAAACGAATTCACCGAAAGAGTAAACAAGAAATTACTCAAATCAGATCGATTTCATACATTGTGCGGATTCAAGCAGAATTCGCTCATTTTTTTCGTGTAATTTTTCGAGAGTTAATACTGCGCGAGTGTACACTGCTTCATGCCCTTTTTCCATCTATGCTATGATTCTTTAGTGGAGAAAAATTTGCAGCTATCATACAAAGCAAGAGTTTGCGCTAATGTGACTCACCCTTCCACGTGTTATTCTCGTGCTCTTCAATTTCGTTGGTATCTCCATTGTGATTCACATGTGATATTTCAACGCGTTGGCCTGACATGGACACTAGCATACCCAAATCCAAAATTTCTTGTCCTTCCACATATTGTACAACAACTAAAACTGGGGTGTCTTCGGCAGCTTCAAGCGTTTCCAGCCTTTCCAACGCTAATTCGGTTAAGTCGGAGTTGTTTGTGAGCACTATCACCGGATCTGGAATTAGAGTATACCAGCGTGATCGTCCGGCCTACGCCGAACTCTCAGGCTTCCTTCACGCTCGCTTCGCTCGCCACGCTTTCGAGGGACACGTTCCCCATTACTGGACTCCGACCACCACTCGCAGCTGTGAACCCATTCAGTGGCATCTTTCCCACTACTGGACGCCTGCGCACCACTCTCGCTTTCATGTACCTGTCTTGTAACATCTTCCCCTTTACTGGACGTCGGCGCACGCCTCTCGCATCAGTGGACCCGTCCAGTGGCATATTCCCACTACTGGGCGCCGGCGCATCACTTTCGCATCCGTAGACCCGTCCAGTAGCATCTTAACCAATACTGGACGCCGGCGTATCTCTTCCATAGCAATTATCCTTTTTCCTATCTTTACCTCAACGTCCGTGCCGCGCAACCATCATCCGTACCATTCCTCGTCCACCTGACTCACCCTCTTCCTTCTAGCGGCATCGTACCCACCCCTTCCCTTTTATACGGCCGTGTAATCACAGGTCTGTATCAATCATTCCAACTGGGGCGTAAACAAATCTCAGTTATTAAAAGAACTTAACATATCTGAACATGACAGAAGTGGCCCGAAACACCTGTAGATCAAGGTAAAAATCAAAATTTGCAACCTTTTCGTACATAACTCGGTGGGCTGCGCACGATGGTGTCGGTATTTTTTGACGACAATGGCTAGTTCCCTTGCACACATACACACACGCACATAAAATGCTAATTAATATTAAATATGATCCTTAAATAAACACATTTCCCATGACGAATCTGGCCGGCCGGCTGACAGCGGAGTAGTAATATTTGCTCTGCTCTCATGAATTCACGTCTTTTTCCGATCTCTTATCCGGACGTTCACCGATTCTTTTATCGGAACAAGAAAGAGAAAATGGAGCATTCCTTCAACCCTCGCGTTCACGCCAAACTCTCGCGCCAATTGATTCATTGCAAGCTATGACTAGGCTAGATGCGTGCGTCCCATGCAAGTGCGTCTATACGGCGGAGGATAAGCGCAGTCGCAGCCCTGACGCAGCTCAGATGCTCGCTCTTGAGGACTCGCGGCTCCCATGTGTACAAGCTGCGTGGTGCGTCTGACGCGCAGTTCGAGCACGCAGATAATATGAAATGTCCTATAACCTCTCTTTTTGACGCTTAATATAAAATGTCCTATAACTTCACTTTTTGACTCTATGTTAGAGTATCCCCAGACTTCGCTAGCATTCGTGGCGATCGCCACTGCAGCCGGCTGTCGTGGCGATCGCCAAGACCCACATGGATAAAGTGAATGAAGAGACACCAGACGTGAGAAGGATGATAATAAATGAGACGTGGCGATCGATAGGCATCGTTTCCACTATCGCTATCACTCACATCGCCAGTTCATTTTGGGCAAATCCTCGAGAGTACGAGCGATGAGCTCCGTTTGGCAGCGATCCATTGCGATGTAACGTGCAGTCGATACGTATCATTTGCAGATCCTTATCACTTACATCGCCGGTGCATTTTGATTCATTTTGAACTGGCGAAGTCTGGGGATACTCTAATATGGCTATGGATACGTATCATTTCCACGATCGTTATCTTTTATGTCGCCGATTGATTTTTATTCATCATGAACTGGCGAAGTCTGGGGATACTCTTAGTTTTCGATTTATCATCGTAAGTGGTAAATAATCACGAGATATGCTGACGTGACTGTTTAGCC
Source organism: Ancylostoma caninum (assembly GCA_037903475.1). Classification (NCBI taxonomy): domain Eukaryota; kingdom Metazoa; phylum Nematoda; class Chromadorea; order Rhabditida; family Ancylostomatidae; genus Ancylostoma; species Ancylostoma caninum. The sequence goes on from JBAJFG010000362.1 coordinate 192,593, forward strand.
TAAGATGCTCATCAGAAACGGTTTTTTTGCGACCCAACCTGATAACGTGTGGAATGGTCACAGTTCATTCAACCTGCAGTGAATACTGGTGGAAAGTTTATGTTCCGATACGCGGCGCCTTCCAATCAATATCAAGCTTATTTGATAATGCACAACCACACTGTGAATGCACCATTATTCACTCTTTTCCGAATACCGTATATATGAATTAAGGAGGAGGGTGGCTTCTTTTTAGACACAAGCAGAGAGAAGCAGGACGGTTTTTCTAACGAGCTGGGTCAGACCCACGGATCCACTTACCAAGGATTCCCGAGAACTCCCCAGCCCCCCCCCCCCCAATCCTAATTATGGTTTTTTATGAAACTACATATGCGAAGGTTGTTCGAGGAGCCGATTACGGATTCTTTGTTTTGCCGACGATATATTCTTTGAAGGATTACGGTTGATGAAATGTAGAAAGACATCTTACGTACGCAGTGTTCTAACGAGCATTCATAGCATCTTCTGGCAATGGCGTTGAGCAGAAACGGAGAATGGGTTAGAGGTTAACTTCCTCGACGTCATTTACGAGGTATATCTCATTTTGCAAAGCCGCTAGGGCCGAGTATCCTTCTCCTGTCAGTCTGCTTTCATAAACCACCATACTACAGTGCATTCAGGAAATATAAGACCAACCCAAACCAATCTCCAGTGTGTCCGCAGAGTACAATATTACTCATTATAATACCTGAACTGGGTGAGAATTCCCCGGACCTCAGTACAGTCGAGCAACATTTGCTTGAACTATCGTGTCATGACGAATAGAGCCCATCTAAAAGCCGTCATGACCCTCTTCGATTTTGGAATCTCTTCAATAAAGCGCCGTAAGGGGCTGAGCCCCAGGCATGTTCTCTTATAACGCGGTGACACTCATAGACAATGGTAATCTTAACGCGCAGACTGCGAGGCGGCTGGCCGAGTGTTAGGGGCTCAGACGCGTTCGCGGAGGGGCCCACATCCTATGACACTCCTGGCGCTCCTGCACGCATGGGAAAGCGATTTCGTCGCCTCCACTGGCGGTCTCGCACCATGGGATTCAGAGAGTGTTTACAACTATCGGGCAGTGTAGCATACGGTACGGAATAACCACTCTACAATCTATGAGCACCCATCAGTGCAGGGTCTCGAGTACGACTCAGCAGCGTAGCATGTCAGCACGATTTGAAAGGTCCTCTCAAGTGGTGAATCCCCCCGATGAGTTATATTGGATAGCAGAGTGGATAAAAACCAGTGGGAATGGGTATATGTTTATAATTATGCAACTCATAGGGACTTGTATTTTGTATTTGAGCTCAGTTAAAATTAGCTTTGCTTCTTTGTTAGTTTTCCAAGAATTTCGCAAGTGTGAGGTGTTTGTACATACCTCAGGTGGCTGCCAGACTACACTTTTTATCCTCAGGAAGAACGGCTAGTTTTATAAAATTCTGGACCTATTTGATGAACAGTGACGTACAGTTCGTCCGAAACGACGAGTCCGCCCACGCACGCGGGATCCAGAGGCGGCCACGCTCGCCAGCACTCCACGACATCATCTCTAATCTGCGTATAACGTTTCATCGTTATCTTTATTGATTCGACCAATGATTTGGTTGTGATTTGGCAGTGTCCAGGCAAAATGTTTGTGTATTAGGTTTCTGTGGTTTCTAGACCCGCTTGGCTCACTCATACCAGGCATGAAGTTGAAAGATAAAAAAACTATTTTCCGAGCTCCTTCCTGACTGATGCGGGCGAGAGATGTCCGAAACATCTCTCGTCAGTAGAGGACGCAAGTGGGGAGAAAAACTCCTGCTAAGCAGGTCAGTCACGGCCATCCCTGAGTAGGCCAGGGAAGAAATGCACTTTTCTTCCCATTCTCACGCCAGCTTAGCCATTCCTTCCAGTTATGAGATACCCACGCTAGTATGGGAAGCCGCATCACTTGAATTTGCTTCAGTGATTGCAATTTAACCGCCACTTGTGGATTGCTTATTTAAGAACAGTCGTAGAGTTGTTCGGGTCCGTGAACACGTTGTTCTAGGAGAAGTGAATTAGCGAAGTATCTGGGAACGTTCATAAATCCTATCGAAGATGATGATACTACAGTTGTTTGATCAAATCAATAAGAAGTAATATGTAATGAAAAGCAGTACGTTCCCGTCAATTTAACATCCTCGAATCTCTCGAAGAACTCCGACTAATACACGTTAAATTATCATCTTAGGTTCATAAAGATCAGTTTGTAATGCTGAAATAATATATGCAATGGAAATGTGAACCCCCTATGTAACGAGTCTGGATACAGAGGTAGTTCTACATTTTTGAAAAGACTATGCACCCACCATTCGAACTATGTTTTCCTATGTGACGTAAGTAGCGCAAGAAATAGAGATCAGTTATGTTAGTATTGTTAGCGACGATCAAAGAACCAAGTATTGTTATGACTTGTTCAAGTTTCGTTAAGTCGTCACTACCTGAAAATACCATTCCAGAAGTCACAGCAAAGAAAAAACATCCATGAAAAAAGCAAATTGTAAGCAATTGAACACAGAAGGAATCGATCGTGATTACGCAAAAAAGCGTTTGAATTTGTTTATTTTTTGTATTGGTTTGAGAATTTTGCAACGGGTTTGGATTTATTCTTCTAATTCTATGTATATGCATTGCCACTTAATGAGAACCTAGCCTTTCACTTGCTAAGAAGATGTATTCGGAATCATGCCGCCAATCTAAACCTCTAATCCTTATGGTCACTAGGCCTGCCCATCATGTTGTTATAGGTTAAAGGCAGAGGGTCACCTCGTTCTGCCTGTTGGATTCACCAACATATCCTAAACCTTCTCATCATATTGATCCCTGGGATGTACATCAACAGGCACAGAAGCGACGAAATCCCTGTTTTGGGAAGGCTCGAACTGGATAAAAATTTGGAGCCCGGAGGCGGATCGCTCCAAGCTGTGCTGGCTGCCTGCCACGGCTGCCGCGTCGGTCAACGAGTCTTGGCATGTCCAATCGATAAGATCAACGGCTTCACATGTCAACTCGGGTTGGCAAACTGTTACCGACCCCGTCCTGGAAAACGGGTTTATAGACCATTCTGAGACAATTTATGTATACCGTTGGAACCATCGCGTCGAGTAGATGCAGAATCTGCTGTTAGCTGAACTACGAAACTGAGGTGGACCTCTGCCTTTAAGCTTGGAATCTACTAAGTGGTCCTGACTTAAAGGCAGCTCCTTCGGAAATTTCGTCTTCACAGATTTTGTGAACTTTCTGTGTGCACATTGATCTGTGTTCGGTCTCGCCTTGTCTCCACCGGAGCGGAGGCACGACTGAGATCTTACATTCAACCACCGGCTCATATATGTATAATTAATACATTATACACAATTAATCGGACAGCAGCTAGCCCTCTCATCTCAGCTGAAACATGGAGTGCGCTGCTCGCAGCCGTCAAAATGCAGCAGTTCTTCTCCATGCAGCAATGTCTCTATTTCATTCCATGGAATCGTGGCTTGACAGGTTCTGCTCCGTTTGCCTCATTTAGTTATCAGAGGTAAAAGATTGTTCTAACGTAAGCAAATAGTTTAAGAAACTTCATTCTATTGATCATTATCCACTTATCACTGAAAATGGGCCACTCTCTTGTAAAATTTCGTTGCAATGTTTATTAAAGCGATTAAAATAAATGTGCCGCAACTTATGCTCTGACCGACATAGCTTTTGTTCAAAATTCAATTCGCCTGCTTTTTCGTTGCAAGAGCGCAGACCGATCAGTGATACGATTGCAGCCAACCTAGCCGCCGGTATGCATAGACTATTTTAAAACTAACGCTCCGCTTACTGAACTGTGCTCTCGTTTCTGAGAAGTTTCATGACCATTACTTGAGTGAAGTTGAAAATTCGTATCTTTCTGGATCTGCTTTTCCAGTCAAAGTTTCTGTGTGCTTGCAACCCGACCCCCTGCAGAGTGGACGCCAAATCTTGCTTTCGTTCTACTGGAGCCGAAAAAGGGTCTAAAATGGCGGAGCACAAAAACTTAATTGAAAAGCTCTTTTTAGAGCTGAGATAGCGCAGGTCGCGCTCTTCATAACCAAATTAATGGGTTTATGAACTTCCAAATCCTCAGTATTAGGTGCTTGTATTTATTTTGAGACAATCTATTAATATTAGATTGTGCGAAGGCTCTGGCTGAGATTTCATCCAGAAATCTTTAGTCGTCACATGTGATGTAATTTAGATATGGTAACGAATCGTGGTACTGGAGATTCCGCTTTTCCCTGCTGTAGGTATAAATCACACACCCTTTTCACTTTTTCGCTTCTCACATGACTTTCCAGCAGAGCCACAGGTGAGCGGTTCGGAACACCTTCATTACATGTACTGAAGAGGGCATTACTGTCGAGCTCTGTCTCAAATGCTTCCTGTCGGTTGTCATTGTGAACGCAAGGAAGAGTGACCCGCTATCACCAATGAACTCCCACTTTATCTTAGACTGTGTAACATATAAGTCGAGGTATGAATTGTGGTGCAATATCTCCTTCTTTTAGGTGCATGCGAATATTCCGGAGCAGTTGCTGGTAGTTCACCTTTCAACTTCGTACTGCTTGTGGTAGTTGCGATATTCTGCAACGATTTTCATGCATGCTAGTAGCCTGACACATCTGCCGTCAGTACCTCTTTTTGCTCGGCGTGTTTTGGGTATGAAACCAATGCCATGTGCTGTAGGATCATTCGCACTATTTCGCTTTACGAACTGAAGTCCGTAAGATCAACAGGGGAGGAGATCCATTGCATCAATAATGCATTCGTGTAGGGGGTACCTTCTCCAAAATGCCAGAGGCTCGAAATAAAGTTCTGCATAATTTTAAGAGCATGAAAAATGTTCTGTTGTCTGGTTGCAATTCGAACTTCAAAGAGGCACCAGGGTCAGGAGTTTGCGTGCTTTGAGCAAAGAACAGCAATGTCGACATCTGCAAGTACGCAGAAATTCGATCTACAGTGGACGGCAATGTCGGTGGCCCATTCGCGGTCTCGAAAAGGACGCAGCGCGACTGCAACGCGCGCGCCGGGATCTTTGTCGTCGTCGCCGGAATGCTATAAAATCGTTAAAGTCGGGTAGAAAAGCTGCTAGAAATTGTATAACAGCAACAGAATACATAGGTTGAGGCGCGCACGGCGCGGTTGCGTGACGTCCTTCTCGAGGCCGCAGATGGGCCAACGCCATTGACGTCCACTGTACAGATATAGTGACGATCCACTTCTTAGATGATTTTCGTTGCTGATGGCAAATGGATTACGTTTTCGATTTGCGGTGGTGCCGCGGTGCTTGCGCACCACTCACCCTTCGTCCATATCATTATCACTGTCTGCGTATCATAACCATATCATAGCCAACCATTACTTTTAGCTATGAGTGACGTGTCTGACCATCTAGAGATAACGATACAGGAGGAATTAGCGCTGCGCATGCACGCCATCCCAGATCGAACAGATCACACGACAAGAAGAAGAAGTTGTACTACCATCTACGCTACAGCGACACACATTAAAAATAGGTAAACCAAACATTTTCTTTGACGCCAGCATCTTGAGACATCCACAATGAATTTCTCCCTAGCGGATGCACAATAACCGTCGAGTACTTCTGACTTTCATGTGAAATAATCAAGGGAAAACTCTTGAATAATAAGGCCAATACAGGCGAAATTACGTGGTCCGCGGCAGCTACGTACGTGGTAACGCATACCATCACGTTGCGGTGTCAACCGTGTAAAGAACTGGCCATTTGGGCTTCCAAATTCTCACTCGCCCTGTATACTCCCTAGACCTGCCCTCAATGTGTTGACCCGTTTTTAGGCTTCTATAGCTTTACATCTGCTGGAGGACGTTTCATGAACAGACTTTACTCGAAAACGAGGTGTGCCGCTCTTTCGAGTATAAACTTGTAACTTTTGAGCTTGCGGAAAAATCTTTTCCATTTCATGTCGGCAACATTGTACAGATGCCGACGTTTCCTAAACTGAATAATACTGTTGTTTTATAGCTGATTTATGAGGTGTAAAAAAATAAGTGCAACTGCCCCGAACTTTTGCATGCGCCTAATAGTAACGTAATGTCTGATGCGTTTGGTCTTCACTAGCAACACCAATCAAGGGTGAACGTGGTGAGGTGAGACTTCTATTCTCTTTAGTTTTGTGATTTCGGAGTATGGCCTGGTTCTTAGTTGCTTGACTGAGGCGGTGTTTGTGCGTGTGTGCAGCTTTCCGAATGTTGTGCTCGGTGCGGTAGTTCAAAGCTCAAAGAATAAGCAGCTTTCCCTACTAACCATAGGTAATAAACAGATTGTCCAGGTTGTATAATGATTCGGTAAAATTGTGGGAAAAATAAACCCAACAAAGAAAAACCAAGGAAACTTTAGCACGAAACTTAAATGGTAGAATGGGTCCGGGGGTTCAGAAGCCACTTTAAACTTCACAAAGGGGGTTCAGAAGCCACTTTAAACCTCACAATTTCTGGAACTTCTACGTGGAACATCAGCATGTAAAGGAGATTCAGAGCCTATTGTATAGCGTTGTGTAGCTCAAAAGAGGCATAAAGTACGACCATGTCTCTAGGACAACTTTGGCTAATCTTTTCAAGTTTTCGGGCACCGTTTTCGAGGAATATTAGAAGCAGTGGAAGCTCACCATTTCTTCCTGCTATGATAAGATCTCCTTTAATTGTTGAACAATATTCTGGGAATTTGCTCAAATACTTCTTGTCGACCCTTCCTCCGGCGCAGGCCGTCACTGTGAGTAGATTTCAAAAATCGACAAATCGACATTGAATTACGAAATAAGAGAAATTACTCACGACAATCACTGATGAAGAAAATATCATAATTTTGTACTTTTTCCCTGATTATGTCGCGCATTGGGTGTGTGTCACATAGCGAAGGATTGTCGAGGAACTTCACATACTGTTTGTCTTTTTTCTCTTTGAAGTTCATCGTAAGTAGTGGTCGGATGTTCATGAGATTAGGATTACTCGCTATTGTCATCAGTGGCTCATCTGAACATTTTAGTTTTAATTCCATAACGCTATGCCTTTTTATTGAAAAAATAGATAAATGAAGTCATTTTTATTGAACAAATAGATAAATGAAGTTTATTACTGCATCATTTGTTGTGGCGTGCAGTGCGCTCGCGAGTTCATCACATTTAGGAGATTTTCACGTTGTCCCAGATGAGCTTCAGTTTAGCTCAGTCGTTTTTATAAACAAGTTCAGTCGTTGGAATTATGCGGTGCAGTGCATTCGTCCGTAGCTGGGCTAACCCTGAGCAACGGAAGGGGTCAGCTGGGAGCAGTGATCATGTATTGTAACTGACAGATAGTAAAAGTGCTGTGAGGCACCACACTGTTCTAGGTCTTCCGGGCCTCGTCAGTTGGGTTCCTATACGAAAAAATTTAACCAGGGTTTTCTGATGAAGGCTGTTTTATATCTATGTCTTCCATATGTTTTCACTTCTGCAACCTAATCCACTATTTGATTTGAATATTATCCTATTAAGATTTTCTTGACCTGTAGCCATAAGCCACCAGCCAAACATAAGAGTCAGATGTCTGAAAATATATAGTGGTGGGAAAGCTTCGCTATGTCAACGACATAGCGAAGAGACAAAATCTTGGCATTTTCCACCTAAATTCGACATTAGCCTGGAGACATTTTTGCTTCAAACATTTTCGGTCCACCAGATTGGCTGCATGCTACAATGCGACTCACTTTTTTCCCTCAATCACTCAATTTGACCTTCACTTACCTTTTGGCTACATAAGGCTCTGGCATCTTCATTGCAGTGTCAACCTTGCATTGGCAGGGTTTGCGCAGAGGATCGACATAGAAGTTGTAAACATTATCCATGGTGAGACCTTATTTTGCTTAAAGGCTTTCCTTGACCGAGGGCTTGGCCCATGATTGCATGTAAATCACAAGTCGCCGTCGATTTATTCTACGAGCATGCATTTCATGAGAATTGATTTCATTGAAAAGCTACTGGTCTCATGTGCACTGGTTGTATGGTGATAGATGGTGGTTCTCTCCGTGAATCTGCGAGAAAGACCCTTTTCGCATGATGCGTATGCTTTTTTCTTCCATTAAAACCACGTACTGAGCGAAGTCAGCGTTGTACCTGCCAGCAACTTTGCGATTTCATCCATGTACTGCATCGGAATCCGATCCCTTCGTGCTACAAAACATGGCGCATCGATTCTTATCGGTCTCCGAGGCATCGTTACCCCACGACGCCTGTTTTTACTTGACCAGAACGATTTGCCGGCAAACCTGCGTCGAATTCCACCGTCGCATGGGAACCACTAGTGGCTGCCTCGTATTGACGGGCCCGACTGCTTTCTTCTTAAGCTCAATGGATATCGTCCAAGAAGAGATTCTCCAGAAAATGTTTCGTTTCCTTGGTGCCGCTTTCTCTTAACATTTGTTGCTGCTTCCTAATCATTACATAGACGCTTGTGGGAATCGTTACTGAGCGATGGTATCGATTTCACATTTTAAGACATTTTAAGACAAATATCTTCGGTGCGTGCAAAAAATCCGGGGCAGTTGCATCTTGTTTTTCAAAACACCATAACTAGATCCAATGTCACCAAGTATGCTCTAACCGAAAAGCAGTGGCTGTGTGTAATGCTGCCAAGATGGCATAGAAGTCTTACATGAATTGGAAATTTGATAAGTTTGCACTCAGAGTGGAACACTCGTTTTCAAGTAGTGTCCACCCATCAAAAGTTTTGCAGCAGATGGTGGGGTGTAGAATCTTGAAAAGGCTATCCGTTGGAGACAGGGCTGTGGAGTATACCAGGGTAGGCTTGATTTTTGCAGTTCAAGTCGCCAATTCTCCATGCGGTTAATACTGCAGCGAGCTGGATTGCGTCCTCCACCTGCAGGCGGACCAAATAAGCTACTGATGCATCCAAGTTATCATTAAAATGGCAAGGCTGTGCCGATGCTTCTAATGTGAAATCAGACATTTCGTGCTAGACGACAACCAGACAATCAGACAGTTCGTGCTAGCCAATAGCCGACAGCATCGGTGGTTCACTTCGCATGATGTTTATACTTTCTCTTCTTACCCCATTGGCTCAATTCGTTTCGCTCTCGCCATCGTAAACAGAGTGACAATTTTTTTGCTGGTGTGAAATAATAATATGTAAATTACTTAGGATCATTTTAGTTTTCGTTTCGTGCATTACCCTTATACGAAAACTAATCAGTGTGATAAGTGTCCTAAGTGGAATAAGACTTGCTGTTTTTGCTCCGTTTCCAAATTATTTCGATCTATAACTGTTTATTCTTCATCAGTTTCTGTTCCTTTCGCTTGCGGGGTCCTTTTCCGCTGATTTCTCTATGTCATTTAGCTATTTCTCGCTCCTATTTCTGGTGCACATCCACATGCTTCAATCGGCATGCGGTGTGTTTAAGCAGCTGCTTCCACTTTCGCTGTCTTCTCGGTACTTCAAGATTGAGGTCTGTCTTACAAACGGTCGCTTAGTTGGCCCACGGAACGTGACCGCACTACAGGATACGTGTTTCGCGAAGACTTTCTGGTTTAGCTATGTGGGATCACTCTCAGACGTTCTGATAGCGGAGACTATCCGCACGTGTGTTAGCAGCCATCCATCGTACCATCTTCATCACCATTACACTCAGACGGCGTCCCCCCTCCTTGATGGCTGGCCAACATTCTGCTTCATATATTGTTATCGGATTGAAGGACTGCTCGATATCCCTCCCAGGTGAAGCGATGTACGATCCTCTTGTTGCACAGGACTCCTGTCACCGAGTGCCACTGCAAACACACAGCGTGGAGCGAGAGACGGCTTTGTGGCCTAGGTTGTTATCGACTGATTGTGAGGTGTAACCCATTCGTATTCGGGGTCGAGCTCCCGTTTCTGCTGAGGTCGAATGAGGGAGTGCCTGAGTCACACGAAAAAGGACAACTCATCTTCAATAGCCATTTTATGTTGAATAGCTCACATACTTACTTACTAGCCGCTCTTGCAACAAGCCATTTCAACCTAACAAAAGATTAAATTGCAGTGCGATACTAAATTAACCTGTATATGTAGGAAATTAATGGAAGCGAAGCGAGCATAAGAACAGATCTTGAAGTAGCGTTAGCCAAACTTCTACATTTTTCTAAAATGCTGGTCAGCATCACCCGTTTTCGGCCTCGCCTCAAGTCGCCGCGCCTCTACTGACAATGAGCTTCCATATTTTATCTGCCGCGTTGATCTTGTATTATCGAAAATCCTCCAAATAGAGAGATAAGCCGTTTGGACAACTTCGCCTGGCTGCCTTCTTATCATTCACATTTGTTATGCTGGATTCATAGTAATCCTTCATCCGTTCACTGACTGCCGACTTGAGCGGTTGAACATGTTCTCCGAAATGAAGCTACAATACCCGCACTAAGTTTGTTAAAAATGAACATTCAGAACGCGTATTTGCGTTCTTTTCGTTCCAGGGCGATAACTCATCGTAACAAAGCGATTCGCAGACCAAACCTGGGATCAGAAGCAGCAGTGGCGTGGACTAGCATATTTCATGAAACCAGCTCTAAATTTGTATTTTGAACATTGAAACTTCAGAGTCATTTATAGTGCTTGAATCATGCCGCGCATCAAAGTATGTCGTGCGCTTTGCGCGGCAAGGCCGCGGCAGAACTAAAAACTTGCGAATTTCGTGGTTGAAAATCAGAATTTAGGGCTGATTTCATGAAATATGGTAGCCCACTCCATTGTAGTTTTTGATCCCTGGTTTGGTCTGTGAATCGCTTTGTTACGATGAGCTATAACCCTAGAACGAAAATAACGCAAATCCGCGTTCTGGATGTTCATTTTTAACAAACTTAGTGCGGGTACTGTACCTTGAAGCGATCACTTATACCTCCGCAAAGGATTTCCAAATTTCGAGATATTGGGTAAAATGGACTTGGGGGGGGGAACTTGGTACAAGTCGATAATATGGTCTGTCCTACACGTTCTGACTTGTTAGCTTAAACCGTCCAGACTTGTTAGCTCTCTTAATGTGCAGTAGTTATCTAAAATGGAAATAAGTGAGAACGTGTAGGACAGGTCATATAATCGACTTATACCAGGTGCCCCCCAACTCCATTTTACCCGAGTGAAATACATTCTTAGGGCACTCACACCCACTAGGGCAGCTAGGAAAGGTTGTCCAAACAGCTGATGACTACATTCACTCATACAGTCTCATACGCATGATCTGACGACTAAGAAATGGTACGTTGTTGAGTAACTTCTCAACTTCATCACAGTGCCCTTCCAGGAGCTTCAACTACTGCGCATGCTCACCTTGGTCACTTATAAAGTTGAGGTCAGATACTTCTAGTTTTTGCCCATTTGTGTTGTGGTAGTGAAGCGTTCCATTGATAGTTTTAACTTTTTCGAAAAGTTCGCGTATGTCTTCTGAATACACAAACTTTCCTGTCAGCACGTCGCAGTCGAAAACATTTCCTTGCAACTTTTGAATTGCCGTGTCCTGATCGCACCCTGGAAGTAGCATGCAAATTTGCCTTGTTTTCAAAAGGATAGCTTAGTAACTAACCAACTGCCAACACGGCATGACCACAGAGAAGGGTATCGATTATAAGGCACCAGCCATGAAAGAGGCGATAGCTGGAGCTAAATCCTTGATTGCTGCTGACGGCCATGTATTGAGGAGTACTACTAAAAATGGTAGTCACTTTGAGCCAGGGCTGCGTTTTGTTTTTGAGTCGAGATGTTTTGCTGATCCGTTGATATGACCGTTAACATTGCGAAACACTTGCTAAATGCTGCTTCTTTCTTTAAGCAGTGCGACCTGACTCGGGCAGTGTATTTACCAATGTATTCGGTTGCGTCGCAGTGCTTGCGAAATATTAACCAACGCGTCTTTCTTGTTCTTCATCTAGTTTCTATTCAAGAGGCGGAGGCACCCCACTTCTGGCCGATCTCTCTCAGAAGAAAAAGTTTCTTCTAGTGTTGGTCGATATGAGTGGTGTATTTCTATCCATGTATTTGAAAGCTGTGCTCACGTAAACCTTTCTTATGGAATTTACGTTTCATATATCTTACGTTTCATATATTTTTGACTGCAGTAACTCCGAAGTTTCCGCTGAATTTGTTGCCTAAGAAATTCCAAGTGGGTGCTGCCTATAAAGGAACTAAGGTAGGGCTTCCGAAAACTAGAGAACTTGTATTTACACACAAGATTTAGATAATTGGCCCGACCTCCACCTGATTGTCTGTTCCACGTCCTTGTTTCTATCTAATAGCCCGTGTTTTACCTCTTTGCGACATATTCTAGTACTATGCCGAAGATGATACAGGCTTAAATGCGTCGCAAATAAATAATTAATTCTTCGCCTATCATCTTTATCAGATGAACCAGGACTAGATACTAACAAACGGTTTTCCATTCCGGCACTGGATCTATTCGCAACTTCTATTTTAAGCGCGTCCTGAAACTCGGTGTTTCCACATTTTACTCTGAAATTTGGTGGCGATACATTTGACGAGAGAATGTGTTTAGCAATACATTTTGCGGGATCAAATTCTGCATTGCAATACATTTTCCGGGAGAATGGGTCAAGATCCTGTTTGGCAACACAAAAGGCAGAAGAATCTGTTGACGATACATTTTACGGGTGTTTGGCAATGCAAATGGCGAAGAAGAATGAGAGGAGAACGATAAGATAGCGATTTTGTGGGATAAGACGTTCACTTCATTCTTAGTTGGCCGTTTAGCCATCAACGGTGTAGATCCGGATGGCTCAGCGGGCTAGGTAGCGGATTCCGAAGATTGATGTCAGGGCACGAGCCTGATAATATCGGAATTTTTGCTCGGTTGATAACCCACTTGTTTGACGATTTTTTTTTCGGCAAGGCTCGCGTGGCGATACAATTGGAGAGTTCCGTTTGGCAAAGCATTTGGCCAACTTCGTTTGCCTGGGTAGTTGACAAGCTAGTCTTCAAGATTGCAAAACGACCTCTTCAAATGTATCACCAATCGACATCAGAATATGTTATGACTATGATATCATTCTGAGCTCACCCTGGTGACTTCATTAATTGTGGGTGTTCTTCATTTTACTCCATGCTCACATGAGGTATTGCTGATATTTTGACCGGAGGGTATCTACAGTAAATGAGGTTTGTGAGTCAAATACAGGTTTCAAATACTCTAGTATATGACTACGTCTAATAAGAACAACTTGACCTTCTGGGCTTTCTCGACACATTTGCTTCGATCCTGTAATAGGTGTTATTTATGCTACCAGGCCACCCGTCCGCCGCACTTCCAGACGTTCCCTAGTGCTCGCACTGCCTTATCTCGAATTCATATCACTTGGCCAGAACTTTTTTCAAAGTTTAAGGTATCGCTTAAATCAGCACATCTTCGCCATCTTCTAAATTTGGTTCCTACAGGTCTGGATATGAGTTTTCCTGATCCAGCGGAATCGGGGGAAGCGTTTTGAGCCAGCGTATGTCCACGGCCTATTCTTCCTATCAGGGATGGATGCCCAACCTGCGGTTTATCTCTAGGGAAACAGTTCATCCATTAAGGTACATGAAAAAGAGTCTCGATTTTCGTTCGCATCCTCTTCAAGATTGCCTGCAGTGCGGAGTGGGGTCAACACCAGAGGACGATTCGAGGGAAATCCACTGATCCAGTTTGTTCACCACGCTCATTCCTAGCACGGCGCCAAATATGGGAAAATAATAAACGTCGAAACGACCCTCGAGATTTTGAACAGACCTTCCTGTGATAGCTTCCACTAGTGGCTCTAGAACGGCGTTGACACCATCAAATTTAAGTCCATATCTCTGGGATCCATATCTTCAAAACTGAATGAGATGGTCCGGTAGTGGGCTGTTTTTGTTGAGTATTACCTCCTGCACACGTTGGTAATGTTCCCTCTCCTAGTAGCTCCATTGTTACCGGGTTCTACTCCATGATGCACTTTAGCACTTTGAGGCGGTTTTTTTTTGCAAACCGCTGCACTTTGAATCGCTTTCGAGAACGCTAATAAAAGTGGATAGATCTGAAAGAGAGTGGAAGGAAAGAATGATGAAGAAGTACGCTTTTGAATGAATGCCGGAGGAGTGTCGTTCTTCAATCCTATGCATTCTTCTAATTTTCATCGTTAGATTGTCCAGCAGCCAGCTACATGGTAAGCGACTCAGCTCAGAAGTGAGAATTTCCGTGAGTGCTGTCTTTAAAGGCAGTGTGTCACCTCATTCCATGGGCTATGGGTGTCAGCATACTCGAGCATACCTTCGCGTCACGATGATTACAATGATGTACGTCATAACCCATAAAAATGACGGAAACCCGTTTTTGGAGGGTCCAAATGGGCAGTTCACGGACCACTTGGGCGGAGCGAAAAAATTGTGCTGGCTGCCCCGCCACGTCTGCAGCGTTGGCCAACACGTCTTGACGTGTCTGATCGTTGATATCGGCTTCAAGAGTCCACTCGGCTCAACAATCTGTTCACCCCTTCTCGAAAAACGGTTTAGAGGCCATTTTGTAACATTTTGTGTACACCACTGGATTCAGCGCATCCACCACTGGATTCAGCGCATCGACGAGATTCAGGATCCGTCAACACCTCATACACGAAAACGAGGTGACACACTGCCTTTAAGCCAGCATATGTATGTCGGAGAAGGCAACAAGAGACAGGCCCATAGCTTTGTCATAGGTGCGCCACCGCTTGGTAGTGTGAGAGTTGTCAGACTTGTCACTGAATAGATCAGCAACTACAAGTGTGCGCAGGCTTCCAAAAGTGGGGAAACGCCCTCAGTTGGGCCCAAAGATGTGATAAAGGGTGCGCCGGCGTTCAAAAGTGAGAAAACGCATGAAGGTGGGTCCAATGATGTTTCTTGGTGACCCAGAACAGTGCTTGTTCATCCATCTGCATTAATCTCATCTGTGGACAAAGAAAATAAAAGCAATCACCAACAAGTCTGGAAGTTCGGCTTCACAGGACCGCCAGACTGGTTCAAAATGAAACAACATGAACTAGACACTGTAAGAGATAACAACGTTAGGAACGATAAGACCAATTCATACTGGATGCCTCCGATTGACCCGCTAGCTTCTATATGATGAAGAATAGAGCTCAGTCCCATGACACTGGCAGCCCAGATACACGCGTTTAGGGCATCGCGGTGGCCGCACGCTTTCTTCATTTAGGATTTCCTTGCCGCGTTGACCGTTCTTCATGGGGAAACCCTTTGCAAATGGATGCGCTCGTCTGACGCGTGACTTACGCGCGCAACTATTATAAATTTCCCTGTACGTATTGTTTGCCCCGTTGCATCGCCTTGGATCGTTTCCATTCCTAATGAGCTCATCGCGTCTCGTCGCCTGTACTTGTACGGAAACGAACTGGTGGTAGTGATGATGCAGACGATGCCTGTCGATCGCCATTATGACTGTTATCCATTTTTCGTCTAAAACCTCCTCATTCGTCTCATCCATGTGATGGTCACGACGATTTAATACTGGCGAAATCTTAGGATGCTGTGAATGCGACCACCGGCCAAGCGTGAATGATATTGGTTGGACGAGCCAGACCTAATGCGACATGCTGCCCTTTATGAGCATTTTTCTACTCTTCCTTTGTCACCTTTTGGTGGTTTTAGGACGCCATAGGGCGTAAGCGTTGTAGGTAACACACCGGAAAAAACTGGAAAAAAAGTCAAACATATCAGGAAATTCTACAGAATAAACCTACATGTAAAGGCAAACCAACTAGCCATCTAGAGAGGGCTAGATTTTTTGTTGCAAAAAAGACGAAAAGCGTCAAAGTTTAGATCATGTATCACTCGTTGTTCTCGCATTTTAAAGGAGAAGTTGCTAAGGATAAAATTGACTCGTTAACTTTTTTTTTCCTTTGAACTCTCTGTACTGTTATCTGGGGTGAAAAAAACATTAACTATACGTATAGTGTTTGGAGCTCAGACGTGTCATTAGAAGGCTGGACAGTCTCATACATATGGATATGATCACATGTGGGTAGCGGTTGGATATAGTTTTTGATTTATTGATACATTCAAGGTGCGCAGCAGGGATGAGCGGAATTCCGACTTCCGACTTCCGAAACTTCCGATATTCCGGTGTTTTTTGGACTTCCGACTTCCGAGTTCCGACTTCCGAAAAGTGGCGAAAAAAGCCGGAAGTTTTCGGAAGTCTTGAAGTGATGCAAGTGCGTTTTATCTCAAGGTTGCCGCTAATTTTGTGCAGTTTTTTAAGATCTGACTGGCACTGTGTGCACAGTAGGCTAGTGGCAAACCAAAAGTAACGCTTCGTAAGCGTGCACACGCAAGTTTTGCTGTCTTAGATGGGATGTCATACAGTCTAGCAACAGTCTTTAAACAAAACTTTCGTTATGGTTTTTCTCCTCCAAAATTTCTCGATGTGAATTTATATTATCCTAGTCGCAACGTTTTTGTGATAGGTTCGATACTACACATCAGTACATATATTAACGAAATCATTTTGCCAAAAATTCATTCGAAGAATAAGAGAGGATCTACTCAAAATTCAGCATTTTCTGAAAGAATCGATGAGAAATTTGAAGTTGTTTGTCCTCATTTACTTCAAGCATAATAATGTTAGCTAGCTGAACAGCATGGGTTCAAACCAAAATCAGGCAACCCTCAGTTCTTTCAAAGTAGGAGAGTCGCACTGAGTACCGCTGAAAAGATACTAAAACTTAACACGATGATTAACTGGAAAACACTCTCGTAATGGAGGACTGATATGAAGATAGGCAATACTACTCAATATTCTCCTCCTCCACAGGACATTTTCTTGTGGGAAACATAATGTATTCACTCTAAGGGGCTGTTGTGTAAAACTTGTGAATTTTTGATATCTGGCAAATTTGCTGCAGCCCTGCTCAGCCACTTAGGTTTTGCTGAGCGATCCTTCATTTTTTATTTATCCTTCAGTTCTGAATTGATACCACTACTTATGAGAGTAATTAGATAAAATTACCAAAACGAACATCAATTATTCTAACAATACATGGTTTACACCAATCCTGAGAGCGTTCACTATATGCATGTGCATGTGTACTTATTGGACTCCCCGTACTTCCGACTTCCGACTCCCGGCACTTCCGATATTCCGGTCTTTTTTGGGGCTTCCGACTTTCGACTTCCGAGTTCCGAATTTTTGAATTTGACTTCCGCTCATCCCTGGTGCGCAGGGTGTGAAACAAAAAACAAAAACAAAAGAAATAACGTTAACATGTCATGGTCAGTGAACAGTAACAGAATGAGTACGGGTTATGGAGATATTTACCTATTTACCATGAGAATAACGGGGGGGGGGGGGTAGGAGGACCAAGGAGTGTTGAGTCGCTTCATACTATCCTATTTCGAGGTTAGAATGACATTTTACTGCAGGGGTCGAATACGGAGAGGCGATGGGTTGCCCTGTGGATAATTCATCCCTCAGCTCTTGCAAGCCATGCGAAGTGGTCTATCCGAAGGCTGGTTAGGGGGTAGTCAACACCACACACTAGTACATGTGGGTCAAGTTGAAGGGGAAACTTTGCCATATTTAGTCATATTTCAAATTTTCTAGACTTGACTACACCTTTTTAGTCTTTTTAGAAGGTTTATAATAAAAAAAATAAAAACATAAGAATAACAAAAAGAAACATTCGTTAAGCACTCGTATTATCAAGCGACAAGTCTCTGTATTGCCGATACATTCCTTCGTTTTTGTAACGATTGGCAACTTAGCTGTGAATTTGCTCGCAGTAGGAAAGTACGCCCTGCCCTGGATTTGTAGTTGATGCAAAAACAAGCACAATTCTTTACTAATCGATGTTATTCCAGAGAATTCCCAAAGAGATATGGATCCAGTTCCACTAGAAGCGTCTTCTTCCTCATTCACCGGCAGTAATAAAACTACAGTTTCTCCGCTTAACAGCACGTCTGGTAAGCAGCTAAGAATGAATTTCTTCGAGAGATTATTTATTGTCCACTTTTGCTCACGCCACTTTCACAGTCGCCAATCTGTCTGCCTGTGGGTCCAGTCGATTGACTGAACACTACGAACATGAAGTAAATATACAAAATCAATGATATGATCAAGATACTACTTGGTGGAGACGTAAATGAGATCGAAGGAATTCGTAGTTAGAAATCAATTATAATTGTAGCATAGCTCTATGAGAGATGACTGAATGGAAGCATAAGTGCTTAGGACTGTTGGTTATCCAAGAAAAAAGGAACGAGCTGGGGCTAGCCAAATGCACTAGCGAAAAGGGCCTTTAGGTCCCATGAAGCTAGCAGAACCGTCATACTCCGTGAAGCTCCATGATGTAGTAAGTTATGCAATATGGGCTGTGATTCATGAAAATGGAATACAGAGATGACAAAGTTAATGTGCTAAAAAGTAAAAATGCTGCCGCTCACAGAAAATAGCAGAGTGGGAATAAGACCGTGCAGTAGCTGAAACCAACGATAGCCAATAGGGAGGATGTGATCAAACTAGATCACAGCCGCTTAAAGGCAGCACCCGTCGAAACCATCGTGTTTGTGATTCCGCCGGATTTTGGGGTTTTTGGGGGTGTATTGCTCATATCCTGTGGTGAAATCGCGTGAAACACCCGAGAAAGCCGGGAAAACGCGATGCTGCCTTCCGTGCACGGACGAGTATTCCGGCGGCACCCTGCGTGCGCAATTGGGTCCCAGCAGGGAATCGGCAGCAGCCCGCATAGGTTTGAATGCGTAAGCTGGCGCGTCGGGCCCTCCGAAGCACTGGTCGACCAGGCGTGCACGCGACGACAGTTCGCCGTTTTCTGCATGTAAGTCGTTGCTGTGTGTGTTCCTTGCAGATTCGTGATGTGCGCGACGCCTACTTTAGGGTTCGCAGCTCAGGTCCGAGTCGAGGATTTCGACTCGTGCTGCCTTTAAGGCGCGGCCATTTGTGCGCTGCCCTAGTCTCTCTGTTGATAGGAGCGATCCCTTTGCAGTGGCTGCAGTTCTTCCAATGCAAGAGAAAAAAAACAGGTTTTTACGTTGGACATCTCAAGCATCTCTCTGATTTTTGTATCCTTACAAGGGCGAAGCTCGCATTTAAACAGCGAATTTTTCTCCGATTTGTGCTGCGTACAGACAAACAATTACACTTGGGAATTCTTCGAGACTTGCTCTATTCGCCAGGTTCACTGAGGTGAAATTCTTCACAAATTTGACGGTTTAATTCTGTCTCTCGCTGTAGCTGGTACGGAAAGTGCGCTGATAGCGTTTACAGCTATTTATTGAGGATGCTGCTCACTAACTCCCGATTAATTTCGCTTCATGGTATGCCCGACAGTGAAACAAGCTCAAGACAGTGTTTCAGCTCAGGGATCGCATTCGAGATTCCTACGAAAGCTGAACATATGGGAGCCGCTGAGCCCAAAGATGTGCTTTATGTTTTAGGGAAACGTCGAAAACCCCATAAGTCTTGGGTTCATTTGGGCGAGAATTTCGAAGTTCTCGGCCACTGGACGAGAGGCTCTATTCTTCAGCAAAGGCTTGCTGAAGGTGCAGCTTGGTTTTCCAACATGGAAATACTTGTTCTATGGATAATACTTACTGTTGAGGAGTTCATTTCAATGTGCAATCTTAAATTCTCAGCTCCGCTTTCTCTAGGTTCCTAGCAGGGAAACTCGCCCACCTAAAGATCAAATTTTGTCTTTAAAAAATAGGGTTTTTGACAGTTTTTTCAGATTTCAAATACATTTTTGGAATCAAAGAGCTGGATTCTGTGCATGTCTCGATTCCTAACAAGAGGTGATAAGCGAAGGCGACATTCTTGTGTGCGGGTACCATTATCTGGTGGTCCCAGAAAAATGAACTCATTGCACGTCCAAGTAGCTATGTAGAGGGACTACATCAGAACGGCGCAAGAATCACGATAGCTATTAGGAAAAAATACTGCAAAGAAGCAGAACAACCGTAACAGAAAAACAGCAGAACCGCATGTCGCCTGCTGTGTTCCTTCCGAAAATTCGTGGAAGAACTTAATAAAGGAAGAACGAATTCGTCGGAAAGCCTGGCCGAATAGAATGCTCAAGGAATGGAGCCCATCATTTTAGTGAATCGAGAATTCTAATAGAAGTTAAGCTTCCAGTCACAAAAACTCGAGGAGATACTCCTTCTTATCAGTAACACGAACATCATCTGGAGATTTGATGTTGAAGAGATCGCATGTACGGCCAGTGTCCTAGGCTACACTTTGTTCTGATGCATTTCATTTAACTCTTTTCAGTAGCAGAGTTAAACTTCAAAGTTGGAGAGGGGATCGAAGCCTTGACGCTGTACGTGGTTGCTACTCCTAATGCTGCTATAACGTTTGGATTTGAAGTCCAACCACTCGTTGAAGTGCTCCTGCATATTTCTACCCTTTCGTTACGTTCCTGGCCATCCATCGATCACATCTGGGTTCTACAGCGATCCAGCTCAAAATAGATCCCACAATGCAAGTCTGTATAATCACTTGCCTGCTCTTGAGAGTTATTAGCCTGTCTGTTTTTCTCGTTTTTGTCCAGATATCTTTCCATAGCTACCTAGCAAAGAGGAGAGAAGTCGTATTTTTGGCGGAAGAAGCGGAGAGGGGGGGGGGGAAGGGTAGTATGGGCGACTTTTTATCATCACCACGCATGACTCTGTTTTCCATCATGTTTTTCTTGAACATCAACACCGTGATTTGACTAGAAAAAGTTCCCGGGAAATAATTCAACTTTGTGAAGAACGCCCACGCCTTGTTATCCAGTTTTGTCATCGAAGACTATTGTAGGAGTGTATTCTACAACTCGCCCAGTGGAATCCCACGACTCTACCGACATGAAAGCAATAGGTGAGCAAATTCGTCAAGCTGGAAAAAAGTGCTAAAAGCATTATTAGCGCAAATTGCAGTGGACGTGGTAAGAGAGTGCTGGGATATCAGCGAAAAATTTGACTTATTTCCTAATTTTGAAAAGTTTTTCCGTATGCATCATTCCCGTGCTCTTTTCTTCGAGCATTACTACTACAAAACATACTTCAACAGTGCCTTGATCAGAGCTCATTCGTTTTTTCTTTATCAGTAAATGTTGAACCTTTGGGTTAAGAATATGTATTCCGAATACTTCATGTCCCTTAATGTTATTCATCTGTGAGTGTAAAAAAGTTAATGTCAATTCAGCCGCTGTATTGATGGGTCGTCACTCTGCACAGCCAGTAGAGCTCGCGGTCGTGACGTATAAGCTCCATAACTTTCCTACTCCAATTTTCCTCTGATTGAAGCACAAGTCAGGAAAGTAGGAAATTTGACGTGTAAATCATGTGCGCGCATCTGATGTCATGAAAACATGCGAAGATTTTGTGGTTTTTTTTCCAACTCAGAGGTTTCCTTTTTCTCGAACCTCGGCATTGTGATGTTCCTCTATTATATGTGTATCTTCAAGGTTTTTAGGTGGACTCCTTTATTGTCTAACTTTCCGATGTACTTGCCTTCCCCAGAGGCCAGCAACGAGGTCGGATTTGAACAATCTAACTCCTAGCTCGCCAAGCATCTTCCCGCCCGTTGCCAGCTCCCTGATATCGTTCAAAGCACCGACGGCGGTAATATCACAATGCTAAAGAGTAACTCACTCTCAACCCCAACGAAAGTGATCATTGCTCAGAACTCATAATGTGAACGAGGCAGTACAGCCATGTATGAACGCGCATGATAGATACTCTGTTCTATCCATTTATTTATCTAGGAGGGCGTAAACAAAGCATTCACGCGGCAAATACATCCTAAACAACTTCAGTAATAGACTCAACATGTAGCACTATTCATTGTTTGTCTGTCTCTAAGCTTCATTACGTAGTTCTTTCTCTGAAGTTCAATATCGACCTATTTGGCGAGCGGATGTGTTTGGCAAGACATTTTACGGGTTAAAATCTTGCTTGGCAAGATATTTTCCGGGATAATGTCTCTAGAGTCTTCAGAGAAACAGGACAAAGTGCGAGAGAATATGTTGACCACCGATTTTCCTCTACAGGCACATACGACGCATCGGCTTTACATGAGTCGGTTCACTTTCCCAAGTTCAAGGTATGTATCTCAAAGGGAGTCGTATATTACGAGAGTGCCGGTGTCAGCCCAAAGTGTCTGCTAGGCAAAATCACAACCTGATTTTTGCATGAGGATATCTCCGTGATCCTCGCCGCAACACGCACGGCAGTGCGTAGCTGGCTGAACACCACGGCGACGTCCGCGTACTTCGTGCCTACAGGAACGGAAGCGTTCGATGTCATTGGCTCAACTGCTTGAGGAGGTACTTGACCCAAACTACTTCCTGGATCTGACCATTAAATGTAAAGCTTGAACGTTTTGGTAATTTTGGAGGCGCCTCCTGGCAATGGGAGGAAATAGGAGTACGTGGCGAATTCTCACGTACAATGTTAAAGCGCAATTTTCGCATAGCGACCTATTTGGCAAGATTTGTATGACGACCTATTTGGCAAGGTTTGTATGGCGACCTATTTGGCAAGGTTTGCATGGCGACCCATTTGGCGGGACATCATGTTTGGTAAGACATTTGGTGGAGGTCGTTTGCCTGGCTAGTTTGCAAACCCGTTTCCTATTTTGCTAAACAAACCTCGCCAAATGGGTTGCCAAAGGACTTCAGAGTTGGCTGATAAAGTGAAGACTCTCCAAATTCTTAATTCGTTAGCTTTCGGCGATAACGCCTTCTTCAGACCTTAATCCTTACAGGTGCAATTAATTGTAAGGATTAAGGTCTGAAGAAGGCGTTATCGCCGAAAACTAACGAATAAAGAAGTTGGAGAGTCTTCACTTTATCAGCTAAGGAACTATGTAGCACTTACCTAAATACATAGCAGTAACTGGTTATAACAGCACCAACTATATGTAAGGATGAAATTAGCTGCCGGAAAGAGGATATAAAAAAAGAACTCGAGTCAGGAAGTCACTGAACAAGCTTTAAAAGTAGCTAGTATTTTGAAAGAGCGAAGAGGCATGTGTATAACATGATGGCTAAGGAAATTGTTAACTTCTCGAGTAATTCTAGTGGAAAAACCCTCAGACCTGATTTGCGTCTTAGTAACTGGAGTCTTGAGTTTTATGCTCCACCCCTATTTTTGGAGTCGACCGGAGTGAAAAAATCAGAAGCATTAACTCTTGTTTTTCCAGTGACTATTTTGGGAACCTTGCCGCGGCGAAGCCGCCGCGACGTCGCCTGCCTATGCTCAATATTGGGCGACAGTCGCCGCGGCAAAAGTCTACAAGCCCTCTTATTGAAACAGATGGCCCAGTCATAAACAGAGGCGGACATAAGTATTGCAACAAGCAATCTTCTTTCCGTAATTCCTTTCAGAGCAGGGTTAAGCGGCTCTAATTTTTGATTTTTTTGCAGATACGTAGATGGTACTGTTGCGAATAGATACGACTTCATTTCGTGTACGAATTTTTTTACCGAAATTTTTTATTCGGTGAAGCCGAAAATTGGTGGTTCAACGATATTGACAACCACCTACAAAGAATCGTTTACAATTCTGGTCTCGACCTGAATTGGATTTATTACATTAGTTTCGAGAGAGTTTCACTCAAAAATACACGTTGACACAGGATTCAATCGTATCTGCCAACCTTGCATATGATCGGTTTGCCGCCAACTCTCCGCCGCAATTTCTGCCATTCTAACTCACTATTTCACATCTATTCTAAGGTCAGCATAGCTCTTTATGATAATTCATCTCTACATGAAGATGTTTATGTCCACTGCGATCTCCATCCCTTTTGAAGAATGAAGATGGTCCAGCTAGCTTTGGTGGAGTCAGTTGTGCACATTGTCGGAGGTGCGATTTGGATTTTTGCCTTGCTCGGCAAAAAAGATTTCCTCGGACGTTATTGCGCATAGGAAAAGGCAAGTTCTCTCGAATGTTGCTGCAGACAGAGAAAATCAACATTGCCAGATTTCGAAGGTTTTGAAAGTAAATTAAACCGTACGGAAGTGTATCAAACTACGCTGGTCATCAGAGTGGTAGAGTATACCATATTCCTCTTATGGAGGCACGACAATTTTGTTAGTTTTCAATACAGCAATGCAAATTGAATGTTTACTGAGCATATGGCCTCAAATGCAATAAGAAGAATCCAGTGAGGAGCAAACCGACTAACAGGCTGTAGCTGGCTACTGTTACCACTCAATTTTGAGCCCTAGTCATTCATCGAAACCGTTACGATCCGGGTCGGTACGTATAATCTGTGTTGAGGAGGACGTGCAGCTTCTGCGTCCAACATGATTCTCTAATTAAGCTCAATTTTCGAAACAAAACAAAAAGCCAAACAATATTTTTGGTAATGTGCACTACTTGCTCCACCAAAACTAGCCGACTCATCTCGACTTTCCAAGAGAGATAGAGATCGCAATCGGATAAACATCTTTATGTAGAAAAGGAATATCATAAAAAGCTATGCTGACCTTAAAATAGATGTAAAATAATGAGTTAGGATAGCAGAAATTGCGGCAGAGAGTTTGCGACAAACCGATCATATTCAAGGCCGGCAGATACGATTGAATCCTGTGTCAACGTGCATTTTTGAGTGAAACTCTCTCGAAACTAATGTAATAAATCCAATTCAGGTCGAGACCCCGATTGTAAACAATTCTTTGTAGGTGGTTGTCAATATCATTGAACCCCCAAATTTCGACTTCACCGAATAAAAAATTTCTGTCAAAAAAATTCGCGCACGAAATGAAGTCGTATCTACTCGCAACAGTACCATCTACGTATCTGCAAAAAAAAACAAAAATTAGAGCCGCTTAACCCTGCTCTGAAAGGAGTTACGGAAAGAAGATTGCTTGTTGCAATACTTATGTCCGCCACTGTATAACGAATGGCAAATGTTGAATTTTTGTTCTGTAAACGAACATTAAACGGAATCTAAACTTGCTCCCCAACTGTGAACAAGGAGAAAGTCTTCTAGCATCCTTAGGTAAAATATTGGAACACAATGTTTCTGTGGGAGTGAGGAGTGGTCAGTAACGAAGCGATCTGCGATCAGGGACAATTTGACGGCAGACGATTACAGCACTGGGGAAAATTATCGAGCAATGCGGAAAGGCTTCGGCGACAGAAATCGTGCAACACTTGAACTGTCTTAGCTTCTCTTTGGAAATTTTTGAGGCAAGCATGTACTGGTTTTGAGCTCAGCAAAACATTTGACCTTCAAAACCTTCTCAACAGTGGACATGAAAATTTCAGTCAATCATCTGAGGAAAATTGGAGTGTGTAAAAAAGCGGAAATTGACTTCTATATTATTCCTTGACTGGTGATAAGCAACAAATTCACTGCCACCATTTGAAGTCCCAATCATGGAGCAGGGGATAGAGACAGGCAGGTATTCAACCAGTACGATCAAGCACTGGAACTAGTTAAGAACGTCTCGCCCAAAGTTCTGCGGGCTAGGAAAAATTCGTATTTCCTGTCCACCTGTAGGTGAACTCTAAGGAAGTGGTATGAACCGCGCTACCCTGTTACGTAGCGTTCGGCGAATCAGTCAAGAAAAGTAAGTGCAGAAATCTATCCATGGAATTCAGGCTCTTCAACATGACATCCTTTTTTGAAAAACTGTAATCCTCCACGGCAGTGCTGATGAACGTCGCTAATTCCAACAATTCATAAGAGGGGACTAGGACTCAGCTGCCAGAATCCATTGGAAAATTTGAAACGACATTTTGGCGGAGCTGGACCAGGCCATAGGTCATGGATTCATACTCTTGCGATAAAATCTCTATAAAACTGGGTGAATCGAATGAAATAACAGGATGAAGAGTGATCGAATTTCAAGAGATCTATATTCATTTGCTCTCATAGCTGTAGCTGATTTTTACGTGGTCGAGGTCAGAAACGTTTTGATACCTCTGCATATTGAACAGCGGAGCGGATAAAATGTGGGGTGGTGAATACCGTGCTTGTTCAAGTATTACCCGCCTGAACGTGCCTGAATGTGGACCGAACACTTGCAAATCGAGGTAAAAATCGAAATTTGCAACACTGAGTATACTACATTACTCGACGCGACGGAGACGATAGCGTAGCTTGATTCTGACCACAGTACCTTGTTCTCGTGCACGAGCACACACATGCTAACCCATTCAATAAATAGCGTGATACATCTTGCTTCTGTAACAAATCAATTGCGTTTACGCTCTGATGATACAATATAGTCATGCTTGGAGGTTCATATGCTCATATAAGTACTTGCTTTTTTTCTGACTGATCGTACCTCTACTTCCGGTCGACTCGCTACTTTGGAGGCTTCACTCTGTTAACAATTCATAGATCGCTAGGGGTCAACTATCTCAACGCCTTCAGAGTCGTCAGCAATGGAATCGTGTAAGTTCATGGCCTAGCGAAATATAGAAGGGTTTGGAATGGCAGTGTAATAAAGAGAGAGAGACTTCAAAAATGCGAATGCTGAGATAACCAAGCACTGCTGTGCGGTCCGTAGCCAACTGACAAGGGGCTCCGGCCGCCTGTGCTCACTGTCGCCCTATGGCGCCCTGTCTTGTTTCGTGTATGGAAAGGCTATTGATGAGATTCAAGCAAGATGATGAGTGGATTTATAAACAGCACATATCACTACATGTAAATGAATGTGTCACTACACTTCAGTGTTTATACATTTTTTTAAACAATTTTATCAGATTTGCCGTTTTCTGAAGTGGGCAAAATCGTAGCACTTGCATTGGAAGCTCACTTGTGCGCACTGCAACACAAACTAAGATCTGAGCATTCTAGCGAACAAAAAAGCACCGGTCGACGCCTATTCTTTTACTCGTTCTTCTTCGTTACTAAAACATGAATCTCACCATCTGCTACTTTGTTAGCGTTCAAAAATTGAAGTAATTCTCTCAAAACAGAATTTAAACTGCCGATTTTTGCGAGGTTATTTTCTGGAAATCCTTCAAGTTTACAAACTTCCTGGCTCTAATCACGAGATTTCACACTTTTCTTTTCCCGAAACATTCCCTGTCCTTGCTTCCAAACAAACTGCAAAAGGCTGCCACCAGTTCATGCGCGCATCGGAAGAACCAAGAAAATTTCGCTCCACTCTTGAAAAAAAACTGGCATGAGACAACAATTATACAATACATAGTTGTTGTCTATATTTTCACACTGAATGCACTTGAACGTTTTGCTGAAAACTCATAATATCTGGATCGTGGAAATGATTAAAAAATAATGGATCTTTTTATTAATGATGTGATGGGTGGTATTTT
Source organism: Ancylostoma caninum (assembly GCA_037903475.1). Classification (NCBI taxonomy): domain Eukaryota; kingdom Metazoa; phylum Nematoda; class Chromadorea; order Rhabditida; family Ancylostomatidae; genus Ancylostoma; species Ancylostoma caninum. Next base: position 219,962 of record JBAJFG010000362.1, read on the forward strand.
TTATGCACATCCAATATTTGAGCCAACCATGCTAACCTGTCAGGAAATAGGTATTTGTTTAGATCGGAATTGCTTTTTGTTTAATCCTTCATAATTTCAGTCCTGCGAATTGTCATCGGAGGTGCATTTGCGCTTGTTTTTCTGACTATTTTTACTATATTGTATTGTTGCTTCAGCAGTGGAAGTGGGAAGGTTCGCATGTGTTTTTCTTCTCAAACGATCGTTTCCAACCAGAAATCAAAACATCTTAGAATTCTAGAAACCAACGAAAAGTCCAAACAGCACACCAGAAACCTCAAGATCGGTATGTCAACTTACATTTGATTAGTTTAGTTTGTAGTGAACCTCAAGTTTCATTTCTACCGCAGTCATCAGCAAATCTGATGAAGTAGGGATTGACTTTGACTAGAGCTTTCCTTGAGTCGTTCCAAATGCGTATATTCGCCTATCATTGTAATGTTTTTATAATCGATCTTATCATGCAACTTTATAATTGACATCAAATGGGATAACAGAAAAAATTTAAAAAGTTTCCCGCCATTTACTTTTTTGTACTGCCAGATTTTTCGGGATTGTTCTCGAAGTTCTTACCGAAAACGTATGTAAATGTCAGTCAACAACCTACCAACAACCGATTTGTTCTACAATTCTATTGCGTTTGTGCCTGAAAAAATAGTCGTTGACTTCAAGCATCTTCGCGTGCTACTGCGTTACTAGTACAGAAATCACAGCAACGCAGAAACATATGTGATGTAATAGGCCTCTCCTCTGTCTCTCAACTCGCGGTGAAGGATAGTTAAGCAAGTTTGAAGACGTCGTTTTCGACTAGAGATAGAACAGGATCCAATCAATTGAAGTGGATGACGAGGCCTCCTGAGGCTGGTTGAAAACAATTCACGTCGTAACAGTATGAGCTGGTTAGCGAACCCTAGAGTCATTACAATACTGGAATAGTTCATCTGCGTCGTCTCGGTGAGACAAGAAAATACGACGTATGGACACTTTTGGTCTGAATGACCGTTAACTTCCAAATGCGGACTAACTTTTTGGTCTTTCCACGAACTTTTGCTTGAATCACAAACTTGGTTGCCAGTGACGAGAAACGGATTTCTTAGTAAACCACATGAGGAAATGTCTCGGATGGCGGCACCCTTGGATTTTACCTACAAAACGAGAATGACCTCTTCAGAAAGCAGTGCTCAGCATTTGATGGAATTATAAGGGAACCATTCATTGGAAACCGCTGACAACAAACTGTACTGTTACCGCCGGAGTTCCTGTCAATGATAACTGCACATATGCTGCGGGATTCTCAGTTGTATTAGAAAGGAAATTTAATTTGAAAATGAATTCTGGAAATGGTGGTAAACGTTCGCGACAGCCTAATAGCAAAATTTAGGTGATGTTTCATTATTTGGATATTCATGAATGGATATCAACAAGCAACACAGGGAAATGTCAGATGATGACAAAGGCTCATATTTTCCTACTCAATATGCCAGCATATTTCAAGAACTGAAACCAGAAAATCTTCGATTCTCCTAGCTATTCAGCTTCTATCGAGAGCTAATTCTTGAACTGTCTAATGACGAGTTCGGCAAGAATCTTATTATGAGAATCGAAGAGCTTGGGTTTCATAAAAATATTACAAACTGGATCCTGCGGTATAGCGGTGTGCCACAAGGTGGAGTCCTGTCCCCGCTGCTATTTGATTCGACCGACATCACTGGGATATTAGAGTAGAACGGAGTCAAATGTAAACAATTTGCAGATGACTTGAGAATTTACCATAAAATTCCATGTGCTGAATGTAGCTGCCATTCAATTGGCAATAAACGATTTAGTTGAGTGGTCAAGAACTGGCTGACCCTCTTGTCTATGTAGATAACGTTGCATCTTCGAATAGGAAACTCAAGTACTAGAACCTCTTGCAATATTACGTCGGTTCCTCTAAAGAGTAGAATCAGCTTGGGATTCAGGCTTCCACTGCAATGAATCTCTTGGTTTTTTGGCCCATCACGGGAAAACCTGTCTGAAAGCATTGACTAGTAGTTTACCAAATTTCAAACCCCGATCAACTAAGGATACGAGCCTGTGATTGCTAGCGCATGAAATGGGTATAAGCCTATAGTGGGATTGGGTTCCACGGTCATTGACCCCTATCAAAAACAAGATGTCCTCATGTTTGAAAGAGTTCAGAATAATTAGACTGGAAAAATGTTCATTAGAATGTGTGGAACTTCTTATTCCAACATTTCCGATTCCGGTATCGAGGTCCAGATTTTCTCAAGTTATTGTAGTAGCATGTCACTGAGGCAACAGTTGATATCACTTCAGACAGATATCTTAGAGAAAAAAGCTTGGAGTATTCTAGAGTACGTTTTGTTTGTTTAGTTTTAAAGTATTTTTCCTTGCTATTTGCCTGTGCTCATCAGTTACTCCTTCCCATAAGTGAAATGTTCTATCTCGCGATTTTTTTTGTGTTATGTGCTTTTCTTAACATGGTTCGCCACCAAAGATTGAGATTGAGACTGATTGTTTTCAATTAGAGAAACAATCTACACGCACGGTCAGCACCACCTTCTTGAATTGACAATTGCGTGTTCTTTTACTGTGATTTGATCTAAACTGTGACTAACAGTACAATGTCAAAACGTCACTATTATGACGACATTGCTGGGATGGTTTTTTAGCATGCGACTGCTGCGGAACCGAGTGACATGTCACAAGATACGACTGTAGTTACGCATTTTTGACATTATTAGGCTTCCTTTTAGGGACTATAGCGAGACAACCAAATGACAATGACCTTCTAGATCGGAGCAGAAAGCTCAAGCAGTGCGATCACCGACTCAAGTGAATCACGAGCAATGATATCGGCGACAACTACAAGTGCAACAGCTGCTATCACTGTAACAGGGTAAACGCGAAAACAAATAGATCATTCCATGTAGTCACAATTTTTCTGAATTGATTACTATATAACGAATGATGTATGTCTTAATTTACACTTGCGGCAAATATTCCCTTGCGAAAGTAAGGTTATCAAAGTTACGTTTAATATTAATAAAAATATGTAGATATTTCATTGGTTGTCTGGTCAGTTGAAAGAAGCGTGGAATACAGAATTCTACGACTCGAGTTTACTATTAATAAATGGTTTCTCATCGAACACTTATGGCGCTAGCAGACATCTTCCATGTTTCACTGTCATAGACGAATGTCGACACCACAGTTAAACGATATAAAAACAACGTGATGTTATTTGAGATGGAGGTCGTCGCCCATAAAGGTTGTTGCCTAAGAAACATGGGCGCATCTTTCGCATACTCATGTGGACATAGCTTCAGCGTCTGCATAAGCTGCAGTTAGAGTTCATCGGAGTATAACCCCGTCGGATAACAAAAGACACAAATCGGTCCTCCTCGGATAGATCGGATAAGGATCGGTAGTCATCTTTTCTTATCCGCCGAGCACGGTGTGGCGAACATTCGCCAACGACGTTGAATTTATATATATATATATATTCCCAAAAAAGAAAGCGAAGCGCTGGCGCAAGACTGGCAGCAGTGGAGGGAGTTCGTCACTCGATGTGCCATGCAGCACAGGAGGAACTAACAATAAGTCTAGATGACTTATCAAACCCTATCAGATTCTCATGCACCGTTTTTGTGCCAGTGAAAACTATTCATGCTTTCGATATTTATGCTCTATAAGAAGATTGTAAACTGTTCCTCAGAACAGTGACGTAGCTCGAGTTTGAAGCCCACGAAGTGAAGTAATAAGTCTGTGAAAGCACAGACCACCCTTAGATTTTCTGTTGAATCTCGAAAAGACATGAAAACTGCCCATGTGACCTGGGCAAAGAATTAAGGGGACCATTGGCTCAAAATGATCTAGTCATCGGCGATCTTATAAGCTCAAAGAAAATGTATCGGGGTCTCAATAACACCAACCACTCCGACCAAACAGATTTCTTTTACGAAGATCTTGGAGTCGATATGGAGGAGCAGTATGGTCTAAGTGGACATCGCAGTTGTCAAATCTATGAAGTGATTCTGCTGAAAGAATCGCAGGGATGCAGTCGTCCGACACCATGATAACTTTGGGCCCACCCTTGCCACAATCGTGAGACCGGCTCTCGAACTGTTCCATTCGGAATGTTTTTCTGTGTTTATTTTCCAAAGGACTCAGGCGTTCGCACACCATTTGGGGCTTTCTGCTCCCTATTGAACACAAGGAGGAAATGGTGTTTTTTCCTCGATTTGGCGTTCTTCTTTTTAACAAATAAAGACAATCGACATTCCTGAGAAACAGCTTGAAGGATTGCAGGGAAAGGAAAGTCAGATGGTGTGAGGTACGCTAGGGAAAACTGGCAATTGGATAGAAAGTCGCGACCGAAAGAGGAAACGTAAGGACTCATGTTAACACCTTACAAAGATAAACAATGGAATGACTTCCATACTCTCTGTACGCCTGAAATAGCCCGAAACCTTTAAAATTACACAGTGCTGAAACGGGTATGAGTAGAAACTTTTTTGGCATTATACAGTATCTGCTTAGCCTCATTTTAATATTTGTGTTGTTTTCAGTAGACAGAAGTTGGTAAAAGTGGGTGAGCATTCGAGTACACCAAAATGGTGGGCATAAGGGCAGCATTATCGACATTCTGTTCGATTAAATCCACGCAGTCACCATTTTCCAATGCATGGGTTTTGAGCATCCAGAAACTGGGTTTTCTATGTATACATAAGTCTTGACGAAATAGGTAACTGCCATACCCGTGCTCATCGTAGCTGGAAACTCATGCGACACACTTTGGCGACCAAAATTTTGCCGATCGAGTGCTCAATTTGGTCAAACTACCCCTTTCTACGACTTTGCTCTTAGCTTTCTGCCATCCAAGTGCGTTGAGGAAACACATGCAGATCAAATTAGTGTTACCGACTTTTTGCCCCCATCCTGACAATTCGAACTTCTGTTCAACCGCAGCGAAATCGGAGCATCCGAAAATTGCTTCCCCGTAACTTTCAATAGAAATGGGCCTCATACTCGTGCTATTCATAGTCGAGAACCAAAAGTTATGTTGAAATATCGGGGTTGGAAATTTTCATGGGTGCTGCCTTTTAAGGAGACCCTAGATAGATCACCTGTAGCTACCACTTCTTCAAACCAAGGCAATGGATTATCAAGCACGGTGATAGAATAACGGACCACAAGTACCAAACCCGTGTTCCTAAGGATTTATAAGGTGCCTTAACAACCCGCCCACGTAGATCAAAACCCACAGAGGTTTTGATACAGAGCGAGCTCGTTAGTGATGGCGATGCGCTCATCTTTTCTATTCATTTTTGGGCTTTTGGCCGTGATCCAAAACGCTTCTAAAGTCCTGCGTGCTATGATTTCGGGCTCACGTGACAAGATCGTGACTCTAATCTGGACTTCAGCGTTTTCGTGGCACAACCTGCGATGAATACGCAAAGGAGTGGACGATTTTGATTTGCAAAGTCCATCCTGGGGGTGTTCCTTTATCCTAATGCGAAGCGGCCGCCCCGTTTCCATTTGTATTCGTCCCCGCACGCCTGGCAAGTGATGAGATAAATTGTCCCAGAGATCATACAGTCACCATTCCTACTATGCGGACAAATAACGCATCCAGGGGTTGTGCAGAAGCGATCATATGCCCGATTGCGAACTAAGTGCCGCCTGAGGTTAGGTGGCGGAATGTCCACCACTCTCACATCATCTTGCAAGCCCGCCTGACGTAGGCTCCTCCGTACCGCGTTATTCACTCCATCCGAGATGAAGGGTAGGCAGAAGGGAATCTTTTCGGAATCATCCGTCAGACGGGATCTACGATGGGCGAGACAGGGGGAGCATTCCCTTATGGGGTAAGCATTGGATCTAGCAATTTCGTGTGCCATGTTTACCGACTCGCTGCGTTCCTGAGCACTGGATGTTAACCTTGTGGCAGTGCGATACATGTTCCCTATGACTGACCGTTTAACCTTGATGGGGTGTGCAGATAGATAGTGGATTAAGGTGTTCCTACTGCTAGGCTCACGATACCATCTAGTTCTATACTCCCCATGGGCCAGGTATAGCTGAACGTTCAGGAAGGCCAGCCAGTTGTCCCTGGGTTTCTCCCTGATGAATTTAACTTGAGGGAACTGCTCGTTCAGGAGGTTAAAACAAGTATTCACCTCTGTCTGAGTAGGACATACAATGCAACAGTCATCTATGTAGTGGCAGTACAACAGAGGTTTGCGCTGTAGTAGGGGTTTCTCCACCTTAGACATGAAAACTATAGCCAAGGTAGGTGCCAACCTTTGCCCCATAGCGAGCCCTCTAATCTATTTGTAGTACTGTCCAGCCCAAAGGAAAATGGAGCAACTTAAGCACTCTGCTAGTAGCGTCATAATCTGCGCGATATTAAACCTATACAAGCTTAGGGAGTCTTGATATTCCGTGAGCAGCTTGAAGATAGCCTGCAGCGCGGCATCATTTGGAACGTTGGTGTACACAGAAGTCACATCGAACGACTCTATGACACACTTTGCCCGAAACGTGCGCTGCGTAACTGCTCAAGGAACATGTCGGTATTTGAGAGGTGAGCCGGAACATGCTTTAGTAGTTGGACGATAATTGTTCCATGAAAACGCTGAAATCTAGATTGGAGTCACGATCTTGTCACAGGAGCCCGAAATCATAGCACGCAGGACTTTAGAAGCGTTTTGGATTACGGCCAAAAGCCGAAAAATGAAAAGAAAAGATCAGTGCATCGCCATCACTAACGAGCTCGCTCTGTATCAAAACCTCTGCGGGTTTCGATCTACGTGGGCGGGTTGTTAAGGCACCTTATAAATCCTTGAGAACACGGGTTTGGTACTAGTGGTTCGGTATTCTATCGCCGTATCCGCAATTAAGGTGAGCTCTACCTTATCTGTGTTCATTGTACTGTTTTTGAGTGTACGGCTGTATGAAGAATGTCCTGTAGAGGGATGAGGCGTTTGAGAGGGTGAATCACTTATGTCTTTTAATTTCCAGGCTCTGTCGAAGGCGACATCGCCGAAACGTTAGCCTCAATAAAGATCGATAACCATCTTGGCTAACAGCTCAAAAGAATCCCACTGTATTCGGATATCAATAACGTCTGCAGAAGAAGCTTTACTGTTGGAAAGACAGCACAGAAGTGGTATATCCGCTTCAGACAGAGCAAATCTGGCCTTGAACTTGCTTCTCGTTCTGGCAACCCAGCCTGTGAGACATGGACGAGATTATCAGCTAGAGTTGCTTGAAACGTAACCGTTATCCGGGCTTTTGGAACCGGATGACGGTGCGGACAAGGCCAAAAATAGTGGCTTCGTTTTGCACTTTCAAAACTGAGGGAAGCGTCCATTTGAAAAAGTATTGCTCAACCTAGCGCGTTTTCGCGTTTTACGTCATCAGTGCTTTAGAATCTCGTAGAAAGGTATGAGAAGATAATACATACTTGTACCTGTCCAAAAAGAAATCGTCTTGCTCACGTTTTCTGGGTCATCCAACGGAGTTAGGTAACAAACTCGAAGCCGTCATTTATGAAATTATCGACAATGGTTAATGTTGGTTGATGTTTGACCACTAAAAGCGTTGAAATTTCAACGTTCAGATATTTTACCCATCTATCTGAATGTGACCTACCAGCTCCTTGATGTCCCTCCCTCGCGAGGTTCACTTCGAGTATTCGTTCCCCCCTAATGTTTCTATCAATTTTTGAATCTATTGATCAAATATCGTTTGAGAGTGAATACAATCATAATAGTCAGTCAGCACGAAGAGATTTATCAAAAGTCCACCAAGGATATATGAAGCAAAGCCGCAGCCCCATCCACCCGCCTCCCCCCCCCCCCTCCCTTCCTCCACTCCCAAAACAAAACCTTGGAACGACCAGCCTTCGAATACCAACTTGTACTGAGAAAAAAAAAACACATCCTATCATATCTCCCATCTTAAGCAGCTATGTATTGTGCCAATTAAGTTAATAGGTTTCCAGATTTTACTGGAAGCTGTTGTTCTTATGACAAACTTTAGTGACTATACATACCTATATCTCTTCATAATTATGCCATGCTCAGTGTCCTGCTCAGAATGGCGAAATTTGAAGAGCAACAAGATCAAGGATATGTGGCAACTCGTTTTCAAAATATTACATCGCACACTATATCACTTTCTATCATTTCTGATATTGTAGAAAGTGGTACCTTGTAGCATATGCAGGTGCCATGTAGCAGACCAGCTATCCGTTATCCGTTCTCCGGTATCCGTTATCCGGTCATTTCTGGCCTATCCGTTATCCGCACCTTTGTCCGGGTCATGGAGAATCTCGCATCCGCTCATCCCTGGTATACATACATATATACGAATCAGCCAGTTGCCGTCTCACAAATTTCGTTCTAAGTAATTCGGAGCTTTGGAATGTGCTCATACTGGCTGTGTCCTCGTGGAATCGAAACATTGGGCAATGAACAGTTATGTGTATGCGATAAAGCGCGTCTGAGACGACGCATATTCCTAACATCAGAAGATATGCAATGGCTTATTTGAGAGCTGTCCCTATAATGGGCATACTAATGCGATCATAAGAATGTGTATAGGGTCCTGTCGATACGGTGATAATTCAAAGAAAACTTTGTGTTCCATACATGTGCAGATATGCAGGAACAACAGAGGTAGAAGAGTATATGCACCTAATAGCACTTTCTTAGTTTTTCCAGAAAATGCTTTTCATCGATTAGGTGCAGAAAACCGCACACTGTGTCCCAGTGCAAACTTCAGACTGGAGTAGAAGTTATGAGGTCGGTCTGCAACATTTTCTGACAAAGACGAATTGTGTACTCCACATCCTGAGCATATGATCTTGAATAAATAAGAGGGTGAAGAGTAATTAACTATAGCATCAACGAGCAGCTTTGTACACTTTCTCTACCGTTAGCTAACCCTTGTCGTGCTGATAATCCACTACTATCGCATTACTAGCGACGTCGACCCCAAAATCCTTGCTTGTCTTTACAAAGTATTCATCACACGGAAAAGTGCTAATGGCTATCACAGTGAGACGGAATCTTAGTAGGTGCAGTTTGGCAAAACATTAACAAGTGTACACTTTCTCTACCCTTAAGATATTGTGTCAGTCCGACGAGAATAGTATTAATGTGAGAACAGCATCATATTAACGCTCTGATCCGAAAATCCGAATGCGCCTATATAGAGATGTGCGCATAGCACACACACACACTCCAGCTACAGTATCTCCCCTCTGACGGCCACAGTTGATGAAGAGCTCTCTAGACTTGAAATCGAGCAGCAACCATTCACATTTGCTGTTTGCTGTATCTTTAATTATCTCCTTTTAGGTATAAATATGTCTTGCAGTATGCTGAAATTGCTCGCATGCTGTAAGACGCAGCGTCTTCGCCCATGATATTGTTTCTTGTTTCTAAACAGAAGGTTCTCTGGAGCCAACTTAATGAGAAGGCAAGATATTCAAAAATTCAAGGTTTATTCTCCCAAGTGTAAAGAATTAGTACCTCTCTTCAGTAGGTCTGGGCATTCCTTTTTCGGAATTCCTTAACAAATTAACAACCCGTACGGCCCAATTTATTTTCCCCATAACCTTGATATGTGTCCCTCTCTCATTAAAAATCACAGAACAAGACAAACATTTCTGGTTTACTTTTTTCCTCTGAGAAGTTATTGTGCGAGGCCAAGAAGTGAGATATTTTGCAGTTTTTTTTCCTTTGCTTTTCTGGAGTTGGAAAACTAATATGTAATGTCAAGATGAAAAAGTAGGGAAAGTAGAGAAAGTGTACACTACAGCGTACACTTTCTGTACTTTTAAGTTATCCTGTCAAATTGATCAGACTGGAGATAACATGCCAGCACTGCAATACTCACACACTGCCTACTTCTATATTTGTAGCCCCATTTTGTAGAAGCTCTAGCTCAAAATGTTTTCTCGACCCCTGTTTTCCAAATATTTTCTAGATTTCAATGTTATCCCAGTGAACAGCACCCCTTTCGTGATCCTCCTTTGAAAAGTGCTTATCTTCTGCCCTCTCTCTCCTCTGAAATCGGCACTTTTTCACAACCAACTGGTGGTCTTTCCAGTTTTCCAGAAAAACTGCGGCGTTCGCCTGCATCAATACACGCCTAAATGAGTTACTTGGTTCACGTTGGCAGACAACTGCTACTTTTTATCTAAATGAATATTTTTATTAATTTCATTTTCCAGTCGAGTCTCTAAAGCGTCACGCACCTCTTCCCCCCCCCCCTCCCCAGCTCCACTCAGTATGATTAATTCTGTTAGTGGAAAATAGCTGTTTCTACGCTTATGAGAAAACCGCACGAACTCATTTCCCATTCCATTTTTTTTGCCGTGTTACTTGCTTTCCAGCATTTTTTGAAGTCGCAAAGAAGAGGCAGCAGAACAAGCAAAAAGTGGACGAAGGTTTCCTCAACAATAATCATGTTTGAATGCGAGGGGGATGAGATATAAGCCGACTACTGGTCAGACTTTACATAATTCTTTGAGAGAAAGTTGTGGAACATTCTTGAAACATTCGACAGACAAGAAAGAAAGCGGCTTGTAGCTTTTTTGAAAACCTGCTGGACAATATATGGCGAAACAGGAAGGAATACACAGTCGCAACGTTGGAATGCCAAAAAAGGACTAGAGTATTGACCTCAGTGCAAAAAAAAGCCGTAAACTCCACACTTTCAGCATTATTTCGCCTTGCTTCAGCTCACACTAGGCGGGTGAAAATCAGCTGTTAACGGGTTTTCCCACGGACGAAAACTGTTTCTTTTTTTCACTGCTGAAATTGAAATCAGGCACAAGCAAACCTTCACATACTTCTGTCAAAGCCGGACACAGAAAGTGGGAGGGAGGGTACTTGAGAAAAAAGTGGGGCCTCCGCCGCTTTGGGGACCCAGGTGCAAAATAAAATCAATAAAAAGTCAATAATAGTTATGACTATTATTTTAAAGGTAAATATTAATGGGAACAAACAGAGGAAAATAAGCCAACGCAACATTCTTATTTGTTTTGTAAGGTATGTAGAAATTTGGCGACCCATTCTCGTGGAGGGCCCTCCTACATCCGCCACTGATTGAATCGTAGTGTAGTCGTTACCAGAAATTCTTCTCAGGCTGTGTCATGGTTTTGAACTCAGTAAACGTGTAGATGACAGAAGAGGAATAATATCAATGTGAGCCAGAGAGAAATTCTATTAGGTCGGCAAGTATGAAATCTCCGATTTTATGAGCGGTCAGTTTGACAGTCTCTATCTTCGACGATTTACTAGATCTCTTGTCATCTCTGTTTTCATCATGAAGGTACGTCCTCTTCCTTTCAAAATCATTTCCTGGTTTTTTGATCATCTTCCGGGTTTTTGTTTGAAGGCATTTTTTGTAGAACCACTCGAAGACGAAAAATCGAGTCGTTTTGGAACATAGGTTCCATTTTCCAGCCATTCGAGCTGAGAAAACTGGGAACATCAGGTTAAGGGACATTTGGCTAGTAAATGTCCTGAACAGCTTTTGCTTGGTAGGTTCCGCTCAGGTAGCATGAAGCTTCAAAGTGAGCCTTATGATGAACCTGGATATCGATGAACTGGAAGTCGTAGCCGAAGCGAATAGGAGTCAAACTAGGTCAGCATAAGCAGCAAGGTGTGACCTCTATAATCCAATGATATTTGGTTATTCAAGGCAATATGACCACTAAAAGTGGTTCGGTGAACGAATTTTTCCCAGTATGATCCTCAAAAATGGGTGCCAATTTTTGACCATTTTTCAAAAATCCACGCTGCTTAAGCCAGAGGAGCAGGGGTGAGGACCCACATGCCACTCACTGTACTGGGCAAACTTTGCTCTATTTGACCACAACCCCTTTCTGGGATTAGCTCATTTCTTGCTGGAGAAAATGTTCAGTTTATAACATGATGTTGGAAACGCTCTTTACCACTTGAATGCTACTGGCTTTCCATGTTTCCAAGCTGTTGGCGACTGTGTCGATAGTATAGGAGCATATTCGGATATCTTATACTGTATCTTGCTTTAGAAACAAAACTCGGAAACTTCACATCCAAAATCGGACATTTCATACTTGACGACCTAATAGCAAACTCGTAGCCTAATACATGCTGGTCCAGTTAGTCCAGTTTTGGAGGTATGTGTGTTGACTTATAGACCCAAACTCGGTGACGTCAAGGCCAGGAGTTATCATAAGAAGATTCGACACACATCTCAAAGGTGGTCTTGAGGTTCGTGATTTTTCTATTATATGGCGCCGTGGAAGTAATGGGCATTGGTAGAGGGAAATTAGACCAGTGGGTACCACAATCATCCTCAGATGTTGCACAATAGCACAAGACCACACTCAAAGCACCTCCTGAAATTTTCCTGTTTGAGGTTCTGATCAATGAGCAGCTGCCGCATTTATTCTACGGAAATTTGCCCAGTCGTAGAAATTAACATTCCCACGATATCCTAAAGAGATAAAGCGTGTACTGGCGATCAGTTAGGAGGGATACTGTTATGAAATGAATGGGTAGACCAGTCCCTCTCCTCATGATAACATCTGCTCTCGATCGCACCTCCTTTCACTTCAAGCGAGGATAACTCGGCCATCGTTTGCGAATCAGCTGAACTGGTAGCAATGGAATCCGCCTTTCTCATAGGATTTGACAAAATTGAATTCATTTACTTGTCAAAATAAGTAGTAATTGTAAGTAATGAGTAGTAAATAAGTAAATATATAAACTTTTTCTTCACTGGAGCGCTAAGTTTGGGAATATCACCTTGATCACCTTGACTCCCGTTGATCTTCGGATGTACCGAGCGGGCGCCAGCAATCCTTCCATTTGTCCCTCTCGCGAGCCAGAGTTGTCCAGTGGATTCTGTCCGTTCGAGGGACACGAAGAGCATTATATCTTTCCTTGAAGGACTTCGTGAAGAAGTCTGACCATCGGGTCGGTGGTCTTCCTGTCGTGCGCTTAACGTCCCGTGGAGTCCAGTCGCTGACGGCTCTTGTCCAACGGTGGTCGTTAAGACGCATCACGTGTCCGGCCCACCTGATCTTACTCAACTTGGCGTAAGCGGCAGCGTCCCTGATCTTCGACTGTTCACGAAGGGTGGAACTCCGTATTCCAGCCCTCACTTGTGTGAGGCGGGTTATTCCTAGCATCACCCTCTCGATGGAGCGTTCGATGACGTTGACCGCATTCTCATCCTGCTTGCGTAACGCCCAGGTTTCCGAGGCGTACGTCAAAGCAGGGAGAACCGTTGTATTGAAGAGGTGGGCACGGAGCCTGGTGTTCTTCGTCTTCTTCACTACGTCCTCGATGCTCTTGTAGGCTCCCCAAGCCGCTCGCTTCCTCCTGCCCAGCTCTGGAGCGAGATCGTTCATCATGTTGACTTCCCGACCTAGATATACGTAGCTGGAGCATTCGGATATGGTCGTTCCGTTGAGCGAGAATGGGGCATCCGGGACCCATCCGTTCCTCATGAACATCGTCTTCGTCAGGTTCAGTTGGAGACCGATCTTTCCACACGCGTCGTCAAAGTCGGCCAGCATCCGTTCCGCTTCGCCGATAGTTGGTGTTATAAGGACGATGTCGTCAGCGAAGCGAAGGTGGTTAAGTCGCCGGCCATCAACTTGCACTCCCATGCAATCCCATTCCAGTCTTCGCATGACGTCTTCGAGAGTGGCGCTGAATAGTTTTGGCGACACGGTGTCGCCTTGTCGAACCCCTCTCTTGACGTCGATAGTGATGTCGTCGTAGAATGGAGAAATCCTGGTCGTGAAGTTGCTGTAGAGCTCACGAAATATCTTGATGTACTGAGTAGGTATGCCCTGGTTGCCCAGGGCTTTGAGGACCGCCTCTGTCTCCACAGAGTCGAAGGCTTTCTTCAAATCGATGAACGTGAGACAGAGAGGCATCTTATACTCTCGCGATACTTCAATGAGTCTAGTGACCGTGTGTATGTGATCGATCGTACTGAATCCTTTTCGAAACCCTGCTTGCTCGCACGGCTGTCCTTCATCTAATGTCCTTTCGATCCTATTTAGAATCACTCGAGTGAAAAGCTTGTAGATGACGGACAACAGACAGATGGGGCGATAATTGCCGATGTCCTGTGGGTCTCCCTTCTTGTACAGCAGCACGGTCCTGCTGGTCTTCCATTGGTTCGGTACCTTGCATTCCGACAGGTACCGCGTGAAGAGCCTAGCCAAGGTGGTGATAAGAACTGGCGGTAGGTTCTTTAGATGTTCCGGTCGAATCCTGTCGGGGCCCGGTGCTGTACGATTCTTCACCGACTTGATGGCATGTCGGACTTCGGAAGGGAGAACTGATGGGACAACGTATCCATCCTCCCTTGGGTGATATTGGGGGAGATGGACGTGGCTATCGAAGAGATCCGAGTAGAAGTCGTGGATGACCTTCTCCATTACCCGTCTTGATGAAGAAATTGTTCCTTCTGGGCGCCGGAGGGCGGTCATCTTGGTCTTACGATTGGCGAAGTCACGGCGGGCGTTGCGAATGCTTCTTCGTGCCTCTGCGGCTTCGGCCAATACTGCTGCTCGTCTCTCTTTAAGGTCTCCTTTTATCGCTTCTCTGCACCGTTTTGCGAGCTCGGACGTCAGTTGGTAGTTGCCTGCGGCTCTCGCGACTCCGCGCTGGCGTATCAGCTCGAGGGTCTCGTAAGACAGTCGTCTTTTGGTGGATCTTGAGCCCTCGGCTCTCCTTGCGCTGTCGCAGAGATGTTGAACAAGCCGATCGTATTCTTCGTCGATGTTGTCGACAACGGCATCTTCCCAAAAGCCGGCTAACGAAGTGAAGAGATCCCAATTGATGACGGATTTGGGAGCCCTCTTCTTGAACTTCGCGGCTTTCTCTCCTTTGCGCGAGAAGAAGAATCTTGCACGAAGGAGGCGATGGTCTGATCCGGTGTAGAACTTCGGTACAACACCGACGTCGGTCAGGCAGAACCTTCGATTGACGATGATGTGGTCAATTTCATTATGGTACTCTCCACCGGGTGACTCCCACGTCCACCGTAGGGAGGTTGGCTTCTGAAACTGTGAGTTACCATGGATGGTCTTCGTCGTCATGATGAACTCGGACAGCCTCTCTCCCTGTTCGTTCCACTGTAGGCCGTGGGTACCGATGTGAAGTTCCTCAGGCGTTCTCCTAGGGCCAATCTTGGCGTTGAAGTCGCCAACAATGACCTTGTAGAAAGTGTGGTCTTCCCTGTAGAACTTCTCCAAGTCCATATAGAAGGCCTCGATTTCTTCATCGTCGTAGCTGGATGTTGGAGCATAGGCGACGAAGATTGTCAAGGCCGGTATTGATCCACATCTTCTCAGTCGCAAACGTCCGATTCGGGTTGTTAGCTGTTCGAACGAATCGATGTTCATGGCCAAGTTCGTGTTGACGAGGACACCGACTCCACCAACTCCTCTACTGTCGCAGGTTCCAAGGAACAGTTCTTCTCCAGTGTCGAAGGTGGCGTTCAGTGGCCGGTGTCTCCTCGTCTCGGTCAGTCCGATGACGTCGTACCTGATCTTCCTGGCCTGCATCATCAAATCCTCGATAGAAGCCTCCGATGCAAGCGTGCGTGCGTTGAAGGTACAGATCGTCATCATAGTCCTTCTGGTTTTAGGCAGCCTAGATAACCCCTCGGACCTCGTCCTCACTGGCGCCGCCGTACCAGTGACTCTTCCGAGATCAGGGGAACACTCTTTATTATTGCTGTGTCGAGCTTTAAGAAGAAGAAAACCCTTAGGAGATAGCTTGCTGGGCTCTATTCCCCCGCGGGTAGCTAGGGTAGGATTTCACCGGGAAGTTAGCCGGGCTTCCCGGGAGTGGACGATGGAGCTTATTTGTTGGAGGCGACTCCGAACCGCCTCCCTTGTACCTCCCAGTCACTTGAATGCAGGGCTTTTGGTCGGATAGATGTGCAGGATACAATCTGCAGACACGCAAGTACACTCACGCACGCATGCATGAACACACCCACGCGCTGGCAGAAGGTATGGATCGTTCCGACACTGCAGAAACAGGGAGTCCATCCCCTGAATCCACCCGCGTCTCAGGGCAGGCACAAGGTCGCGTGTGGTCCGCGATTAGCCCCCTATCCGCCACCTGGGGACGCGCCACGTAGCCTCGCGACTAACCGGCTGGGATCCCTCTTATGAAGGAGATCCGTGGAAGTTTGGGAATATAGCAAAATCAATGAGAGCTAAATTTTCGTGGATGCTGCTGTTCAGACAGAAATCGGGGCTCACATTTTCTCACACATTCTTACTCGATCGACTGTCTCCCGACAGGTAAACACCATTTCAGGTGGTGGTATTTGAGAAGAAAAATGCCGTGAAACAAATCACTTGAGAACGCTTCTGCTGGTTTTGTTGGCTTATAAAAATCGAAATCCGAACTAATTTAACCGGATTTTATGCTGGCGAACGATTCAAATAACTATTTAGTCGGAAATAAAAACAAATTTCATCCGAATTTTGACAAGTGAGGTTGACTGCCAAGACCCGGCATCAATTTTGCAACAACCTGATATGTAATCACATTAGCTCCCGAAGTTCTATCACTCCTATCAGTTGTCATTGTTTTTTTTTCCACGCTGTGTTGTTAGTTGTCTCCTTTATTCAATTTCTTCCCGATAAAAACTCATTAATAGCTGATTTTTATCCACCTAGTGTAAGCTGGAGCAAAGCGAAATAATGCTGAAAGTGTGGAGTTTATGGCCTTTTTTTGCACTGAGGTCAACACTCTAATCCGTTCTTGGCATTCCAACTTTGCGACTTTGTATTCCTTCCTGTTTCGCTGAGTATTTTCTGTTATATGTCAGCTTCTCCCTTCTCACTGTCCGTTGTTCATTTGCAGGCTCGTCCTCGTTGCGAAATAGCAACTATTCCCCAACTGTCCCTGACTCCTCCTGTCCAGGATTGTCTCTTCGACTCAATTTTGGTTCCATCGCTGACATCGCCTCATAAACTGAAAACAGCAGCACTATTGCGATGCGGTCCATGCGCTTACGGTCCTGTCGCGCCTTGACGTGAGCTAGTACGAAAAGGATCGTCGGGAAATAAGTAATACTTGTCGTGACGCGGCAGCAAGTGCATCACCGTGGAAACCGCTTGCTAGCGCTGGTGTTCAGTGGTGGCCAGAAGGTGGCCAAAACCCGAATGACCACAAATATGTATTTGAAGTTTTGCAATTTCTTGTGCCAGAATTTTTTTACCAGAATTTTGTGTTTTCATTCAAATTTTCACCCCATAAATTGCTTCAGAGTATGAAACGCAGACGTGCGACGATGTCGTCAAAAACAGACAAAGCTTGCTGGACAGGGGATTTCACGATGAGCGGTACCCAGCTCCGCCAGGAAAACGAATCAGGTGGGTAATTCATGAAGATTAGTTACTCTTTCTACATTTTTGGATAAGCACAAAAGACCCCAGTGGTGGAGGCCCGTTCAAATGCATTGCTGCACTGCTTTTACGGGGAAAGGGAATTCGGGGGAGGGGTGGGGCACTTATTATTAGTCGATAACTTGACCGGTCGTGCATATTCTGACATGTTCGTGAATTGTGAAGGCAGATCGCCACTCACTGGGGTACGTTGAAGCCGAACACTTGATTTCGAACTGTAACTACCCTACCTAGAACTACCACTTTTTTTTCAAATGCTATTCACTTATATCCTTCTTTTTTCAAATGATACCCAATGTTTGGATAAAAGTCTACCCAGGAGAAAAAAGGTTCAATTTTGATAAAGCTATGTGTAGGTGTCTATTGCAATTTAAAAGCAAGTCTTGTCAGCTTTCAACTCAAAACCTCAGTGGCGTATCAACGGGCAAACCTGCTCATCGCGTTTATGTAAAGTCCAGCTTCGTGAAGCGAACACTATACACAACGTAACACCTTATGATCGGTATCGGGATATCAACAGAATCCGGTCTTACTCGATGAGCTGAGCCCAATGGTGGGCCTGAAATCTGAAAGAAAAACCGCCAAACTCCTATTTTGAAGTCAGGATTCTTGTTGAGTGGACGAGTTACCTTGTTAGGAAGCCAGAAAAGGCGGAACTTGAAAGTTGAGGTTGCACAATAGAATGAACTTCTCAGCTTATGAACATCATTTCCTTCGAATTCAGTTGTAGGGCGATATTCATATACTTATCGACGAAATCAGCCTGCATCTATTCCACATGGCCGATGGTTGGTGTTATCAGTGCGATGTCAGCAACAAAATGCAAAATGGAGACAGTTGGCCTAAGATAGCCTGTTCATCTAACCGTGACTCGATGCTGTGATCTGATTTGAATGGTTTCGGGCAACGCATCTAACCTACCATTTCAGTTGGAGCAGTTATAGCACAGCAGCTGGAGCTAGTCTCCTTGCAAGTTTTCAAACAATACTATCCCAGTAACTTCTCATAGCCATATACTCGATACGTCAACTATGGAGTGTGGTGTTTTTGCAAATGATCGGTTCGACAGCCGGTATCCTTGTGGTTTCACTCCATTTTTTCTTTCCACTAAAGAAGAACAACCTTCCTCCTCCAGAATTGCCCCCTTGCTTTTTCATCAGCGTTCAAATTTTTGCATGTAACCAACTTCTGTGGAACAACTCAAAGTCCAAAAAATTGCGTAAATTCCGAATGTGAGTCCTATCACGAAGCCAAGGGTGTGACTTGGATAGAACCACGATATTTTCAAAAGCTAAGCTCTGCTGATATAGACCTGAAAAGTGATGGGCCTGTATATTGATGAATTGTAAGCTGTAGAGAGAACGGTAGGCGTCAAATTGGGCCTGCAAAATCAGTATGAATTGACGTCCATAGCCCCGATACCGTAATATTCGCTGCAATTCCATAGTTTAAGGGCAGCACCCACGGAAATTTCTGTGTCTAAGATTCCATTCGTTTTGGAGCCTTATCAGTTGTCCCAACAATTACGCAAAGATAGCAGCACGGAAAACTCAATAAGTTCCAAGGTATAGTTAGTCGAATGTCCAAGATCCTGGATCAGCAGGATCAGCGTGGGGTGGGTCGTTCGATCGAGTTGTAGCGGATGCGGACCGTTGATGCCAGGGCTGGTAGTAAACCCGCCGATCTCGTGAACTCTTAGCTGCCAACATGTCGTGAGAGTGTCGCTTAAATTTGTCGCGAGATGTTCATGAACTTCCCATTATAAAGAGGGCGCTCTCGTTGATGTCGCGACATAGTTGGCAACCAAGTTCAATGACTATGTCGCGACATTGGTTGGTAGCCGTGTCCGTGACCTCTTGGTCATGAGGCGCAGACAGCAAAAATTGGGGAAATAGTGTGGTAGTCAACGAGGCGTGATGTCACGAACTCGAACGGAGTTCGTGAACGTCCGGTTTGTTGGCAAGAGAACGGTCAGGTATCGGCATAGGTCATTCTTAGATCAAGATTAAAACGAAGCTCCTTTGAAACAGCGCAGATGTATGAAGCTCTTAAACCTTTGTCCATATGCCTTGCTTCATCCAATCGTAAGTGTGATATACAGTTTGATAAGAAGACACAAGACGAGGAAATTTTCAGATATTTTACATTCATTTTAGAGATTTTAGAGAAACATCGAGTACCTCGTACATAGCGCTCTTAGCCAGCTTTTCTCATTGTAAAGGGATGTGAAATAGTTGTTAAATGACCCGGACAAAGAATCCGCAAATCAGGATCTGTGAAATAGTTGTTAAATGACCCGGACAAAGAATCCGCAAATCAAAGGAGGTAACTTTTTCACAGGTTTTGGCGAATAGGATAAGGGGAGTGGTTACGTTGCGAAAAGGTGTGAGATATCACAAAAAGAGCATGGACCATGCAGATCGAAAGCTTCACACTCAGCTTACGTGTGAGGCCTGATCATTCCTGCTTGAATTGCTTTTTGGCAGGGACTTCGAACTAGAATTTCAAAGTACTGGGGAAGGATTAAAAGAACTCCTGCGAAGTGTAGAGTCCTTAGGAGTTACTCAAAATTTGAAGTGGAGGAAAGAAGTGTATGTGAATGTTTCATTTGATTAGGGGATATGTAGTCACTTACTCCGCAAACAAAGTTCTCAAAGACAGGATACACGTCTTGCTATGATTTTGCAAAAGCCTTGAAATGTTTAGGAATCGAACCCCCCTGTCACAACAGTGTCGGGTTCTTGTGGCAAATGCACTAACCACTAGGCCATGTGCGCACGTTTTTTGCTGAGAGAGTTCAGTAGAGATACATTGATTAGCGAAACACACACTGAAGTCGCGAAATTCTCGCGACGTGTTCGCAGATGTCGCGAACCTGGTGCCAACGTGTTCGCATCTTGGATGTCGCGACATGGGGGGTTTACTACCGGCGCAGCTGATCATATGGGCAGCCATTTCTTCTCTAGTCATCATGAAGCTATTTTATAGTCTTTCGCTCTCCCTTTTTGCTTTAGCTACCATAGCAAAATTTTCTACTTCTTGTTCCACTGCGATTCTACTTACTAGCCAAGATTTGTTTTGCTTCATCAGCCACGGAACCATTGCGAAACAATGTAAAAAACGATTTCGCGAAAAAAAAATAGCTGACAAAAAAGGCAGTGGTATCGACTTTGTATCGTAGCGTAGCGGTATCGACTCTGACTGATCGGACAACATCGAACAAGTCTCATAACTCGGCACTGCTCGGAAGCGATGAGCTCAGAGGCTGAAAAGAACGGGGAATTCGAAAGTTTTGATTGTTTTCAGCATCGTGACAGTGTTCAGTACACGCGCTTGCTCCGAACTCTGTCAAAATCTCGAGGTCGCAAATTTCCGTGGGTGCTGCCTTTAATGTGTTTCCTTAAAAGAATTTTCCACAGTTTGGCCATCAACAGCAGTGAATGCTAATTTTTACCAACTTTTCAGAACCACATGGTGAAAACCAGAGCAACAGAAATGGGCGTTTATTTTGAAGCTGAATCTTGGAAAATTATGAGGTTGGTGCAAAAATATTGCGCGTTTTTTTTTTGTTGTAGCATAATCGGTACAGAAAATTTCCGTTTTTTTTTTCGAAAAAACAAAATTTAGCAAGATGAGATCTTGTACATTTATGGCCTCATAGCAAATTTCATGACTTTTTCAAAAGTCTCGTATATTTTCAGAAAAATCAACATTTTGGCTGAATTTTTAATTTTGGAAATAGGGATGTCAAAACAATTTTTTTGTCCAATTCACTTCTCCGAACTAAAACTCTCGGAGGCATTGCCGCAGCAGTCGCTTGGAATACCACCATATTTTGGCTGAGGTAGTGAGAGCGGATTCATCTTGCGAAGTTGCTTCTGAATTTTTCTCAAAGTGGTAAGTCCTACATCACAACTAGGGACTTTATGGAGTCGGTTATTCGTCACAGCAGCATATTTGCTTTGGCAGAATCTCGCCGTTAAGTGTCATCACCACGTCTTCCTCAGATGAAGGTCGGAGGTGAGAAAGTTCGACGAATAGGCCACACGAATTGAACGAGTACCAGATTGATCTTCGCTGGAAATTATGTTCTGTTTGAAGAAGTCAGCACCTAGTAGTTCGCTCAACAGCTGAACTAGGGGAAATCAACAAAAATAAAGCAACACCAAATAGGCAACACCAAATAGAGTTCACGCCAACTTTGTGGTGGTCTGGTTCGATAGTCGTACACTAGCTCATTAAATTTCCCTCAACTCGAAAGTATATGAAGATATGAATGGAATAAATCGGAATCTTCACTGTGTGAGCCCGGCGTTGCACGATAAGATAGACCTTACACTCTTATGCGGCACCGTACTACCTCACACACCAGACATTCCACTGGCTGGAACAACTACGCCAGGCTTTGCTGATTATGCTATATAAGGCAGTTAAGGAAGCTCTTTCTTATGAACCATAATCTCGATTACCGACCACCACTTGCTCGAGCGTCTTAATGTGGAAGAAATTTCTCGGGCACCAAAATTGCCCTTCGGGCGTTCGTCGATTTCACAAGACCCGGCTAGAAATACGTGGTGGTTCGAGAATACCTATCTCATTGCTAAGGATTTGCAATTCATAGTTTTCCGGAAAAATTTGATTCTGAAGCCGTTTATGGGAATTGGAAATAAAGGCGTGCAAACGCGCATAATTTCTGCACATCCTAATAATTTTCGGGTTGGAGCTACCGCGAAAAATCGTGTCTCTTCTTCTTTATTCTTTATTCTTTCTTTTAGAGTCTTGAGCTTCACAATGGGATTGTTTCTATTCCTTTATTCACACAAAGCGTAAGATCTATTTGTTTGTTTCTTTCATCTCATTCGGAAATAGTTGATAACCCACCACCTCATGATAATTTTACGGGTAAAACTTTTGCACAATTCCGAGGAGGCCTTCACGAGCAGGTGCCCAATTGAAGTCATTTGGATGTGGTGTGTGAGCAAAATATTCCATCAGATAATCGGACTTTAGAACCTCCACCATCTACTTCCTTCCTTCGTTATTAAAAATGGAAGAAGTATAGAGCATGGAGTATAGCTAGTGACAAAACCCTCCGTTTATGTAACCATAACGAGATATTATTTAACTAGGCAACCACGGCTTGGCAAGATGGTGCGAATAAAAATCATTCAGAAATTAAGAGGAAGTTCACAGTCTAAGCAGTGCATTGCATAACATCACAGGACTATCCCGTTTTGTGACAGCTTCTCTAGGTAATGGCCTGGCCCAGGTTTCAGAATGGTATGAGATGTGTATTCAAGTATCGGCAGAGCTCCAATGGCCTCGAATTGACTTCATGTGGGTTTTTGCGCAACAGATAATAAGTTTCTCTGTTTTTTTTTCAGCGCAGCTGCCTAGAAAGGTATCGTCAGTCTCGCAAAGCTTGGAGGTCTTTTTGAAACTGACAATTCCATCGCAACAATCGTGAGAAGTGACATCGGCTCTCTTCCTATTAAATATTATAGGCTGCCACTGGGAAAATGTTGTTTCTGGGTGCGATGCGCTCCAACTCAAAGTTGCTAAATCCACCCTGGCTGGCACGAAATACTGTTGCCATGCAACAGTTGCACAGTAGCTGTAGATCCTGTCCGTCTGCAGGAACATAGCCAGCAGCGCCTATTTTTATATAATGTGTTGATCGCCTAATCTTATATGATTTAATCTCCATCTTATAGAAATGCGATGGAAACTAACTTGCCAAAATTCGATTACTTTTGCGAAACAATTCCATGACTTCAGTTTCCGTGTCAATAATTAAGCCGAACTCCTATGTAATTTGGGTTTTTGAAGTGCCGTGCCCGAGAGCTGACCTCCTTTAACAAATTCGTGACTTTACGTTTCTGGCATGGCGTGTCACGTGAGACCCACATATTCGAAAGCGCGTGGGTCCCGTGCTCAACCGCTTGAGCGCCTGGTCCCACGTGGTAGGAATTTTTCCTTTGCCGTATAATACTCCAAATTTGCGCAAATTTGAGAGAGATCGTTTTCCCTCCTGTGAGTGTTGAAAGTGTTCCCAAATGTTTATCTTCCATTTACGAGATAAGGATTGAAGTTTTTTTTCATATGCATCGCTCTTTCCGTTGTTTGCATCATGTACCAACAAAGTTTTACGAAAGATCTACTCTGCCCAATGCGTGTGTAGAACGCTTGAATATTTGTTAGTATGATAATCAGGACTCTATCGCAAAAATATAAGTCTCAAAACAGCGTGCTCACACAGTTGAGCACGCGGTCCACGCGTCGCACCATACGTGTCAACCGGTTGATCAGATTGTCGCGAATATGTTGAATATAAAACATGACTTCCATTCTGTAGAGTGATCATAGTCTAGTTGTCACCACTTTTACCACAAAGACAGAACCTCTCGTCATATCTCAGTTCTCTTCACAAAGCAAGATCAAAAACCTGGCGAATGATAGTCCTTCCCAATGGATGAGAATTTTGAAGTGTACTATACTTAACTATCAAACTTCCAGCTAAACTATACTAAATAGAATGGCTTCACTGAGGAAAAGATTATTGAAAGTGGAAAGAAAGCGAAGCTATATAGTTATATCAATTCCAACATCAAGGAAAGGCAGCAGGCACTTTTCGCATTCCTGAAGCTGATAATTTCACTGTTTCTGATAGTACCGAAGCTGAGCTCTTAGCTGATGTGTTTGAGAAAGTACATATTATATCTGATACAAAAAAGATCCACCCACTCTAAGCAGGAATGTCGTTGAATCTACAAAAAAGACTATCTTCTTCAACGAACAGACAATACTGGAAACTCTCATTAAATGCCCACACTCGACTTCCTTCGCTCAGGACATGTTGCCCTTTACTTTTGTATTAGGGTTTTGAGAAAGTCTTGAGCCGTTTGATTTTTTTCTATGCTTTATTTCAGTACTCAGCTTACAATGGTATTTATCCAACAGTATAATCACCATAACTAGTCACTGCAGTGCCGCACCTAATGGACAGGTCAGCGGTCTCTCCTCCCTGAACAGGGGAGACTGGGGGTCAAAGAAATCGCTGACCACCCTCCCAACATCCTCAACTTGTTAATATTTTCTCAGCTAGAAATGACCTAAGGGAGCGAAATAAGTGGTAGTCAAAAGGGGCTTTGTCCGGAGAACAGGTGGGGGACCATGAACCAGCCCAGCTCCTCCTATTTTTCACTGATCTCTTCAGCTATGTGGGCCTAGCGTCATTATGGCGCAGGTGTGCAAGAAACTCGGCCGTTTTTCTCAAAAAGCATCCGCGAATTTCCGCGGCTGATTAGCGTAAATGTTACCGGTGACTGTGCATGTTTGCGGAAGCAGCTCCTAATAGAGCATTCTTAACGAATTCCTGAAGTAGTAAAGGAAACACTTGTTTGGATGAGGGTGTTGTTTGGTGGATCTTCTCCTCGACGGAGCCACGTGGCACGATGCGTTTTACAATCGTGGAGAGCCCAACTCTCATCTCCGGTAATCACATATTCTGGAAACTCCTTTCGGCGCGGGCGGAGCAGGAAAAACTTATTATAGCTCGGAGGACCTCTTGTGGAATTGACGTCGTAATGAAAGTTAGGGAAGGCAATTCGGCTATACATATATGCTGTGTGTGTGTGTGTGTGTGTGTGTGTGTGTGTGTGTGTGTGTGTGTGTGTGTGTGTGTGTGTGTGTGTGTGTGTGTGTGTGTGTGTGTGTGTGTGTGTGTGTGTGTGTGTGTGTGTGTGTGTGTGTGTGTGTGTGTGTGTGTGTGTGTGTGTGTGTGTGTGTGTGTGTGTGTGTGTGTGTGTGTGTGTGTGTGTGTGTGTGTGTGTGTGTGTGTGTGTGTGTGTGTGTGTGTGTGTGTGTGTGTGTGTGTGTGTGTGTGTGTGTGTGTGTGTGTGTGTGTGTGTGTGTGTGTGTGTGTGTGTGTGTGTGTGTGTGTGTGTGTGTGTGTGTGTGTGTGTGTGTGTGTGTGTGTGTGTGTGTGTGTGTGTGTGTGTGTGTGTGTGTGTGTGTGTGTGTGTGTGTGTGTGTGTGTGTGTGTGTGTGTGTGTGTGTGTGTGTGTGTGTGTGTGTGTGTGTGTGTGTGTGTGTGTGTGTGTGTGTGTGTGTGTGTGTGTGTGTGTGTGTGTGTGTGTGTGTGTGTGTGTGTGTGTGTGTGTGTGTGTGTGTGTGTGTGTGTGTGTGTGTGTGTGTGTGTGTGTGTGTGTGTGTGTGTGTGTGTGTGTGTGTGTGTGTGTGTGTGTGTGTGTGTGTGTGTGTGTGTGTGTGTGTGTGTGTGTGTGTGTGTGTGTGCATTTTGGCCCTATGTGCGGCAAAATCAAAGGCAGTGTCCCACCTCGACATCGGTTCTGAGATTTGAACGTGAAAAGAATCTCCAGGAGCTGCTGATCACAATGGTATACGTGATTCTATGCAAGACCACTGGAAAACCATTTACGAGCCTCAACTTTTAAGGAGCCTTTGGACGGAGCCGGGGGCGGAGCTGAGAAACTTCACGAATAATTTCCTCCAGGAAGCGCACCTCCTGAGGAAATTCATATTCGTCAAGAAAATTCCTCATAAACTCCCTAATGGATTAGAAGCTGTCTTCCATCTATGACTAGCAAAGAAGTTCACGGCCCGGAAATCCTGCCATTCCGCCTTGGCTCCGGAATCAATGCGGGACTTCAGAGACTCCGCCCAACGTACTCCCTTGCTAGCCGCAATTGGAGGGCAGCTTTAATTCCGTTAGGGAGTTGATGAGGAACTCTCACGAGAAATACGAATTTCTTCAGTAGGTACACTTCCTGGGGCGAATTATTCGGAAAGTTTCTTAGCTCCGCCCCTGGCTCCGTTCAAAGGCTGAGCCCCTGGCTCCGCCCCAAGGCTCCTTAAAAATTGGGGTTCGGAAATGGGGTTTGTCAGTAGTCTTGCATGGAATCATGTATACCGTTGTGATCATCAGCTTCTGGAGATCCTTATCACATCAAGATCTCAAAAACGATCTCGAGGTGAGACGCTGCGTTTAAGGCAGAATAAAAAATTCTTAAAATCCATTGTTTAAGTCAGAGATTCGTCAATGATCTCAAAGTCTGAGGCATGAATTTTTTTATTTCAGAGCTGATGCTAGAGAATGAAAGTAATCAGTAGTGGTGTACAAGGTAAGCCTTGAAGCACTGATTTCGCGAAATCCATGATGAAATATCGGTTGTGGCTTGCGCGCTATTCGTTGGATTTTTTTAAATTGGGAAAGCTACTACCACACATTTGTAATCATCTCAATGGAAAACGTTAGTAAATTCTATTCAATTATTATGGGATTTGTGCCGGCGAATCTTTTTTTTAAAATTCTACTGGACACTAGATATCCAAGCTATTCTAACAACGATATTTTATGAGTATTTGAGCATAAAGTTGTAATTTCTGTGCTAAACTGCAAGCTTTCGTGTTGAATCTTATCGACTTTCACATGTTTCCATTTTCCCTCTAATTTCTCTCCAAATTTCGTCTTCGGTGGAGCGGAACATGCTGTATCCTTACGCATCCATAATGCAGGTAATAATGTGCATTGGAGAGGATCCAAACGTGAAAGTTAGAGGGGTACCTATCACGCTGAACGATATTGTCCATTTCAATGATCTTGTGCATTGAACGCGTCGCAAGCTACGAAATGGAAGGAGAAGGTATCGCCATTTCGGCTCATTTCCAACTTGGTAGGGAATACTACTGCTTTCATTTAATCTCTAGGTGTGCAGCTGCACATACAGTGGATTTCATAATTATAGGACGTTCCCCAACTTTTCCACCATCCCCGGCTCTTCCGTGAACCATGGGATTTTCTTCCTGGTACTATTACAATAAGCACTTGGAATGACCTCGGTGCCCCACTCTTGAGTATACGGCAGCAACCCCGGCTTTTAAAACTTCAATTTTCTTCTTCTGTCTAATTCGCAGTCATGACACACCTCAATGTTCTAACAGGTTCAATCAAAACAACGTCATTTGAATATTCTCGTAATCTTCCACGGGCTATAAAGATTCCACAGAGTCCAATATCTCCCTTTTCATATGAGGATATCGACACCGATAAGCGTCAGGCATCCAAAACTGCTTATCTCAAATTTTTCTCAGCCGCTCACTGCTGAAGGTGGTGCACTCATAATTGGCTGAAATGTACGCACTGTGGACCCACATTAAAGGCTGTTAGAATTGGCTATTTCAGTGGCTTCGTCAGGTGGTGATCCAAAAAAGTAACTCTTGCCTGACATCAGATTATTCTCGTGTTTTCTCGTGAAAAGCTGTGAACCAGTTGCTCGAATTATTAGTGAAAATTATTTTCAGGCACTTTCTAATGATTGGCACTGGTATCTTACTCTTATTCTCCTCATGTCTTTGCTCATCTCGGAATCGGCACGAATCTGTTGTGATAGCACAGGAGAATGAAGACCTTTTGCAGTAAGAAGTTCTGCCAGAAGGCGATCGCGTCTTTGGGCTCACTTCTCTACTGAAGTAAAGCTGAGCAGACAGGGAATGGAATCTTATTCAACAGCGCTGAGCCAGAGAGTGCTTGAGAGTAAATTTCATCAATTTGAGCAACGATTTACAGGCCTTAACAAGAAAATGCGGGAGTGTCCTGATGTCGGTCGAGTTTTGCCTTCTCGAATCGCCACCTAGCGAAGCTACCGGATTAGCCTGTGGCCAATAGAACTGTTTTTCTGAGATCTACCGTGCGTACTTTTCAGCCAATTTTGAGTGCTCTATCTCCAGCAGTGAGCGGCTAAAAGAAATTGGGATTGGCAGGTTTGGATATCCGACGCTTATCGGTGCGGATGCTCTCACAGCCGTCATAGGAAGCGAGGGATGGCAGACTACGTGGAGTCAGTGTGGCCGGGAAGCTTGGAAAATTATTGAAATTCCATAGTTTCGATTACGCAGCTAATGAACCTGTGAGAACATCAAGGTGTGTCATAACTGCGATTTAGACAAAAAAAAAGAAAAACAAAGTTCTAAAAACCCAGGGTTGCTGCTATGAATTCAGAAGTAGGGTGTCGAGGTTATCTTAAGTGCTGATGGCACTAGGAAAAAAAATTCACGCCCTTTGAAAAGGCCGAGGGTGGAAGGTTGAGGGGTGTCCTATAATAATGAAAAACACTGTAGTATCGTTTATTAGCCCAGGGCGTACCTCTGGGTGGATTTTCTCTGCGATTGCTGCCGCAGTGGTATCGGCTGGCCGACAGTCTGATTTCATGGGAGAAAATAGCGAAACATCAAAATGGAAGAAATCACACTACATACACTTCGAATCTCGCAGAAAAAAAATGCAAAAATGGAACGAAAAAGCCTATCGAACTTCCGCCGCCACTGCGGTCGCAGTTGTAGACATAGTCCACCCGCAAGCAGCCCTGGCTAGCACACTGTGCATTGAATAAGTTTCGAGTCATTCTTGAAACGAGCGATACCTTTTGCTTCTGAATTGTAGCGATAAATAGAGGAAGTAATGGGCAGTGAAACACTAACACTCGAACACTAGAGTATATGTACAAGGTCAGTTCTGGATAACCCTTGTGGCCTGTCCGAGTGTAACTAGGATATGAAATTAAATAGTTTTCGCAATGCGCGAAAAAAAACTAAAGAGATTCGTGAGTTTAATTTTGTTCCGATGTCCAACCAAGCCAGATCAAAATGACTTAAGCGCAAAAACTAGCTCCATATCAAATCCATAAACGCTTATCGTCGAATACATGATTCTCATCGCGTCAGTGCATTTAACTTCACGCCTAAACTATGGTAAGACTGGACGTGGGGGTTGTGTGGATCTCATCTTATCTAGAGGGTTGAAAAAATGAAAATGAGATGATTTTAATCAACTCAATGGATGATTTCAATCTAAAAATTGAATGTTACAGGAACAAAAACTCTCCGACCACCTAGTTTTTCTGCTGTGAAGCTCTCTAATCAGTGAACATTCCAGTCTTCGAGTTGATCGAAGTTGAATACCCGCATATCAAGCTTCTCTTATGCATAATTCGAACAGCACAACACGGTAAGAAACGAAAGAGTCAGCCCGATCCATCGCAGGCCAGGCGGCGCCGGCCCGAAACACGACTTGTGACATCCGCTCCCGCCGACCGACCACATTGGGATTCCACACTTGGGGCTACTCGCCCACGGCGATCGATACACCGTCGCGCTGTCCCTTTCTTCGTAAGATCCGGCTCAAGAGTACATCCTATGTGCTCCAGTTTAGCTCTAATCTTCCTTGAACATGCGGATACTGTAACAATGCTCTTCTCTTCTAGTGAGCAGAGTGTTATGAAATTGTTTTGCTCAATCTCCTCCACCTTGTAATAACACTAACAGCTCAGTCCAGAATTGAGCAACAGCAAGATGTGCCTCTAGGAAATAGCTGTCGCACGTTGCGTGGTGATGTTTTTGTCACATTGTATTTGTTAGTTTCAAAGTGATCAGCTTTGTGATCCTCTTTAGATTAACGTTGTATTCACACACCTTTACTATTGCATTATCTTGTCATCCATGCTGAACCGTGTCTTCTCCATGCAAACTAGAGTTTTTGAAGTCTTATTTCTTCCACGCAGTTCAACTGCAAAACGACTAACAGGCCGACGATCGCTGTGCGAGTCACCGTCGCTCATCATCGCTTTGTCATATCTTCCTTAAATGCGCTAATCAAACCAAATCATTATTCGATTCGTCTCGCAATGATCTTTCAGATGGCCTACTGAGTGTTTGTGTGAATTTTCGGTTTGCTCGTCTCTCCTAATAGTGCATATATCAATCGATGCCGTGTAATGGATCATATGAGTAGTCACGGAAACACGCGGGTTGAGCTGGAACTCAAGCCTACTTTTGGTTAATTATTCTGAATTGAGGCAAAAAAAAACTCCAGCGCCAATAATCTAGCACGAGGGAGTCTTTCACGCTATTTCAACGACATCCAGTTTTTGACATGCACACTATCACAGCAGAACCGGCGAACCTGAAATAACAACAGTTTCAAAAGAGCTCCGTGTGAACGTTATGTCCTGCAAGTGTCGTTGCTACAGGCCTACTAGTCTTGATGTCATCCTTATCCAAAATGCAAACCTTTGTTGAGCCCTGTGGACATGTCGATGTTGAGGGAGGTACTGTTCGCTAGTGGTATGAGCTACTGATCTTTTAAGAAGAGGGATTACGTCGTACTTGCAGTGGTGGTCGCGCGTATGTTGGGCGCCAGACGCATGCAATTATTTCCTGAGAATTTTCCGTGAAGACCGATCAACGCGGAATGCACTTATATCATATGTAAAAATTCCACAGAGGCACCGCTAGGGCACAAATGCGTGCGCTCCACATGCGTCTGAGCTGCGTCAGGGTTGAGAGTAGGTCTATCCTTTACTATGTAGACGCACACGTCTAGTCCAAATTGTCTTTATGTTGAAGTCATTGTATACAGAGCTAAATTGAACCCATTCCCTTTTAGCTCTGTATATTTTGTTGAAATTTATTGGATTCCGAACACAAAATAGGGAAGCTAGCCCTTCTTTTAAAGTTTCTTGATTTTTCCAAACACGTACAGGTGGGCCAAAAATGCGGTAAGAACGCTCGTTCCTCCTCTGAAGAGAATTATTTTGTCTCAATGTTATACTTATTTGATATGTCCTTTCGCAACGAATTGTGCTCCGACTCACAAGTCATGTTTGATTCAGAGCTCATCCAAAAATAAATTTTAGGTCTTATTGGTTTCATCGAGTGAGTACTCATTTGCTTGGGTCTCATTCAGTAAGATTAGTAGTCTCTGGGAATACAGGAGACCAGGGCTTGTTCATAACCTCCTCGGAATTCGGATTAGTTGAGCAACCACTTCAAAAAATGTTGGATGACTTGAACCCCAACCACTTGCGCGCCGCGATCAGCGACCTCACTTTGTATCTTGGGTCCTTTGCTGAAGATGCTTGGGGATACCCTTGGGTGAAGGGTTGTCTTATGTTATACATGACCAAGTGAACATACGGGGTGCGTGAAAAGTATTGGTCGCCCTTTGTAAAACATGAAATATGTGGAAAAACGGAACTAGGTGGAAAGGAAGTGAAACTGCCCTGCTTCGTAGATCCTGAAGAACAGTATAAAAATAAAACATTCATTTATTCAATCAGTTTCACCTCTATTTTTACCAATCATTATCAGATAAACGAGAGAAGGGTTCAATACCGCGCTGCAAATGGTCATGTTTGACTCGATCCAGGGCATCTGCCAAAAAGGTTTCGTAGAGTCAGTACAATAATTATGAATTGCATATGTTTAGCTTCTCACAACTACGGCAGTGAAACGCACCAGCGGCTCCTGTTTCTGTGATGATTCCACTTTCTTTCTGTTTTTCTCAACGGCGCGGAGGAGTTACCTATCATTTTCGTCGCTTCTGGCGCCAGAATCAACACTTGACCCTCGGAATGAAAAGTTAAGAAAGCATATTGTTTCGCGAATCAATTACTGATTTAGTAACAGACCACCTCCCTTCTGACGAGATTTTTACAGCTCATAAGATAAAGACAGTGAAAGGATGTTGCGCTGGAAAACGATACGCGGACACTTCGAGTTAATGACAACCTTTCTCTTCCGACTTGAAACCCATGGAGTGCATAACATGGATACTCTAAAGGAAGAAACACGTGCTAAACTCCACCGCAGTCTCAGCTTGCAGATGGAATATTCGAAAGAAATAAAGAATGAAATCGAAGACGACCTCCGCGGCACAACACTTGCATCATCGCTGGCAGTTTCAGTGGTGGCGTTCTCAAGAATCGAGTTAGATTTGATTGAATATAATCTCATATAATTGCGATATAGTTTACTGTGTGTTATGGGGAAACTGGTCACATTTACGCCAAATACTAATTTTTTTCACGAGTCATTTTAGGCGGTCAATACTTTTCACGCACCCTGTACATCTTACGTCTATATTTCAGACTAGTTGCTTGATGTTGAAAATGGCCTGTCATACTGGTTGAAATGTAGATTTGAAACTTTAAATATTACATGTGAAAACTGTCTTCGTTCACGGCACGATAATTTTCACACATGGCCTAATTCACTGACTTCGTCAATGCATTTCCAAGGGTCTACTGTGCTCAAGATTTTACTCATGTTCAGCGTACCAAACAACCCCAATGAACTTCGTTTCACCACGCCATAACGCACGAAAAATCGATAGAATCAATCGATAATGGTCGTGCACAAGTTCTGATAACTGTGCAGCACGAACGCGGCTCGAACGGTGTAATGATTCGAGTAGAAACCCAAGCAGCAGCTGTTCCCACTTGCTGCCATTCTCCCTTCTGTAGCTGCCATCCCTCAGCAATAGCTGCTAAAGGGACGAAAGCCTGATCAGCAATTGTGAGGAGGATGGCAGCAATTGGGGACATTGCTGCAAGGGTTTCTACTCGAACCATTACGCCGATCGGGCTGCGTTTGTGCTACACACCAGAGAAGGTATAGTAATTGCCGTGAATATCCTGGTTCCCGCTTGAGTTTTTGATTTTTTTTTGGTTTTCTTGGTTTTTCTTTTATGGTCTTTGGTTTTTTTTGCACACGTGATTCAAACCGCCTTGTCTGGCTATGTGCAGCAGTGTGCTAAGTAGGTGAGGATTGAGATCCACATCCATTCAACCAGTCGTGAGTATTGGTGGATCATTAGTGAATCAATAGATAGCAGTTGTGCAAGACGATTGCCATTCTTGTGACCACGCGGTAAAAAATCCCAGTGCAAAATGGTCTTCTGACTCGTGATCAGCGTGGTGAAAAACCCCTGTTGTTATGGTTCCGCCGCGACTGCAGCACAAATTGCGAAAAATCACTAAAATCAATAAGTCAGTAGCCACGCAGTGCGAAATGGTCTTTAGATTCGTGATCAGCGTGGTGGATTACCCCAGTATGCCCATTTCGATCAGGGTTAGAGCTAAACTGAGGAAAATCGATAAAATCAATCGATAAGTCGATATCCGAATCAATACTATCCGATGAGTAGTGTCGTAGGCCCTCCGCCCTATTCGCATGGTGTGCCATGTTCCCGAGCCGTCTTCTTCACCACCTCGCTCACAGATGCAATCCTATCGTTTGAATTTGGCGCCCATGCGCGCCGTCCAGGTTTTTGAAAAAAAAGTGTCGTAAGCGTTTCTATGTTTTATATAGCTAATTCTACTCCGTGTACACTTTTCTGTGTTACCGTATCTATGGCCCACCCTGTACATACTTCAATCCGAAAAGTGGGATTATCCTATGTTACAGTGATGTCAACGAGCAACAAGAACACTGGCTGCAAAGAATCGGCTGAGATGCGATCCGTGAAGGAAGAAGACCAAAACCAGGGTTCCGGATCTGAAGAGCCACCCAACGCCTCCCCACCGGACCGCTGCGAGAGCACTGAACACGAGTCTAAAGAGGTACTTGAACTTGCGTTTAAGGTGGTGATGTGAAACTACTGTATTCAGACATGTGGATCCGTTACCAGATATGATAGAAGGGAGTTGGACTATATCGCGGAAATGTACGTCAATAACTACGAGGTTTTCCACAGAAGTTCGCTTCGCGGCAAAAGGGACAAAGAAGCCATTGCGGTTAGTATGTTACCTTCTTTTTGTTCAGCCATCTATTTTTGGACAAAGAAGGTTAGATAACACCTCTCCTCTTGGTCATGATCTAGGAGTGGCTTTCTGCCTTCATATTTTCTAAATTCGAATAGATCAGACAGGACCTGTAAGGCTGAATATATCTAGTATTGAGAGAAGGCCGAAGCAGAGGAGAAGTTCACAATTAGCTCATCAATATTCCGGAGGAAGGTTCCAGCGTGGAGTTGTAGCGCCGGGAAGACGTCATGTCAGACAGGCTTCTGTGGATCTGGTTTCAAGTGACTAACAAGTGTAAATTTCTGCTTCCAGCATTCTTGAAGGTGAGGAAATGAAAAAAAATTGAAGAGGATGGTCAAGCCTGCCTTGATCTTTAGGTTTGCACACGAGTCACGTTATGAGGTTTTTGACCGTGCTGCACTGCAACACCAAACTTACACAATCAGTTCTTTCACGAACATATGCGACTAACACTGCCTTTATAGTCCTCGAGGGCTGTAGCACCCTGCGTCGCCGTCGGTGGCGACTGTGACACCGGTGCGCATCGATTGTGGGCGGGCCGTCGCGGCGGCCGCCGAAGTTGGCGCCGATAATAGCGACTGCGGCCTCGGTGCAAATCGATTGTGAGCGGTCGCCAGCGACGGCGACGCAAGGTGCTATACTCCTCAAGGAGTATAGCGGCTACCTAACACAACAAGATCGAGAACCCTTGTGATCCCCCCTCCCGGCGAGTAGCATTGCTGTTGCGAATAGCACATTTGCGCTGTTTGCATCCATCCATGTCTGCCTGGATGAATGAAATTACTGTTAGCTGCGTTATGGCTTGAGACGAATCTCTTGGAATGTATGAATGACTGGATCAAAATATTGCATAATCGGAGGAGTTGCGAAGTAATCTGTTTGGATTTTGGTGAGGCTCTCGATAGGGTCAGTACTCCTAGACACATGATGAGAATTGATAAGCTTGGATTTCATCAAAACATCAGAAATTGGATCTTGCAATATCTCAGTGGTAGACCTTCATTCACTTTCCGGTAGAAGAAATGTCTAGCAGTGTGTCGCAAGGTAGCGTCTTATCGCTGCTGCTATTTAATTTATATACAGTCGACATTCCTGGGATATTGAAGAAGAGCGGAATTGAATGCAAACAGTACGCAAACCACTTGAAAATTTATCACGAAGTCACATGTGCTGAAGAAGCAGCTGCCTTTCAGATGGCAATAGACGATTTAGTTGAGTGGTCAAGAAGCTGGCAGATTCCCTTGTCTGCTGAGAAAACGCTGTAGGAAACTTGAATATTGAAGCATTCTACAATATTTGGTCGGTTCTCATTAGGATCGTAGAATGAATAAGGGATTTAGGTTTCCACTGCAATAAATCTCTTGATTTTTCGGCCTTTCACGAAAAGTTATGTCAGAAACTATCAGAAAGACTCGCAGTTTCCAAATTTTGAGAGCCCTGTCAACTAAGGATATGAATCTGTTATTATTAGCGTATAAAATGTATATAAAACCTATAATGGAATTGGGGTTCGACATTCACTATTCCCCACCGAAAACAAGATGTCCTCATGCTTGAAAGAGTTCAGAATAATTATACCAGAAAGTTGTTCATTGGGATGAAAAACTTCTTATTCCAACATCCCCAATATCAAAAATGGATGTCTCGGCTTGGCAACCCTTGGGTCCAGACAAACAACGCTCGGTATTTGCATGGTACATAAATTGCTTAGCCCTATAACTAATATTAATGTTTTTTATTTTTTCGGCATAATTCCCTCAATTTTTAGGTGTGGCCCATTTATAGTCACATTCCCAAAACCTAACCGTGTGAAACTAGTTCTATCATCAAGGCAGGAACTGCTTTCATCAAAATAAGCAGGAGTATCCCCACCAAGTGTTCTAGTGCTTCGTTCAAACGAGCCAACGAGCCGAGCCACTGTTAAGTGCAATATATGTGGAGCATGCATGGATATGAAAACTGCTTTCTTCCAACTTGACGGTAACTCCTCAACCAGAATTTGTATTTTAGCGCTACTGTTTGTCCATAACGTTGTAAGTAAGATGCAATGAATAAATCAGTCAATCACCTTCATTGTATAAACACATACGTTTACATAGCAGTCTCGAAGTATTGATTGTCTCAACCGGAATCCCGAATTTTTGGTTCTTCCACTCATCAGGGGAAACCAAGCGAATCTGCTCGTCTAGCTTGTGGCTTTTCAAGCCACAGAATATCTTTTGCTGATGGAAACCAGAAGAAGCCTATGTTCAGTCACCAAAAGGAACGCTCCACTATATCTGGTTTTATTATATTGTCAGAAAAAATTCACGTCAGATTTTCTTTCTTCTTGCTTCCTGTCCAAAACGTAAATAAAGGCTAGGTTTAAAGGTGGCGGCTTTGGCTAAAGATAAACCAAGTTCTATGCCGATCGAAGTGGTTGGCGAGCGCCTTCCAAAATTGAATGAAGTGGAGTGAAATCCATCGGCCGGCAGAGCGAGATCAGCGCTGTCACATAAGACAGCCATTCATCTGCATGGCTTACGAGAAGCAAGGAAATGCGAGATATTGTGAGGATTAGGTAAATCAAGTACTGAATATCCTTAATGTACAATGCAGACCTGTGGAGGTTCACAGAACGGGGAAAGAGTTAGGGAGGACAGGCCCCGGTTGGTGGTACTAACCTGAAGGGTACATTGGAAACCAGCTCTTTCTAACTCACCTAGATTTGCATTCAATAAAGTTTATGTGCGCGAGAGCATAGATCGAGCGGGATTAAGAGAAGAAAAAAGTTCTGACAAGGGAAATGCACGAAGAAAAGCTGCTAAATCATTACGAGACCAATATGAGTAGAGAGCCTGTCTAACACGATGTTACGACCTATATTTGAAGTCTGCTAAATAATCCACAGAAGCTCAGAATACCGCGTGAAGCAAGGGACGGACACTATGGATACCATGCATTTGTGGCTTGATGTACATGGCTTTGTGCGGCTCGCGACGCTGGTTTCAAATCTGTTCTCATCCTTCCTGAGTCTTGTCTCTGTAAGGAGTTAGGAGGTTTTAGCAAGCACATATGATGGGGCTGTAATGGGTGTCATCTTGAATTAGCAACTCAAATTCGTGCACTTCCCCTGTGAGAGAAAAACGTAAAGAGAGC
Organism: Ancylostoma caninum; assembly: GCA_037903475.1. Lineage (NCBI taxonomy): Eukaryota > Metazoa > Nematoda > Chromadorea > Rhabditida > Ancylostomatidae > Ancylostoma > Ancylostoma caninum. Next base: position 257,204 of record JBAJFG010000362.1, read on the forward strand.
AAATGGTAGTTGAAATGCCGCGTTTGGGTGGTGGCGATCTAGAACGAGTGCGAGATCTTCCAGCATCTCGAAATTTCGCAAACCTTCAGCGCGACACAGGCCACCCGCAGATATAAAATGTTGCCCATTTAATGCATTAAGTCTTACCAGTGAATTCCATAAATACTACGCAAACACACACGAACCTGGTTTGCTCTTGATAACAGAGAAATGAAGCAGAGTGGATAAGAGCTAGTGGGAACGGGTATATATCCGCTGTGTCTTCCCTCTCACGGTCAAATGTATTAGTTGTGTGCAAAAGTTCCGGGACAGTTGGTGGTAGTTCATCATTTAAAGTCTTTTTGTTCCTTGTGGTTGCAATATCCTGCAAAGTTTCCATGAGATCTTGGTAGCCTGAAAATTTGCTACCTATACCACTTTTGGCTCGGGTCGACGTCACAGCGTTGCTGTGTTTTAGGTATAGAACCAGTGCTATGTGCCGTAAGCTAATTCGTGGAATTTTGCTTTATGAATTCAAATTCGGATGATCAGCAAAGGAGACCCGTAGCATTAGCAGTGCATTTGCGTAGGATATCTCCTCCAAAATGCCAGGGCTGGTGGGTTCTTATTTATTCTAAGTGGAGCTGACAGCTTGGAGTTAGCCAACCATTTCCCGTTACTTGGAGAAAATTGGTAAGACGAGGAAGAATGGATGGATTTTGCGTGAGTTGCGCGAGGGAACACCAATGTCCACGCTGGCAGGTCCACAAATATTCGATCTAAGGGTATCCTAACAACTCTTTTCTTGGAAGGATAGTTTTCTTGATAGAAAACGGGCCATGCACGACAAAAAATAATGGATTATCCTAGGATCTAGGTTCCAGCAACCCATCTAAAAATAGCCAACCCATCCCTATAGTGTCAAGAAATTTGTTTGACCTACCATGGGCAACTACTTGGTCAATCGCAATGATTTTTTCCACACTCATGCACATTAATCTCCGAGTAGTACGCTCTTTCGTCTAAAACAATCATGGGAGAATTCTCAAATATAAGGCCAACACAGGCGAACTTATGTCATCCGTTGCTGTTACGGGATAACGCGTACTGGCATGTTACAATGTTGGCCGTGTAGAAAATCGACTACTCGGGCCTAGAAATTCTAACTTGCCCCGTATACTCGCTGGGCCACTCTCCTACAGAATATCCTTCTCTCAAGCTCCTATGTCTTTACATCCGCTGTAAGTTTTTCAATGAAGAGACCCTAAAAGAACGACGTGTGCGGTTTATTCAAGTATTAACCTGTAAAGTTTTACTGTCCTGGAAAGATTTTTGCTGTACTATAATGGCTACATTACGCAGATGCCAATGCTTTCTGAGTTGAATAAAAATGTTGACATTGAGGCGAGTTATGGCGTTTTAAAAAATTAAGTGCAACTTCCCCGGAACTTTTGCAAACACCTAGTATTAATTACCGCTCCTGGCCTCATCTTTGGTCTTCTCTGAATCTAGATGGAACAGATTTTAATGATACAACTTGTTACGAATGATCTTAAAATATAGACCAAGCAATTCAGTCTTGCTAATGACGAACAACATTTTTATATGCTCACCAAGTATGCAGTTGGTGATAATATCATGGGATCTTAACCTTGAAATAGAATGGAAGTCTATGAGAACATTTAGTAGGAGCTGTGGAAGATTCTTGTAATTTGTTGAATTTTATAGATTCACGCAGAAAGCTATGGAACATACATGTGGGAATCGATTCCAGACATCACTCTCACATCTCATTGTACGTATTGTAAGCAATGTCAAGGTTACTACACCTTTCACCCTCTCCGATCATAAGACCGTCTGCTTTGATACCCAAGTCGTGCTAACGCTACCATTCGGGACACCTTGCTAAATTTCATCAACGCTGTCCGTACATTTCGCTTCAGTGGATTGTTGGAACTCTGCCATGGCCCCTCCTATGCCGGAATGAGAAAGGAGGACGGGTGGGCGTTGGGTCAGCAACGCCTCCCCGTAGAACTTCTCACCGTTACAGGACCACAGACAACAAATGTAATAGTGTTAAAAAGGGGAAATGGAGTTCCAGCTTTATGACGTGCTCTCTGATTCTGGGTCCGATTTTCTATAGGAAATCACGCCTATAGGGACACAAAATGTGCGCGTTTCAGTGCGATACACGGGCACACCGTGATGCTGAGATCGAGTCGGACCATCACCTGGCCAGTGCAGCTGTCAAGCTCAAGTTGAAGCAGCATTGACCCCCCACCATGGCAAGACCAGATTGCCGTCCAAAAACTGAAAGACCCGCCGTCGCCCACAGTTTCATCTTGGGACTGCGGAATGGATTGGAATTACGGAGAAATTCGAAGGTCATTGAAGAGAATTGGACCGAAGTAAAGACAGTGATGAACAACTGCGCCAACAAGGGAAGGATACCAAATGTCTGTGGCACTTCAAAATGGAATGTGCCGCATAATGTGAAGTTGACCATGCTTATCTCGACCATGTTTTCCATTAGTGCTCAATACTACTGCGAAGAAAGTTATAACCTTGCCTGTGCAGTACACTCGATCGTACAGTTTCCGCATCCACCTTCCGTAACACCACCTAATAGGTGTTGTTGTGCGAAATAGATGCAGAATTCGCGATCATCATCTCAAATGAACCCGTATGCGAAATTTCATCGAAAAAGAGCAAAAGTTACGGTTAGATAATTACACCTTGCTCATAGAGCGGCAGTCACTGATCCCGATTACTAGCATCATTTTGCATGCCACTCCCATTTAATGTCGAAATTCAATAATTTCATTTGATTTCCACAGTATTTGCTGTTAATTCTATCGCAAATCTATAAAAACGCAGTGACGTCACAGAGATTGATCATATTCGTGTTCAGCACTCCAAACAACCCTATTATGGAAAATTTCAGCAAAAAAGAATTCCTTGAAAATTTGGGCTCACTTGAGTCCATCAGCAGTTCCACTGTTAACAAGTTCGGGGTTGTGAAGATCATTCGAAATGCCTCCAAGCTTCCAGAATACCTAATGGCAAGCAGAAACACTTATAAAACTGCATAGAATAGATTTTCAGAGGAAAGCAGTAAGTGAGAAAAAGATGCAGAACTTCGACTTCTGAGGGGAGTTGAACCTGAGATGGCACCCATGAGAATCGAGACACATAATACCACTGCACCACTCCTCACTCTGATCTTCAGGTACCTTATTCTATGAGCACCTCCTTACCATGTGAGTTTGGAAAAACGGGTATAACTCCTTATGGAGACGAGAGCGAATCGAGAATAAAATAGTTTTGATATCAGTGCTCCGAGATACACAGAGCAGTGTAGACCCCGTTACAGTAGGCCTTCAGTGAAGTATCGTTCCCCTGCAAATGGTATTGGCAATTAATGATCAAGGCGCAATTCTGTACCCATAGTGATGCATTTTTGCTGAGATTTTGCATATAGTGTATTTGGACCTCTGATCAGGAATTCTGCACCCATTTTTCATGAGAACGCCTCATCTGATATCCTTCCCTTGTGAGAAAATCATCGGAAGAACGCGAGGCACACGAGAAGAACAATGGATTCAGGAAAGAAGATGACATATCGACATAAGAAAGCATGTGAAACAGATGAGGATGAAAGCCAGAACGGAAGAACAGCTGAAGGAGACGAATAGAAGTCATACCGTGGCAACAAACTATAATTGATAGTTAATGCAAAAGGAATAGAGGCAGAAGAAGTTGCGAATCATGGGTATTCAAGAACCTCTAGCGCATCGTAAGCGAGCTAACGGAACTGCGAAATACGTCAAACATACCGATCAAAGATAGGAGCGGAAAGCCGATTATGACGGTAAAAGAACAAGACGAATGGTGGTTGCAACACTTTCATAGGATTCCCATTCATACCAGTCTGAAACGCAGAACTTTGACAACGAAGAAGAAGAGACAGGAATTGCTATTACAGGTCTTCGAAATAGAAAAGCTCCAGGCTTTAATGCAATCACAGCGAAGCTGCTGAAGACTGGCGGCGGAATGTTGGTGTAACATCTGACGAGCCTAGGCAGCAAGCGAAGGTGCCAAAAGACCGTAGAAAAGGAGTCAACTCCTTTTTTCCTAGGTTTTGCTGTGTCCTGCTTAGATCTGATATACGCCGCGTTCATGCAACACATAAATAAAGTGAAATAAGTCATTATTTGAGCTGCTACCACCTTCAAGTGCGGAGAGATGCTTGCCGAAAAGTTTCCACTTCCCACAGACTTTCGCTTGGTTCGACCACACGGATTCCGGTGAAGAGAAGAAGGTTTCTGGGTGAATCACACAAGGAAAAGTGAATGGGCCGGTCGAATCGGCTGGTGACCTTGGATTCCTTTGCCAATGTTAGAGCTGTCCCTTCAGGAAACAATGCATAGTGTTTGGTGAAATTGCGAACCAACCACTCGCAGGAGCTGCCAACAACTCTTATCGCTATTGCGAAATTGCCTGTCTGTCGCCAGCTGGCTTCCCTGCGCAGGCGCTACCCAACTATTGCGAAAGTGTCTGTCTGTAGCCGAGTGAATGTCTGTGTTTAGTCGTCTTCTGTCGCGAAGAGGCGCTATGGCTTGGGATGTTTTTTTTCTCCGAGTTGTTGTAGCTATAGGGCGACGTGGCGCTCTGGCTAGGGATGGTTTTTTTTTCTGAGTTGCGGTAGCTCTACGGTAACGTGACGCAGGTCCAAGACAGAGCGCCACGAAGCGGCGGTCTGGCTCGCTAAATAAATAATTTATCAGTCGTAGCCTGATATTGTATTGAAGAAAAATTGAGTTTGAAAAGAAATTTCAAAAGTGGCAGTAAGGTTTCCGACAACTTAGTACAAAGAAGCGAGGCCTTGTGGGTTTCTGAGAAAAGGCGTGGTTTGGAGGTGAGCAGACGATAACCAATAGCAGAAGTGCGAAACCGCCCACTTTCTCAAAACGAGGTAACACACCCCTTCTTCACGCGCTCCTTTCTGTTATAGGAATGTCCCCGATTTCTAATTTGAACCCGAATCCACTAAGGCTCACATGCATTTAGCGTTATATTCGTCACGGATGTTGGAAATTTACCGCTAGAGAAATCCTTCTTATCAAATATGTTTAGTGGAAGTCTTCTTCTTGTAAATGGAAGCCGGAGTTAAGAGAAAAAAATCCACGAGAAAAAGCTTTTAAAAAATGATTTAAGAGATACAGTGACATTACAGTGATCCTTTTTTCCTCCTTGTTTTTCCTGCCGAAATTCTCGGGTTTCTTCATTCTGCTATTCATTCAGATGAAAAGGAAGCTACTACAGCAGATGGCTAAGCATCTTTCTGAAACTGTTGGCGGAAAACGTACGGCCAAGCAAGTTGACCAGAAAATCCGGGATGAAATCAGACAAGTCAAGAAATACTTCAGATATGAGGTAGAGAGTTGATTCTGTGATAAGGAATTTTTCGTAAATCGTTGACCGTGCAGAGGAATTACGTGTTGGGGACGGCGGCGTATTCGAAAAAGATTCGGTTATCAGCCTGTCAGCAGTTCATTGTGCACAACTTGCGGGGTAAACTGCGACTATCTGGATTTTCCAATAATCCAGAATCAAGGCCGACAAAGGTTCGTTCACACTTTCACGGACGGCCATTTTTGGGCTTCGTAGAAAGAAGTACAGAGCTTACGGTCGCTCCAGTGCAGCAACAGTGGATTTGTTACATATTGATCGACGACAGCAATAACAGCATTAGCGATGCAACGCTATTTATCAAAACCCTCGCTGCCGCATTGCAGCGACCGTGAGCGCTATACTCTTTGTGGAGTTTAGCACAACTCAAACACGTAATACATAATTCACCAGTTAGTAAGGTTAGAGTTTCATATCCCAAAACGTGATATCATGAAAGTCCACTCTCAATCAGCAGCTCCTAATATGTTCTGAGTGCTGCTCACCACGGATTACTCCCTTTGAGCAAAATATCTTCTGTTCTATTCCTCTTGAGAAATAAAACGGGGAACGGAGGATGTCCACCTACCGTGAGCTAATCTGATGTTGGATGAGCGGCTACAGCGCCTTTTGACAATATTGAAATGAGGGTTGCACATTTTCTTTTCATTATTCAAACTAAATTTTCAGGCATTTCCTAACGACTTTGGAACTGACTGCACTTCAGGATCTCCATCCACTGAATGTATGTGCTCTTCGGCTTTTCTTTGAGCGCACGGTGGTCTCCAAGGCATTCTAAATTACACGGAAAAATCACGCAAATGTTTTTGTTTTGGTGGTGTGTGTAGAAACACGGCGCGGCTGAGCTGTGCGACAGGTTAATTCAGGAGACTGCCTAGTGGCAGAGCTAAACCGCATCGCCTTCCTAGGAACAATGCTCGTCGATGATTTGCTTGTGTTCCCCACTACAGGGTGCGCGCGAATTATTGGCGCGTGGTTTACTGAGAGCCAATCAGGAAGGACTGAGCGAAATCATATGTCATGTTATAGGTGTCCTTCCTTGAGTCATCTCTACCGTAGACAATAGCTGGTTTCTCGAATGACCTTTTGCTGTGCCTACACAGGTATCAGGAAATCTCCTGGTCAAATTGCTGGTGACACGGGGTCGATGACAGCCTTTAGAAGACTCCGACCATGCATACATGATAGGTCACGACTAAGTCTCAATTACATTGCGCTCACCATTAATTGGAACACCAATCTAACAAACCGTTTTTGCTTTTTTTTGCGGATTCAGGACTGCTAATCACCAGAAGAGCAAATATAGTAGTTGTTTCGAAACCTTGGAAGACTCCCAATTCTACCATTAAGAAGTTGCTTTTGCAAACTCGTCCGTCTCCAGTTTACAAGGCAAAATTTGTTCAAAATTGGTTTCATGGATGATTTCCTTGAATTTTGGCTTGAAGTGATTGTCCACGTAACTCAATTCATTGGCATTCTTATGAGCTCCGCTTTGGATATGTTAGTGAGCAAGGTCTATAGTACTAAATATATAGGAACAGGCTGGCTGAAATTCGTCCCTGAAGAATCCTGGAAATTTCTTCTGAAATAACACTAGCATGTCTAGGGTGGGCTGAGCTGAAAGCTTCTCCAAGCCTTTACAGACCCGGAAAGAGGTCACTCGGCAAACTTGATAATATTTACGGTAGGTATTGCTCCAGCAAACATACCCACAACACGGTTTATGAATTCGCTCAATCATTGCTGATTGGGGCTCAAAAAATCACGCGCCAATAATTTGTGCGCACCCTGTATTTTTTTCTGTTCTTGTCTTCTATCCGAAATTAGAGCGAAATGCACCGGCACCACGTAAGTGGTGCGGCGCAACCTACCAAATGGGCGGTATTCTGTATGCAGACATGCTTGGTTGTATTCTGAAATGTGTTCTGAAAATACTACGTGCCTTGTCGTTTAGACTATGCCAGCCCCATGTTATCTGCAGACGCCAGCAGCTCCGCTGAACGGAATTCCCTCTCCCTAGAAGCCTACCTCTGTGGCCTTGGGGATCACCACAGAGCTGAAGCTCACGACATCAACAGAACGTGAGTCTATGTTTTAGGCAGCTGGACCACGAATAATCTTCTTATGAAGCTCCTATCTTGTAGGGAATTTCTGAACGAACTGCAAAGGGAAGCGTTCCAAGCCGAGATCGAATGCTCCAGGGCACGAGCACAAGCAGCCAGTGAGGAACGAAGATACTGGGAGGAGAGGAGGAACTTGCAGGCCCTGGAAAGGCGGTTGCTACAGCAGAGTGGGACGGATGGCGAGCTGAGTCGGGGTCGGTATGATGCTGCATGTACTGAGAGGAGAGACGTTGCTTATTAGTGCTGAAAAGGCTATGCATTTGGATTAGATGGATTGATATTTATGTTTCGAATATTCAAGATCCTCAGTGGGAAAATATTGTTGTTTATCTTTTATTTTAAATGCCACGCAGCTACATTATTCACAAAGTAACCATTACTCGAGAAGGGCTTTTCAATAGCACTGTTTTTGCAGTTGTTCAGAGGCTAAATACCATTGATGGATACTTTAAACGGATTCTTAAGAAGAGGTGAGAAGCCATGCCGTTGTCTCCCATAATGCTGTTCTGGAGAATGTTTCCGTTTCTGTGGTGAAAATATGACCAGATCAGATTGTTAGAAACAGTTGATGAATTGTGTTTCTGCGAAATCGCAGCCCAAACTCATCGATAAAGTTGAAACAGTTCAAAAGAGTGAAGTTCACAGAGCACAAGATAGTGAAGGTCCTCTGCAAGAAGATTTGTTCACCGAAATATTATAGTTCCTACATTGCTCGAGGAGAAAAAAAGGATTACACGTTCGAAGTACACGTTAAGTCAGATTACACGTTAAATACGCTCACAACCTCTGCAGTCGTAACCCAACATGTTGGACTGCTGATGTGTTATAGATTTGCGCCGGCGCCCTGTTTTCGTGACGGGAAGCACAATGATAGCATCCCAGTTTGATTTGTTATTCTGGTAATCACATAAAACTATCCTAACGTCCTCATAAAATTCTCTACAAAATGACACCGCGATCGACAATTTTATCCAAAAATTCACGATGAAATCAATTTTTCAAAATCTAGACCGGCAATTTGAATCCTTTGAAATTTCTCAGCAGTTTTCAGAAATTGTAAGTTGTCTCTTTAATTGCTAACATCCTTCTACGCATAGAGCGGTCATAAAAGCAAGTGCCTTCGTCTGAAACTGGCCCAGAAGACAGGTCATAGTTGAAAACGCTTTTCCGCTAATTATCTCTCTTAATTCAAGAAATCAGATGTTGGGCAGCTGTCAGCTGCCAAGCACGTGAGATTCGAAGTAGAATGGTATATAATACTAAATATTTGGTGCGTGCTTCACCGTTCAACGTCGTTTTGCTCCTTGCGTTTGCGATATCCTGCAAAGCTTTTCATGTTTACTGATAGCCTGAAGCACCTGCTACCTATTCCATTTTTGGCTGAGGTCTACGTCACAGCGTTGCTCTGTTTGGGTGCAAAACCAATGCTATGAGCTGTGCAATAGTTTGGGGAATTTCGCTTTATGAAATCCAATCTAGACGATCAACAAGAGAAGCGACCCATAGCATCAATAATGCGTTTGTGGAGAGTATGTTCTTTATAATGCTAGGTGCGCGAAGGTTCCTAGGAATTCTGAGTGGAGAAGAGAGCCTGGAAAATGCTTCACGAGTTGGTCAGAGATTTCATCTTTACAAAGGCGTCAGAAAAGAGCAGGTTGAACCAGACCTTGTGCATAGTGCGCAAGACATTACGGGGTATTTAGTCAACAATGTCTCGTCACTTGAAGAGAATCGGTAAGAAGGGGAAGGTGAGTAAATGGATTTTGCGTGAGTTGAGCGAAGAGCACCAACGTCCACACTGGCAAGTCTGCAGATATTCGACCTTCAGATTTCCTAACAATTCGTTTCATGGAAGAGTTGTTACTGTTGATAGAGGATGGGTCAGGTACGAAAATAGGAGGAGGTCATCCCAAAGTCCGGGCTCCTGCCACCCACCTAAAAAAATGGCCGAACCATCACTGCCTTGTTTAAAAAAATTGACCTTTCATGGCCAGCAACGTGACTCATCTGCAATGACTTTTTTCTAATGAATGCACAATAATCGCCTTCTAGTACTCTCTTTTCCCTAAGGTAATCATAGGAAAACTCCTAAGCATAGGGGCGACAAAGGCGGAAATACTCAGAGAATCGGATAGGTCGAACGCAGCAACAACTGCAAGTCTCCGCCCAATCGAAGAGGAATACAGCGGCTGCTGCTAAAGGAGGAGCTGCTGCAGTTGGGCTGCTAAGAGCAGTAAACACCGTGTTCCGGCTGCGTTTTTTGCCCGATGAACAGTGGTGCAGTTCAACCTGCGTTCTACCTGCTCCTTGCCACGTGGCGACACGCCCCCTGGGAGGTGTGTATAAGCTGCTGGTTGAGCATCAAAGTTTAGTCGCGTCTCCGCTCCGGCGGAGACAAGGGGAGCCCAGCGAGACTCGTCAGGCTGGCTGAGGCCCGGGTAAAACCGTGGCCCAGTGCAATGATTATTTTTGGACGAGCTTGGGTAAGCATCCACTTACCCAAGTGTGCAGTGTGAGACATGCAAACCAGTTCATCGCCCCCGAAACACAGCCTTCTAGGGGCGAATGCAGCTCGTGGGGCGACGAAATAAGCTTTCACCTCGCGGTGTAACTGCTGTTGAAACGTGTTCGGGCTGCGTTTGTCGTCCCGGAATCTCTGAGTATGTGGTCTGATCTGGCTGTGGGATAACGCACACCAGCACGTTGCAGTATCAACCGTATAAAGAATTGGCCATTCGCGCTCCGAAATTCTAACCTAACCTATATTACTCCCTGAGTCTGCCTCTAACAGACTACTCCCATTTCAACCTTCTTTGGCTTTACTTCCGCTGCAAAACTTTTGATGAGCAGACCCTACTGGAAAACAACGTGTGCCACTGTTACAGGTGTAGACGTGTCAAATTTTTAGCTTCTGGGAAAATCTTTTCTGTGCCATATTGGCAACATTACGCAGATGCCGAAGCTTTTTGTTTTGAACAAAATTGCTGAATTTGAGTCAAGTCATAGCGTTCTGAAAAATTAGGTGCAACTGCTCCGGAACTTTTGCACGCGCCTAATACTTCCCTTCACGATGGGCTGAAAAAGTTCGCCTGAGACAAATGTTCCGTGTAGTTCAGGGGGTTAGCGAGAGTGGACGCAATACGAGAGATCGCCCGACGCGAGGGTGAGACGGACGAGGCATCCTTCCCACCCTGGATTCTCTGTCGGGAGTGAAGGAAACTGCCAAGTATTGCATACTATATGTACTTATGCTCAGAATTTGATTCTGAGCATAAGTACACATTTTTCAACCCGCTTTCGCCGACGACTCCTGAGCTTCATGATTTTCAAACCTGTTTACATGTAGATTCTAATCCACACCTGCGCGTTCCATTTATTTTTTCCCATTCGCAAACGAAATATGCGGCTTCCTGCACCATTTTGCGATCCGGGGCGCGGCCGTGGATCCAAAATGTTGTTCTCGTCTCCATAGATGGAGCTTCCCGCAAATGGCGCTACCGTAACTGGAGGTGGTTGAGACGCATCTCAATTTATCGTAACTACCTTTGTGAAGCTGATTTCAAATCCGCCCTCAAAATCGGCCTTATTGCTTTTTGCGATGAGTTATGCCCATTTTTGCTACTCATGTACAGCCGCTGATGTTTAGTGTACAATGAGGCCACTTAGCAAAAAAGAGTAAGTCTCTCTTTCCTCAGACAGGCATCTGCAGGTTCGTCTGCCGAACGTGAAAATACACACTAGCCAAAACATTGAGTTTGTCAAAATGAGATAGCAAGTGGAGAAAATCTTTTTACACCGCTGTGTTCACAGTACCAAAAATGGGCTAACTCGAGGCGAGAGAGCAGTTCAACCGATTTTGAGAACCAATTCGCAAGCAGTGTAGCAAGCTGCAAGAGGCAATGTGCACCTCCCTATTAGTGGCCACACTGACCAAGTATCCTTCTCTCGTCGGTTGGGAGGGGATATCAACAACATATATTGAGAGGTCACTATTGAAGTAATTGCACAGAAATTGAATACACGCTTTAGATAGGACAATTTTGGACTTGAACACGTCTTTTGCTTCACTCGATCAGTTTGTAGGATGCACTCACGGGTATCTGTTGCGCTAGATGTATGGAAGACTAAATATTGATGCTAACTCTCATTTAGGTTTAGTGCAAAACGTTGATATCATATTAAGCGATCTCTCGCATGCACAGTACAGGCCATTCACCGCGTACTCGGTATCGCACCGCTCACACGCATGTGTTCCACGTACTTTGACATCATTTCTGGGGTCGTTTTAAAATGTCGGGCAGCCACTGGGATCACCAAGCTGAAGCAGTTGCGACTTGTCACCACCACTTCTGCGCCCTCCACTTAGGATTTCACCTATACCAAGTCAGTTATGTACCGCCTGTATGTGGTCAATTTCTCTGAGTAAATATCGACTAAAGAACTACCAATAAACTCGGATGTGAGGAATCCCCACTGAGTTGGCCGCAAAGAATTCATATTTCAATTATTTTGTTATGTTCTCAATGCGTCTCGTAAAGTTTGATCCTAGAGTAACAGTGGTGAGCTACAAATTGAGTCGTCTCAGACAACAAAACTTTTCGTAGACATAGAGCTGAGAAGCTGCCTCATCTCTGTTAGCACTACAGGAAGAGGAAGGAAGGTTTGTAACCTATTCGGTGTGAGGGATATTGTTCGTGAAAAAATAAAACTAGAACTGGGAACAGTTCCAGCACCTAACTGAATAACTATGAAGATTTGACAAGATTGAGCAGGCACTTAAAATATTCGAGGAATTCCTTTAAGTAAAGGGTTGAAAGGGAATTGTTCCAGATATCTGCAACCAATAGAGGTCGTTCTACTAGTAACTAGCTACTATAGAACGACCTCTATTGGTTTAGCAACTAGATGTTCACTAATCTTGAACCATTTTCGGTATGCAGAATAGCAAGGAGACGAATTGAGGTTGGGCAGAGACGTGATGGAATGTACCAACGAGAAACAAAATGGAAAAAAATTGTTGCTAAAGCGTCCTCAAAATCAAGCAAGCGCAAAACGTTAACGGAAAATAACTTTCTCTCGAACGCTGTGGAGGATTTGCAAGTGATTATTTTATTAGGCATTAATTTCATTAAGCAGCGCTCTCAACCATGTTGCAGTTTGTTACGCATATGAATAGGAGGTTGCCGAGGGAAACATATTGTGCAGTTTACGATTTACCACTGAAAACCCACCTGTACGTCCTCTGTTAGACTAAAGACGCAGTGCTTGCTAGCTTTTAACTTAGATTCCAGCCTAATCGAGAGCAGAGAACTAGATCATTAACAACACATCTATATTTGAGGCCTCTCATTTTTAACGTCTCAAGCCTATCCGATATGACGGCAACAAAAAGGTAGCCTTGATCAGGGGAGCATCTGTAGAATACAATTATTCGAGGAATTCTCACAATTCTCATAAACGTTTACTGCACTTTCTCCAGTTTGGCAACATTCTTTTTCAGGGATGGGGTACAAACAAGAGGAGCATATTGCAAATGTGTCACAATACATATTTTGCGTAACGTAACAACTATTCAAGAACCCTTGCAGTGAATACTTTTCAAACTTATAGAGAGGGAGGACAGGTTTTTTTTTCGTTATTGACTCCCATGGAAGGTGAAAATGAAGGCAGTGTTCAAGCTGAGGATCAAATTGGAGTATTGGGCATCAGAAGATGCACGAAACGATATCGATTACAGTGCTGTACGAATAATAGCTGCGAAGAGCCGTCGAAAGTGGTCAAAAACCATTTTTCGACGATTTTGATGAGTTCTTCCTAAATAATAAATAATAAATACGAAAGCGGTTTCTCAAAAACGAATGATGCCATTTTTGGGGAGAAGGGGGGGGGGGAAGGAGGGAATAATTGTTCGTATCCACCCACAGCCAAAATTCCGACGTGAACAGCCTTCTACAGGAAGAGCAATAGTGATGCATGAAGTGAGAGCGCAAGTTATTGTCTAAGTTTTCTCTAAACTTAGACAGAGAGGTTTGAAAAAGAGATGATCTATGAGGTTGATGAGTTACAGGAAAGGAGAGGAGCGCAAGTAATTGTCCACGCGTTGCTCAACGTAGGTGAAAATGTGATCTACGAGGTGGGCGAGATACAATGCTGAGAGCAAAATCATTTTTGTTCTGTCCATATTTATCTGAGTTCTTCCATTCTTTTAAGCTTCGAACCACTGCCTGAGTTCAGGGGAGGGACCGCAACAATGATGTGTGGAGGACTGTCCTGCTTTCCACCTTACTTTTACTGTCCATAAGATTTCACAAGGATAGACATAAGTTAGTAGTGATTCATGGTCCCATACAAAAACTTATCAGAATTTTACTCTCTCAGGCTTCTCAGGGCAGCTCATTCCAAGACTTGTGAGTATGCTGGCGTTTTCCCTAAAATTGGCCAAGGCAGACCAATTCTCCATCCTTGGACCCATATCCTAGTGTTTTCCCTACAAATGGCCACGACAGACCCATTCTTCATCCGTGCACCCGTATCCTTGGGTTTCCCCCACTACTCGGCCAGGCCGACCCATCCTTCATCTGTGGACCGGTATACTGGCGTTTCCCTACTATTGGCCACGGCAGACCAATTCTCCATCCTTGGACCCTTATCCTGGTGTGTTCCCTACGAATGGCTACGACAGACCCATTCTTCATCCGTGCACCCGTATCCTTGGGTTTCCCCCCACTACTGGGCCAAGCCGACCCATCCTCCCTCTGTGCACCCGTATACTAGCGTTTCCACCACTACTGGGCCAGGCCGACCCATCCTCCATTTGTGGACCCGTATGCTGGCGTTTCCCTATTATTGGCCACGACGGATCCATTCTTCATCCATGCACCCATATTCTTGTGTTTTCCCCACTACTGGCCGCAGGCAGAGCCATTCTCGATCTGTTGACCCTTATCCTGGCGTTTACCTCACTACTGGGCCAGGCCGCCCCATCCTCCATCTATGGACCCGTATACTGGCGTTTTTCCCACTACTGGGCCAGGCCGACCCATCCTCCATCTGTGGACCCGTATGTACGTTTTCCCTAAAATTGGCAACGGCAGACCAATTCTCCATCCTTGGACCTTATCCTGGTGTGTTCCCTACGAATGGCTACGACAGACCCATTCTTCATCCGTGCACCCGTATCCTTGGGTTTCCCTCTCTACTGGGCCAAGCCGCCCCATCCACCATCTATGGACCCGTATTCTGGCGTTTTTCCCACTTCTGGGCCAGGCCGACAATTCCTCCATCGTGGACCCGTATGCTGGCACTTTCCCCACTACTAGGCCCGGCAGACCCATCCTCCATCTGTGGACCCGTATGCTGGCGTTTTCCCTAAAATTGGCAACGGCAGACCAATTCTTCATTGTGGACCTGTGTACTGGCGTTCTTCCCACTACTGGGCCAGGCCAACACATGATCCATCCGTGGATCCGTGTACTGGCGTTTCTCCCACTGTTGGGGCACGGCGGACCCTTTCTCGATCAGTGGTTTCCTATCCTGGTGTTCTGGTTTTTTTCTCCTGAACTATGGAGCCCCGGCACATTTGTCCATCATCAGTGCACCCGCACTCTCGTAAATCTCGAGAACAATGGAGGAAAGTTAGGAAATATTCAGAGTTTGGTCAATTGTGCTTTCAGGAAATGTCACAACAGCTTAGGATGACCCGTTCTTCCTTCGTTCTTCTTTTGAATGTCTGCGAGACCGCTAGAGTAAAGTCCCGCGGCGAAACCCTGAAAGCACTGTCTAAACCTCTCGCTTTCATCATTGGAGACTGTATCCATTTTTCAGTCAGTGCCGATCTTACGGTGCTTTGTTAAGAGGATCGACTGGTAACAGAGGTTCGGTAAGATTGAATGCAATTTATTCGGGGTCAAAACAAGTGAATCCGTATTGGAGTGGAGTCGGCTCTGATCCGGCGAATGTCTGAGTTGGAGAAAAATTCCGGTGCTCTGGCGATGAAGCGCCCCGCGTCCGAAATGTATAATAGAAACGAGCAGTCGTGATTGTACTAAATGAGGCACCGGAATAGCATCACCTTACCAAATTTTAGACATTCAAGATCAAAAATCTAATTTGATTTTAATTGCCTATCAGTGTCGACATAGGCCACTGAGACTTATCGAGAAAACGGTAGACATGCAGCATGCGTGCAACTGTACAGGACGCTTAATCGGCACATAACTCGAAATAACACCTCGTACTGATGTGGCAAAGTCGGCTGAATTACTACCCCTTGATTTCCCTTTTTGATAAACTTTCTGAAGCCTTTGCTCATGCAACGATTTCACCTACTAGTGATAACTGGGAAAAATGCAAACACGTCACAAGATTACGCAAACATAACGGTCAGATTGAGAAAGAAATGGTAAAACAGTGTGGCAAGTCAAATCAGTTCAGCTATGTAACGAATAAAACAAGTGCTAAGGCTTAGATTCCCACATTATTATTGATTTATTCAGTTCTGATGAGATCAAGACGGGAATTTTTGCAGATTCGTTTAGGAATGTATAGCAGAAAGATAGTGGGTGTCATTAGCTGCCTCCAACACATTAGAAATCTAAGGTTCCATGAGAATTTCTGTGCGTTTCGACATGCAAACGATCTATACTTTTTTGCATTGTGGTCCACTCGCGTACTCAGTTTAACCAGATAGTTTTGCCCATACATCCATCAAAAAAGAGTTGCGACGGAAATTAGTCTGTCTCCATAATCTCTAATTAAGGTATTGACGACCATACATTTTTTTTTCGCGTGTCTGGCGCATAAGACCAGCTGCGTGAAAAGAGGTACGCTGCTGGTCTGTGATTGGCCGATTCATGTGAGCGTCGCAGCTGCAGCCCTCGAGAGTATGAGCAGTTCTGCGTGGATATCCTCAGCTTTTCTATGTTTGAGTTGGACAGATGAATGTTATCGGAACCCACAAACTGCAAGGAGGTGGCCACCAATGTCATTTAGTGCGTCGAATTTGAGGAAACAATCTGGACCTGAGAAGCATACGCGTGCGGCGCGGTCGCGTCGCGGCGTACGTCTTGACCGCCACCCATAAGACCAGAGCGCCTTCCAACCTTCAGCGGCCGCAAGGTCCCGGCGCGATTATAAGCAGAATATTGATATTGAAGAGGATCGACTCATAAAACCGACTTGGATTATGTTTTCTCGAGGTTCACTAACATTATCGAACGAGAAATTAGATGATATAGACGCGAATTTTGTGCTCCAAGGCTAAATTAAGTTCGCGCAAGGTGTTCTGAGTTTTATAAATGAAGCCTGACGAGAGTGTACATGTTGCTATTCCCATAACTTAGGAAGGAGTGCAAAATGCAGCAGGCCTCTCTCATTGTGTGCCTATCATAGGAGGTTTTCCTATCTACAGTCTGTTAGCTCACAAAGGGCGCCCGATCTGACGTTGTCCGCAATTACTACCTCATCACGTTTTCGGCTAATTGATCCAATTTTTGCGCTTCCTTTAATATGCATGTGGTGTGATTCCTTCCACTCTGATGTTTCCCTACCGTCATTCGCTAGAATATCCTTCCACATGCATTCTGCGGACAAAGTCGCAATTGCAGACAAATTCGGATAAAGCGCCTTCTGTCACAGAAGTTCTGTGAGCTAACAGACCATACTTATTATTAATTGGCAATTCATGTGTGTTATTGTACACGAGAACCAGCCATCAAAAATGGAAAACACCTAAACCACTGTGTTCAGCGTGTCGAGTTAAGTGCGAAAATGCTGTGAATTTTGTTTTTCTTACCGCGGTTTAAAGGTGTTTCGAGCCACTTTTGTCATGTTCAGACATGTTAGGTCCTTATAATGACCGAAATTTGTTTTTACCATGGTCGGAATGAATGAGATAGGGCAGTGATTTCAGGACAGTATAAAAGGAAAGAAACGAGAAGGATATCTTTATAATGAAGAGAAGGAGTCTGACGGGCGACCCATGGTACGGATGTGAGGAACATCAGCACGTATGTAAGCAAATATGCAGAAACAAATATGCAGAGATTTTCATGTCGGTCGAACATATGCAAGTCGCTGAGCACAAAGATGTACTTTAAGTTCCGTGAAAACTTCGAAAACCCCTAAGTTATGGGTTTCTTTGGCCGAGAATTTTGAAATTCTCGGCCAATGGACGAGAGGCGATGGACGACAGATGGGTACACGACAAAGCGAACGCCTCTAACATTTCTTGAGGGAAACTTTTTTTCTGGGGATGACCAGTGTTTCGTGTCGAACGTCGCCCTTCCTGTTCTTGGTCTCCTGTAGAGCGATTTCATGGAATTTGATTCGCCCTGCCGCTTCGAGAAGAGCGTAAGATCGGCGTCTGTGAAGACTGTTCTGGCGTTATAGGTGCAGAGCATGTCTCCTTAGCATGTAGTGCTTATGTCGACTTGGTCCGAAATCAAAGAAGTCCTGCGCAACGATCGCCTCCCAACGGCTGCCGTACCGTCCGACGTCTGAGACGGCAGAGCGCGGTGTGCGGGGTATTGAAACAGAAAGTGTGCTGGACAGGCAAGTATAAGTTTTCCCCATACTGAGCAGCCTTTCACCACAGGTAGTCGCCGATCTAAGTGGAACAGGGAAGCAACCTTGCGACTGATACTTGCAAGACGGTGGAGACTCCTGACCGTGCTTTACTGTTAGCTAGGCTTCCAGTTGCCTAAAAAAGTGGAACCCCTTCTCAGCTTGGGAGACCCTACCGGAGGATATACCTCCGCTAGGGTCCTCTGCATCGAAGTCCCACACCCATTGTCATCCCTGCGCTCCTGTGAGGCGGTAAACCGTCGCGCGACGAATATTAAAAGCATAAATATATTGATTGGCGTGTGAGTAGCAAAAGAAGTTGTTAAGAGGTTTTATTTCGGCTAGCGTTTCAGCTAATCGTCTTCGAAACGAATGTAATACTGTAGAGATTCATGAGGAGTGCTCAAGAAAGAGAAGGCATGATGGCGACGATCATTGCTCAATGACAAAATACTCCCAGCAGCATGCGTCAATCAGATATCACGAGCACGCACAGATTCGCGGAGGATCTTCAATAAACACCTGTCAACGTGGTATGGTAACACTGAATGAGGATAACAAACTGGACAAACTTCGCCTACCGCTTATATCTTACTACGTTCCGCAGACGTGCATTACTCAGCCAAGGTCCGAAATTCTCTGAACAGGCTCCAACTTCACAACGGGATCGTTTTCAAATTAGGTGCCCAAACAGAAATTCTAAAAATTGGGCAGTACGAACGCAGCCTAAACATTGTAATGTGTCAAGTAGAAACCCCGCAGCATCTCATCTCAGTTCCTGCCTTAACCCCTCAATTGAATGCAGTCAAATCTAACTACGATTGTTGGCAGGTGAAACATACACACGAATGCGAGGCGAGCGTAGCGAGCCCTAAGAAGCCCTGACAGCCCGACGTTAGCCGGACGATCAGGCTGGTATTCGAAATGAAAGCAGTTCTTTCTTCGTCAACTTCAACTCAAACACAGTTTAGGCAGATATTGAGAATCAAGAGTTCCTTTACAGATCATATCTATCTCATCTTCATGAGGGCAACTTTCTTCGGAGACCATTTATCAGAACTTGGACAAATGCTACAACATCAGCCTCACCTGTAAATCGCGCTGCTCAGGTTGCAGAAAGATGTTTTGGACTTCTTTTATTGGAGCAAGACAAAGACAGAGATAGCAATTTTTGTCCTGAAGATTTTTTGCTTTCTTACAGAGTATTCCGTCGGAAACGGATTTTGGGACAAACGTTAGGCGCGGTATTGTTGTGTCTTCATAGTTTTGTTTTGTTACTCCTCTCAAGCTAGTTTTCTCACTGTTCCATTCTTTATTCTTTTTTCTTTACTCTCCACATCGCAACGGAACGACAAAGTTCGTACTACATTCGTCGAGAGTTTGGAGGTTCGCTTAAACACTGCATGCGTTCGTTTCGCACCTTCGACATTATATGCTTGGATCTTTTTCTGAGCTCTTCTACGTCGTCGAGCATTCCTTCTTGGGCTCTTCTACCTTGAATTCTTGTTTCGGGCGTGCCAGCGACATCAAAGTCTACATTTCCCATAGAAAAATCAAACCTGCCCTCCATTCTGAAGCTAAAACTGATTGAATAACAAACATGCGTCGGAGATGGTGGCGATTCGCATAAGAAGTGAGCACACGACCCATGGTACGTTGCGTATTAGTTTGCAGTCTTTTTTCCATACGGGTAGTGCTCCATGGAAGCGGGATGGAGAGATGGTCGACCGCTCATCAGTACAGCACAGTGAAAACTGCTCCCAACTGTTTTCTTCAGATGGAAGAATCTCCATTGAATAAGATAACATGCAGTCTCCTCTTGTTAGTGGCCACATTGTCAAAGTCAGTTTCTGTTCTCCCGGCAACAAAAACAGGGATGAAAACAGGCTCGCTCAGATATTTCTCTTTTTTTCTGAACAGGTCCTGGTGCCGAAGGTGCAGAGACGGTGTTCAAAGCTGGCTGCAAAAGTTTCTCTCAAAAGATGCTAAAGCGTGAGCTGGTCATCTCTCGGTACTCAACAGCGACTATACCAACGACAAGTGGTCTTTTCAAAATTATGAGAAGTAAAACTTTGGTGGTCATTTAGCATTCCCTCGTCATTTGGAGAAAACAGCATGACGAGCAAAAGAAACCAGATAAATGGACATCATGGCGCAGGTTAGAAAAGTCCAAAGAACTATTATATAATGATGTCCTTCTACCATGTCGTGAGCTGTACTGGCTATGATGAGATGACCAAGCCTGAGACCCCTACCCCGCTGAAAAAAAAACCTTTCAAATACGAATAACATCATCAGCGAGAACACTCTGCAGTCACATCAGCTCCAACAACTTGAGGGAGTAGATTGAGAATGAGTTTAGGTTCAACTATCCAGGTGCCAAAAGCTTGTGTAGCGTTGACAGAATTCACCTGAAATATTACATTAGGTTGGTGCAAAAGTTTTGTCGTTTTTCTTCCTCGTCGACTGTACTTTTTTCACAATTCTACTCAACTAGAACCTTGACAAGAGTATAATCTCTATGTTTGATAGAGAGCATTAATCGCTTTACGAGCACATCTCTGCCCCTATCCCCCCTCTGGGTTCAGAATACAACAAGCTGCGGAGCGGAAAATGGTAGGTGGAAGTTGAATAGAAATGGAAGACAAGTTTTTGTGAATGTCTGTTTCGTCTCTAAACCCCTAGACAGACAATCTATCCGAGAAAGGACCACTCCCAGACTCGTCAGTAGGGGGAAGAGTGCACTTCAGTTAAGATTAAAGTGAAAGTACTCATGTAACGGGGTCTGAGTCTATATAGGACAAATAAGAGTGAATTAGGGGCGAATAGTGGTCAAGTAGGTCACCAATCAATCAGCTTCTTTTAGCATTTTGTAACTTACCAAAGCGTATCTTAAGAGGAGTTTAGAAAACGTAATGTTTCGTAATTTTAGTTAACCAGAATAATCTTGTGCCAATAAGTTGATGAATTCAGTTAGCATAATTAGGATTCTATGTAACGCACTTAGGGACAGACCATTCATTTTACGTAGATACGGACTCAGTAATGCAGTACATCTTTCTCCAATTCATGAGGTAAGAACCAAATTGGTTGAAAGCTAACCTAACAGTTCTGTGGCGCACTTTTTGAATAACTAGGCTATGTGTACAGGACACATAAAAGGAATTAGGGCAAGTCCCTTACCCAATTCTTTGTCTTTTGCAACACATTCCTCTGACGTTCTCGGACTCATCTCGTTGACTTAGTACTAAGATCTTTTTGTAGCTTCCTTGGGAACTACTGAAGAAAGGGTCTACGACTCAGGGACGCCAAGGAAGCAGCACTTCCGGTCTAGTTCAAGCCCCGAAACCGGCAAGTGCAAAAATCCTAGGAACGTTGACTGTGTTCTTCATATTACCCTTACTAACTAATCGATCACTTCATGCTCTCAGATTAGGTGCCTTTAACTTCTCACAATGAGTAATTTACTAGAAGGTCGTGTGGAGGGTCTGCCCGTGTTTTAAAGGCAGTGCCTCACCTCATGTTGGGTATCGAGATATCCACAGATTCAGGTGCAGCTCGAAGCGCTGATTCCAATGGTGTGCTTGATGCCAGAAAACACCCCCAAGAAACCCTTCTTTTGAGGCAAAATTAGATACAGAAGCGGAAGAATCACCTTGTTAGGAATCTGGCAAAAGCAGAAACCGTGCCGCACCCGCAGCAAGCTCTTGCTGCGGAATGAACCCTCTCGTCCACTTTCCGAGAATTTTGAAATTCTCTGCGAAAGAATCTCGTAACTTATGGGGTTTTCGACGGTTCCACGAAACTTAAAGTACATCTTTGTGCTCAGCTGCTCGTGTATGCTCGACTGAGATGGCAATCTCGAATGCGGCCTATGAGCTGAGACACTGCCTTTAAGGTGTTCGGCCAGCATTCTGCTCTATACAACGCAACAGACCGGACTACTGTGAGCTAAATCTTTGATTTCAGTATCAATGGGACCTTCCTATCGCACATCACACCCGCTACATGCCCCCACTTGTTCCACGCAGCTTTCGCTCTACATTCAGCTTTCATCAACGTGTTACCGTCAGCTGCGATACAGGATCAGAGGTATCTAAACGCGGAGGCCTTCGGAATTTCCTCATTATCGATGGCTATCGTACCTGGTGTTTGTTCCCAGCATTCAAGGTACTGTGTGTTCTTTAGGTTAAGTTTAATCCCGTATCGCTCAAGCCGATCTTTCCAAGCCTGCACCTCTTTGTGGAGTTCCTCCCTAGTGCGTGCAGCGACTACGTCGTCTGCATGAAGAAGCGTCCATGGTACTCCAAACTGGAGATCACTCGGCACAGTGTCCATGTAAAGAATGAAAAGAAGCGGTGAGAGAGCAGAGCCTTGATAGACTCCCACGCGGACACAAAACGGTGCTGATACTCCTGTAGTGCTTCTGACTGAGCTCGAGACTTCCCTGTAGAGAAGCTGCACTCAACTGTAGTCCTCTTCGTGGACCCCATGAGCGCGTAGTGCCATCCAAATCAGTTCACGGAGTATCCTATCGAAGGCCTCCTCGAGGGCAACAAAGGCTAGATGGACGGTTTTATTCTTCTCACGATGCTTCTCAGTCAGCAGTCGTACGGCATGGATCGCACCGGTTGTGCTACAGTCCTTGACGAACCCACACTGATTCCGCGTTACTTCACGATCTCTCGAAGCCTACTGTCCAGAACTCGTTCAAAGATCTTCATCTTGTGGCACAACAGCCTAGTCGATAGGTACGTTGTACAGGCTGCTACGTCTCCTTTTCTTTTCCAAATAGGTACTGTTGGTGTGGGAACTCTTCGTGCACGTAGTATCGTAGTGTTCGTGCTAACGATTAAGAATGTCCAGAATTTGATGGAACAAACGGCCGCTTCTATTTCGGACTTGCATGACATGCCTTAAGTGTTCAGTTGCAAGTTGCCTTGCTTTTGCAATAGGGTAGTCTTCTCTCCTTCAACAGTGTCAAAGTCGTCATACATATCTTTATAAAAAGCCACCTTTGCAGCAGATACGGCTCTCTTCACCGCAGACTTCGCTTCTCTGAATTCCCGCATATTCTCGTCTGACCTCGTCTCCAGCAATTTTTTGTACGCGTCTTTCTTCCTCTTAATAATGCTTTGTACCACCCCTGACCACAATGAAGTCTGCTTGTCGATGAACGGTCTACCTGGTTTAGTGATACCGAGAAGGCTTCCTGCTCCTTCGTGATTGCTCGCTCCAACCGCGATCATTTCGTGTAGCTTCTCCGAAAGAGGCAGCACTTACTACAACCTTGACCACACGTTGCAACTCTCCTCCACGCTCAGTCATTTTCCACCATTTGATTCGTTGCAGCAAGTCGCATAGGGCGCCGATGTTGGATTCCCATGCCCATGACAAGATAACGATGTTGAGGCGCGATACCATCTGAGGGTATCACTTTGGCGTTGATGATGTTCTTCAGATCCTTGCGCCGCACTATCGTGTAGTCAATTTGTGTCGCAACCCCTCCACTGCGGTATGTAATAAAGTGTTCGTCTTTCTTCTCGAAGAACGTGTTCGCTACAGCCAAATCCGCAGCTTCAGTACAATTGAGGAGCATTTCCCTTTCTTCGTTTCGTGTTCCATAGCCTCTACATCCATGCGACCTCTCGTAGCCATCTCTACAGAACCCGACATGTCCATTAAAGTCACCACCGATTATTATGCTTTCATTTTCATTAAAATCCTGCGTGACCCCTTCGAGATTGCGGTAGAAGCTTTGCTTCACATCGTCGGTGCATCCGCACTGTGGAGCGTACGCAAACTCAACACGTAGTTCGTCGCCTCTTTAGGTTATCTTGTATAACATGAGGAGATCGGAGATGCTGTGAACGCCCATAACGAAGTCTCGGTAGGTGTCGTTGACAATGATTTCAACTCCATTGCGTGCAAGCAATGTCGACTCTGCGCTTCTTCAAAGTCCCAGCGAATTTATGGCTTCTCGCTGTTAACGTCCCGACATTTATCGATGCTAGACGGATCGTGTGCTTGTTTCGCTTGCTTGAGTGGCCTTTGAGAGCCGATAGTCCTTGCCTACACTTCGCAACATCCGGACTACTTTGGTGATGCGCATCAGCTCTGGGGTATGCCCTACCTTTTTAAGTAATTCCTTTAGGAGCACAATCCATTATTTTCTTCTGATGCGACGTAGTGTTCCTCGGCCGACTTGTCGCGCAGTCTGACGCCGAAATCGCACAAGGGAAGTATTTCCCACCCATGGAGTGGACAAGGGACTTATTTGTTAGAGGCGGCCCCTAATCGCATCTCATGCTTCTCCCAGTCCTCAGAATGCGGGCTTTTGGTAGGACCCAATGTGCAGGGTACAGCCTACAAACTAGCACTTGCACACACCCACACGCGTGAATGCATGCTCATACCCAAATGCCGGCCGCACGAGTCGACTCCAAAGCTGCAGAACTAAGGAGTCCAGTCCATCCCCTAGATCGACCAGCGTCGCAAGGCAAGCGCATGGCTGCTTTTGGTCCGCGATCAACCCCATATCCACCGCCCGGGCTCGCGCCACGTAGCCTCGCAGCAACTCGGCTGTGATCCCTCCAATGAGAGAGATCCGTGGAGCGCAAAGGCTTATGTTAACACCTAATAAATAGATACACACCAGGGATGAGCAGATTACCCGTTTTGCCGTTGTCCCTAGGTTTCGGGCTATCCGTTATCCGCACCGTTATCCGGACTCTTGGCGCCGAATAACGATGCGCCGGAAGTAGTGGCTTCATTTTGCACATCCTCAACAGAAGAGAGCTTCCATTCCAAGAAGTATTATTCGATCCTGCGCGTTTGACTTCATCAGTTGTTCACGTAGAATCTTGTAGCAAGGCAGTAGAAGGTCATACATATTAGAGCCTGCCAGGAAAAAATACCTTTGCTGACGTTCTCTGGGTCCTCCGACAAGGTGAGGCAATAGCTTCAAAACCATCACTTACTTGTACAATTGTCAACAACGTTGGCTAGTGTCCGGCCACTAACAACGTTGAAATTGCTGACCACCGATGAGCGGTGTTTCTTCCTCGCAAGGCTTACTTCGAGTGTTCATTGATCCCTACTGTTTCTATCAATTTTTCTCTTGATCAAGTGGCGCTTAAAAGTCAATACTATCATAACAGTCAGTCAGTACTAGGAGGCTTATCAGAACTCCAGAAAAGATGTATGAAGCGAAGCTTCGGTTCCCTTCAGCTTCCTCTCCCTCAGCCCAGCCCAAAACAAAGCTGTAGAAGAAGCAGCATTCGGGGACTTCACGTTTGTACTGAAAAAGACGTTGGCGCGATATCCCAGATATTTTCGGAATGGGGGTAATCAATGCCTCTTTCCATAACACAGGCACCTCACCTAGAATCATGGAAATTCCAAACAAATGGTGTGCCAATCAAATTAGAAAAATATCCAAACATTACTGGAAACAGCTGTTTTTATGGCACACTCTAGGTACTATAAATACATCTCTTAATAACGATTAGAATGGCGAATTTTGATCCATAACATGTCGTATCTCACTTTTATCACCTTCAATGTTCGGGAAGGTAGTGCCTTGTAGCATCTGAATCGCTTATCCGTTATCCGATATCCGTTATCCGGTCACTTTTGGCCTATCCGTGCACCGTTATCCGGGTCGTGGGAAATCTCGTATCCGCTCATCCTTGATGCACACGTGGTGTCTCAATAACACCAACCACTCCGACCGAACAGATTTCTGCGATGAATATCTGGGAATCGATATGGAGGAACAGTGTGGTCTAGGTAGACTTCGCACTTGTCGAATCTTTCATATATTTAAAGTAATTCTGCTAAAGAATTGTAGGGGTCCAGTCGTTTGACACCATGATAACGTCGGGCCCACCCTTGCCAGAATTGTGAGACTGGATCTCGAACAGTTTCATTCGAAGTGTTTTTCTGTGTTTATTTTACAAAGGACTTACGCGTTAGCACACCGTCTGGTGCTTTCTGCTCCCTATTGAACACAAGGAGGAAATGATGTTTTTCCTCTACTTGCCGTTCTTCATTCTAAGCCTACAAATAAAGTCAATCGACATTCCTGAGAAACAGCTTGATGAATTGTAGAGAAAGAAAAGCGCTGTCAGATGATGTGGGGCACGTTAAGGAAAACTGGAATTGGATAGAAAAGTCGCGACCGGAAGAAAGAACGCAAGGACTCATGTTAACACCTTACAAGTAGTCAAATAAACAGTGGAATGATTTCCATACTCTCTGTGCGCCCGAAATAGACCGAAACCTCTAAAATTACACACTGTTGAAACGGGTATGAGCAGAAACTTTTTCTTGGCATTATACAGTTTCTGCTTAGTCTCATTTTAATATTTGTGTTGTTTTCAGCAGAGAGAAATCAGTAAAAGTGGGTGAGTATTCAAGTACACCAAAATGATTAAATCACCATTTTCCAATGCATATGTTTTGAGCATCCAGAAACTGGATTTTCTATGTACAAGTCTTGATGACATAGGTAACTGCCATATCCACGCTCATCGTAGCCGAAAACACATGCGACACACTTTGGCGATCAGAATTTCGCCGAGCGAGTGCTCAGTTTGGTCAAACTGCCCCTTTATACGACTCTGCAGGCTCGTCAAATAACAATTAGGCGTCATAGTCGGCATTCACGGATGCTGTGCAGCCGGCGTAGTTTGGCCGCCGAAAATTATACTTACTACCGTGAGAAGTATTTTAACACTTGACAGGAAGGAAAGGTAGAAGATCTTGGGATCACTTGATTTTTTGTAACTTTCTGCTAGTACTAAAGAATGTCGTGTTACTAACAGTACCTATCGTTAGAAATTTCTCGAGAAGCCAATTTTCGCTCATTTTGAGCAACAGAGCCAAGCATGATTGCTGCCAATCCCGAACGAATCTTGGAAGGCAGTGTATCACCTCAGGAATCGCATTCGAGATTCCTACGTCAGTGGAACATATGGGAGCCGCTGAGGACAAAGATGTACTTCAAGTTTCATGGGAACGTCGAAACCCCGCAAGTTCCGGGTCCATTTGGGCTAGTGGATGAGAGAATTGATTCTTCAGCACAAGCTTGTGAGGGTGCGGCATGGTTTTCCAACACGGAAATACTTGTTCAGTGTATAACACTTACTGCTGAGGAGTTCATTTTGTGATCTCAACTTCTCAGTTGCGTGGAGAATTCGTCCGCCTGAATATCAAATATTATCTTAAAAATAGGATTTTCGAGCGCTTTCTCAGATTTCATGTACATTTTTGGAATCAGTGTGTCGAGCTGCATCGGATTCTGTGGATATCTCGATACCCAATATGAGCTGAGACATGGTACGTGTAATGATAACTATTTTTCAACGTATGTCCTAAACAGCGTGATAAATGTAATGCATGTACAGAGAACTCCAAACGGACGTAGACAAGGATCGGGACCACGGCGCGGCTCTCTTGGGGAGAGACATGGGCGCTCAACGTGGAGGGCGCCTGCGCCTCTGCTCAAGAGAGCCACGCCGCAGTCCTGACTCCTGTCTGCGTTCGCTTGGAGTTTCCTGTATGTATGTATGGTAGCAAAGATGAGGAAGCTGGTTGCAATATCATGTTGCATTCAAGATTTGAAAAATAATTGTGGAATGTAAGGTGTTCAAATTTGGCAGCATGTAAGAATGGCTGGTGGTTATCCCTCAGTCCGTCGGCAACAACCATGACAACGACAACTGGTCCTCTCAAAATTTCAAGAGGTTCAACTTCCCCAGTACCTGCATATTTCCTGGTCATTTGGAAAAAAAACAGTATGTAGGGTGTGAGGAAAAACTGGACTAACGGATACAGCGTAATGCAGAGAAGTGTAAAGGACTGGTAGTTAATGCCTGCAAATCGTTTCTAGGCTCTCATCGACAATAAACCTAACTTTCTACGGAAGTACCACGGCTTATCGCTATAGCAACTCCAAAATTTGAGATCAGAACGAGTCTCTCAGAGAAAAATCGTATCTGAACGACTTCGTGGTTTCGGAGGAGGCGCCCATGATAATCTCCAGCTTTGAACATATTTAAGAGCTTTCGAACCTCAGGCATAGTCCCAGCAAAGTCTGTCATGGAAATGATGGTGGAGACCCTGCATTTCATGAGATATCACAAGTATGACTCCAATTCAACATTTGGAACCCAGTCTGCTGATAAAAGTCGACCTGCATTGCGGAAATGGCGTTGGTGCTACACTGTTTACGAATCAGCTGTTTTCGCCTGCAATCGCTCAGTTTTTTAATGAAGCAGTTTGTTCCGTGCAATTTTCCTACCCGTTTTTACATCAGTGTTGATTGAAGTTGTTTGTTTCCTTTCTAATCTTACTTGTAACTAGCTTATTTCCCTTTGCTCAGCATATAACACCCAATCTTCTATTTAGTGTGGTTGTACTACTACCATTTTACCATGTCGTTTTTTCATGATTAATACATTTTCACAGCATTTATTGCATATATTCCATTTCTATTCAATTTTCGAACTTTTCACACTCGGAAAGCCTGCAATGTCTCGCAAATATCCAAGTGCGTTGAGGAAATACGTGCAGATCAAATTAGTGTTACCGACTTTTTGCCCCCATCCTGACAATTCGACCATTTTGTTCAACCGCAGCGAAATCGGAGCATCCGAAAATTGCTTTCCCGTAACTTTCAATAGAAATGAGCCTCATACTCGTGCTATTCACAGTCGGGAGCCAAAGATTATGTTGAAACAATGGAGTTGGAAGTTTTCATAGGTGCTGTCTTTAGGGGGCCCCTAGATGGATCATCTGTAGCTATCACTTCTTCAGACCGAGGCAATGAATTATCAGGCACGAATTGGGATTGTTTTTGCTGCTAATTCACATCCCAGAACCGGAGAACATCAACGGCTTCTTTCCCTCAAATGTGACACCTATTCAGACTATCTCAATCGATCAACGATAAAATTGGTCTTGTAATTCACGTCGTGAACACATGCACCTAAGCTAGAAAACGTGGGAGCTTAGACTCCTATAATCTCCTGAAAAAAATACCATAATTACAATCACAGAGTAAAGAGCGACGTAACCAAGAAGACCATTCAAGGCTGCAGAAACGATGCAGTTTGAAAATCTACTTAGTGGATAGGAATGACCTTAACAACATCCTCTATGTCAGGGTTTGTGAACTTACCCAACCGTTGCTTCTTGGCGCATTAAAACTGACTTACCAGTAATTTGTGCGGACTTCGTATATTACTGAAGAAGGGCTCAGAAGTCTCAGAAGCATTTTTAATTGAAAGCAGCCCCAAACAAAGTCACGGGAAGCTGATTATACTTTTTACCATACTTGCACTGATTTGCTCTGCTTTACTGTTTATATGAAGAATTTTGTACGTTTCAGTTCAGTTAGAATTAGTAGTGCGACATCTAATAATATCCGAAAGTGCGAATCACTTGCTTCATACCTAGTACTGGTAGTAGTATGGTGATGACAGCGACTCGTAGCCGATAACATCTCCACAGTTTTCACTGTCAAAGCCTCCATAAGTGATCATTCCTCCTGCCTTTCCACTTTGAATGTTCTGTTGGGCGAACCACACAGTAAAGATAGGTTTATCGAGACAGCCTGTGTAAGAACGATTGCTTAGTCTTGTTTGCCTTAAATACCATACAATTTTTTCCTGTAATTCTTAATATCCATGTGCCAGTGAGTTCTGTATTTAAAGTGCCAGTGAGATAAGTGCCAGTGAGCTCTGGATTGAAGAGCTCTTTGATGAATTTTTCCTTCTCCCCTTCTTCTTTGATCTTTTTTCCTTGTCTTTACTGGTGAAACCTAGAGAAACCGTGCACTTCCAGTCTAGTTCCGGTAACAGTGCATACGAACGGCATGGAAGGAACCCTGCTCTTTCTTTTCTAATTTTGATACAATTTCTTTTTCAAAAATTTGGGAATTAGAGCTACGTGTGTAGATGTGAATTATACAATACATATGTAGGCATTGCATAGTTTCTCAGCAGTCGCTCACCTTGGTCAATGAGGGTCATAATGAAGGGCTTGCTTCTACGTAGCCCCCTCAATTGCAGAGAAAGCAAGACCAATCATTCCATCGAATTCGGCCTGAAGATAAATGTTAAGTTGTAACATGAGTTTCCACTGTTTTAAAATTTTCGATGAAAAAAAAATTTGTAGAAAATCAGATAACAAGAGGTACCCATCGAGGTATGGACCACAACAGTCGCTGGGCTTTTGCTGTTTTTACAGCAGGAGCTCGACTCTCCTTCTCCAGAAGCTCGTGGATAACGAGGCAAAGAACTGAGTCGGGCAGTGCTAGAGGTTACTGCATTTGGCAAATCGATTCTTGCTCCGTAGAAATTCTTGTGATCTAATAACCAGCGCATGTTAGAACTAGATTTACGTCACATAATGCGAAATTAGAAATTCCTCTACGGTCTCTTCGCCTTTCCGGAGAGTTCGATCAACAAAATTAAGGCGCCCTCCGCGGTGTAGCAAAACGGTGTGATTTCCACAGAGCGAATGGACTAATCCCAAAATTCCACCGATTAGTATCCGTAAACGCTGATGTTTATGGTCACGGTGGAAGAAATTCCAGTTCAATTTGCTTCAATTCCAGAGAGAAAAACGGCATAATCAAAATTTTTGGGCTACCAAGATTGGTGCCTGTGCCTGAGACCGCTCGGCAAAAAAAACGGGGAGGGAAAGTACCAGGGAGAATGAGAATGGCCACCAGATTACTCCACCCAAATATGGTTAGTCTCATGCAACGTCATGGCAGAATTATTATTCGTGCGAGTGCAATTACTGGAATTGCATTTTTGAAGGGTTCACTCCGAACTTAATGACATTTCCAGAATAAGACGCAAAAATAGATATTATATACCAGAATGCTCGCGAGATCATGCGTGGTCGAAATCTAATCGCTATCCATTTATTAGAAGCCTTTGGAAATGCGTATGCGAAAACAGCGGAAACTTATGTTAGAACCCAATAAAAATGAGTGTGGCGCGATGATGTTCATAATACCGAAACTCCTTGTAATAGCTGTCTAAAGAGGTACTCCCGTTCTTCTTTTAAAAAAATTAAACCACTGCGATAGGCTTCAACTGGATACTCTCCTGCTGCTCAAACCTCAAAATCGATTCTGAGGTCATACACTACCTTGCACTTCTTCGCACAGTTGTCAGTTCTGCAAAAGCGCTGACGATAGTGCAGAGTCTGAGCTGCACTATCGTCAGCCCTTTTGCTCGAACAGCTTTACAGAAAAAGCTGAATCAGCCCTTTTCTCATTATGAAAAAGCATTGCTAAGTAAAAGCATGCCCTTGACGTCAAATCCTCAGGATTCCTCAGTCATCAAATGCTCAGAGTTAATCAAGAGGGAATCCTTGACAAGGCTCAAATAGGCTCAAACAGTATTATCCAAAATTCACAGAATGCGTTCACAAAATTGGACGGAAATACCGTAAGAGCGGTCAGGATTAACTTGTTTCGCAGAACGGTGCTCACATTGCTATCAACATTATTAATTCGGAAGACCTTCGAAGATTACAGCAGTGCCGGATAATGTGTTGACTCTATTTGCCTACTTTTATCCAGATTTAGCGTCATGTGACTGCAAAATATTTTGCAGCTCCTTCTTTTGCACTTAGAACATACTTGGGAAGGTTGGATTGCCTTCAGCAAGACTCCTTTATTACTAGCTGAGCTCACGAGGCCTCAAAGTCAATGAACATTTTTGTACCATTGAAACGTCAGCAAGTTCCATGAAGAAGAATTTACTGTTATTTTAACAGCACACAAATAAAACTTTCACTTCAGTAAGAGTGGTTCTAGCCTGAATGACTGTCTTCGCACAAGTGGCCTAGTCACCGGTGTAGGGATTGCCCACTGGTGTTTGCTGTAGGGGTTGATGCTAACTTTACTGATATTTGCTTTCAACAACATCTGGGTCCTGCGGAGGAACTCACAGAAAAGCGTCCAGATTCTCGTCAACATTCACGTTTCAGTTTATCTGTTTGCTCCCGATATTCGTTGCCAACAGGGCATGGATCAGATGCCCAGGAATGCTTGAAGGGATTTCTTGCAGCATTGCCTTTTGGTAATATTATCGAGGACCTACGTATGTTCTTCTACTAGCTTGAGATTTATGAGCAAGCTTCTTGCCCTTATCCTGCACCTAAGGTTTTTGCACTTAGTTGATAGCATCAGTGATCAGGGAACAGTACAGTTCTTGTAGTCTTTCGTGCCAAAAGGTGAAGGATAACTTCCATTTGATCCGCTAGCAGTAGCCATTCTTCTACTCCAATTATCGTAATGGAAAAAGCAAGCCTCTTTAGTTTCACCTATCAAAGAGGTCAATGATATTAGCGCGCTGTTGCTCCGCGTGTATTAGGTCATCAAGTATGAAATGCCTGATTCTGAATGAGAAGATTTAGGGTTTTGTTTCTAAAGCAACATACGGTATGAGATATTTAAGTATGCTCCTGTACTATCGGCATAGCCTTGCCTCCTTACCGGTGGCTTGGGGGCGCCAACAGCTTACACGCGTGGATAGCTAGAGCCGTTCAAGTGGCGAAGAGCGTTTCCAACATCATGTTGAGAATTGAACATTTTTTCAGGCAAGAAGTGAGCTAATCCCCGGAAGGAGTGTTGATCAAATAGAGCAAAGTTTGGGCAGCACAGTGAGTGGCAGGTGGGTCCTCACCCCTGCTCTCCGGCTTAAACAGCGTGGGTTTGTTAAAAATGCTCAAAAATGGCCCTCACTTTTGACGGTCAAACAGGGAAAGATCCATTTATTTACCAAACCACCTTTAATTGTCGTACTGTTTTGAATACCTATTAGGTTGATTCATAAGTTCTGTCCCTATATGTTTGTCGCATTGCATCATGTAATCACAAGATCTATTGCTGCCCTAATCTGGACCCAGACAAACTTTCGGAACTCCCGCAGGTGACCCGACGTAAGTTCCGAATAAGCTCCGCGGAAGTTCCGAAATCGAGCAGGAGTGACGTTAGGAGTGACGTTATTCCGCATTAGGACTCAACCATAACCCGAATAATAGGGTAAAATCGACCAACGTGGAATGATGAGCACCTCCACGCGTCCCGATACCAAAAATCGTTTGATCATCAATCCCACCAAAATTTGCTCCACCACCTAGCATTAGTTACAGCACTATTGCTTTCGTTTGCTGGAAATGAGCCCCAAGGTGGTTTTCCCTCTGACTGTGCTTCGTATCTGCATCAGGTTTCATCTTCAATGATAACATGGAAAAATTCCTCTTTGATAAAAAAATCTGTCAAATTTTCGTGCTTATGGGTATAATCCCAGGTGTACACTTATGTGACACGAGCTTCACCCGAAATTCGACACTACAGATGTCATTATTGGGGCATTCCGAACTGAATTTCGAAGAAGAAATGGCGGAAAAGTTTTCTTATTCTGTCACGGCTTCCTATATGACTAGCTGAAGTCGAGCAAGAACATACCACTATGAAAATTGGACGAAAACATGCCATTTGATTCTTGGATCATTCTATCTGTCTCGAAGCTCTGCGGAAGTTCCGAAGCTACTTTTTCTCTGCGCCTCCATTCGGAACTTCCGCGGAACTTGCGCGGAACTTCCGAAAAAATCGTCGAGTGACGTCATATTTCCGCGGAAATTCCGAAAATCGGGCTCCAATAGTAAATCAAGCTCCGCGGAAGTTCTGAAAGTTTGTGTGGGGAGCAAGTATTACGCGCTACTGTAGGAATAGTCATCCGTACTGGATTTCATCATGGTAAGCAAAAACCTTGCACCGATTAAAACTCATCACAGCAGTGCATAATGTTCCGGTCTGTTGCGAACGTTGAAGAACCCGAAGCTCACCAACGTATGTGCGAGAATGCTGAGGACATTCGCATTTTTGAAATTGTGACGCCAAGGTTCGATAAGTCCCCTTGCGGAGATGATGTGCCCCAAAATAAACCGTGTTCGAAAGATCCATTCCAGTTGCATTTGGAGGCAGTGAGGACGTAGCTAAAAGGCAACCTCTGCAAAATCATATGCTAATTGATGAATGCTTAAGCGGAAATGGAGCAGTCCATAAATCGAAATTCGTGCGAAATGATTGTTATTTTCGGGATCGGTGTAACAAGAAACCGCCAAAGGCATGTTTTCACCGATCTCTGCGCAAATATAGCGAAAAAACCAGTAAAATCGATGTACTTGATACATCAGTCGATAATTAGCAGCGGAAAGTAGCCCGGAACCTTCGCCGGTGCTCGGGCGAAACGCGTGCAAAGTTTGGATCGAAAGTTCTGGAACTTTCTAGAAAATCGGCTCAACCCTTGCTTACCACCCTAATAAGTTCAAAAGATCCCTGGATTTCCTCCTGCTTTGAAATAACCAACTGTCTGACTCTGTAAGAGAGAGTATACGTGGTGTCTGAGTGAATAAAATAGCTAAGAAGTCCTCTAAACACGACAGAAACCACTCATCTTAGAATGTTCCCTTTAGAGCTCAAGACCTGCTGGTCAGAATGAAAAAGTACTCCCGAGTACTTTTTCGTGACCGGTCTGCATCTCTTGCCTCGATACTATTTGCACAAATATGTGTGATTAGATAGTATATCACGGTTTCAGCTCTGTTACCGTGAGTTGGAGCTCAGAGTGAGTGCTCGAAGTGACCGCTCGGTTACCTCGAGGTCTCAGTTGTTTCACTATAGATTCTGGGAACATTGACCGTGAGGTGACCTCGTGGTAACCTTCGACGGTTACCTCACGGTTACCTCGAGGTTTCGGCCAAATTACTACCACCCCTGGCTGTGTCGCTAGGAAACGATATGCCTGGAAAATTTATCACTAAAAGTAAACACATCTAAGCAACGGTGTTGATGGTTTCTCAGTCAAAGCTTGCCTCTTCCTAAAGCGGCAGAATCATCGAGGTGCTTTTCGGATAGTGCATTGTCAATTACATAGATGGCTGATACATCACTGCTTGAAACTGCGTTTTCTCAAAATTATTTAAATTTGAAGCAAAGGGTGCGAGTAGGGACAGAACTTATGAGCAACCTAATTAATACTACTGGATTATAATAGTCACACCTTGCTGCTTACGCTGACCTAGTAGGATTCCTATCCGCTTATGGCACGGCTTCCAGCTCATCAATATCCAGATTAATCATAAGGCTCACTTTGCAGCTTCATGTCACCTAAGCGATACTTCTCAAACAAACGCTGTTTATTGCATTTATTAGGCAAATGTTGCCTTAACACTACCCTGATGTTTCCAGCTTTCTCTCCTCTAATGGCTCAAATATAGGACCCATTTTTCAAAATGACATGATTTTTGGTTTTTGATTGGTTCTACAAAAAATGTGTTCGAACAAAAATTTGAAAACTGATCAAAAATCAAGAGTGATTTTGAAAAAGGGAGAGTGTATTTTCATAGTGAAAAAAATGTGAAATGATCCAGTAAAACTTTGAAGATAGAGACTCTCAAACTGACCGCTCATAAAATCAGAAATTTCATTCTTGGCGACATAATAGTATGCACTGCAACAAATTTCATTGAGCTGTGCAAGAATACTCCTCTGGAACACTACGAAGGGTGAGCAAGAACTATGAAGTGAGAACTGTGCTCCCCACGTGCCAAACTCGTGTGAGCATGTGTAAACAAACAAATTTCTCCAGAAGTAGTTCGCTAGCGGAAAACATTTGTTGACTAGAACTCTGACTCATTTTCGGTTTTCTGCCCCACTGAGCCAAATGGAAACAATTATGGAGAGATTTGGTCTGGCGAGCTTGTTAGCAAGGTCGTCAGGTAGGAAGGGAGGATGAATAAGCTGTTGTGGTCATGTTCTGCAATCTTGGACTGTTGTAAAAAGATTATTGAGCGAATAACCTATAAAGTGCGGTTTTTTACTATGCTAATTTCTGGAAAGATTTTTCATGACTTTTATGAAGGGAAATTAAAATAAGGCTCATATCCTAAAGTGGTTACACCGAAAATGCATACGCAATTGTACATATATCTTAAAAGTCGACTCTGAATCAACCTCGGTAGATGAGTAAGGCATTCTGATTACACAATATGTATATGTAGGGTGTGGCAAAGGGCTTCGGGCAAAAGCCATCGTTCGCTAGAACAAGAAGGGAAAAAACTTGAAAACACTGATAGTTGACACATGTGTGGGAGTTCCTCGCGAACATAAACTCAACTTCATTTACAAGGATTCTTTCTTTGCCAGTGGCACAGGCCTGTGGAACCGGAGGTGAGCCAGTGACACTAGCGAGCACACAGTTGAAGTTGAAGTCATCTCCGGCATTCTCCAAAATTCCGAACAGAGTCCGTATTTTTGTGGAGCGATGAAAAGGCCCTAGTCCATTGATTCTAGAAAAAACCCCGAAGTTTTCCAAGGTAGCTGTAGGGCCGCAATAGGCGACTGTTAATCCCGATCTCTGCAGTTGAGAATAATGATCAACTAATGACCAAATAAGCGATAATTTCGTCATCCCAAATTGACATATGCTTGATCGAGTGGAATAAGTTTCTAGCAAAAAAGCGAGCATGAGGGTGCTCTAAAACGAAAGAAGGGAACGCTTATAGTGCGATTTCCTCGTATTTCTGACCACAACCCGATGGGACACAAATGACAACGCTGGTGATACTCGGCTAGTTTCTGCAATTTCCTAAAGTTTGTTCTCCTTGCTATACAGAATGGATTCTACTACATTACACAAGAATTTGGGATCTCTTCGCTCAGTAGTATCATCAGAGTTGTCAGTTGTGTCCGTTCAGGCCATGGTCAGAAATACAAGGAAATCGCATTGGCAAAGAATACCTGGGCGCACGAGTCGTCTTGGAATCTTCTCTTTCGCAAGCAGCAATCGCGTGGACCGTCACCACAACCGGTTTTATTGTGTCGACTGCCCTGATCTAATCTATTGCTCTGACCTATGGTAGGTACCTAAGGACCCCAGACAAAGTCCCAGCAGTTGCATCGCCTCCACCCTGTGAGTTATCAGTGAGGTACAGCTACTTCTTTAGCTCGGAGCAATGTGGGCCAAAACTAGGCACAGAATATTTGCTGCGTAGGCTCGCGTACGCTTTTGCGCTAGTGGCTTGCATTCGATTTTACCACTTCAGACAATGAGAATAGAGCTGGAATGTCTGCCTAATGACGAATATAACAATCTCGTATTCCGCTGCAAGCAAACAGCCCACATTGCATTAGCCCACAATGCCTGTATTCATCGTTGGTCGATGACAATTCTTGTAGTATTTGGCGTTTTTTTTTTGAGAAAACGTCAGCGAATGACTTCAAATTTCTCTTAAACACCGAGAAAAAACCGCAGCATACCTTCTCGAATGCCACAGTTAAATCCTTTGCAAGACCAAACATAGCGTTTGTTACATCGAGCTGTTCCTCATCCATACCTCCGATCTAAAAACAAAAGGTCATTCTTAACAACATCATACAAACTCTTCCGAACTTGACACTTGTATGAGAAAAAATACACTTAAGTAGCTCCTGCACCTGCCACATTGCTAATATATGAGAGGATGTTTTAGGACGTAGTGTCTCCAGTTTTATGCACAAACAAAGCAATCTCAGCAATCGAATCGAGGTAAGAGCCACTTTGAAGCCTGCTGTTTTGATTCTTCTTTCCTTAATATGCTGTCGTGACCTTGCGGCACACTACGCTGATTCCTACGGAGGGATAATGGTAAACTTTTTGGGAACTGGCAACACTGGAGTTGAGGACGAAACCTACAGGTCTTTGTAGTAATACTGCCAAGCAACGCTACGTTCCCGAAGAGCTGATCGAATGGGTGCGGATTCTTTACGCCGATCACAGGAGTAAAGTGCAGGCGGCCGCGGGTACGTCGACGGAGTTCCTCATAACCGTGGGCGTACACCAAGGCTCAGCCCTTTCCCCGCTTCTTTTCATCGTAGACATGGATGCCATCACAAAGGAGCTTCACAGACCAGCGCCGTGGACGCTGCTGTACGCGGATGACGTAATGCTTGCATCCGAAGACAAGGGCGAACTTGAACGACAGACGCAAGCGTGGAGTGACCAGCTGGCACGGTTCGGCCTCCGCCTCAACGTTAAGAAAACCGAGTATTTGACCACCGACGAACACGAGTCTGGCACGATCAAAGTTAATGGCACGAATCTTCCGCGAGCCGCTACGTTCAAATACCTCGGCTCAGTGGTTTCATCAGACGGCAGCCTCGTCCATGAGATCACCGCACGCGTCGCCGCTGCGTGGTTGAAGTGGCGCTCGCTCACTGGTGTGCTGTGCGACAAGGACATACCAGACCGGCTCAAGTCGAAGATCTACCGTACCGTGGTACGTCCTGTCGCGCTGTATGGTGCCGAGTGCTGGCCCGCCACTAAGGAAATGGAACGCCGAATCAGTGTCACTGAGATGAGGACGCTGCGGTGGATGGGTGGCTTTAGGCAGCTAGATCGCATATGCAGCCAGGACTACGACAGCGATTTGGGGTAGCTGCGATAGCCGACAAGATCCGTGAGGCGCGTCTGCGATGGTTTGGTCACGTTCTTCACGCTGATGGCGACAAAGTCTGTAGGATTGGCTTCGACGTAGAGGTACCAGGAAAGCGGCCTAAAAGACGACCAAAGCAACGATGGCTTGACACCGTACACGGTGACCTCAAGACGACTGGGATTCATCCCGACCAAGCGCACGACAGAGCACTCTGTCGTCAAAAGATCAGCAAATCGGACCCCGCTGCGAAACGGGAAAAACGCTAAAAAGAAGAAGAAGAAGTGTTCCGGAATGGATAACGATTGATTGAGCAGAGAACATATAGTTCGAAATCAACAGAAATATGATGGGGAAAAAGCACTCACACGAATCTGATCATTAGCATGCACGCCAGTGACTACACCGCCATAACATCTGATTTTGAATTCCGTTGACATCGGCTTGAATGTGCTTGACTTCTCTGGCATAAATTTGTTTTTCGTCTGACACGCTGGCCTTAAAAAACAACAGCTATAAGCTGATAACTCCAAGAAACCATGGAGAACAACTGTTAATCAGGAGCGTGTGACGTAGGACAATAATTGGAAGTGTCAGAACTCACGCTGTGCAATTATTATGTGGTATCCAAAGCACTGAGACACCTGTTGAAATCCACACAAGAAACTGCTGCTGTGGCTCTCCAACCGTGATTTTTTGTGAATATTGGAAATCGTGCATGTCATAGACCTTTAATAAATCGATGGCTTGATAAGATTCAAAAGTAGACAATAAATTCTGGTAGGTTTGCC
This sequence comes from Ancylostoma caninum, assembly GCA_037903475.1. Taxonomy (NCBI): domain Eukaryota; kingdom Metazoa; phylum Nematoda; class Chromadorea; order Rhabditida; family Ancylostomatidae; genus Ancylostoma; species Ancylostoma caninum. The sequence goes on from JBAJFG010000362.1 coordinate 296,640, forward strand.
GCAATTTGATATCGTTTTGTATATACATCTAAATAATCAACGCAGGAAGCACGAACAAAGGAATTAGAGTAAACTCACAATGGCGCCATTGCCAGCCAAACTTGATATATGATGTGCGCTTAGCTCTCTCAAGAGATCTGCATATGTTCCGTTTTCTAACATTTCCATCTGGAAGTCATCTGTTGTGGGAATGTATTTGCACCCTCTGAAAGGGCTAACTCACTGTCTTTGACTTCCTCCACATTACTGGGTTACGAATAACCACACATGTAGAGATATTCATGGCGGCGATTAATACGAGTAGTATCATGGACCGCACCTTGAGACTAGAAAGCTGTCACACACTGGAATGAACATTACAAAATTGTTCTTCGCGATCATCTGCCAGGCCTACTAAAAATAAAAATAAACTGTTGTAACCTCTTTTTCAACATAAATGCTTGTTGTAGTCCGAGTGAACGAGGTAACAAATCAAGTAGTCAGCTTTTCTCTACTAGAACATGCCATATTACCGATCAGCCCTTGACATCTTACCCCAGGACATCAATGGTTCCGACTCGACGAGTGGCGATGGTGAGACCCAATGATAGAAGATCACCTCCTCACCTCCTTCGCCTCATGTGCGGTAGTTTTGAATAATCTGTGTAAGTCATTGTAGCTGGAGTTGATGGCCTATACAAGCCATCGATATGCTTCCTTTGAACATAAGCGGTGCTATTTTTGTAGGCATGTCTAATAGAATCTAAGCGATCATCCCATCATATCAAGACCAAAACCGTTATTTCACTAAGAGACGCGGAGATTTCTTAGGCTCATAAATAAAAAGAAGAATGGCACGAGTTCTTTATTGATCGACCGGTGTCCAAGCTTCTTGTGCGTTTGGACTACGCATTTCTTTCACGATAGCTGCTACTTTGAGCCTACCAGCTCTTAGGTGAGAAGTTCATTTTTAGTTAATCTTGTCCTCTACGGTAATCAACTGTTTTCTTCTCACAATAATGGTGGATAAAGGACCTCTGAAGATAAAGATTTGGTCGGAACGCTAGTGCCAAAAATAAACTTTTCTAAATCAAAACGTGGTGGGCTGAACAATAGAAGATATCAACAGGGTCAAGTATGACGATAGGAAAAACCGACCCTCAATACGACTCCCCCTATTCCCTCGTCCAACCCCCACCTTTTCACGACCCCCCCCCCCCTTCTACTCCCGCATGTTTTCTCTGTACACTGAAACACTGAGCAGTTTCAAGGAAGAAGACACAAAAGAAACACATTAAGAACCCAAAATTGGAGCTAAAACAACTTTGAAGTCGATCCTTTCTTATCCGATCGGACCAGTGCCAGCAAGAGCGATCATGCCATTACGTGTCAAAACAGGACTGGTTGGCAGCGCATGCGAGGAATCGGTTTCAGCGTTGGCATTTGTGCACCCACGGGTTCGATTCCCGCGGCCCCGCTTCAAGATTCAGTGTGGAGTAGAGAGGATTTAAAGGTTTGAAAATGACGTGAGGGAAGCCAAATCGATCGATAACACATGCGAGAATTCGCCTACAGAGGAGGCCAGTTTGTGGAAAAAAAGGGTTACTTAGACCTCGTACTGAGGTTCTCTGACTCAAAATCAACAAATGCTTCTCTATGTGTCCATAGAAGACGATCAGCTCTATCTTCTGCCAGAGTTTCAATTTTCTAGACCTTCCGATGTTTTTGGGAGCTTGACGAGACATCGATGGAAATGCCAACTTCGTGGAGCCAGAGTCTGTATTCAAATGGAAAATTTCCTCAACTAAAAGTCATAAAAGAAAAGTTTTCGTGATATCTGCAAATTGCATCCCAGTGACTTGCCAAACAGATTTACTCCATGTTCACCACCTGTTCATGCGAGATTTTCACTTCATCAACTCCCATGAAGAGAATTTGCCTTTTTCCCAAATTTCCCTACCTTTGCGTAATAGAGCTCCAAGAATTGATTCTTCGTTTCCATTATCGCACCCCAATAATCGCTCCTGCTTGCGTGAGTTAGATGGGAAATTTCCCCACAGAGACTCGAAAATTTGAAAACATTCCCATCGAGCTCCCACAAGCATATGAAGTTCTAGAATATTAAAACTCTGGCAAAAGATAGAGCTGCTCGTCTTCTATGGATATCTGGAGAAGCATTTGCTGATTTCGAGTCAGAGAACTTCAGCGCGGTATCTAGATCACCCTAGTTTTCCAGGTTCTGACGGGCCCTGCAGGCGAATCCTCGCATGTGCAATCGATTGATCTCGTGACTAACACTCTATTTTTTAAACATTTCCACCCTTTTTACTCACATTTGATTCTGAAGTGATTCCGACCCGTGCAAAAATCTATTGAAGGCGCTGGGGATCGAACCTGGGAGGGCGCTGGAGCCGATTTCTCTCATACGCTGCCGACCAGTCCTGCTTTAACTCGATATGACGTCATCATTCTTGGGCGGAACGTCATTTGTCATGTCATAGAAAAATCATGAATTTACATTCAATGGTGAAGCAACCCCTCTACGTATACCACCCACACCTCTCCAATAGGACCCCCCCCCCCCCTTCCCAGCCTCCTCCCATACGACCTCTCATGGGAAATTCTCATCGGACGCTTGACTCTGGATATCAATTGTGTTCTAGTATCCTTAGGTAAGAAAGAAGAGTAGGGATCACATGAACTTGAATGAGAAACAAAGAAGTATTGAAAAAAAACAAGTACACATTATAAATAAGACAAATAAAGAGCTTGAATGAATTTCTAAATAAAAACCTACTCTAAGAGGTGGACTTTTTGCGGTGGGCAATAAGTTCAGGTGCTTTTTTCCAACACATTTTTTACTGGGATCTAAGCTAAATTCGATTGCCTGTAATAGGTCATTTTGTAGCTCTTGTTCTCCTGTTCACACATATGATAATCATATCATGATAATCATATCTCATTTTCTATCGCGTGGAATGTGACCTTCCCATTCGACAAGGCCGAACATCTTCAACACCTCCAACTGTTTGACTACATTAGTGGAACAAATGCAGCTCAAGCTGCCAGGGATGTTGATAGCATCTAAACGGAAACATTGCAGTGACAGCGCAGAAGTGGCTGCGTACTACAGAGAGGTCAGTTTTGCATTGGAAAATGCCCCTTGTACTGGACGCACTTAGCATTCCTAGAGTTATGAGACGATTGATCGCAAGGATTTGCTTCAGATGCAAATAAGAAGCACTGTGGATACTAGCTCTCAGCAATATCTAAATTCAACAAACTTCGTTTTTGAATGCTCAGAACCCTCATGCTGAGGACGTGCGACTCCTCTGTTCAAATTTCTTAAGGTCCATGCAGTCGACAGCCACTTACAGTGAACGTCAATGGCGGTGGCACATCCGCGGCCTCAAGAAGGACGCAGCGCGAGCACGCCGCGCGCGCAGGGATCGGTGTCGTTTGTTGCCGGAGTGCTATTTCTAGTTGCTTTCTTCCCGATTTTGTCGAAACTCTTTAAATCGGGTGAAAAACTGCTAGATATGACACAACAACAGCAGAAAACATCGTTTACGACGCGCGCGCGGTTGCGCGGCGTGCTTCTCGAGGCTGCGGATGGGCCACCGCCATTGACGTTCACTATATCTTGTCTAGTTAATCAGGCATTTTACAAAGTTCCGTTCAAGGGTTGCAGTTGACTGCCACAAATTTAGCAGTCTTGAACAATGTTGCTTCTCACGGAAAGAGAACTGAGAATTGTCTGCTTCTGGTTGGACTATTAGAGGAAGAAAGGGTCTGTATAAAGCTTTTGTAGCTGCTGGCATTGTTGGCGGAGAACAGTGGTATGGAACCCAATGGAAAAACCCCACAAACGGATTGTTGTAAGAAGAGCGCGTGAGAGTTTTTGGTTCGCGTGTATCTGCGCATTCATGTAAATGCAATACATTACCAAATTACAAAAATGTTTAGTGTGCCAGAAAAATCGAAAAGACTCGATATTGAAATGGCATTGATCCAACTCATAAAGCACCGCACTGTCATTCTAGCGGAAAGAAAAAGGGCATTAGCAGTGTCGCATGCGGAGAATCGCCGGTTCTGGTAGGGGATTCAATTCAATTTTTGTAAAAGAACTTCATACTCCATCTGGAGCTTATTGGCGAAGCGTGCTTTGCTTGGCATCCTGACAGACGGGTTTGCCAGCAAGTCAGGCAAACGAACTCCGCCAAGTGTCTTGTAAATCAACATAGATGTTCCGCCAATGGGTTATCTTGTAAAACTTTCCGAAGAGGTCGCCGTGCAAACCTTGCCGGATGTGTTACCATGCAAAACTTGCACTTTCCCCCATCCTATCTCATCACGTATTCTGGCTGTTCTGTTACCCTCATCGCCAGGAGTTGACTCCAAAGTCTCATCAGATCACGACATGATTTACAGGGTGACCGAAAAGTATGGGCCCCTCATTTGGCGCTTTTATTTTTTATTTTCGACATTTATCACGTTTGCATTTTACATATTAGGTTGTAGGAAAAGTTCTCAGGTTTTTGAAACATTACATTTTTTTACTTTTCAAAAACAGGCAAGCACATTAAGAAATGTATAAATTACCATCACGTCCTACCGCTCTTCGCCAATTTCCGGAAAGCCTTTCGATGCCTTTCGCATAGAACTGTTCTTGCATTGACACGGAAAAGATGCCCAAACAGTGTTCTAGATCATCTTCATTACCGAACGCTTCAACTTGCATGGTGTTAGAGAGGAATATGAGAAGGTGGTTATCTTTTGGCACAAGGTAGGGGCTATACTTTAGGAAAGTCAGCACTTTCCATCCAAAGTCGAATGACTTCTGACGAGTCACTCTTATAGAGAGCGGGTGAGCATTGTCGTGCAGGAATCGGATAGTGCCGTAATTCTGACCCTTTCCTGCGATTTTCGCGGGCATTCTATCTGGCTGTTGACAGTGCAGATCTGTCTTGAGAGCAGCGTCGCGTGCCAGTAGCGCGTCGTGGACGATGCCTTTGCTGTCACACCAAGCAGTAACCACAACCTTCAGAGGCTGATCACCTGACTTCGGCTGCTACCCAGGCTGCTTATTCTCGTCAACCCAGTGTCGGCGGGTGTTGATGTATTGGCTTCACTTCTCATCTCCTTAGAGATGGACTTCAGCCAGTTCTCAATGTTCCTGTGCGAGGGCAATTCAGAAGCCACCTCTCCCCCTCGCTGAAGAACGCACCTGGTCACTCACAGTTATAATTTTTTACCTCGCCCAACTGACGCAGGTGATACTCGATGGTGATAAAATGAACATCCAAGACTCGTGTCCTTATACATACATATAGCTTGCCATGGATCTGAATCCATCAGCTGTCGTAATCGATCATTATTGACTGCGGATGCGTGTTCTGACAGTGCGAAAAAATTGAGGTTGAAGTCACCAACACGAACGCGTGTGGCCCAATCTTGTGCAGTGCGTTCGGATGCAGTGCTGCCTCCAAATACAGCGTTAGAACGGCGACTGGATGCGGTTGCTGATTCGGCATATTTGAAGACGTATACTAAAAGGTCAAAAATGTTCTGCTTTGAAAATTCCATATTCTCGGAAGGGATCGGGCAGGAGTTTACAGGTAATGATAATAATGAACTTGCACATAATTGACCTCCTTCTATAAACAAAAGACAGGTTGCTGCAATTCAGCGTGGGGTTTAAAAAGCACACTTTCGAAAACCGCGAGAACTTTCCCTACAACTTAATATTTCACAAATGCCATAAAATCATTTTCCTTTTCACTTACAGCTGAGCTGGATTTCTCAAGTCATGTGAGCGTGCCCGCACCGCGAATCCATTGTAACCCTCGCGCAGTCTGAAGAGTCCACTGCAGCAATAGAAAGAAAACTTCAAAACTCTTTTGCGGACTTTTGCGAACAGCACAAAGATCATCAAGCCATGGAGTGCTGAAGGGAATATAAAATAAAAAAGAACCGGGCCGTTTCCGATCGATGAACACAAGGAGGACTTCTGCAATCATTTGAAAAAGGATCACCTGAAATGGAGGAGCGAGCGCAAAAAAGATGATCAAAAGTCCAAGTCTTGCACGTATTCCGTCGGAGTAATAATCAGAAAGAAGTTGAGACTTTGCTGCTATTGCATGTCAGAAGCACAGCATCTAACCGTTGCTGTCACAGTTGACAGGCTTGAGGACATTGTTCAGCGTCTGACAGGTGCGCCGCACATGGGGTGTACTACGGACTGATCAGAACATTTTTTCTATTTGGGTTGTTCACGGGCCCTCAATAGACAGCCAATTTATCAAACGAAGTAAGCGACAATCTTAAGAAAAAAAAAGATTCGTCTCAAGATTGCTGTTTACCGGCAGTGTAATGGTTTGAGGAAGAGTGACCACAAATGCGAGCACATCTCTGGCTTGCATGAACAAAGACGACAAAAAGGAATCCACTTTATAGCAAGACAAGGATACTTGGAAAATGCTCGTCCAATGGATGCGGAAAAATGCCAACACGATTCCTCAGAAAAGGGGAATCTACACATCACGATTCCAAAACACCATTGCCTACCTAGAAGAGATGTTTCCCCAGATTCCTTGAGAAGAATTAATGGCCTTCCAGCACTCGAGGCTTGAATACATTGGATTTCTCCGTTGGATGTTCGATGGAGAAAACACTGGAGAACAAGAATATCACGAACTCAGAACATGCACAGCGCTAATTCTGTAGTGCTTAATGGAAAACATAAAATAATTGTAGCCAGTAAAGATGACGTTTTATGTGACGCTCATACTTTTCGGCCACCCTGTACATTTAACTGTCAGATCCAGGAAGTACAGAGAGGTCCTTGTTAGGCAAGTGAACTGATGACATCCATCGATCCCGTGCCTGGAGGTACGAAGTCCTCGGATATCCCTGGGATCCGTTGAGTTGCCTATTATATTATTATATTATATTATTATATTATTATATTATTATATTATTATATTATTATTATATTATTATATTCAGTTCATCCCTTGCTGCCGTGGTGTGCGGCTGTGCTTCACTTCAGCTCTCTGGTCAGCGGTCTAACGGCTCTGTCTCTTGTGGCAAGGAGGCAAACTTCACACGATTCTCGTTCATACTTGCCACCCGATAAGGTATTTCCTACTAACTCATTGACCTCTCCATTCTAATCCTGGATTATGACGTCTTCTGTGGCTGTTCGTTCGCTTCCAGCGCAAAAGAAGACAAAAGAAGCTGAGACGCCCGTTGGTGATGAATGCCGAATGAATCAACTGCAAAATCTGATTGGCAATGGGAAGGTCCCTATTTATATGAAGCTCGTCATTGAACTTCTACTCGAAACTCGAATGGAAATCAAGACCGCCAACCAGAGGAATGCAGAGCTGGTTGAGGAAATACGTCTCTTGAGGGAAGAAAATTCAGCATTGAAACTAAGAAATACTAGTCTTGATGACACAAAACTTGATGTCAAGAATACTTTCGCAAATACTAGTTTTGCCCCCGGAAATGAAGAGCAGGATATTTCGAGATCCATTGTTCTTTCACTTGTACCTGAACCATCTGAACCCACGGCCGCTGAACGCTTAACTCATGACTTCACATGTGTCACTCAACTTCTTGACTTTCTTGATGTGGAATGTAGACCTACAGCTGTTTATCGTATGGGTAAAATGACTCCGAACTATCCTAGGCTTATCAAGGTTGTACTCCCGGCTAGCAAGTTCCAAAAACAAGCGATAAAGCGAGCCCCACGTCTACGTTTCTTCTCCCCACAGAGAGGCATCTACTTACGTGCTTCATTAACGTGGGAAGAAAGACAACGTCGTCGTGAGGAACGCCTAAGAAGAAGGGTACCTGCGGTCAGTGAGAGTATTCAAGTAACTCAAACTCGGGGACCCTCAAAATCGCCGGCACCCTCACCTAGCCTCGATAACAGCATTGCTTTCACACAGGTTAGCAGTTTGTCGGGAAACTTCTGAATTGTCATGGGCAAAAGTGTAAAAATATTAAATGTATGCTAACGAATGTAAGATCACTTGTAAAGAATTGTAATTCTTTGGTTTTAAATCTGTGTATCAATGAATATGACATGATCTTTTTAACTGAGACTTGGCTCAGCCAGCAAAATGAGTTAGGTCCTCTACTGGGTGTCGTCAGTAGCCATTATACTGGTATAAGATGTGATAGAATTAACAGAAAAGGTGGCGGAGTCATCCTACTGCTTAAGAAACATTTTTCTTATAACTTAGTCTTTCAAGAATCTGTGAAGGACTCTTATGAGCTTTTAATATGTGACATAATGCTTTCCTCAGATTCGTTTCGACTTATTCTCGTATATAGAGCTCCTAACTGCACTGTATCTGGTTCAAATCAGTTAGTCAAAGTCATTAGTGACTTCTGTGCAGTCAATTTCCCGAGTCTTGTCCTGGGAGACTTCAACCTTCCTGACCTTATGTCCCAAAACATTGGTTCTATCTCAAGAACTTTCCATGATACTTTTGGTGCTCACGACTTGCATCAAATGGTAACGAAACCAACTAGGGAGAATTCGATCTTAGACCTAGTGTTGTGCAATAGACCTAAGTTCGTTCATACTATTAATATAGGACCACCCATTGGTAATAGCGATCATGCTACGATTTCTTTCGAATTGGGAATAAAATTTGGGCATTTAAATACATTATGGATGAAAGATTACAATTCTGCTGACTATAATAGAATTAGAGAATATCTTTCGAATATAGACTGGATAGGCATCTTCAAAAATGGTGGTACAGTTGATGAAATATATGAAACGTTTCTTGCTATATTGCACCACGCCGTAGAACTCTTTGTACCCACTCGAAAAGTCGAGGGCGGTTTGAAAAATCTTTCTGAATATCTCAGAAGGATGAGCTACCATAAGTCACACTTGTGGGCTAAAGCTTGTTCCACCGGTGACAGTACGACCTGGGCTCAATATGAATTGCTAAGTAAAAAACTAGATAAGGCTCTCTATCGATATAATATCTACTTGGAACGAAAGATTATCGAATCCAAGGATAAGACCGCTTTTTACAGATATATAAATTCCCGTAGTGAGCACGACAACCACATCCCAAACCTATTAAATGAAATAGGTGACCTGGTCTATTCAGATGTTGCAAAGGCAAACCTACTAGCAACCGAATTCCAGAAAATGTATAACAAATCTGAAGGTGGATCTTCCGTTCCATTACGAACGAGTAGTTCTTCTATGGGCCCTCCTCAGATGAAGCCTTCGTTGTGGTTTCACAGAGAGGAAATCGCAGATATTCTAAGCAAATGGCCTAGATCCACGTCCACGACCCCTGATCTCATTCCCACCAAGTTCATTAAAAATCTTGTTGACTGCTTAGCATACCCTCTAGAACACATCTTCAATTTGAGCTATATTAAGGCCGAGGTCCCTTCAAGGTGGAAACATGCTTTTATCACACCCATCTCCAAGAAACCGCCACTGAATGATCCTAAAAACTACAGACCTGTGAGTATAACCTCACTTTTTGCAAGAACATTTGAAAAAATTGTAAAGAAACATGTATTGGAACATATTGAGAAGAATAATATCATTTCGGACAATCAATATGGTTTCCTTAAAGGTAGATCTGTTGAAACAGCAGTACTTACTTCCATGAACGACTGGTCGAGAGCCATTGAATCCAAAAAACAAACAGATGTGATATTTTTTGATTTCTCGAAAGCTTTTGATAAAGTCCCAACAGATAAGCTGCTATACAAAATGGAACTGATCGGTATTCACCCAATGATAATGAATTGGATACGTGATTTCCTTACTGGTAGGACTTACCAAGTACGTGTAAGAGATCAGTATTCTGAGGTTTTCTCAGCTTACAGCGGCGTCCCCCAAGGAGGAGTATTGTCTCCTCTGTTATTTATTTTGTATACCTATGAACTACCAGAATCCGTCTCCAAATTTGGAGTAGTTTGTAAAATGTATGCGGATGACATAAAAATTTATAAGAGTTTAGAGAAAGCTGAAGATTCATGTGCTGTTCAGGCAGCTATTGATTACATAGATAAATGGGCGGATATTTGGGAACTACCCATTGCATCTGAAAAAACTAAATGTATGGTTATTGGAACGAAAGAAACTTTCAGTCACCCCTTATATACAATTAGAGGAGCAGTCCTTAATCCAGTCCAGGAAATAAGAGATCTTGGTTTTCTCATAACAAACAAATTAAGTTTTGATAATCATTATAGAGCCATAGTTAAAAAGGCGAATTATCGTACTTACAACTTGTTCAAAGCCTTGAGAACTACAAATCCTCAAGTCTTTTTGCGTGCCTATAAATCCTATGTACGACCTATAGTGGAGTGTGGAACGACTATTTTCAATCCTTTCAAGAAGAAGGATATAAATTTGTTGGAAAGTGTTCAAAACAATTTTACGCGAAAACTAGTAATGAGATGCTTCAGAATGAACTATGATCAATTACCTAATTGTGAGAAGAGAGCAAAGTTACTTGGTTTACCAACCTTGCAAAGTAGAAGGAGTAATAGTGATTTGTTAATGATGTTCAAGATAATTAAAGGAAAGCTTTCTTTGAATCCTGTTGAATTTTTTGGAGTACCGCTGACGAGAACCAGAAGAGGAAAGCTCAAGCTCTATGTCCCAGTTGCAAGGTCACAGGCTAGGTCGAGATTCTTCACTTATAGAGCTGTAAATGAGTTCAACTTGTTGCTAGCTGAAAATGAGCATTTGATTGAATTGTCTTTGCAAGCTTTCAGAAAGCTTGTCAGGAGAACTTGTTTGAAACCATTGAATGTATGAACATGTTGATGTCGTTTCATATGTTGATGATAACTGATATGTTATTGTCCTTATTTACGCGTGGCTTAGCCCGCGTCTCCAAATAAATAAATAAATAAATAAATAAATATAACGTGGTATGGCAAGGATCATGAAAATATCCTCGAGCGAAAACGTGACGGAAGATTCATTGAACAGTGAGACTTCCATCCAATAGGCTCTTCTGATTCATGGAACGGTGAGACTTGCATCCAATTCGCTCTCCTGATGTACGCCTCCTCCCCGGATTACGTAGCCCAAACACGGGTAACTGAACCCACGAGACTTGCGTCGACTCGACATCCGAGGCGTTGTATGCGCTTGTCCCATCAAAAACGCATTGTCTTGCCTTTTGCACTGCCAAACAGCCGTAAAATAGGTCTCCAACATATTCTCATTCCTCTTGTATTGCCAGCACATTTGTTGCCCATCCATCCGATGGACGAGGCTTGACGAGCAGCTTTATCCGTAACCATAAATGTTTTCCCAAAGACATTGTCTCTCCAGATGGATCGCCACTGAACTTAACAGTCCGATCTATTAACATTAACTCGATCCAGCCGCGCCCGTAGTCAGTCGTAGTTGACAAGGAGAGAATTTCCAAAACGTGGGCTCACTTAATTATAACATGTTGATGAAGAAGCAGAGGACAGGGAGCTTCACAACTTCATAAGTACAGGATAAGAATAACGATGCAATGGAGGATTCGTACAAGTTACCAGCAGTGTTAGTCGAGACTGGCATGAACAGTGAGACTAGGGATGGAGTGAATTGCAAATAAATGTCTGAATTTGAATACGAGGTCAAAATGTGGAGATAACAAGCGACAAACAACAGTGAAACTTGGCTTGTGAAATTTCCAACACTGAACCGCTGAGCTGCCATAGTTGTGCCCTCGATCAAAATATCTGATGAAAAGCTAGAGTGACACTTCCAACTTCCAGATTTTTCTTCGATATTTTCACTTGATAACGTAATCATAATCCGATGCAGTGCACTGTTAAGTGAGTCCGTCCTTCATCATTCTCGCCCCACGAAAGAGATAAGAGTTTTCGCTTGTAAAAGTACTGTTACTTGATTAGGGCATAGTGTGCCCTGTGTAGACACATGTGTCAAATGAAATGAAAATGAATATAGCAGATATTATAGTATTCCTCTGTTCAGTTAGCCCTGGAATCTTCGTGTGGCATTCTTTTCCTCACCATTTACTTCTGCGAGAACAAAAGCATCACCACTTTACTTTCAGTTTGGACAGCATTAACATAACAGGACCGGCATGCACATTGCTGTAGCTATTCAACGTTTGGTCTTTGAGAATGACAGGAAGACTTTCCTCTTAGATATGTTGCCAAAAAAAACGTGAGGACCTTCAAACCGTCTAGCTTGAAACATAGGCAACTCAGGGTTGCTCACTCTGTCGAAGGATGAACGAATTTGCGGTCAAAGTGTGCAGAACGTGCTGCACCTGTGTTCGCCATTACCAATGAAAGGGGGAAAACATTACCCCTTAATAGATGGAACCAATATCTTCACCGGCTTCCTTGAACCGTTTGAGCATGATCGATCTCCTTAGCTGCTCCACGCAGTTGTCACAATCATTCCACACTACAAGTTCACCAAAACCCTCGAGATTTACTGGTTATCGGCCGTGAGCAAAAACAGCACTACGCTTACCATAACTATGTACTTCCACCATCTTGATCTTAAGCGTTTCTCAAGAAGAAATCACGTTAACAAAGCGTATTTACGCTATAAAGCCTATCAACATCACATGAACGATCTGTGAGAAATCGTGACCTTTGAACGTACCTGTGCTGTATTCATATTGCGGTAAGATCAGATAAGTTTATCGAGGGAGTCCTTTGAAGAAATTTGTGAAGAAATGGTACGAAATGGACCTGCAAACGGTCCATGTTAGTTGTGACTCCCTTATGACATTTATTTTTACTTATTTATTTTCGCTGCACTTCAAGGTGCGCCATAACACATACTTGATAAAGAACCAGAGAACTGGAAACTGGTTGAAAAAAGAAAATCATCTAATCTAACTAAAAGCATAAACATTTTTTGCAGCAGACACTTTGAAGGAACTTTGCAGATAGGAATAAGAGCTAAAAACATAACATAAAACCAGTTAATGGGTTGCTCGCAGCCCTGAGACCCAGCTACATGCCCGCGACATAAAGCAAAAATACCGCATCAGTTAGCTTGATGCCCTCATCTAGTGAAGGGTCATGGGAACCGTGGCGGAACTCCGACACACGAGTATACCAACTCCCTCGTGGAACCGCAGGTTAGGGTGTTGCTATAAAGGATGGCAGCCTGCTAAGATGGGCTTCGAAAATCAAAAACCAGTGTACAGTAAAAGCAGTCTGCGCGGAGAGTTCGATCAAGGAGTCGCGGCTGTTAGTAACACAAGATCTGTTAGCAACTTGAACGAATTTCCATTAAAGACATGTCAAACGTGGTTAAGACAGAAACATTACGCGAAATGCCTATGCGTTCGTCAAACCAAACAGCTGATGAGACCGCAACGAGCACTTCAGTGGGTAAGAAGAGTATCGCTGAAAATGAAAGCTAAATGATGAAATGAGAGAATAGAAAAAGGCTCTTGAAAATCAACTTCCCTTTCATCTACGTGGAAGTCTTGCAGCCTTAACATGTCAAGCAAGTCACATTTTTAAAGATTTTTCCTGAATCTGGAAATAGTCGGAGAGTTCAAAATGTCAGGTAGAAGCATGTTCAACCATCTGGCTCCCTTTTGAAACAATGAATTCGGAACCAATTTATTGTTGATGGAACGAAAACCTTTTCTTTCCATCAACAATAAAATGAAATAATAAAAATGTAATAATTTCGAAAGCATTTGCATATCATAAGGACGATAGTCTCTGAGAACGATCAGGCAAGGTAGCTCGAGTGCACAGCGTAGCTGGGCGGCGCCAAATTTCATCGGACATGCATTATCGAACTTCAGTATATGAGAAAGGAAGAGTTGAAAAAATCGGTTATGTGTTAGTAGTTAACTTCTAATTTTCTCGGTGGCGATTCAGCTTAAAAAAGTGCAGGTGAGACATTCGCCCAAAAAAAAAGGTTGGTCTATAGAAGAAGAAAATATTTCAATAAATATTTGTTCGGATTTTTTACCTGTGCCCTTCTTTCCACACACTCCAAGGCTCGTAGGAGTTACTGAAATCAAAGCATCAATCAGAACCCGTATTTTGCCTGCTAGAAGATGTCAGAGCGTGCCACGAAACCCTCTCTCCAATGAATGCAGTAGAAAGCAGGAAACGATTAGAGCAGGGAAACGAAAGCAGTAAAGGTGGTCTTAATGTGGCCGAGACTGTCATTTCGGGGTAAGATACGAGTCCCACTTAAGAGCCATTCAACAACACATGATTTTGAGTTTTGGAAGGTAAGTGTATTCTGCTGCCGCGAAGTCTAATTTTATGTTGAGGTTGGGTTTACTGACTAGCCAGCTTCATGGATTCCATGATGGAGGTGCGTTCAGGATGTGGCATACGCAGTGATCAAGCTTTAATTTTCTTTGATAATTGACATTTCTGAAATGTGTTGTACAGTACATATGTGATATGCAGTAACCAAGCTTGGAACAAAAATTGGAGTATCGAGCAAGCGAATTGCGATCTTTAAAACCGAAATATCCATAGTTCAAGCTTGCGCTCAAATGGCTCTGATCTCTTTCTATTATATTTCTAACCTAGCTAGTAAAAGGATAGCGTGCGTGAAAAAGCGCGCAATGGTGTGAGGTGCGGACACCTTGCGAAATCGGCACAAAAATGTACTTCTGCCTTCCTTTTGCTGTAAATTTCGCCGACATCACCGCGCTGCGATCGCATGCATACGCCATCCGCCTTTTTCTAATATATTCAAACAATTTCATAAGATTTCGTTCCCGAACTCACTCCTCTCTTCATTTTCGCATCCCTTTCCGATATTAGAGGTCGTCATATGCATCATCCTGACTCTTTATTTGGTTGAACGTGTAGTTAGTTATACCTCCAACTGTTTCATTTTTCACGCTAAATACCCTTTCGATACATCCCTGTGCCGCTGCTGCGTTACTCATTCTGGATACGTTTACAACAGCCTGCATCCTTCCTTTCTGTGTTGTTATCGGTTGAAGAGACGACGGAAGCGAATTCAAAAAGCAATATTAGTGTCTTTCCTGTTGTCTGAAAAATTTTGTACTATTTGAGGAGCATGGAGTTTTCAGGTGTGACGCTTTGCTGGTTCAAGATTGTGAGGAGCACAATTCTTAGGTGAAGGTTATAACAAGAAAATTATACAGAGAAGAAAAGGGGTATGTGTTTATATATTTATGAAGTACGTTTTCTCAAATGTTCCCGCTGTTTTTCGTATTGTTTGGCTCCATTTTATCACCCTTCTTCAACCCTTGTTCTCTCTTTGGGTACATTACCGACCACACATTCTCAGGAATTCGGAGAAGCTCGAAAGAATTCCTGGAAAATACAAAGAATTTCTGAAGTCTGGAATTCGAAAAGTGCATACCTTGCGTATTTTCCTAAATCGGCTACACCATTCTAGGTTCAGCTGTATAGCGGCTAATTAGAAAAAAAATTGATGATGTCAATAGCAATGGTAACAGCACGGTTTTACCCTCAACACTGTTCCATAATAACAGTCATACCAGGTATCTTGAATGAAAAATGTCAGCCCTGCGATCTTTCTTAAACTGCCCATTATTCCCTAATGTCTGCTCCAAGCGTAGGCTTATGTATGTGAAGTGGTACCGCTGTTATATCAACGATTGGTTCTGTTAGAGCATATGACGCAGATTTGTCCTTGCATCGCTTGCATAATTTCTATTCCTCCAACAATGATTTGGAATACGAAACTGTAAGAATGTCATTCTGGTCGGCTAGTTGTTGCAGCCAGATTTTCGGTTTCATGTCATGTGAATGCGTCTGCTGTAAGTGAAGAGACTATGAATAACAGTATGACTCTGTAAAGATTAAAGATATTGTCAGAAGTGGTTGAATATGCTAACGTTGTCGGGATGTGGGGCTTCAAATTAATTTTGTTATCATGAAGTGGGTACGCCGTGCGATGTGCAATGTATGGTCATCGCTGAGTGACAGAAACGTTCGCATAATGCTGTAGCGACTGTACGCTCGTTCATATACGTGGGCCGTTCAAAAGTTTTCGGAATCTCCACCTAGGAGCCGTTCTTTTTCAAAAATTTCCGTGCAGTTCTGTTCGAGAGTCCTTCAAACGAATCGGCTGTGAATGTCAATTCAATCTGACAAAGCCTCTGCTTTTGACAGGGGGATCAAGTCAAGCACCTGCGACTGCGCTCAGTTACAAAAAGATGCTCAATTTAAATGGAAATTAATTTTTTTCACTGGAAGGGGAAACCGCACTTTCCCTGAACATGACTTGAATGGTGATTTTGGAGGGTCATCATCTTCATTTTTTAGCCAAAAATTCTTGGTTCTAAATACCAAGCGTAGCTGAACGCAAGCAAACAGTGAGGCATGTGCAAAATGTTAGAAATGGGTGACCACATCAAAAAAAGTGAATGGAATCGTTGACAAAGTTTTGACAAATAGAATACAAGTGCGGGCCAAATAAGGGAGCCTAGCGCATCTATTATGAGTCATTAATGGCCCGATGAACTATTTTCGAAAAAAACGTTTTCAAAAATGAGCGCCGCATTTGCTTAATTCTGAACAAAAACGCAATCGAACACGAGAATCAAAAAATTATTTTGCTTGGTTGAATTGGATTCCTTCTGATCCATGTTGAAGATTAGATTAGGCGCAACACTATAGTCACGAAAGATACAATGAAAACAGTAGGTTAGACACGAAGAATGGATTATGAAGAAAAAAGTACCGTTCATTGAGGTGGAATGGTGACGGCATCCATTTTTAAGAGTTCCAGTTGATTGATGGAAGGCCCATAACAACTGAATCTAAGCCAAAATTGTTAGAAGCTTTAGCTGTGGTAACCCAAGCGATACGCACGGATTTGAACAGAAAGGAATTGTCCTTCCATGACAGCATGACCGCTCAAACAGGTGTTATGGCTCATAAAAAACTTCTAATAATGAAATCTAAAATTCCACCTCATTCAGCGACATTTCTGCACTGGCTTCCTCGTACCTGTTCTGTCTCAGAATCTTAACATCTTCCCGTCAAGAACAAAATTTCGGTCAAGAGGTGAGCTAATCGTGGCTTTATCTGGTTATTATGAGTACCCCAGAGAAATTTATCCTAGGTAGAGAAAAATTAAGAACGGACCGAACCATCAGTGTTGAGCTTCGAGAGAATTGAGTTATGGAACAAAATATTAATCGCATCAGATTAGTTTTGTTTTCACTGTCATTACAGAAACTTTTCAAACCGTTCTCGTGCACAAATACCCGTCGAAGCGAATGCTTTGAACTTGAAATTCATGTGAATGTGACGATTATCTGCTACTTTCCTCCATATTGGCAGTGTTGACTCTCTCTATTATTAGGTTGAGGAATTATAAATGTCCGTTTGACCTTCAAATTAGAAACACTAAAACGACAACATTACAAGAGCTCCATCTAAGGGGTATTTCCCAAAATGTTATATGACTCTTCTACTTCCTCTGCGAAATGAACGACTGCCCTCCGTGGCGAAATCGCATCGCTTTGAGACGTCATAGCCGCTGTTCTGATACCATGGCGATGGAGTTCTTGGTCCAAGCGGTCCTAATATTGCGCAGAGGGATCAGCACTAAACTTGTGACTACTAATCATCATCCTTGAATAGGGCGTTCCTTTGATATCTTACCTCAAACGCAGTGTCACCTTCCATTCGTGACTGTCGGGTCTACGTGTCGGAATAGGCCACTGTGCGTCGCTGAGCAGGAATAGTTTTTTGTCTGCCTGTTCAAGGCACACTCTTCTATTATCTGACACAATAACGGTTTCAAAGAGTGTTGTTGTTTACACGGCAGAGAAGGATCCGGCCGATGGCGGCTCGCGCACTTACTATGTCCGCCTTGAGTAGGTGCGCTACCAATTAAAAGTGATTTTCCAAAAGTGAAAAATTGGAGCATGCCAAACGAATCATGTATTTTCTAAAGCGCCATGCAGCACTCTTTCACATGAATACACATGTCCTGCCAAAAACAGTGGCAGTGGGGAAAATAGAGGAGGATAGGAAAACGAATGCAGCGGACATTTATAATCCCTCAACCTAATAATTCCCACTTTGAGCTAAATTACTGCCAGCCTCGACATTCATCAAAAACCCAATAGAGCCAAGCTTGGGTTACGCCAAATGTGAAGAATAGCCGCTCACTCATATTTGCTGAGCTCAGACTTAACGTTTCACATGCTATCGTTTGTTACGCTGTACTAGCATCATTATGTTGGAAGTAGATTTTTTAAATAATTTATCCCTATCATCGATGAGAGTTTTTTTTCTCCGAAGTTTTTCTAGGCTTCCATTTGCCTTCAGCAAGGTAATCCCCTTTCCCGAAGCGATTGCATCAGATCATAAAGATATGATTGCTCAGCGCATGTTTTTTTGTTAGCTCCTTCAGTTTCTTTTTTTTTCTTCGCAGCATTGGGTCAGCGAAGAACAAGAAAATTGGGCGGCTGCGTCAGGTCTATACAGAAGAAAAGCTTGAGTGTCGTCGCGTAGAAAGTAAATTTTGCTAAATATCCGAAGAAGTACCATGGCGAAGCAGTCCAGCTGCTGATGTTCTGCAGTGCTGTGTCGGCCCCGCCAAATGTTATCGATCATTGTCAATTGGAGTATACTTTTCCAGTTCCGTCAAATGCTCAACATTGCTTTTGCGATTCCCCGGATACGTCTAGAACTCCGGGTTATCCTGGGATGAGACGTTGGCTATGGTGGGTCTGGTTAGCAAAGAGCACCCTCTCCTCATCGCTGTAGACGAACTTTTTTTCAATTTTTCGTTGTTTTCGTTGTTCTAAAGGGCAGAAGATTTCACGAATGTCCCCTCGCTTCTGACACAGATCGGGTGCTAGTTCTAAGGCAATGGAAACACTTGTTTCTATATTTTCCCTCCGAAGGCGATGCATTATGATCTTGTGATTGCAACTGTAGTATCCAGTTGCACATTTATTCGAATAAATTCGATCGTTCCAGTGAACCACTCGAGTCATCGAATTAATTCGAGAGTTCTTTCATTCAAAAAAAAAAACTAATTTCCTGAATCCTGAAGGACATTCGAGAAAGTCTTTTCCTCATCTCCGAACTAATTCAATCATTCGAATATTCGAAATACTCGACATTCGAACGTTCGAATAAATGTGCAAGTGTACTGCAGTTCTATCCAACCTTCTATCCATCATTTATGAGAAGAGATGGGCACTGGACTTGAAAAATCTCACGTCTCGTACAGTTTTGAAGTCGACAAGGATTCAGTAGTGGTGAAAGGGGGGACATCTGAACCCATCACCTGTTGCATGTTCCTGGCTGCTTAGGGTGTAGCGTGCCTGAGAAGGAGCTTGTACAATAGATTGGTCAAAATTTCAAGCAAACTCCCTTCTAAACGCCGGTTTATTGGTAACAGAAGAATACCGCGCTTGAATCAAATCAAAATGTGGTGTGTACCGTATCCAACACACATTACAGGGTGGTTGTTAAGTATGTATTACTGAATTTCCTAACCTTCTACTTATAGAAGCAAGACGTTGCGACGGTGTACCTATTAGGTCGTCAAGTATGAAATGTCCGATTTTATGAGCGGTCAGTTTGACAGTCTCTATCTTCGAAGATTTGCTAGATCTCTTCTCATCTTTATTTTCATTACGAAGGTACATCCTCTTCCTTTCAAAATCACTTCCTGGGTTTTTGATCAGTTTCCGAATTTTTGATTGAAAGCATTCTTTGTAGAACTACTCAAAGACGAAAAATCGTGTCGTTTTGGAACATAGGTACCATTTTCCAGCCATCAAAGCTGAGAAAGCTGGGAACATAAGGGTAGTGTTAAGGGACATTTGGCTAGTAAATACATTGAACAGCGTTTGCTTGGGAAGTTCCGCTCAGGAGACATGAAGCTCCAAAGTGAGCCTTATGATGAACCTGGATATCGATGAGCTGGAAGCCGTAGCCGAAGCGGATAGAAGTCAAACTAGGTCAGCATAAGCAGCAAGGTGTGACCTTCATAATCCAATAATTTTTAGGTATTCAATGCAATACGACAATTGAAAGTGGGCCGGTAAACGAATTTTTCCCAGTTTGACCCTCGAAAATGGGTGCCATTTTTGGCCATTTTTCACAAATCCACGCTGCTTAAGCCAGGGGAGCAGGGGTGAGCTGAGGACCCGCCTGCCATTCACTGGACTGGGCAAACCTTTCTCTATTTGACCACAACTCCTTTCAGGGATTAGCTCACTTCTTGGTGAAGAAAATGTTCAATTTTCAACACGATGTTGGAAACGCTCTTCGCCACTTGATTGCTACTAGCTTTCCACGTTTTCAAGCTGTTGGTAAAACCAAGCTGCATTTAAGATGGCAAGGCTGTAGGGATAGGAGCATATTCGGATATTCTATACTGCATCTTGCTTTAGAAACAAAACTCGAAATCTTCTCATCCAAAATCGGACATTTCTTACTTGATGACCCAATAAAACCCGTTTCATACAAACATTATTCAGCACCACGTGATGATCCTGTTCGGAAGGCCTCCTGTTTCATAGGTGCAGGCCCCAAGTCGTCTCTCAAATGGGACTTCAGTTGGCGAGGGTATTGACATCAGGCTTGCTCGCATCCTGCCATGGAGGAGTTCCAGCTTGTGTGGCTGGTAGCGACAAGTTGGCCTTTCAGAAACCGCAAACAAAGTAACACAGCGGGCTGAGATCAGGGGGGCTAGGGTCACAGAAGGCGAACGTGAGTGTTGTGGCATTCTCAGAGTAACGATTTTGAACTGGAGGAAATGCCGTGTGCAGGTGTGTCGCCCTATCCGTGGGAAGAGTATATATTGTTATATGGCTCCGCGATGAAAACTGGTGTTAATTTTCACCAATTCTATCACAAAAAAAAAGAAGTGGGCCCCCTGAAGTCAACTCACCCTTGATCGTGGCAGACTGAGGAAACCGAGCTGATTCTTTCATCGCTCACGATGTAAGAATCATCTTTCATCGTGGGCGATGAAAGAAAGCCCATCAGTTCTTCACGAGACTGCAATGAAATGACAGCAGTTGTGAAGACTCCCACTGTTTTCACCAACAGTGAAAACTTTTTCGTCTGTAAAAACGCGGTTGGGAAGGCGGCCACGAACAAACTTGGACTTGGAAACTTTTTCACTTAATCCAAATGCTCCCTTCACACCCAATTTCAATGTACTGCCTCAAAACGGTCAGTAACTGCGCAGTACCAGCAAGTTTCGCGATCTTCTGAACACTGTCTGTGGAGATATTCGAGTTGACAGCTACGTGATTCTCACTGAATTCTCACTGGTGATGCTCTTTCTGATGATGCCACATCTTCCTGATTTCTGGTGTGCGGCAGCATAGCCTATCTCACTTTCCCATTATATAATATTCGCAACTGCTGGCGCAGAGAAATCGGGGCGTTTAGCAAATTCAGTAACATGGTTTGTGCAATCGCTGAGACCAGTGATAGCAGTGCGATAACAAAATTTCCTTATAACTTCTGAAGGAGTCAGAGGATCGGTACCAAATTTCCGGCACTTATTACGGAAGTCACTAGCTATCGCGTTATCACTAAATGCAGGTGATACCCGCCTTCTTTTTTTTCAATTTTCTCAAAAAAGGATCAATACTTAACAGCTATCCAGTATGCATCCCTTTCCCTACCCTACAGAAATTTCGAGGATGTTTGAAAACCGCGAAAAGGCAAAAGGAAATGCTCAAAACATTTCCTCTAGCTCTAGCTTTAGAACCATTCCGCCGATACTGCATTTGTCACCACCTAACTCTAACACAACTTCTGGACTTAGTTGGGAAAAATACAGGGCATTATGCTGTTTTTGGCTGGCCTCAATTTCATGGAGCAGTGACGGGTTAGCTGCGCGGACTGCTCCGCAGAAGCTGAGCCAGCTGACGTGTACTAACTCGTTCCAGGGTTTTCGTGTCGTATCTTGCCTGAGTCGAGAAATAGCGAAGTATAGCTAGAGCCCCTCATAGACTTTTTAGCAGCGACGAATTCGTTGAAGCGTTAACTCAATAAAGTCCACATCACATCAATTAAACTAGAAGTAAGCCTTTTCGCCTCTTATCCCTAGACAGGCAATGTTTTAAACCCTTTAAGAACCACTCCCGAGGCTCGTCGGTAGGGTAGGAGTGGTAGGTTAGAAAGGGCAGGGAGGGGGGTTTTTATACCTAAGGGAAAGGGCGGGGTTGGCGGAAAGGGAGGTAGATCTAGGTGAGAGCTGGTCAAACATAAAAAAAGGGGGCTGTAGTCTACAGATCTATTTTATTACTTGTGTGACTAGTTTATGAAAGAATTTTTTGTGGTTTTTAATATTGTTAAAGAATGCATATTTGTAGGTAATGAATTTATTGTTTAGTACACATTTGATGACTGATTTTAATATAAGTTCCTTGGTATACTTAAGCCTTTGTAATTGTTCTATAAGCATGCTGAGTCGTTCTACAAGGTCCTCGTAAGCAGAACAAGTTCTAGCTACACGAAGTACTTCTGAATAAATGATGGTGATTTTAAGGTTATTAAAATGAAAGAATCTCCATGGCTGAAACGATTAACTCTAAATGAGAAACAATCTGTTTTATTATATTGTTTAGTAACGATATTGTCATTTATTATTTTAATGTTCAAGTCTAAGAAATTACATTCCATACTATTTTTGTGTGTGACTTCCAGATCAAGGATGTTATGATAAGTGTTATTAAGGAAGTTTAGTAATAGATTTTCATCAAGATTGTGTACAGTAAGTAAGTCATCCATGTATCTAAACGGATGAAATAGGAAACTATTGATATTAACTTTTGTGGAACTAACATATTCTAGATAAGTAAGGGTAAGGTCTGCCAGTACAGGGCTTGCGTTGCCCCTTGTGGTACACCTTTGATTTGTTTAAAAATATTAGTTCCAACTCTACTGAAACTATTCTTAAGAATGTAATCAATAAGGAAGACAATGTCTTCAATTCTATAGTATCTAAATCTAGGATTGTAATTATTAGTATCCGTGTAAAAACTTTATTATATGTGCAAGCTATGTATCTTTTATTAGAATTATTGAAACAGATTTTTAGAATCTCACTCAGGTTTTTCAAGATAACTTCATGCGGAATGTTAGTAAACATGTTAGTAAAATCCGCAGGAAAAACTTTTTTATTTTCACTCGTTATATGGATAAGTTCTTGTGCGATGTTAATATCGTTGATGGACCAATAATTTGTAATAACATTTTTATTGCGTTTGACGCTGTTAGCATAGTTTTTAAAATGTCTAAATACATGTGTAAGGATGATGAAGGAGGATTTCACATGATATTGGTTTAATACTGCTAGAAGAGGCGCCTGTGATAAATCTGAATTTAAGCAGATTTTTGTGTAGTTTAGGTATACAGTAGATAACAGGAAGTTTTGGACTATTCTCAGCTGTTAATGCTAAGCTATTTATGAAACTGGTGTGTTTATTGATGATATAGTTATAGTCAATATTTCCAAGATTCAAGTAGGTAGTGTCCGGTGAGTTAAGATTAGAAATACCCATTTCACTGAGAATGATGTAAAGGTATAACTTTTTACATATAATCCCATAGTTGGAGCTAGCTTTATCGAGCGGTGTTATAATGAAATACTTTCTAATGTGAGTTCCTGCTTGTATGCGTCTGTGTATGTATGTTCATTTTTGGTGAATATGAGTCTTTTATTATTTGAAAGGATATTATCAAGTCTGTTGCGAATCAAGTTGGTGATATTATTGTCGATGCGGTATCTACTTCTGATTTTACTTATCATATTGTCCATAAGTTGCTTCCATAAGGCTTTGATTTTATTATGTGGTAAATGGAAAGGTGGTCGAAATTTTGTACCTTTTTCAAGAATGCTGTATATGTTAAGTTTATTGAAGATTTCGATGTTGCCAGTAACCACATGGTTATATTTTGGATCGATATATGTTTTATATTACAAGGTATGCTCCCACTACTACTTGTATTGAGTTTATTAAGAAACTGATTGTAATTATATATAGTCCTTGAAAGCGGATCTAAGTATTGAAAAGTAATTCTGAATGGTTTATAATTCGTATTACTGGCTTGTTCTATCGTATTACTGGCTTGTTCTAAAGTTCTAATAATGAGTCTGTCATTAACAATCTTGTTTAGATTAACCTTATCTAAAATGGTACTATAATAAGGAAATTTAATATTTATGTAAGTTGATTTTACCTTATTTGTGGATATAGTTTCTCTGTAATGATAGTAGCATAAAATACTTAGAATAACTGCTTTTTGCATACTACTAAAATTAAATAAATACGGATTGTTACTTATTATGTTGATAAGTTTGTGTATATAATTCTTGTTTTTAGTTTTTAGGAATCTAAATATATCATAAGGACTTAAATCATTCAGGAATATGTTATTTAGTTCATCTATAATTTCAGAATCTAAGATCTGTTATATATTTTTTCTTTTTTTTACGGTTACCTCTGTTGCTACGTAACTTAATAATTTTTAGATTGAAGAAAGAGTGATTCTTTTTAAGTTTCAAAGGACTATCTATATATGTCAGATTACCGTATCCTTGTATATTGTCATTAAATCCAAATGGTATAGGTGTCATGAGAAGTTTAATCCAAAAAAGTTCTTCATCTTTAAGAATTCTAGAGTCACTATTATAAGGAAGGTTATCTAAGATACTGACTGAAATGAGATTAGAGTCACAATTATTCTCCGTGAAATGTTTATAGAATGCTTTATTAGTGTCCTTTTTCTTTTTCTTTATAGCTCTGATATGTTCTTTAATTCTAACTTTTAACTTTCTAGGAGTAATGCCAACATATAGTGATCTTCGTTCAAAGATTAAATATAACCATTATTTGCTTCAAGTTTTCGCAGTTTATCTTACTTGTAGAAATTTTCGTGTGCGATTTGTTCGCAAACAAGCCAGAAATGAGACCGATTTCTTTACTGCTAGCGAGAGTCTTCACAGGTGGCAGTAAACCTGTTAGCACAAAATCGTGGCTCAGTCTTACAGCCACGAGCAAACTACGAGCTACAGTCTGTATCAAAAGTATAGGGACACCCCAATTTTTGCCCATAACAAAGCTCACGTTTTTTTTTAAATCGGTCTAGTATTTTGCCCACTCGATTCAGCAGATCAAGAAACTCTAAAACACTTTGTTTCTGTCAATAACGTCGACTCACAGTATCTTTATAATTTTTTGAAGAGAAAAAGTCAGAAGTTTCTTAAATAAAAGGCATAGGGACGTTTCCTGTTGAATGACCATTCTTCTCGAAAAAAAAGCAACAAGAGGTAGATTTGTAACCAGTTAGTATTCCTTCATTTATTAACACATTCGCCGACCTTACGCTCTTGACATGGTGTGTCACATGGGGCACACGCGCTTTTGCACAAGTGGTACCCGTGCTCATCCGCTTGAGCACGTGGTCCCACGTGGTAGGAATTTTTCCTCCGCCGCATAATACCACGAATTTGAGCACATCTGAGTCCGATCGTTTTCTCTTTTGTGACCGTAAAGAGTGTTTCCAAATATTTGTCGTCCGTTTACTTGATACTGGTTGTAGTTTCTTTTTCATGTGTATCGTTCTTGGTGTATGTTTCAACCACATATTAAAAAAAGTTTGAGGGAAGATCTGCTCTGCCCAGTGCATGCGTAGAAAGCTTGAATATTTGTTGGTATAATACTACATACATAGAAGTTTGCTAATTATGACTGCTTCACAGAAATATAACTCTGTAAAGAGCCTGCTCACTCGGTTGAGCACGCGGTCCCACGCGTCGCAGCATTGTCGCGAAAGTATTAACACTTCAAACATCCTAATATCCGCGCTGTGGCAGTTGTTGCTGGCGAGACAGTTCTCCAAGAGGCCCCAAACATCAAGATTGGCCTTTTTGAGTTCCTCTACGGGAATTTTGAACTTAGACCCGTCTGGAAATAACTAACGAGAATGTATTACTAGAACAAGCTTTGTAAAGGCTTTGCAGTTCAAACCTTCCATCCCGGCTGAGCTGAGTTAGGGTGACTTTAGTGGATGGTTGTACTTTCTCCTCTGGAGATGAAGTTTTGGTAACAGTAACACTCGCAGTCGTGGAACTGGGACATCTCCAAGGCTCTGGCAGAGCTCGTCGAGCTACAGTCTGTTCTCTGAAACGTGAACTGCCATCCTCGCCCCGATTGAACAGAGCGGCGCGTGCACGTCAATCGGGGCGCGAAGCTGCAACAGCCGATCAGCCTCTCCTCGCGCCCTGATCGATAGCTTCGCGCCCCGATCGAACGCACACGCGCCGCTTTGTTCAATCGAGGCGAGGATGGCAGTTCACGTTTCAGAGAACAGACTGTACATTCTGCATGATCCAAATGCGTGGGATTACCTACGACATGGTCGTAGTTGCTTCTCTGACCGTGCAATCATCGCACTAAAAGCTCATTCCTTAAAATATGGCACCTTCTCCATCTAATGCATTTATCCTTGTTAGAGAAAGGCTAATCGGATGTCTTGTATAGATTAGAGCTGCATCCAGGTCTTCATACAGGAAGCCAACCTCATCTTGGAGAAGAAACCTAGGAAGTGATGGCTGCAGAGATTAGGATGCCACAACTAGCATGACGTTCGCAGCTTCTTGCGTTTCGGTCATGGTGAATGGGGCTGAACAAGCTCTGGCAGAACCTGGCGATATCGAATCACTACTACTGAGACGACGTCGTCGACGGTACTACAATCTCCAAAGAAGTCACCTTTGTGAGTTAGCCCCCCCCCCTGACAATGGCTCAGCTCACAGAATATCTTGGATTTTAGACAACAGCCGTTCTCCTGAATACTAATTCTAATGCAAAATATGTAGAAGACTATTTTCAGGCAGATCTACGCCTACAACAGAGAGGGTCCTTCAGATGAAGTCATCGAAAATGCCGTTGTGGGTGCTTGAAGCAATCTGGAGATTAACCTCTTCAGCAATAACTACCACAGTTTGGCAAATGGGACGCCTAAGTGCCAAGAAACAGAACAGTACCATTTGGTTATCAATCTGCCTTTAACTGAATTTTTTCGAGCAAAACGACCACTCGACAGCAAGTGTCCCTAAACTTTTGATGCAAGGAATTCCTATTTTTTCTTCATAGAGTTATAAAAATTTTGTGAGTCGATCTTATTTACTGAAACCATGCGTCGTAGGGTTTCATTTCTGAAGGTTCCGAACCCCCAACCATGGAATTCAAAACCGGTACTGAGCGATGTCCAAATCGCAGTGAAGAAGCGGATGAAGTGTTATCTCATTATCACCACCTTCTTCTTCTTTAGCGTTAGTCCCATTCGTTGGCGGGTTCCGCTTTCCTTATTGCTTGACGCTTTATCGTGCGGTTGGTCCAGATTATCATCCACTATGTCTAGCCACAGTTGCCTCGGACCCCTCTTTGGTCATTTTCTAGGTACTTCAAGAGACCCACTTTGCAGACTGTGGCACGCTGAACCTGGTCTTACAATCTGAGCCGGGTTTCCCGAAACTTGTCGGCCATCTGGGCGACGTCAAACCTTTCTCTGATCTCTTCATTGTGGATGCGGTGTTCGCGCGTGATGCCAGTCACTAATCATAACAACTTTGTCTTATCACACCCTGACGTTGCTTCTCTTCCTTGGTGACAAACCAATCCTCTGCACCATACCATTCGCCAAATTGAACGACTGCTCGATGCACCTTCGACTTGAAACAAACTGGGATCTTCTTGTCGCTTAGCACTCCTGTCATAGATCACAACTTCAACCATGGGAAGTTCAGCTGGGTTGTCTTCCTATCCTCTTTTTTTCCACTAAGCATTAAACAGGAATGGCATGCAAACGGCAGCCGCGTTTTCTTTGACTCAAATTCTTCCTTCTTAGAGACTATCTTTTCGTAATACTCGCAACTCTTAGAAAGCTTTCGATAAACTAGCAGATATCCTCTTCAACACTTATTTTCCAACTTCAGGTTGACCGTATCCCTTCCCTGAACAGACTGCTGGAAGATCCTCTACCGTCAATCGGCCTGGGTTCGTCATACCAAGCACTAGCGAAAATCAGCTGTGCCGTTAATATCTTAATTGCTAGCAGCTGCTGACAAGAATTTACGATGATAGGCTTTCAATCTTTAGAGCTATGATAGCTAATCCTTGGATTTTGTAGTATTGTGCTGTCTTGAAGCCTCATGTAGTTGTATCTTCGTAATCAGCGTGTAATGAGAGCTTCTTTGTTAGTAGATTATTCAAAATCCAGTAAGCTTTCGGCGTATAGCGCCTTCCTCAGACCTTAATATGTATATACAGTACAATATGCAATGGAATTCACGTCATCCTAACAACTGTACATGTAACACCAACCGAGCACGAATGCAGAGGAGGAGAAGTGCGTGTATAAAAGACAAATGCAGTATCCGATCTTATACAAAGACATTGGTCATATAAGATACTACTCCAGCTGCTACCTCTGAGTTATCCGAGCAGTCGTGTCAAGCTATCAGTTTCAGTGCCTCGACAAGCTCTTCCTTATTGTTGATCTCAGGATGATACCGCTTGATCTCTCGAGCCTCCATGATCTTCCTATTGAGGTAGTTCTCGAGATGACGGTGTAACACAGTGACTTCAAATTCTGGAGCAGAATCTCGGGTGTGTACCGTCGTGCGGTGCATGGAAAAGCTATTTTTGGGTAGGCTTGCGAGCGGCAGAGTGCTCGACGATGTTTATCCAGCCTCTTTCTCAATGGTCTTCCACTTTCTCCAATGTATCGTTGACGAACCACATCCACTACACTTTATAAGATACATCGTACCGCGCAAGTGGCAGATCTTCCTACCGGTACAGTATTTGCATCCCTCTTCGTCGCACCTGTTTTCATACACCCGTGACGACGTCAGTATCTCCTTGAGGGTGGGTGGTGGCTGAAATATCAGGCGCACTGGTAACCGTGACTTCTTCACTGCCGTGTTGACTTGTTTAGCAAGGCGTTCGTTGAGGTACGGTAACACCAGTGCAATCCCATCAGGAGCCGAATACGGTCGCCATGTGGCCACGTCCCCACTGCTGTATCCATTCTCAAAGAGGATACGCTGTATTGTCTCATTAGTTTCTGAAGTGCCTGTCGCAATCCGTTCACTGGTTCCGATCAAATTTCGCACTACATTCGCCTTCATATAAATGGGATGGGCACTTCGTGAATTTAGTAGGATGTTTTTCGATGATGGTTTCCTATACCAGCGAATTTCCATCGTTCCATTGCGAATCCGAACTTTAGCATTCAGAAATGGAAGACATCACTGCCTGGTTCTTCGACAGTGAACTTCATATTCGCATCCTTCGTGTCCAAATTTGCTAGCGTTGTTGTCAATTCAGAAAATGATGATACAATTAGAATTCGATTTATCGCCTATATAGTATTATTCCGTTTGCCAGCGACGCTTTCTCAATATGGTCGAGATATACAATGGCGAGCAAAGAGGCAATGCGTACCCCCATTGCTAGGCCTCGTCTCTAGTAGTTGTTGTTAAAACGGAATACTTTACAAGCAAGCGTAGCTTCTAAGAGAGTCTCGATATCATTAGCAGCAAAGCCGCACGTACTCACTTCCTTGCTATGAGTGTTAAGAAGCTCGAGCACAGTTTTGATTACTGCATCGTCATTGATGTTCGTGTACAGCGATACTGCGTCGTAGCTCACATAACATGCGGAGTTTGGAACCCGACATCACAATGTGGGCGCCGACATAGCTGAGAAGTGGTGAAAGCAACTTTAGTGATACCCAGCTGATTCGGTCCAACGGTCCTCCGCACGAAGAAATGATAGGTCGTGTTTTTATCGCGAATATGTCGATTTCGGTTCTGATCAAGTCTATGCTTTTTGACCAGTGAATAGTATGTTGGGACCTCAGGGTGGTATGTCCGAAAGCGCGACGCTGTCTTCATGTCCGATTTCTTGCGAAGAACAGACTTCACTGCTGCTTCTAGTATCTGACACTAGCTAGTGAAGCAGTTGTATGAGCTTCTTTCGTAGATACTGTTTTCAGCAAGTGCGGAAGTTGTTAAAGCTTTGTCGAGCTCTTGGGACATAACCGCGAAAGCACCATCTTTGTCACCGACAGTTATCTTGAGGTTTTTCGTGCTTCTTTGAGTTTCCTCAATCCTCTTCGCTCTTGGGTGATAAGATTTGTTGCGAAAAATGATTCCGATTCGTTTTGGTACACTCGCATCGAATGACTTCAAGAGCTGAGACCATGGGATCCAAAGATGTTGGCTTTCATATGGAAATGTGAGATTTGGGGAAACAGAGCGAAGCGAGAATTGTTGATACCCTATCCAGAACTGTTGGTCCTCTATGAATGCGCCATGTGAGTTGGTATGCAAATTTATGAATGCCACACAAAACCGCGTCCAGGGTAGCTTCGTTCGATGGTGTTGCTACGGCGAACGAAGGTCCAAGATTAAGCAACGCCTTCATGTCATTATCTACCATGTTCGAGCCGAGAACTGGACAGCGTGTTGGTGGTACGGCCACTGCTCTTATGAATGATGAACTGCTGTTGCTATTCGAAAGAATGTTTTGTAGTTTCTTTCTAAGGCAGTTTTGTTCTTGCTTGCATTGTTGCGAGCAGACTTGTTTTGCTTTAGAAACACTGTCCAGATGAGTTGTTTTGTCATGTTCTGTCCAGATGGTTGGTTCGAAGTTTCACCGAAGATGTGATTGTGCTTTGATGATTTCGTTGATGCATGTGCCACATCGACGTTTTGAGCGGCTATACTCGCTTTGAGTAGCGCTATCTTCAAGCGCGCAACACCCATTCTGACCTCGTCATTGTGCATACGAGGAATGTTTGAGATCTCGATAAAGAGAGGAAAGATGCGAGATGAACGACAACGTTTGAGGAAAACAATGGATTTATCACAAACAATTGTCATCTGATGTAACGCAGCATATCATATCATGACAACAGAAGTGGCCCTACTGATTTTGGGAATACGTTGCAGGCCTTTCAGATGTTGTAGTATTGTGCTCAAGCCTCATGTGGTTGTATCTACGTAATCAGCGTGTAATGAGAGCTTCTTTGTTGGTAGTTTATAAAAAAATCCAATAAACTTTCGGCGCATAGCGGCTTCCTCAGACCTTAATATGTATATACAGTACAATATGCAATAGAATTCACGTCATCTTAACAACTGTACATGTAAGACCAACCGAGCACGAATGCAGAGGAGGAGAAGTGAGTGAATAAGAGACATATGCAATATATGATCTTATACAAAGACATTGGTCATATAAGATACTACTCGCCAAAAGCTAACTGGATTTTGAATAAACTATTTACATAGAAGCTCTCATTACACGCTGATTATGAAGATAAAACCCTTGGATTATCAAAATTGTTGCACCGACGTTGGATCTGCTTGGAAGTGAAGCGCTTTCGTCGGAGAAGTGTTTGGGCAGAGATTTGGCTACGCAGGAGGGGGAGAAGGGAGTAAGGGGACGATGAACAAAGAGATATGTGCAAACTGTGCACACGAGCAAATCGAAAGTCCTAAAGAACGAATTCATCTCACTCCAATGTCATACTTCATCGATATCGGAGGCCAGTCCTTTGATATTGGTGTGAAGGAAGAGGCCGTACTCATTGTACAATAAGCTTGGCCTATGGTGTCCTCAGTAGTGAAAGTAGGCAATGAAACATGAGTTGAAACGGCTAAGTGTAGAATAGCCGTCACATATTGTGTTCACATGAAGTTCTTCCATAACTGTCCAAGCGGAACATATGTCTTGCATTCTGCGTTCTTTTTTTGGCACACCTATGACTGTGCTCAAATAAATATTAAAAAAAATGAACAGCCAATATTTCCTTGTTTATTTGTAGTTTTTGTGTCATCCGTCATTTCTGTGTTTCTTATCTGCAGTAATATTACGATGTTCAGTGTTTCAAGTTATGTATGAAAGTGTACAGAGTCCAATTTTTACTTCTTCGCCTAGAAGACCTAAAGTCGTTTATATGTAGAACACGAAAATGAAAATTTTTAGTGTTTGTAATTCTGTCTTCATAGCCTCTAGGACACCAAAGGGAGCAAAAAATCAAACTGAAAAGCGTCTAAAGCGAGATTCTTGCCAGTCTTTCTGAGAAAGTTGTTTCCATAGGCGGTCAGTAAACTATGGTGCCTGCCGTAGGCTTTCAAGAGGAATCTCCGGCAACACCTAATGATTGCTATAGTGGTTCTATTATTAAGACCACGTTCATTAACAAGGATGTTGTTCTCACACTTAGAGCTACGTATGTAAGAAATTTGGCTAATATGTTATATCTCGCTCGCGTTGCTCTCGTCTGACACCTTCCCCACTACGCGCCGGCCGTTCTTCATCCATCAATGGTCCCCGTTTTTCTAACTTCTCACTTCAATGCTGCAAGGCGCACCTTCCACAGCTATGGAATCGTCGAGTGACGTGTTTCCACGTTGTATGGGAGAAGCTGTGTCGAGCTTGAGAAAAATGTAACCCCACAGGAAACGAATCTATGTCATACGAGGGACCCCAGCCGGTTAGTGGCGTGGCTACGTGGCGCGTTCCCAGGTGGCGAACAGGGGGCTAATCGAGGACCAAGCGCGACCTTGTGCATGCCCTGACACGCGGGTGGATTCAGGGGATGGACTACCTGTCTCTGCAGTGTCGGAACGATTCATACATTCTGTCAGCGCGGTATTTTCATGCATGCGTGCGTGGGTGTGCTTGCGTGTCTGCAGATTGTATCCTCCACATCTATCCAACCATAAGCTGTACATTCAAGTGGCTGGGAGGTACAAGGGAGGCGCTTCGGAGTCGCTTCCA
This sequence comes from Ancylostoma caninum, assembly GCA_037903475.1. Lineage (NCBI taxonomy): Eukaryota > Metazoa > Nematoda > Chromadorea > Rhabditida > Ancylostomatidae > Ancylostoma > Ancylostoma caninum. The sequence continues at coordinate 329,456 of JBAJFG010000362.1, forward strand.
ACACATAAGCTCCATCGTTCACTCCCGGGAAGCCCAGCTAACTTCCCGATAAAATCTTATCCAGACCCTCACGGGGGAATAGAGCTCAACAAGCTATTTCCTAGTCACATTTTTCAGAAGTCAAACTCCCTACGCTGGACGCGGGAGTCACCCGGTGGAGAATAGCAAAACGAAATTGACCACATCATCGTCAATCGAAGGTTCTGCCTTACCGACGACGGAGTTGTAGCGAAGTTCTACATCCGATCAGACCATCGCCTCTTTCGTGCAAGATTCTTCTTCCCACGCAAAGGATAGAAAGCCGTGAAGTTTAAGAGGAGGAGTCCCAAAGCCGTCATCAATTGGGATCTCTTTACTTCGTTGGCCGGCTTTTGGGAAAATGCGGTGGTCGACAACATCGACGAAGAGTACGATCGACTTGTTCAGCATCTCCGCGACAGCGCAAAGAGCACCGTGGGTTCAAGAACCACCAAGAGACGACCGTCTTACGAGATCGAGCTTATACGCCAGCGTGGAGCCGAGACAGCCGCAGGCAACTACCAGCTAACGCCGAGCTCGCAAAACGCTGCAGAGACTCGATAAAAAACCTCAAGGAGAGACGAGCAGCAGTATTGGCCAAAGCCGCAGAGGTAGAGAAAGGCATTAGCAGCGCCCGCCGAGCCTTCGCCAATCACAAGATCAAGACGTCCGCTCTCCGGCCTTCGGATGGAACAGTTTCTTCATAAAGACGGGTAATGGAGGAGGCCATGTATGACTTCCACTCGGATCCCTCCGATAGTCACGTCCATTCCTCTCAATGTCATCCTAGGGAGGATGGATATGTTGTTCCATCGGTTCTCGCTTCCAAAATCCAACTTGCCATCAAGTCGGTGAAGAATCGTACAGCACCGGGCCACGACAGGATTCGAGCGGAACATCTGAAGAACCTACCGCCAGTTCTTATCACCACCTTGGCTAGGCTTTTCACGCGGTAGCTGTCGGAATGCAAGGCACCTAACCAATGAAGACCAGCAGAACCGTGTTGCTGTAAAAGAAGGGAGACCCGCAGGACATTGGCAATTATCGCCACATCTGATGAAGGACAGCCGTATTAGAGCAGGCAGGGTTTCGAAAAGGATTCACTACGATCGATCACATACACACGGTCACTAGACTCATAGAAGTATCGCGAGAGCACAAGATGCCCCTCTGTCTCACGATCATCGACTTGAATAAAGCCTTCGACTCTGTTGAGACAGAAGTGGTCCCGGAAGCCCTGGGCAACCAGGGCATACCTACTCAACACATCAAGGTATTTCGTGAGCTCTACAGCAACTTCACGAGCAGGACTACTCCATTCTACGACGACATCACCATCGATGCCAAGAGAGGGGTTCGGCAAGGCGACACCGTGTCGCCAAAACTATTCATTGCCTACTTCGACGACGTGTGTGGAAAGGTCGGTCTTCAACTGAATCTGACGAGGACGATATTCATGAAAAACGGACAGGTCCCGGATGCCCATTCTCGCTCAACGGAACGACCATATACCATATACGAATGCTCCAACTACGTATACCTAGGTCGGGAAATCAACATGATGAACGACCTCGCTCCAGAGCTGGACAGGAGGAAACGAGGGGCTTGGGATGCTCACAAGAGCATCGAGAACGTAGTGAAGAAGACGAAGAACAACAGGGTCCGTGTCCACCTCTTCAACACAACGGTTCTTCCTTCTTTGACGTATGCCTCGGGAACCTGGGCGTTGCGCAAGCATGATGACAATGCGGGCAGCGTTGTCGAAGGCTCCGTCGAGGAGGTGACGCTAGGAATAACCGGCCTCACGCAAGTGAGGGCTGGAATTTGGATTTCCACTCCTCGTCAACAGTAGATCAGGGAGCTTACGCCAAGTTGAGTAAGTACAGGTGGGCCGGACACGTGATGCATTTTAACGACAACCGTTGGACAAAGGCCGTCAGCGACTGGACTTCACGGGACGTTAAGCGCGCGACAGGAAGACCACCGACCCCATGGTCAGATTTCTTCACGAAGTCCTTCAAGGATAGACACGATGGTGTCCGTGTCCCTCGGATGGACAGAATCCACTGGACAACTCTGGCTTGCGAGAGGGACAAATGGAAGGTTTGCTGGCGTCCGCTCGGTATATCCGAAGATCAACGGGAGTCAAGGTGATCAAGGTGATGGCAGCATCGTACTCTTCACCAGTTCACGCATCAGTTCTTTAGCGTCGTTCTCACTGAGGGACGCCGTCACCTGCTCACTGTGAGTGGACCCGTCACCCATCTGTGGTCCGTGCCTCAGCCTCTCCACCATTTCCATCTCAGGTGCACCTAACACGCCGCTGCGGAATCGTTTGTTGATGTCTTTCCCCACTACCTGCGTCACCATCTCTACGCAGCCGTTGATCTACTTCTAGCACTCTCCTCCGAACCGCGTGCTGATTCTCCTCTAATCTTTGCTACTGTCCGTCCATTTGCGTCCTTGACTTCTCTCTGAAGCATACCCACTTGCGCTTGTCTTTCATACTACCTGATGAAGACAGAACAATTAACACTAACACTTTTCATTTTCATATTGTATAAGCGACTGTAGGTCATCTAAACGACAAAATAAAGATCGAAAGTTGTACATTTTTCATACATAACTTGAAATACTGAACATCGTAATGCAATAATAGATCCGCGTTTGAATTGCTGCAGATAAAAAACACAAGAATGACGGACGACACAAAAACTACAAATAAACAAGAACGTGATTTGTGAACGAAATATTGGCTGTTCATTTTTTTTATTTATTTGAGCACACTCATAGGTGTGCCAAAAAAGAACGCAGAATGCAAGACATATAGACATAGACAGAAGTTTCTATCTTACAATGGTCGAACAGGTGGGTTAAATATGCACTACAGCAGAATTAAGAGACCGTATCGCACTAAGATGTTCCATTCAATTTTTTGTCGAGGTGCCCGCTGGTTACAGAAGTTACCTAGCGATTTACTATCTTCGCCAAATGTTTCGTGTTTTTCGGGCGAAGCTACGAAAACTGGAGCTTTTAAGTACCTTGAAAATTGATGATTATTATATCTTCTTTCATGAATTTCTTTTTAGCATCGTTGGTCAGCGAGACGACTACTATTCGTTAGCTACTTCACCTAACGACTTTTTCGCCTCAAATTTCCCAATGTTTTGTTTGATATTGTTATTGGAATTTTGCTGTCACGGTTTCGTTCCTGCGGGGTTAGAGATGCGCTGATGTGTTTTGATCTGGCAGTTCAACCTTATGTTTCTGCGTGCCTATGTGTATTATAGAGGTTCGCTTGCCTCTGGCCGTTCTGCTCCTACCCGACCTCCAAGTTCAACGGGGTCAGCTAGTATACCCGTTTGCCGAAGTTCTTGCAGGTTCCGATGACTCTCGAATGAGAACCAGGACACCTTGCTAGCTGATGTGGGTGCATGGGGCAAAGTCAGGTAAGGCTTGCAATTCCTCTGCTCATTCGTTACCAGGCCGTTACCCGTTTTATCCTCGCTAACCAAGTAAAAATATACCAAATTCTGTGGAATATGTATCTTTGCCAGATATTTTTTTAACATAGCACTATCTCGCACCTGCACCAACGAAACTGTCCCACAGCTACTTGAATAGTGTTGATTTTGTCTCAACTACGTTTGGGTTGCCACTTCGTTTGGTTTCTTTTCTGTTCGTTAACATCAATTTCACTTCCACTTTGTGTTGAGTAACTGTTTTTACTGAAACCTGTAGCGCACCACGAGTGCAATAAATAAATAAATAAATAAAAACATATGTTCCGCTCGGACAGTTATGGAAGAATTCCATGTAACCACAATATGTGACGGCTGTTCTACCCTCAGCCGTTTTAATTCATGTTTCATTGCCTACCTTCACCACTGACGTGCACCACAAGCCAAGCTTATTGTACAATGGGTACGGCCTCTCCCTTCACACCAATATCAAAGGACTGGCCTCCGATATCGATGAAGTATGACATTGGAGTGAGATGAATTCGTTCTTTAGGACTTTCGATTTGCTCGTGTGCACAGTTTGCACATATCTCTTTGTACATCGTCCCCTTACTCCCTTCTCCCCCCTCTTGCAGAGCCAAATCTCTGGCCAAACACTTCTCCGACGAAAGCGCTTCACTTCTAAGCTGTTCGCAATCCAACGTAGGTGCACCAATTTTGTAAATTCAATGATTAGCTACTATAGCTCTGAAGATTGAAAGCTTATCATTGTAAATTCTCGTCAACAACTGCTGCAACCTGCTGGCAATTGAAGTGTTAACGGCATCACTGATTTTCGCTAATTCTTGGCATGATGAGCACAGGCCGATTAACGGTGGATGATCTTTCAGCAGTCTGTTCAGGGGAGGGAATACGGTCAACCTGAAGTTGGAAGATAAGTATTGAAGAGGATATCTGCTAGTTTATCGACAGCTTTCTGAGAATTGGGAGTATTTTGAAATGATTGTCTCCAAGAAGAGAGAGCTTGAGTCATTAACACGCGGCTGCCGTTTGCATTCGTGCTTAATGCTTCGCAGAAAAAGGAGGGCAGGGGGACAGCCCAGCTGAACTTCTTAACGAAACCGATTATTACGATATGACGAAAAGTGAGATCGCTTCAACATGAAAAAATTCCCTCGGGAGCAAAAAAAAAAACTTAGAAAAGTGGAAGTACAGAATCAGTTCTTTTTGTCTGTAAAATTTGTTTCAATATCGTCCGCTCCTACATCGAATTCGGCCCCATAAGTTACGGGTTTCTTTGGCCGAGAATTTTGAAATGAGGTGAACGAGAAGGTTCATCCCACGGCAGGAGCTTGCTGAGGATGCTGCATGATTCTTCAGAACGGAAATGTTTGCGTGTTAGAAAATTGCTTCTGCCGAAAAGTTCATTTTAATGTGGAATCTGAACTTCTCAGCTCCGCTTTTGCTAGCTTCCTTGCAAGGAAACTCGTCCGCTCCTACATCGAATTCGGCCTTCAAAATAGGGGTTTTTGATCGCTTCTTCAGATTTCAAGCACATTGTTGGAATCAGCACGTCGAGAAGGAGCAGATTCTATTGATATCTCGATACCCATCATGAGGTGATACATTGCCTTAAAACCTTCATTTCAACCGGTTTGACACGCCGGTTTTGACATCAGGCAACTAGTCAATCATAAGCAATCGTCGCGACTCCTCGGTGCTCACCCGGCATCACTTGCCAGATTCGCACAACCTGTGGGTACTCATGTCCAGACATTGCTGTAACCAACACTGTGATGATGCTTGATGACGGTTGTATTGTAGCACTAGAGCGTCTTCGCCAACTTGCAGGTAATCGGCATCCGGTCTCGGCTTCAGGGAGTCTTGCTAAGCATCGTTATTAGCAGTCGATGTGTGTCCAGAGCATGGGTGACTTTGAAGCGTTATTTCGCCAGACTCAAAGCCCAGGCATCATCAAGGGTCCGTCGAATGGTGAATGGTGAATAACGGTCCTTTCAACGCAGCACTTTACTGCATCAGCCCTTCTTAGAGGATGTCCTCGAAGAAACCTATAAAAGACAAACTGAGATTTGACTTGTCACTCAAGTACTGATAATTTTTCCCTCGTATTCCTATCAAGTGAAAGGTTTGAGAACATACCACCTTATACCGACAGAAGATCCCACTTGTCAAACTGCCTTTTCGTTTCAGACAATAGAATAAAATGTGTTGCAGAACCTTTTCACCAACCCAATATTATTGGCCGACCTTAGACATCTGACTCCTAAGTTCTAGCCCGGTGCGTTCCATCATGAAGCAAAGACGAAACACTGATAAAAAATAGCTCTTAGATGACTTTGCACATGATCCTTTTCCAAACTGTGCAAATTAGAGCGGATAGCTATCGCACATTTGAACAGTTTTTCATCGAAGCTCATGTCAAATTCTCCCGAAGAATGGGGTAAAATGAAGGATTTCTGACTAGAACATGAAATATTATAATTGAAGCAGTTCAAAGGACTTTAAGTCCTCGTGATCACCCAGTAGGGCATCTTCAAAAGAGTTGAGGTAATCGCAGTTTGCACTAGGTGAGCAAAAAATCTCGAGCAGTTTTAATAATTTTTTAGGAATCAAAAAAACTGATTTGCAGTGAATTATTAGCGTGCTTGATTATCGTAAATTTTTTATGGTTTGGTAACCCAAAATTCCTGCTCTGTACTCGCTCTGCATCCCACATGTTCTGGTATTGCAAAAATTCCGATGATCTTAACACAAATAGCGGCATGCTCGAACCATTCAAATCAAATCAGGTGTAGGATAAAGAATGAATTATTGTTCGGATCCGATATATCGCATGTTTATAGTCGTTTCAAAGACGATATACTGCGAAGTTAACCTTTAAAAAGAGAACGTATCAAAAAAGAACTCCGTGTTCAAATGACATCAGTTTGAAATCCGACATGAAGGCGACTATGTTCGCTGCAGACATACACGAGCACATGATCATGCAGAATTTGAACAAGTCTAAGCAAAAAGAAAATGAACCACATAGTTCAATTCTCTCGCTTGCTGAAAAATACCGAGTCAACAACACGTACGCAACAACTTCCTGATTAAAATAAGTGGCCTTTTCAGTGAAACCCTACGCCTTCACGAAGGGTAAAGAAAGGGAGAAAACAAGAGAAGAGCAGCAGAATATCTGTGCAGACGATTCACCATTGAATCAAATCAAAACTAAAGAATCGTGCAGAAGATTGGTCTGAAGAAAAAGAAGCAGGAAGGTGAAACATAGTTGGACTGTCCGCGTTTTTTGCTGGCCACACGGACGTTCCTAAGAACAGAAAACGCTAGGTACAATTAGTTAATGAGATTTTCTTCGACTATTCGTACGCGTATTATCGATTTTACTAAAGGGCATGGATGTGCGCGCCAGCAGAAAGAGAAGATGCAAGACGGTCAGTTAGTTTCGTGGATGAATGGAGCCAACTATGCCTACATGTTTATTCACGTAGTGATATGAGACAAGAACAACAGCAAGCACAGTAGGCGGGCCACTTTTTGCAGCTCTTCCAACGGCTTCTGTTTCTCTTCCCCTTGCTCCTTTACGCCTTACAAAATTACACGTGCAGATTATGGAGAATAAAACGCCTGTGCACATGAAAACGGGTCATAATTAAAACCTGTTTCTCTCGTTTTTTTTTGCCCAGTCTCTTTGCGAACTTCTCGCTGACTAGTAAACATGCTCGGCACTGGAATTCGTGTAACCATGACTAAGCGTACCACCAGTGATAAGTTTGATTGGTTGTCATAGAGAGTACGTAATATCGGGAGATACAAGTGGTGAAAGTTGGTTTGCTATTCTTAGTTTCGTGCTCATGAATCCTAACCCAGGACCTGGCTTCGATCGATATAGGGTTTAGTTCACTAGTTTTAAAGTTTTCCGTTGAGCTCAGCACTTCATTATATTTCTTTACTACAACAAAAACATACTTCTACTTGATGCTTATACAAAAAGTTTAGCTGTGCTCGGGCGAACACGATGAACCACACGAACAGAAATGTGAAACATAGTTGGTGTCGGTTCTCACTTCGTTTTTTCTTATATGCATGCGCGGTTATAACTATATCAGAGTGCTGAATGACAAAGTTAGTTATGCGGTCACCAACACGGCTAAAGGGAACTACTATAGAAAAGAAGACTTGTTCTATATGGTTGATTCCATATTACAGTCGAGTTTCGTATGTTTTGGTGGATGTATCTACCAGCAGAGGAAAGGTATTCCGCAGGGAGCCTCATGTAGCCCACAACTCGCGGATCTGACGCTAGCTTATATGGAATACGAATTTGTCAAAACAAAATTGAACTTAGGGGATAGAAGGGCCCTAGAAATGTACAACGGTACGTATCGTTATATAGATGATATATTACATATATCTAACAACACTACAGAATTTGATGGAAACCTCCAAGAAATATATCATTCGTCTCTCAGTATAGAAAAAACTAATGATAACAATAAAGAAACGAATTTTCTGGATCTTCACATTGATGTTAGAAATGAAAGCGTTAGATACTGTCTCTATAACAAAACTGATGACTATAATTTTGCTGTTATTAGCTACCGAAACTTTAACTCGAACATATCAAGGCATATAATAACAAACACTTTTGTAGCAGAGGTTATTAGGACGGGTAGGACATGTTCCAGGTATGAGGACTTTAAGAATAGAATAACGCAACTATGCTGCACAAGTATAACCAATGATTGGACGCCTTTAAGTGTGATCAAAACTTTGTGTAGTGCTCTTAGAGATAGACCATTCCTCTTACGTAAGTATGGACTAAACAATACAGTACATCTCCCCCTTATCCATGACATACGTATGCGCTTGAGAGATATGCAACCATGACTCAGTAGTGGCGCTCTTTTTCAAATACTTGGGTCACATACATAGGTCAGATTTAAGGAAGCATCTCGCTGTCCTACTTACTCCTTACATGTATTCGTCATCTACCAATAGTTGTCTCTTCCATATCTAGATAGTAGCAGTTACTAAGATCTTTTGAAGCTTCCTTGGGAACTACTGATGAAAGGGTCTTCGACCCGGGGGCGCCAAGGAAGCTACACTTCCGGTCTAGTTCAAGCCCCGAAACCAGTTAGTGTAAAAACTTAGGAGCTTAAGATTGCTGTGCTTTCACTTCCTCAGCTTTCATACATCAATTCTTTCATCAATCTTAGTTAATCAGTTCTTGTTGTCTGCTCTTCAAACATCGGTGTAGTAAAACCTTACTCATATGAGCCCCCTTCCCTCGATCCTGTTGCCTTGTTCTTGTGAAATGGCTTGAAACTCGTTAGCTTAACACCATTCTCTGAAGTTCTACGGTGTCGGTTCGTCGCTACTGTCTAGGGATCCTGCAGTTTTCAAGTAAACCAAACGACTGTTAATCCCTCTGAAAGTAGCTGGACCAAGGAGGGTAGTGGTTCTGCAAATGGCAAAAAAAACGCACAATCTCTGCCAAAGAGAGTTCCACTACCCGGTTCAGAAGGGAGCGGCATTCGATGAGCGCTAGGACAAACCAAATCTGAAGGAAACTTCACCAAAAAAAACCACCGGACAAATAGGAGCGTTTTGGGAATAGAATTGAGGCATGAATAGAAATGTCGTATTCATTTCTTCACTTATAATTCGAGGCACGCAATTGCTGACATCTTGTCAGAAGATGGTGGTCTTATTCTTTTCCTATTTTCTCCATCTAGTGGAAGGAACGAAACGGAGATTAGGTACTTTTGTTTTTGTTTTTTGTTTATTGGTAATCGGTGATTTCGACGCGCAAACAGGGACGCGGCCAGTCAATACACGTTACGTGGGGAAGTCCACTGCAAAGTACTATAGCGGTGTTGGAGAATCACTCTTTGATTTCGCAGAACAACGGAGACTTCACTTCGCGAACAGTTTTTTTTTTTCAAAGGAAAGAGGGAAAACGATGCAAATACCAGACGTCGAGCGCAAAGAAAATGAGACATAAAGTGGTCCCTGCTTGGACATACAAATGGTAGAAAACATGGAAGTCTTCAGCAGACTAACATGAACGTCTTCAGGAGAGTGAACATCGACTGACCATCCACCTTTGCTACTCATGCTAACAGCTGATGTCGAAATGAATAAAGGAAAGGTTAACGTTAATCTCACATTAAATATGAAAAGTTTCAAGCACAGAGCAGAGGAACACTGCTGGACAATCAGCGACAACTCATGTATGATGAGATCCAGGAAAAGGGATTCTGAGAGGGACCGCTTCAGCGAAACTATATCCAAAGAGACTGCCTGAAAGAACCGTAATGCCCCTTCACGAGAGAGCTAGCATGGACCAGAGAGAAAACCAAGTCGAGTATGCGGAACTGTAAGCTACTGTATGCTCATCCGCAGGAAAATGAATGGGAAAATGGGAAACAAAAATGATGAAAAGAACGAAGAAGAAGTATCGTTCTGATATCTGAAGTATGAGAGGCGGTCTGCAATTCTAAAAACGACAGAGCTTCAAAGCCTGGCGGGATCACTAACCAAATGACCAGATCAAGAGGGTATCGGTTTCATGAAACCTTAGCAATACTGTTCACGGGATGTATCCGAAGGAAGATATCCTAGATCAATGGAGAAAACCACCATCAGTATCATTTCCAAGAAACGCGACAGGGATGATTTAGAAATAACTTATCATTTCGAAGAAACGCGACAGGGATGATTTAGAAATAACTATCTATACATAGTCTTACTGCCTGCAATCTACAGAATCTTTACAAGGTTTTGATGAGTCGGTTTGCGAAGCAGCTGGATAGTAAGCAGCCAAGAGAAGAAGCAGGTTTCCAAAGATGTTACTCCACATCACCATCTCCAGACTATCACTTCGCTACTGGACGGTGCCACGAGTATAGTTGATCGAGGTCCTCGAAACCATCCGATCGAGTGAATAATATTCGAACAAGAAATTTAAAAGATTCGAACTCGAACCCTCAAAAATTAAGGTCTTCAAATTTTTGACCATTCGAATATTCGAGTATTTGAATGATCGAGTAATCGAATAAATTCACCTTACCAACTCACCTGCGAGTGTTACATTAGAGTTACCATCCTGGTCTGATTTCTGCAGACTAATTTTTTTCAGATATAAAAATTCCCTGCTAGGTTGAGAAATCTACTATGGAAACCAGGCATTTCTGCTCTGTGAATGAGGGGAGTGCTCGCTGTTGTACTAATGTAAGTCTAAAGATGCAGAAACAGCGCAATATAACTTTTCCCCAGATTAATTGACTTTCCTGTAGCGTTGCTGGCAACCTAACTGGAAATATCTATGTTGGCTAAGGCCTACCGATCCCATTGTTGCACTATGTACAACCCAAGATTGGAGAACAGTAGAAAAACATTTCCCCGCGTATTTCCTAGGATTTTCGTATTTTCTAGTTCCCTCCTAGGACTTTGCCATATTATCTACTACAGCTTCTGCGTAGAAACACATTCGAGGTCTCAAATGTTATGGATTGTCAAAGAAAGTCGTTGATAATGTGACGAAAGAGCTCTCAAGGTATTCGAAGCTTTAGTCACCTACGCACGATAGCGGTCTGTGAGCTTTCACTTCTGAGCAAACAGTTCAACAATTACAAAATTCTTGTGCAGCATGTGAGCATCATCTACTGATGACACCATGGAAAAACGCTCGATTAAACATTGACATCTCAAAAATGTCAATCTGCGATTTCTCGCTCCTCGACTGCCCCAGTGCTAAATGTAGAGCATGAAAGAGCTAGTCATTTGTATGACAATGATCTCAGATCAGAACTTTACATGAATCGAGCTATCAGATTGGAGAGCACAAGCAAGAAAGTGAGCCCGACAAGCAGTAAGCTCTTCCAAACATGGATGTACTGCAAGAAGCTAGGTGTTGCTGTGCAAAATGGATACAGAATTGGCGATCAGCGGTTCAAATGAACACGTATGTAAAATTTCAGTGAATAAAGAAAAGCAGAAAATGCAGTTAGATACACCTTAATCATTTACTACTACTACCACTCACGAGGGAACGATCATTGGGTACAGGTCAGTTTAGGCATCTCGCAGAATCTACCCAAATTTTGCACAGAGGGGTTATTTCAGGCGCTGATCAGGATTATCAGCATCATTTTGCATGGCACGACCATTTTAATGTCGAAATCCAACAATTTCATTAGGTTTCACAGTAATTGCGGACAATTACACCGTAAAGTTACAAAAATGGGGTTTGTCACAAAACTGATACCATATTCGTATCAGCGCGTCAGATAACTATATTCTTGAAATTTGAGCGAGAAAGAATTCTTTGAAAATTTGGGCTCACGTGAGCACCATCAACAGTTCTACTGTTAACAAAGTCCGGGTAGTGAGGACCATTCATAATGCTTCCAAGTTTTCAGAATATCTAATTATAAGTAGAAACCCTTATAAAACTGCATAAAATGGACTTTCAGAGGAAACCAGTGAGTGAAAGAAAGATGCAAAATCATGCACGTATGGGGGATTGAACCTGCGAAGACGCCCATGAGAATCGAGACGCTTACCACTGCACCATACATCCACTTGAATTATGGCCTTATTGTATGTATACTTCCTTATCATGTGCGTTCGGAAAACGAACATAAATCCTTATGGAGACGAGACTGGACCGAGATCAAAATTGTTTTGAAATCAGAGCTTTGAAATGCACAAGGCAGTGTACACCACGCAATGGAAAGCCTTTGATGAAGTATCGTTCACTCGAAAATGATACAGTCTGTCCGAAACGACGAGTCCGCCCACGCACGCTGGGATCGAGAGGTGGCCACGCTGGCCAGCACTCCACATCATCTGCGTATCACGTTTCATCGTTATCTTCATAATGATTTGGCTGTAACGTGGACGACGTGGCAGGTAACAGCATACGTTTCCGCCGCACCCCCTCTCGATCCCCGCGTGCGTGGGCGGACTCGTCGTTTCGGACAGACTTTAGCAGTAATGAGTGATCAATGCGCAATTCTGTCTCCGCAGTGATGTATTTTTCCGCTGAATTTTCGCATATAGTCATTTGGACTGCTGATCACGAATTCCGCATCCATTTTGCACAGCAACGCCTATAACATGGAGTTATGGTAGGTTGATGTAGAAACTGCAAATAAATGCTACACAGACAAAGTCATAACTTTTTCCACAGTGGCATTGAGCAGGAGCCGAAAACATTCAAGATCAGCAATGTCAACTTCACATTGTGGGCATATGTATACCTCATAAAAGCTTAGCGGTAGCCTCAAATTGATACACACACAGCAGTGGCGGACGCAGGGGGGGGGGCGCGCGCCCCCCCCGAGAATGGGTCGCCAAATTTTCGAAATTACTTTACAATACAAATAAAAATCTTGTGTTAGTTTATTTTTAATTGTTTATTTTTATTATTATTTTTAATATATTTTTTATTTATTGTTTATTATTATAATTAATATTATTATTAATTTTATTTTCCGTCTGGGTCCCCAAAACGGCGGAGACCCCACTTTTCTTCCCACGCCCCCCCTCCCGCCCACTTTCTGCGTCCGCCACTGACACACAGACACACTTAGTTTCTTTTCTTTCTTTCCCCTTTTATATGAAGTTGACTGAAAGTCACGCATCCCAGCACAATTCGCATTTTATAACGATTTTATACCACAATCTTCTATATCGTCATCGAATGAGCGCATTCTAACCGCATTCAACAAGATAAACATGCATATAGGAAGACTACGGACAAGAAATACATTCAGAACTAGATTTACCGGAGTTGTAAGAACTAGCTAAGGCAATGAACACTGGGTAGTGTAAAAACTAAGAAAGAAACGGATGACAATGTAACGAACACATAGCAATTATACAGCATTCAAGTACATATAACATTAACAAGAACAGCCTCTAGAAAAAAATGGAATGAGAACTCATAGTCTGCGGTCAACTGTTTCTGGAAGAACTCCTGTTAAACTCCAAAGCTCGCTGTTCGTAATTGCTGAGAGGATCGGATTGATAGCAAAATAACTCGAATGAAACAGCGATCTAATTTAGATTTCCACGGGACTCCGGAGTCGGGAGTTATGAAAGAGAAAGCAAGAACATACGGGAGGCTAAGGATAACTTGGCACTTATTACGACGTGATTGCGACATGTGCTATGACACGGATTTCCCCAATAAGGAAAGGACCGGGGGCCGTCACAGGGACGCGCGGCCACGAACGCTAGCCTACGACATTGGTGATTCTAATGGATATTCCCAGAGAAAAAGGCTAAGCTCTAGCACAAGAACGGTAGTGAGAGTCCATCGCTCAAACGTGCACGACAACAGGAAGAACATCTAGTGATTATTAAATCACTTCTTCGTATCCTCACCTCCCATTTTTAGAGCACTTTGAGGTAGGGTACGCATGTAATTCAAGATCCAAGCTGTACCAATAACAGCGATACCACGTATACAGGTAGCGCTCATAGTGGGCTATGGGTACCCTCTCTCTAGCTCAGTTGTATATGAACTACTAACTGACAGCAGACAAAAAATTCTCACTCATCAAGCCAAGTGGCCCCTCGAAAGCCTTCTGATAAACGTCAGAATCGCATTTCAAACTTAACTACTGAGGGTAATAGGCATCGCATGGTTCGTAGTGCTGTTGGCGTCTTCCCTTTTTCAATGTAATGCATCATAATATCATGAACAGATGCCTAAGTTAACCTAATAAAGCGTGTATATCAAATATAATTTACCCGACTTAATGCAATCCCGCGGCGACGACACAAGCTGCTGCAACTTAACTGTGTGAAGTCACACGGTGGGATGCGAAATGTCATTAGATATGAGCAGTACAGTGGCATACTATGGCAAATGAACATCATCAGAGCACTCTTTAGTCATCTGGCACGTAGAATAATGGCTGAGGTGCCAATGACTGTGAGACTCGAAGCCAAGTAATACATTTCGGTGCGATCCCGAGGCGGATCGTCTCAATTTTTTGTGGAGAAAAGTCCAGCAGTTCAACAGAAACGTCACAGCAGCTGCCCAGCAATCTCCAACACGTCTGAAATTATCAGTATCCCCGTGGAAATAAACAAAATAGTTATCAAGAAACAATACCTCATCAAGTGGTAAATTTCGTTCTAGATGTGTCATGACGTCTACTGGAGAATCTTTCGCAAACCATGAACATGATGGATCACCACTCAGTTTCCCATCATATATGTCACGAGCGGTCAGTACTATCAAGAGTGCTAAGGCTCGCGTGTGCGACACAGTGACAGGCAACGATGGGAGTGCATCCTGTAAAGGATAAGAATACAAATGCAGCACACTTGGAAATGATTGCTTCTTGCCCAACTCTGAATTCGTCATGTTTCTAAGGTTGATCCTTTTGACAAACACATTGCCTACCACATTTATGGTGAGCGTCTGCCGTTGATTTTTCTTTTGAATTGCTATTTTGTTCTCTAAACTGTACATGTTATAGATTAACTTTAGCACTGTATTTCAAAATTCACAATGAAATGGAAGCTTTTGAATGACTTGTGCTCATGTTTCTAAGGTTGATCCTCATGATGCTGAAACCCATTTTTACCCCCAACAAATTTAGGAACAATACGCTTCCAAGATAAAGCGTCCGGACCAGCGATGTTCGCACTCAATCGTGTTGTAGCGAGGAAGAAGTGCTGTTGCTAGTTGATTCAGTGCGCAACCGCTTCATCACCTTACGATAAGACTTTCTCTGACTCTTTTGCTCTCGCTTCTTGCAGTATTTCGAAGAGTAGGCATCATAGCTATTCTAGGATTCCACTCACGTATGCAAAACAAGAGTTCTGACGCGATGAACCTCATTGAAGAGATTACGCAAATCTACTATAATATGTTTTCTTTGCGAACTCACACCTACTTCGTTTTATCATTTAAGATTTCTGATACAATGGAATAATAACTGAAAATAGTAACTGATAACAGTTGCGAACGCAGAAATGCCAGAGGGAGGTCGAGGGGAAAAAAAGCTGAGTTCTCCTTCTTTCTAGGAACCCGGACAGAAGAACAAGCTCACCAAAAGTACTATTTACGCATCTGTTTATTTATTTATTGGAAATGTACATGCAATAGCCAGTCACAAACAGTCGAAGTACAAGTAACTAATTAAACTCAATCAGTCACTAAAAAGGATGTATTTCTCAGAAATACATTAGTACGCGGAAGTTTGTTGAAATCGGAACAAACTCTATCGTAGAAAAATTTTGGTCTGATCTGAGTTCTAGCCATGGTAATCGGAACCATGAGCGGAACTCCTCTAGTTTTTGAATCAATGACAGTGAACAACTAATTGGGACCAACCTGATTATATTGATATGAATATTGAAATTAATACTAATTTCAATATTAATCAATTGAAGACAATATTGAAAACGAATAATAAAGTAACGGAAAAAGCAAACACAAAGCTTTTACCCATTTTATGAAAAATTTCCAGGAAATAGAAAGACCTATTCTTGGGAAGGGTGGGGAGGGGGGGGGGGGGGCAACAGTCCAGCTACAGATGGAGTGACATGACTGCCTACAAGAATGAGTGCTACTAGTGCGAAAGTTGTAACATTGCCGCAGTCACCAATAATGTTTTATAATCTTTTGAGCTGCGATACTGTTAGGAAAGGAGCCAGGGCTTTGCAGTGCTTCAAGATGTTTGTCTGGACGTTTGTGGAGAGGTCAAGCTGTGTCTCCTGCGTATTTACGCGAGCACCCTTCACGTGTGCCATGTGAAGAAAACAGCTCCTCTCAAGCGATAAACCCTGTTTTCTGTGCGGCACCTATAGTTATTCTGGCCCTTGCTCCTCGTAAACCCTCGACGATGTTGAAAAGCTTCCAAGGTTTAGTAGGGATCGCAACACTAGCCTAATTGGTGGATTTGCTGCTTTCGCGATTCGACTCACATCCTTGGCATTTTCTAACCATTACTCTAACCATGACAATCATTGCTTTATCTGCCTACTACACGGTTCTCTGGAAGAAACAATTCTGCGAAATAATTATGTTGAAGCAGTTATGTTAACTAATTACATTGACTTTCTTGCTAACCTAATACATGGATCAGATTTAAGCACACGTACTATCACGTGTAGTGTTGCACAAATGCGTCGACCTCAATCAAATGAATCTGCAGAGCTTTGATGTCTCCAGTACACAACGAGAGCTGATGTAATCAGGTGATTCCTAGAAACGTGGATCCATCAAAAGTATTGTAGAACTATCTCCAAAGTACTTCTTTCTCAGATTCATAAGAATGCATCTGAATAATCTTGCAGAAGTGTTGCCTAATTCGAAGAGTCGTCAGATGAGTTCTTGCATTCTTTCATTGCACTGTAATATCTGGCAAGAAGACGCTCTTTTTGCTCCATAGGGCTGTTGTTAACTTCTTCTGGATGAAAAGCCGTCTCCATGGCAACACATTTTGCCAAATATTATAAATAGGAGAAAAAAACAAGCAGTCAAAAAAAAAGAAGGAAAAAAGCGGGATCCCATTCGACATCCTGGTACATTTCGATGGACTTGGAAACCTTTCCTACTCTCCATTTTCTGCTGAAGGAAAGTGCACCAGAAACACCACAAACCAAAGCAAAGCTTTTAAAGCAAGGCATAAGTATAAATCTCTCCGTCCTTTCTGGATTGGTAAATCAGTAGCAGATGAGAGTTTGCGGATATAACAGAAGCCGATTTGAGGAGCAAGTTATCAAGAATATGCATCACATCTATGGATGAGGTCATTCCAAATCCACGGTCCACACCGAGATCAAACACCGACTAATCAAGTTGTCAAGTTGTGATGGGTGCAACCACCCAATACAGTATGCAAATTTCTTCACTCACAACCAGTATGGTTCCTCATAGTGCTTGGAACAAAGTGGCGGTTCGAAGTTTGAATTCGCAAGAATGCACATTTATGAGATTACTGTATCCTAGTCCAATTTTTACGCTAATAGCTGTTGTCTATCTCTAACGGAGAAGAAAAAAAAGAGCTATCACCAAAGAAGAAGCATTCTTCCGTCGAAGCAGAGTCATACTATCTCTGCATAGTGAATGACATTCATTCAATTGACCAAAACCCTTGCGCATATCAACCCCGTTTCGCAAGATCAACTGTCCTGGGGCGTATTCGGGAGTGCAAACCAGCGTAATTGAATCGCTGCGCGTGCGTGGGTCGAAAACCACTGCGAATAGTTGCGATTACCCGTTAAATGAAGATTACCCTTTCCATAAATGGCTTCGTCTATTTCAAGACAATTGAACGCTATGTACTACATATTCACATGATTCGCTTCTAAACGAGTGCATAGCCAATTCACTTCCATGAGGTTCAACGTTTCCGTTTTGGAAAAAAAAAACAGATAACAAAAGAGGCAGACGGGAGTGAGCGTGCAATGACGTGGAACTTTTTTAAGCAAATGAGTTTCCGGCACGTGGGCAAATTCATGGGCACACAACCACACGTTCTCCTGAAAATGATATTAGCATTCATAAGTTTCTCCTCGTGCTTAGTTTGCTGCAGAATTTCAAAGCAATGGTTTGGCATCAACGCTTGTGACATTGAACTAGATAAAGGTGTGGAAAAAAGTATATACGTTATTATAGGACACCCTGTACCGCAAATTCCCCGGCTCATAAATGAAAACAAGCGAAACAAAACATAAGCATTATTCTAATGCACTCTTAGCTGCACTTAAACCCCATCTGCTCCTTCTTACACCTTTGGACAGATTTGTAGGAAAAAAGAAAACCCTTTTCCCTAATAAATAAAAACCTGGCCCAGATTTGTGTATTAAAAGCATACAGTACTCATAACAACTTTCATCAATCAGTAAGTTGAAAATACCCCCCCCCACCCGTGGCTGTAGGTGAAATGAGGCGGGGAGATATGTGGTCAAAGAGAAAATGTTCTATGGAAGAAAAAAGTACCAGCCAGGCGAAATTTCATGAAAGAATGCCCCTTTCTCTCAACTGCTTCGGATGTGCAGCACTAGGAATGGAAAGCTGATTTCAATTACAGGACGCAAGTTGAAGAGGAAAATCTAGTCTTCATAGGGTTTCCAATTAAATATCGGAAAGCGTACTGCAATTATTCTGTAAGTTTAAAGCAGGCGTGGATGAGAAAAAAGCTAAAATTTGCAAGGTCCGGCTAAGATGCCACACATCTGGAACCACTATTTTTTGGTTCCATAAAGGCTCCGTTGCATATATAATGAACTCTGAGGCGACATGCTACAGTTTTACATATGCAATCCCAAAAGTGGAAATCGTTTCTGCAGCGGCCACTGGTGCGTTATTACAAGCTTTGCAAATACAAATAAAAATTATTCGATTATTAGAACAGTGAGCACTGAAAATCGGTTCTCGAACGAAGAAAAAAAGTAATAAGAGAAAAGAACATCAGAAAAAAAAACCTTTCCAATAGCAAAAACAAGTAGAACAGTAGAATAAAGCGTGTAGAAAACCATTGTAATAATATGTATCAGGTTGTCCCACAGAAAATGGCCGCATTTATTGGACAACCTAATATATTCGAAAGTTTTTCAAGACAGCATTAACCAGCAGTTTAATCCCCGAATGATATGATCGGTTGGATATCCCAAAGAAAAGCATAGGTTTGAAACTGTACGGAAGCACCATTCAATGCTGTACTCGCCCATAAGAGTTGGAAAAAAAGTGTTCTTTTCACGATATCTATGGATAAGCTTACCGCATCACACAAATTGTGAAGATCACTCCGCATCTGCTCCAGCGTTGTACCACTCCATCGATGCAGCAAATTGCACTCAGACACACACGACTCAAACTTCTGCAAACATAAATGATTCAGAAAAATGCGGACGTAGAGAACGGCAGTTCATCCACATCTGATTGACTGTGTCCACACCACATTCTTGAATTGTACTTAATCGGAACTTCTATTGTTGAAGAGCCAAAACAAATGATGTTGCTTATATATGTAGAACCACCCACTTTCAAGGGTTAAGCATGACAAATTGTCCACTGTTCGGATTCAAAACAGCTGACACTGGATTGGAGCCAATAAACCAACGTTCACATCCTGCGTATCTTAGTGTTACGTATTCTACACCAGAACCAATTCATCACAGCTGCTCTGCTCGATTATTGTTTGATGAACCCCAACCTAGATTTCTGTGCCATCACAACACTCTCGAAACTAACATCGGTTTGCCGGTGTAATATATGCCTCTAGAGGCCGTAGTGTACACTTGAAAGAGGCTCTTGAGAGCAGAACGTGGCTTTAATCATATTTAGACAAAAACATGTCGTCTTCAATTCTTCACTTCTGATCTACTCTTGGTATGAATGAACCTGGAGGTGCGGTACTGGGGAGAATCACATCAGAGCAGATTGTATTTCTGATGCAGACTTTCATCACACCTGCGCCCCTATGAAGCTATTTTTCGAAGTTGGACTTTCTCCCTGCACCAGCCGTGTCGAGCGTATATAAGGGTAGCCAGAAAGTTGAAAAATAAACCAAGCCCTAGAAAAGGTTACAGTTCCCTAAAATACCCGATACAGTGATGAAATTTTTGATTCGTTTCACATCCTAAGCTGTCCCGTTTGAGAGAAACAAGTCGAAAATTGAAAAAAAAAGCCTTCATTTCATCTCTGACTTCCAACTTGTTACTTCTTTGCTACGGCCTCTTACTGCTCTCTGATTTAAGAAAGTAAACTGAAACATATATGTACATGCACAACATCTCGAATTCTAGCAGCGTTGCAGCACAGGACCAGAATATCAGACACGCATAGTCACAACAAAGCATTAGCACTGATAGCTAACCATGATAATCATGAGAAGCGTTACAAAAATAATAATCGCACTGCTACCTTCTGCTGCATCGTACTTAGCTGAATATATAGCACCATCACTACAAAGAAGTAGCTATTACTTGAACCCAAACGTTTCCACGTCACCGTCTTCAGAGGACTTAGAGATTGCTGCAGAACGCCTAAGGGCACTCAAATCGTTCGCAAAGCGGACGCATCAGAATCAAAAATCAAAAACGCATCCAATTTCGAACATAGACAGACAAGAGTTATAGTGTTCAGTGGTTTCGCTGGAGATGTACAGGAGCTATTTTGCTGACTAACAAAAGTGAATTTTTCCTACATATTAATATATGATTTCGACTAAAACCAGTGCAGATCAAACGAACACATGAGTTGATTAGACTCAGATAACTGCCCAATTACCTCCATCAGATGATGCTCCGACCTCATAACCCTCCAATTCCTTCACTACATTTCCCTTATGAAGACCAATGTATATAACTTTGTAGCTGTATCGCACCAAATTCTCTTTCAGTCTCATGAGAACTTCTGATATGTTTGTTGCCCTGAGCAAGAACAATTCACTTTATGTTCAACCACTTATGAAGAAGGTGGCAGCATGTTCGTTGGAAGCGAGTGGTACTGCCTTGTTTGCAACTGTCAATCACTCCATTACAATTTACTGGCTAGAGTGACGCACAGGATAAAACCTGCATTTGTACAAGAGCAAGTGCAAACATTAAGGCACGGTACAAATGGAGAATCTACTTCTTAAGCCGATTTTCGCCTCAAGGCGAGCGCAGCATCAGAACTAATTCACTCACAGTCCTAATAGCCCACCATGCACAATCTTGCTCATGCCTACGTAAACAGATGCTAAGCATGATCGAAATTAATAACACCGATATCCAGAGTCGTCGAGAACTGCAATAGGGCTGGGCCAGTGGCGGACGCAGAAAGTGGGCGGGAGGGGGGCATGGGAAAAAATGGGGTCTTCGCCGTTTTGGGGACCCAGCGGAAAATAAAATTAATAGCAATATTAGTTATAATAATAGACGATCAATAAAAATTATATCAAAAATAATAATGAAAATAAACGAATAAAATTAACTAATACAAGATATTTATATGTATTCTGAAGTAATTTCAAAAATTTGCCGACCCATTCTCGGGGGGGGGCACCCTCCCCCTGCGTCCGCCACTGGGCTGGGCATACTTGCAGCGACGGCGATTTGGTTGCCACGCGATTTAACTTGCAAACATCACAAAAGCTGCCGTGGTCATTCCACGTGCCTTCATTTTCAAAAGCAATCATTACACGCGAGGCCGATTTTTACAAAATCTCACGAGGAATGGTGTTGGGTCCAACGGTGTGGTAAGGGTGCGCCGGCGTCGAAAGTGTGGAAGATGTCCCGCACGGGTCCACACCTGCGAGAGTAGTATGCCAGCGCTCAGTCGAGGGAAGAGACACATATGCGAGGCGAGCGAAGCGAGCCCAAAAGAAGCCTGAGAGTCCGGCGTTAGCCGAACGATGAGGCTGGCATTAATTATGACTGCATGCTACTCCTTCAACCATGTGTATCTTAAGCATTACTCTCTAAGTTTCGCGAACGTATTTCCGTCAAGTAATGACATCACCAGTCATTACCCCTGGGCATACTTCAAGCAACGCGATTTGGTCGCCACGACTAGGTTTTGCAAAAGCGACCCAGTCGCGGCGACTGGATCGCGTGCTAGGGCATACTTCATTTACTGATTGGCGACGGCTTTGAATCATCCGCTGGGTTCATCATACTAAAATTATGATATTTAGGCTTTATTCGCATTTGTTTGCGCACCACTATAGTAAGCTGTCGTAAAAAGCTTTCAACTTTCGAATTATGGCTTTCGATTGATTTCGAAGGACTATTTCAATTTTTCAAACTGGTTCTAATTCCCCCTTTGACCGTTGTGAGCATACTTATTACATAATTCCTTGGAATTTTGGTGGAACATTCACAATTTGAAGATATGCAAAGTCGATTATGGAGGAAGAATTGAAAATCACTGTGAAATACTGGGGTTTGGGAACAAATTAAGGGAATACCACTCGGATAAACAGAAAATTTCACCTATGTTCTGAATAATTCTTGAGCAGGGATTCTGTCACAGTGAAAAACCCGAACAAACGAATCGAAATAAAAGAAGTTTCTAGTAAAAAGAAGCAAAAAAGTGAGCGATTCAGTCGCGTCGCGACGTCTAGACGTAGCGACGCGACTGCATGGGAAATGAGGGAAATCGCTGAAGACTTACAAAATGAAGTATGCCCAGGCCGCGACTGACCAGCGATTTGGTCAGTCGCGGCCTGGGCATACTTCATTTTGTAAGTCTTCAGCGATTGTCGAGCCACTGTCGTCAAAAACTACCGACACGATGGTGTCGGTAGTTTTTGACGACAGTGGCTGGTTCTCTTATATATATATATATATATATATATATATATATATATATACTGACATAAAATGCCAATTAATATGACTATGATATTCAAGCTATCAGTCAGGAAAGTGGAACACTATATCAAGAGAAGATAGTGAAGGAACATTCCACTGATAAAGAATAAAACAGCTTCAGGAAGCATTCTTGACCGCCCGAAGAGTAACGTAATTAGACTCACCCAAGATGTCATTCCATAGAAACAAAATCCTGTATAAAAGACAATGCCTATAGTAATATTAATCTTGGTAACTCCCAAATAACTTTGTGATATTCACAAGATTAGCAAATACTTCAAATTCCCGTGCAGCAATAGACAAGCAACTGTACTGCGGCTAGATTTCCCATGACTTGTAACATTACTTTACACACGTTCAAACGAAAGGATACAATTGTCAGGAGCGCGTTATTGTTACCAAAAATTTCGTTAAATGTTTCCTCCGTCTATACCCTTGTCGAACAACGACGATGTATCATTTCTATAATAGAAATTTATCCCGTTCTTCAAGGACACTTTCTCGACGTGGAAGTCCATTGGTGAGCGAAGAAGCTCTACTCCTATTGATAGGCCCCTGTTGTAACTCTACGCCCAAGTCACTCTTAAAACTAACTATATACATACATTGAAAGCTATCGCAGCTTCCAAAAGAACCGAAAGCTAATTGGAATGGAACGCTAACTCGGTAGTTTCCATCGCATACTCATAACAAAGATTCCACTGTTTTTCTCTCTATTCACTCAATGTCACCGAATTCTTCCACTCCATACTTTTAACCATCCGATTCTGAACACGTTGATAATTTCGCGATCTTCTGGTGACTGAAACCTTGCATTCAGCTGCGAGTGGTATTTTCCAGAGGCCCACTACTCTCGAAGCCGACCACAAGTGTTGACTTCTGTGCAAACCTGTTATATATGGCAACGACAGCCAGCCTTTGCAATGAATTTTGACACCTGTTCGATCTATTCTTGTGGTGATTACGCGTTCGAGAAGTACATTTCGGATACTTCCTTGTTAAAACTACATTTGCCTAAATGATTTCCCAACAGCTGAAAATGAGAACTCTATACGTAGTAGGTGTACTTCGTGAGTGCAGCAAAATAGGTTAGACGTTGGTCGGATAATTGATCACAAAGCTTTCCCTCTTGATAACCTCTCGATAACCCAAAAATAGGTTGAATCAATCAAATTCTGGCTAATTTCACTACGAAACATAATCGAAGATGCACGGCACAAATTGCATCTGCGTAAGTGCAGAGCCCACTATACGCTATGTCTGCTCCACAAGTCATGCCTCAACGCGCATACTAATGCGAATTATGCAACGTCTGGGAGATCTGAGTGGTTCATCAACTTCTTCAATAACGTTCAACGAATACCCAACACATATAGCAAACTCCAAACGTACGTAGACAAAAGTTGAGACCGCGGCGCGGCTCTCTTGGGCAGAGACGCAGGCGCACACTATGCTGAGCTCCCGTGACTCTGCCCAAGAGAGCCGCGCCGCTGTCTCGACTCTTGTCTACGTACGTTTGGAGTTATCTGTATGTACTCCGATGGTTCTCCTATGTAGTTACCTCGACGTTGGCGTCGCGTTGAAGCTGCAGCGGGGTCTATAGCTCAAGTGGAATCCACTCAATTCACAAAATGACATCTGAGGACAGAACGCTATTTCCGGAGTAAGTTTCTAACGTATTGCACTTTTATTGTCAATTATTTCGAGTCTGAGGAACGATGTTTCCATATGAGCTGACAAACGAACGAACGCAATCACATTGCATCTTACAAGATTTTTGACAACTTTCCTCTCATTCACAGCCCCTGTGAGCTGAAACTACACAAAGATCAACGAATATTGACGTCACAACAACCCCATTTCTTCTTACAGCCACGTAAGGGCAGGAAGCAGGGCATGTGATTATCAAAAAAAATGACGCTCTCATTTCTCATCAAAAGCAGTCTAATACGGTACCTCAAGCGTGGTACTACATGGGCTCATTAGTAGATTCAGGTTTTTGTTCGCAACCATTAGCATCACACTGGCTGCCAAAGTATTGCTTCCGTAC
The DNA here is from genome assembly GCA_037903475.1 of Ancylostoma caninum. Taxonomy (NCBI): domain Eukaryota; kingdom Metazoa; phylum Nematoda; class Chromadorea; order Rhabditida; family Ancylostomatidae; genus Ancylostoma; species Ancylostoma caninum. Next base: position 354,344 of record JBAJFG010000362.1, read on the forward strand.
AACTAAGTGCTATTCGTGGTTAGAACTCATTCAAAAGTTGATCAAAAGTTTAAAGCGAGTGTGCACGGATGACGAAAGGATTTTCAGTTAAGGAAAAGTACAGCATCTCAATCTTACGCATGGCAAATGAATTAGATAACATCGACAGGATGGTTTACAAATTGGCTTTTATTGCTACTCTTTCAATTTCAACACTTGCTACTGATGATCTTCAAATGCAGCTAGGATACGTTGGGTAAAGCTTCAATCAGCAAAGTATTTCCGTATTGGACTGTTTGCTATTGGAACGACATATCATGAAAGGTGTCAACATAGCTAAGGTCCAAATCTGAGAACAATTCCACAAATTATAGAACGGTTATGATTCGCCTCCTGCGTAGTGCACAAATGGACGATATCCGAACTTTTCTCAAATAATTCTCAAATAAACGGGCCAGAAACCACCTTCAAGGGAAATAATACCGGAAGTTCTTGCCTGATTGTTAGAAAAGTGAGGAAGTGACAATAACATCTTTCCGGTAACTGTAACTTCCCCAAGTGAGGGAATCTGCGCTTCGCCATTGAATGCCTCATGACGCATTTCGCAGTTTTTGCTCACGCACAGCTCCAACAAAATGAAACATTTGGAGCACTCAGTAAACGACCAATCACATCCGCTGCATTCCAACATCCAATTCTTTTGTGGAGACATTGCCGCCATTTCTGACCAAATTCCATTCACGATGTATTGGATAGAATTTCATTCCAGAACCCGAGGAAGTGGTAGTAGAGGAAGTGAGAGGGCATTTCCGCTAAAGTTGGTCTACTAACTGCAGCGACTACTAGAGAAATTTAGAAAACATCTACAGTTTACTCCACATACTGATTTCTAATACATAATCATACAACAAAAAAGGCAGACTGGAAAAGCGAACAAGATGCAGCTTAAGTCGCTCCCTTAATACCAATAGCTAATCGGCTCCTGTATTTTTGCGCTCCAGTTGGTATATTCTTAAGCTTCTTACTAAATAACATAACGAGAATGCAATGCATAAGCGTAGTTGCAAAAAAAGGATTTTGTACTCCTAAGCTGTAGCGCAATAAAATTAGGGATACTCTGATCCCAAAATCATGATGAGACAACATATTTCAAATGTCATTCTGATATTGATCGTTATGGCACTCATAGCAAAGATAGTCCAATGCAATTTTCGTTTCAGTCACCATGGAACAACTCGTCCATATCTCAATTTAATCGGCCGGTGAACGAGGCGCCTCCCGCCTGCGACGTGGTTTTCAGCAATGAGAACACCTATGCGACCAATGAGATCACCTGAGGTGTATGGCAAGACAGGCCGAGAAACTCGTTCACGCCGAGTTGCTTTGGTCCCTCTAAAACGGGTTCTTGACGGTTCTATTAGAAATCATGTACATTTTTGGACTGAGCGTGTAGAATAGGTCCGGATCCTCTCAGTACCCCAAGATCGAAAATGAGGTGAGACACTGCCTTCAAGTGCATTGAATAAAGAATTATGTTATCATAAAATGTCAAAGATAAAAGTTCTGAATCACGCGTCCAAACCATTCAACGGCTTGCTCCAGGGATAAGGCCCCTTCAACGGCAGCACCCGCTCAAGCCTCCGTATTTGAGATTTTTCTCGAACTCGGTGGTTTCTAGAGACCTAGAACTCATATCCGTCAGTGGAATGATAGCGCAAAGCACAAATGAAATATCGAAAGCTGGATGCTGCTTTCCGTACTTTTCATCGCCCTCTCTCATGAATCCTCCCACGCAAACGTCACACGCGCTCAAGCGTGTGACTGGGCCAGTGTTAGCTGTCGCATCGGTGCTGTGCTAGAGCCTGCAGTGCAGCTGTATTCGTGATTGCCACCCGAGTTGTTTTTTTTTCGGGAGCAATCTATTACTACTTGTGTTCGTCTAACATCTGCGATGCGCAGGCATTGTGTGTCACTATTGGCTGTTCAACTCAAAGTCTTCAAAGTCGAGAATTTCGAATGGTGATGATGCCTTCAAACCGCTGCTCCAGACGTGTTCGCGCTGTGACAATGCAGCAGGTTACGCAGGCGCCGTCACTTGCACAAGCATCAGTGTGGCGAGACCCACAAATGTCAGAGGCGCGCATTTCGTCGTATGGAATACAGCACCCAGGATTTTTGAGTGTTTCGCGCTATTTCACTACTAGATATGAACTACACGACGTCAATTGAAGCCCAGAAATTTCCACAGATCTCAATAACGAAGGTTTGGGAGGGTGCCGCCTTTAATAAGTGGTGCAACTGCAAATGCGATAGCATACGAGAAGCACCGTCATCCTTCTTCTTTTCCAAAGACCAGTTCACACAGAATAAGTGCATTAGTCTGGGCGTCTGACGTAGCCCGGAAAAGTTTTTATGACGACGACGAGTGCAACAAGCGTGAAAATACTGTGATCCGACGTATCCTGCCTGTCTCGGCCTATTTTTAACGGGTATGGACTTGTATTATTTGCAGTATTGTTAGCAGTCCACAGAGTCCAACTACAAAATATTCCTTTTCAATAAATAAACTTTCCAATGCCAAAGCAACGACGTGACAGTTCATTGTGACCACAACGGGATGCAAGAAAGTGAAACTATGACTACGCAGTTTCACTGTTCGAGGCATGCAAGGTGTCATAGCCTACACATATGTTCTTGAAATGTCCTTTTAGTGTCCTGCTATTGCCCTGTGCGTTATTCGAGGAACATGTCTGAATGTTTGATGCGGAAGACAAAACAATTTTTCACGGTAGAATCACGAATCCAGTAAAGCACAACACTGAAAAAAGCAACTGTGAAACTGTGTGAATTTTTGATTGACAAGGGGGGCCGAAGTATTGCTAAAGTATTTTGTTGGTTGAATATCTCAAATCTTCAAAAAAGACAAAAAAAGGGAAATATTAAGTGGGTCAGGCAGCAACCAGAACTTGTTTGGAACGGATATTTTGCTGGAAACTGCTTTACAGAACTTTCGAAAGAACAATTCCAAATTTCGAAAGCTTTTGCTCGCCCAGCTTGCTTCTACGAACCCCGTCGAACGCCAGAACCCGTCACATCCTACTCCCTAGTATTGGCCCCTACTTCACCCCTACCAGATTCGAAGGCCGTATTATCTACACACCTTACCACTCAATGCAAACCCACTGTTCTATGCCGAGTTAAGTGTAGCTGTGCGCACAACCTAAATTCCCGCATATTGAAAAATTAGAATTGGAGCGCTGAGTATCGACAGTGCATTACGAGTCGAGGCGCCGAATGACTCCAATTTTTGGGACATGATGACCCAATGTTTAGTAAGATAATTTAATACTCAAGAAATGCAAATGGCAAACTAGTTCTTCCGCAGAGAAGAATGGCTATGTAAATATTATAAGTTCGATAACCGCTTTGGAACTTTGCTTACAACCCATAAGCGAAAGGCTTACTCCATATGAAGACCATCTATGAAAATTACTGCAAATGCAGGAATTTTGAACCACTCAAGTACATCAATCATTCTCAAAAATGAAAAGATGAGAGAGTGCAGAGAAGCAGACTGTAAATCCCTTTCGGTAGTTGCCGCGCCCCGCCCCTTCAGAATATAAGGCGGCAAAGAGCGCAGTGCTAGTGAGCGTATACTAGCAAACGCACCATGCTACTTCTGGTTCTACTGACCGCTGCCTTCATCCCAACCTCCACGGCTCTCATCTGTTATGAGAACGACGCGCAGGTAACCAGATCTTTCTGAACTTCTCCGCCAAAGCTCACCTAATATATCGCTAACAGCAAGGGTGGTTGTTACTCCTCAAACGAGTAAAACCGAGCTCACATAGCCCAATGTAATTACGCTCTTGTAATTACGTGGACCTCGCAAATGATGTCATTCGTGTCACTTGAACTCGAAATTGTGGTCGATTCCGGACTAGGAAATGGCATGCGGCACAACTCGTCTTCTCGGGCGCTATTCTCTCCTCTATGCTAAGCGCTAAGTAGCACAATGGACTACTGAAAAACAAGCATCCGTGAAATCCCATTAGATGGCTGGGGTCGGAGTCAAAAGCTTTTCATTGAGGGATTGTTTTCCTCATCAGGAGAAAATGGCAGCGTTCAGTCAAATGACGAGTTCTTTGTTTCTAGTAAATACGTGTCTTCCTTAACACCAAAGATTAAGTCACACGTGAATCTGATACTCAGAACTAAAAAATCTAACAATGAAACAGCGAAAAAAGGGCACTTTTGATGCCCTTCTGGATGCCCAAAGCGCTCAGAAGAGATTTGAACTAGCTTAGGTACCCAGAAAAAAAAAACCATGAAGCCGTCCAACCATGCATGTTGGGCGTTGCGCAGGCGAATCGTCATTTTCATAAGATCATTCAACAGAAAATCATCCTCTTCCTTTGAGGGCAACATGCACGAGGTGAAGAAAGATAACTGGAACTACTGCGTACTTATACCAGAAAATGAAGAATCCGGAGCGAAAATGTTTGGAATTGGTGAGTCGCTTAAGATTACTCTCTTCTCTCAGATCGCTTCTACTGCTAACAAATTATTCGCTAAAAACAAATGCGCTGAAAAAAAAACTGTTCAGGACCAAATGAAGAAAGCCTGGTCGGTTACGATGAAACGTTCAAACAGTCGGATAGTCTTTACAAGGTCCTGAGCGTCTGCATCTACGAAGTGAGTCCCATAAATTGAAAGCTCTGGTAGCCTGGTTGCGGATGGCAAACTCCAAAAAAAAACCTAAAAATTAGCATGCTCAAAGGCCAGCAGCATTTCACACTCACATTTTCATTAGTGCGCTCAGAAATTTCCATCAACGCCCCTAGTCTCAGCACGATCAATCACTTACAATTTAGTATTAATACACCACTGAATGTCTGCAATGTAAAAAAAAAGCTTTTGTTTGCTCGAACATTCAGATCCATGTCTGCATGCAGCTAATGCGAATTCAATAGATGTTCATTATTCTTTAAGAATTTTGCTACTTTTCTGTCCTGAAAAAAGTGTACTCAGAAAGTTCCCAGGAAGCAGAACACCTTTCCAAACAAAAAAATCAACCGCTCAATTTTACCGAGTGGAATCGAATTTATGGAAAGAAATTCATCCTAGAAAGCGTTCAAAAAACAGCTGCCTCTGTTTGCAAAGGCAGACCACTACAAGGAATGTCAGCAATTCCACACCAATGCTGTGATCTTAGTAGAGAAACAGCATATTCAACCTTCTCAACCCTTGTAAATAACAAAAATACTCACCACATCGCTTCAAAGATCACAGTATTCCCGATTTCAAAAGCCATCAGTGTCATGTGAGGTCCACCGCGAACTTACATCTTTCAAATTCTCCTATTTCAGAAATACGAACTGGGCAAACTATCGCCAAGCTTCGGTCGCGCTGAGTTCCTGTTCCGTTGCCTTTGCAACTATGACCGCTGCAACTCGCACCAAACTTTCCAAGGATACCTCAACAGCGTTCAACGAGACAACGAACCATGAGCCATTGACCAAAAGCTCCAACAAAAACATAACCCTATGTAGAGTCCGTAGTGCATCAACGACGAAGTGAAATGTGAATTATACTAATCCTATAATTCCACAGAAATTAACCTCAGTCGTGTGTGGTTGTCCCACTAGTGTTCCTCGGTATGTGAAGATCTCGGTGTTAATCGTTCCAGATGTAATTGATCTCAAGGACTTATTCAACCCCACCTATCGTGAATGTTGAAGAAATGGTTTTTGAAATGATGTTTCTCTCAATATGCATCAATCTCTTGGCTTCCGTTATTATTCTAAAATATCATTTGGTCAGCTGCATTCACATGTTTAGGTGATTGTGATATTAGTGTTCATATGTCTTGTAGTGGAATGCTCCATTCTCGGGTATGTAGAATCCTCTTCAATATGTGTTTCTCATGACTCTCATATCATTGATATCACAGATAACTGCATTGTTACCAAATGTAGTGTTGATATACTGTCAAATGCATATTGTTCGAGTTCACTGTAGCTTTTGATATTAGTGAATAAACTTCCACCACCAACCGCATCGACTACTGCTGCCATTGGAGTCTGCTAAGCATAGAACGATTCGTTAGTTGTTCCCAGTGAACTAAGTTCATGGTTCACGTCTCACGAAAAAAAAGGCCTGAAAGGGACAGACGTCCAAATCTTGCAGAAAAGTGTTTCGAGACTGAAAAAAGACGTCATCCTCAAAGTAAATACGGAGTGGGCGAATGACAGAATTAATTAAATCCGTTCAAGAGGAGCGAATACCAAAACAATATTAGGCATCCTTCTCTGCCCATTTCCACCTCCCATGAATTACTCTTCTGCATGTCCTTATTTTTTCAATTCCACATCGTGTTCCTACCAAACCAGCCAATTAGCCAGAGCAATTAATGGACCAAGGAGCGATGACAGGTGATACCAGAGCGAGGCGAAGGAGAGGACGGGCTTTTGTTACCGACGTCTCACGGAAACACTGCCGCAGGTGTATGCTCGGCTTCCTGCACCGTTAAACAACAGCCATATCAGACAATTTTCATTCGACTGAAGGCGTTTTGCGTACAGACGGACGCAAAATGTCCTGTGAATATGAACAAAGACTGCGTCGATGCAGTATAACTACGTCACTTCCTTCCGGTGGTTACCTTTCGCACACTCATTCCAGCGAACTTTTTTCGATTTCCCACCATTTCACGTTGAATTTAAATAAAAACCGGATGTCACCCCGGATCAGCTTCCGGTCTCAACAGGAAACGCAGTCACCGTGCTTCGCACCAGCCCTTACACTACGCCATCCCAGACGTTGAGCTTCAGTAACAAAAATGCAGACGGAAACCTCAAAATAATAACCAAAATGAATAATGTACATCCATGTGAGAGCTGCTGCAATCTGTTTACGCCGTCCCACACCTATTAGTTTACTTTCAGCTGTCCATATAAGCATAGATTCTATTCTCCAGAAGAATGACTGAGGTATAGAAGCTCTTTTCTCATACAAGCACATCACTCATTTTATCACATGATGATTACTTGTTAAAGCGAACGCCCTAAGGAAGAAAAATTTAAGAGCATGCATTATTTGAAAAACGAGAACGAGTGCAATCAGAAAAAATCCATAAAAACACAGATTCCCAAAAGAAGTCTGAGGTGAGAACTGATTACCACTTCAGAGTCAGTTTTTTAAAGGAAGAAGAACTGAAAGCCCTCCTCGAATGGAATGAAGCGCCTTAAGATGACAGTTCAGATAAAAACTAGGATATCACGCGACCATGATACCTGTTTTCAATTTATTGAAACGTAAAATCATGATGTACCTTCTCACATGGACTACGAATAGGGAACTGAAGAAAGGATGTTCAACAAATGACCGTCGTAAGAGTTCGAACTTATAGGAACTATTCCCGCTAGCAAAGCTTTGGACTTTTGGTGATGTGACTCATCCGTAAATCTTGTTAGCCGAACTTGAGAACGCTTCTCAACGTGAATCCCGAGATTAAAGGAAAAATGCCTCAGGGTTACGGTACCTGAACTCTTATCTGCATGGTGTTGCCACGGTTACCCTCTTCTAACACAGCAATACATGACGTGAAGATCCTTCATACAGGACAAATCGGTGTTGCTGTAGTGACTTCCACAGCGACATCGATGCTGCGGCATCCATTAATACAGCGGCAAAGGTGCTGCGGCACCTCCCAGAGCAACACCATTCTGGTCACCGCCATACTTTTACGAGGCATGATGTGTAGTGCGGCAAACGCGCGGACATACCGTTGAAGCCCTCTAGCTCCAATGTCTCAAGCAGGAGACCGACAAAGTATATTTCAGCCTTGCTATGCCTTCATACCAATGACCGGTCAAAATCTGCTCTCCATAATGCGGTTCAACTGAACACTTAGTAAACTGAGTTTTAGGATGTTTGATGAAGTGGAACTGAAGTTTCTACCAAAGATTGTTCAGAAGTACGGCATCAGAAGCCCTGATTTGCATGATGCCACCTTTGTTATCCTAAGAGCCTTCAGACCACGCGATCCAATCCTACTTTTCAATCTTTTTTCCACTTACGTGAGGCCTATTCTAGAGTATTCTCGCCAGCTTTGGTCTCCACATAAGGTAAGCGCCGCGAATGACATAGAGCAAGTAAAGAAGAGCTTCACTTACCGCTATTTCCGTCAAAGAGGTTTATAAAGGATTTCATATGAGGATCGTTTGAGAAAACTCGGTCAATATACCCTTTCTTTTCGTAGAAGTGTTGCGGACTATGTCTTCATGTACCAGCTTATAACTGGCGAGGTAGATCTTGAGTTGGGTGGTCTTTTCCAAAAATTACCTATGGTTGGACTTACGCGAGGACATCCACATCGGGTTCTAGCTGAAAGACCGAACTCGCGCACCTATCAAGGCAGCTTTCTTCACAGAACGGTTTGGACTTGGAACAGTCTCAATGTCGAATTATTCCGGTGGAAGCGATCTTGCACATTTCAAACACACTGTGTTCGTTTTCTACAGCAGGCCAACAACCATGGATAAACCGTAGAGGAAGGCAACTATGGAGGACATCTCATCTCTCTAACTTCTCTTCTCTTCTCTCCTCCCACTTCCTCATACCTCACTCTTAGATTCTCTCACACCTTCCTGTCATAGCCAAAGTAGTGGTGAGATATTTCTTATTGTTGTATAAGCTTGTAATCGTAACCGCACGCAACTGCGCTGATGCACTTCATTTGCCCCACTCCGCACGACTCGACACGACAGCAGAAACTAGTAGGGTTGGCGGACCTACTAAGCTGGTAGGTATCCGGAGCAGTAACAACCCCACAGCGAGCTTGCAGTGTTGGCGGCCACTGCCCTCCACTACCAGACCGATTCTGCTACCTACCCCCCACCCTCACCTATATGGCAGCTGTTTTTTTTTTCGGCTAAATTCTGCGCTTCTCTTGGTTATCCTACGATTTCATTGTGTTATCTTAACTATCATCGGATTTTTTTTTCTTCTCTTGATCTTAAACTTCGTTTCTTGTTCCATATTATGTCTATAAATAATAAACAATAATGATATTAAATAGTGCCTTTTCACAGCATGTGATATGTGCAATCTCCTACATATATAGACAAAATGTGTCGCTGCAGTAGTTGACACAACAACAACGGTGCTGCGGCATAACTACTGCAGTGATATAAGTGTGATGCACTTCCTCGTGCACCATCATAGGCGGTGATACCTCAGTGAAAAAAAAAACTCGTTAGCAAAGTAAGCTTGTAGAGACCACTAGTAAATATAAAACCCTTTGTTTATCCCTGGAGAAGCGAACACTGTCAATCTCAATCCCTCACTATTTAAGGCAAACCTGACCTCGTCTGAAGAAAGTATGACTAATCAGAACATTTGCAAACATGAAATATCCATTATGTTAAAAGGTTCAAAGCTCTGTAGTTTCTCGTCACTGTACAAGAAGTGAACTAACATACTATTATAATTGCACCTTTGCGCTGAAGGTTGCTCTGCCAGTAAAAAGTACCATAAGCAATCTTCTTTTTTTCTCTACGAAACAATAGCGTTAGTTCCGTCAAACGACAAAACCAGGAAATGTGAAGACAAGAAGGCCCATCAGTGTCATTTTCAACTATGTAACATCAGTTACAAGGACTTCTAAATGAAGGATGCTTTCTGACCTCTAGAAAGGGATTTAAACAATAATAGTGAAATTGATTTGATAGCATCAACGCCATGCTCCAAGCCCTCGTCCTAATGACAAGCTGTCGCGGCAGGGAACAATGAGGACGTTGTGTATTCATGTTGGTCCACATTGAGGCAGTTTGTATTAAAATATATCCATTGCAAATTACTCTAGCTCAAAGTACATATTCACTTACCCTAGGATACCTAAAAGTTGAACCCAGCTAACAAAGATAAACGCAACAACTTCAGCATAATAGGCATTGTTTGAAAAAAAAAACAGTACCTAGTCCTTAGAATGTGCACAGTGGCCAATACCGAACATATCGAAAGTGATAGGAAGTTCAATGTTGCTCTGCTCCGCCTTCTCGAATCTCAATCATGTTCCCCGACCATATAGTGTTATGGTATTCATATGGTGTTCAACGAACCTCTATATTCCACGTCTGCCAGATCGCTAAAATCCTACGTGTTTTCCGTAGCAATCATTCCTTTCATCATGTCATAGTGTTAATTACTATGATTCAATGAAATGTTATACAAAAACGGCTTTTGTTCCACTGAAGACCATTGTTTATGCAAGACAATGGAGGTGTACTTCAGTCATAAACCACTACCTAGAATCACTGAGCAAGCAAAGATTGCAAACAAGTGATCATAGTGTTCTAAACGCAGAAGAAATGTACTCCACATAAAGGGTTAGTTCGAAGCTTCGGTCAACACTCTCTGACAAATCTCTTTTATATCGGAATCCAGGTCCATAACAATTAGCGAAGGTTTTTTTTTTTTCAGTGTAGTGAGGCATAGGGACGTCTCTCACGTTCTAACTTTCCAATCTAGTCAATTTATTGTTCCCTACTCATCTTTTTTTTGTTTTGCGAGATGACGGATAATCGTTAGCCTCAAGTCTTAAATTAGACCGCAAAAACAAAGCGTACTATTAGCGGTATGAAGATGGAGCTCATTTGATTTGAACTGGTGCGCCTACGCTTGAAAAGGAAAGGAATTCTCGATAATAGTTTCTCATTCTGTAACATTTTGCTCCGTTGGAATTATTTTCATCCATGTCAAAAGCTTCGAAAGGTCCAGAAAATGCGTTCATCATAACCGCTCGCGCAATATGGTTGAACTTACTTTAAGCATCAACCACTTTGTGCTGGTCTTCAGTAGCAATGTCCAATTTCTCACCTGTAGTAAGACAGCAATGAGTCACTCACCTTTTCAATTGCAGATGGAGATTTCTGAATGATGTTATGGCCATGATACAGCGCACATGAAATGAACAGCTGCAGAGTTTCGTCAGCAGTCCGTGGCGAAGGACCGATTCTTCGCAATCGACGCCGATGATATAGATGTTGGATTTGCTGGAACAGAGGTAAACATTCAAGTCTGCTTCAATACTCGCCCATGCAATACTCCAATCCTTCGGGCTAACTGATTGAAGGTTTAATTTTTTCTGTTGAACTTTGTTCTGTTTTATACAAAAAAAAGCAGCATATTCTTCCTACTCTCCTCCTTCTTTGTGCTACGTTGGCGAGAAAATCTTGTCCAAAAAAATTCAAGAATTCTCAATCAAAAAAACGAGGAAAAGAGTTGACCTATGATACTTTTGGGTACATTCTCTAAGCTCCTAATCGAAGCCGACATGGGGTCAGCACTGAGCTGTGGTCTCAACAATGCCTGGAATTGGTGAAGGAACTTTTTGTCTCATCTGCTATTTGTAGCTGCTGTGGAGAGATTTGGCCAGCACTGGGTCCCGTCACATATCTCACGGAATCTAAGAATGTATAGCCAAATACTCCATAGCAGCACGCCATTAGATATACTTCAAGTCCGGAGATACGAGGTTTCAGGATCAACGACGTTTTAGGCGACCGCCCGGTATGAGCCAAAATTCTGCTTGCAAGGCAAGATAATATCAGGGCTACCATCCGAATAGGCCAGCGCTAGAATCTGGTGGAAATGGCGCGGTAAAAAAAAGGCGGAGACGAAAAAAAAACCCATATCACCCCAGTCATTGTTCACGCCGAATTCCGCTCTTTCCGACACGAGGTCTAGTATAAACTACATAGAGCTGGCCCAAGACAGTGTACCCCTCCTAATCTGTTCTCCATATCATACCCTCTAATTATTATTTAATCTGAACTCCAAACGCTTCTTGGCCAAAGAAACGGCCAAAGAAACAAGTTTTCGGAATAAGTTATATTAGATTTGAGGTTGCTGAAACTTTCAGCAGCAAAACTCCTCACATTTGCTACAGAGGAATGGGTGGCATACCCGAAAAATAGTCAGTAGTCACGGCTAACCATGATGCCTATATCGTTAAATGATTAAATTGGTGAATTAAGTCATGATGGGAACAAAGAGATCTGAATTCTGGACAAGAGTTGTCCGCCAACCTAACACAGAGATCAGATCTATCTATGCACACACTGATATAGGGCTGCACAAATACATCAACCCCAATCAAGTGAATCTGCAGACCTCTGCCAGTATGCAAAAAGTACTAGAGCTAAAGCAGTGACTCCCAGTACACATTATGTACTAGTGCTAGCGTAATAAGATGTTTGCAAGCAAGATGGATCCATTAAAATTATTGTGGATAGACGTCAGAAAATCTCCAAGTATTTCTTTCCTAGAAGCATGGAAATGTTCCTGAATCACTTTACACTTAAAACGGCTAATGCCGAAAGTTCCCTGCCATTCAATCGCCTTTATGAGAGCATCAATGAATCAACGAATATTTGCGCCAATGTGAGTACAGAAGGATGAGCAACTTGCTTCAAGGAGATTTAAAAACGGGATGAGCAGAACAAGTTACTGCTGTGCAAACATATAAGAATGAAGGGAAAACCAGGACGCTGCGAACCTGCAAACGCCGTACCGAAATTGAGGGATGGAAAGCGTTCCTTATGGGACTTTCTCAGAGATTTTTCAATAGTTTTCCCGTGGGTTACGGAATAGAAATTCGGGAAATGGAAATTTGCTCGAACCTTGCCTTTAAATGTCGATGTGAAGTCTACAGCAGACTTTATGCGCAATAACCGATCCTCAGAAGGGAGAGCTACATTGGCAGCTACATTTGCAGCTCATCCACGATATTGCACAACAGTTTTTTTTCACATATCTCAGCGCTATGATGATCAACAAGTAGCAAGTTCGAACATGCGTTGGCGCATTAAAGTCTTTTGTTCTGTCCATTACCGAGACCATAGAGTTGGGTGGGACTGGGTCAGAAAAATTGAAATCCAATTTCATCGATTTTTCCAGAGTTATCGGTGATCTATTGAATTAATGAAATTCATTGCAAATCCAGCGGTAGGCCCGTTATCTTCACGAGCATCGCGTTGCGTGCGCTCAGCAGCACAGCGGCGACTCGGTCTCTGTGCGGTGATACGGACACTTTCGTGGAATGACCCAAATGGAGTAGTAGTAGCAGGAAATGTACATGATCTTCTCTTACGCAAAAATGCTGAGTTCCCTACATTCGAGACTGTGAGCTCCCCCACCCCTCACCCCAGATTAACAGTACTCCTTTGCGTTTGTTTTCTTGTTATTCTGTTGCACTTGGATTTGATACTGTACCATCCAGCTAAATGCTAAACTTCATTCTTTACTCTTTCGCTCTCGAACTCGTCTAATACACGACCTCAGCATGGTAAAAGCTAGATTTCGCCCACGACCGAAGTGCTGCCTAGAAATTGCTGGTCTTAGTGCATTACACGTAAACGCGCAGTCTATTCTATGTCATGAGGGTTAAGCAGTAGTTACCTCGTTCATCAAGAGAACTTCGCATCTACATAGCATTTAAAACAACCTCAATCTTGAAATAGCAATGAATATTCTAGATTGTAGCCTAACGTCACCAGACTACGGGTACTACGAAACCACTCATTAGTGTAGCAGATGCCTTAGCACTTCCTAAAAAAGAAAAAAGAAATTCAATTTATTTACTTTAGAAGGGCATTTCAGATGGGAAGAGGAAGTCAAAATGTCATTCTACAGTAAAATGAATATAAAGAAAAATGCCATTGAAAAACGGTCTTGTCATGCCATAAAGAACTTTTAAGAGCAATGGATCCTCTTAATTTTTAGAGCTATATCCCAGGAAAGCAGCCCATAGGTAATTCCGATCGTAAGCTCATGTACATGAATTGAACATACATTTAACATAATCTTATGAAGGGGGCAATCAAGGCAAGAGCAAGAAAATGTGCAACTCAACTCACTGCTGAGCATTTTTACCAATTCCCTTCAGCAAAACTTTGACGCTCAATGATTTGTTATCCATTACACATGAGTACTCACAGAAATTCGCAGCGAAAATACGATGAGTAAGTAGAGATTGGATGACCGAGTATGTACAAATGAACTCGCCGAGTTTCATGCTGAAGGGAAATGAAGGTTCCGCAGCAACAAACATGGTCATATATCATCACGTATATTTTACGTTAGCTGATTGAAGCGTAGCACGAATCATTGGCGTGCTTCCGTTGGTCCCTTGAAGAGACAGTCTATAAAACTGAGGGAGAATGCTCACACAAGAATTTTATTTACGTTTCCATTTTCTATATCTCATAACTATATATTATCTCGTCTCTGGCTAAGGAAGCAAACAATGTTTGAACGGTGGAATAACTACAGTAGGCATAATAATAGGTTACAACGTATGCACTCTGCAGTATCTCGAACGTAATGACTGGAAGAGCATCAAAACACCATCCAAACATTAGAGAAAATGAGTTGCGGGAGAAAAACTAGAAGGCCAACAGTCTTTTTCATCTCATATAAAAAAATAAATCTCCTCACTAAAGCAAATGGCACTTCTAACATGCAACTATTTGTATTACTGACATCGAATGTAGCATCAGGTTTTCATCAGTCTCTCATACAGCACTGATTATTACTCCTGAACTCGATGCATAATGAAGTCATGTTTCTGAGAAAACCCATAGTTCTCGCAGATAATGTTGGAATTGCTCGAAAGCGGTGGCAATTACGCTCGAGCATACCATCTCTGTCTCCAAGCACCTATCTATGTGCTGAGAAACAAACAAGAACATAATTTTTCTCCGTAAATTTTCACGGATCAACAGCTCTCTAATAGCAGTAACCGGAAGTGGTTTACTTCCGTTGCTGGGAACGGCTGACCAAAGAGACCAACATCATGCTTTCAAAGATGAAGGTGTGTCACAATGAAGAAAGTGGCCAAATGCGCAGGAAATGACGACTTAATCTATCTCAAAGTAAACATTTTTCAAGCGATGGGAATACGTATTGATTACCTTGAACTGTGGCGAATACGGCTGAAACTTCTCGCAGGCATACACCATGAGATCGCGCGATTCCTTTGGTCGATGTAGGATACAAACCGAGAAAGGCTGAAACAGTTACTGTTTTCAATTCTCAGATGAAAACTCGAATAAATTCGGGGCCAGGTAATAGAATTTGAGCAAAAACATTGAGATCGACTAGTAATCATAGTCTTTCTTCGTTAGAGGTCTCTATTGTTGTTTCAAGGCAAACATGTGCGGTTCTATAGCAAATTCGGCAAATTCCATGTGAAACAAATGTTGGTCATTTTCCCCAACTGTAGCAACAAAAGGAAAAAGAGAAAAGAGGAAGCCATTCTAATGGCTAGCTCAGTTGAAAACAGTATCACAGAAGCCTAAAAATCAGTTCCAAAAACCGTTCGCATCACGTGAAAAAAATCTTGATCTTCATCACGGGTGTAGCCAAGTATATGCGTATGGAGACAAAAATAATTCCATTTCCAGAACAGGAAAAGTGTCTGGCTCTCCGTACGGAGGACACAACACTACAGAGCAAGGAAGGAAAATATTCGTTCGACACTCTTCCAACATTAATTCAAGGGTGCTAACAACAGCAACTATCAAAGTTCATGTAAACTTAGTTCCGCAACATGATGAAGCTGTAGAAAACTGAATTAAGGGAACTTTAAATTGTTATTCTGCAATTCATGATGTCCGGGAATCCTTCATGGTGTTCACGTACCCGCTTCTACGATTACGGTAAAGGTGCTACTCGTGTAAGCAAACTTATTTTCCTCGCATCGCAGCGCCTGCCGGAGCTATTCCTGGCGATGGCAGCTCCAGGACCGGTGCCAAAACCTAGATTCTCCAAACCTCACCGGCGATTTGGACGATCCAGCAACGCTTCCACGACTCGACTCGTAATCCCAGTCGAGCCCACCGCCTACACATCGTCCTTCAGTGTCGGCTACTGCGTCTCGCTCTCTGGAAAACTGATTCTGAGATTGAAGACTGTTATATTTATTGGTATGCCTGGTCAAAGCCTAGGATATTCTTCCATTTCATACCATAATGGCTAGCATAGGAACCTCTGCAGCGATAAGCTGTCTACATGAAAACTAGCTTAGCCTCAAAGGTTAATCGAGGAAAGTTGTATGGTCCTGATGCACGGATAAGCCTTGCACTAATGTGATAACAGCTGCTACGATGGGGAAAAGATGAAAGCACTGAAAGCACTAATGAGGTGCAGCGAACGATCGCTGCAGATGTGTGTAGATATCCATAGGCGACAAGAAAATTCCGGGAAGGGTTTTCGAATTCACAAGAGTCAAGAAGGCCTCCTCTGAAGTGAAGCATCAGCTTCTTTCCTTCAGTAGAATACATATTATGCCCAGAAAATTCTCAAAACTTCAAAGAAAACAAATACACAGTGCATCATCACTGTAGAAGACCGTCACTGAACAGAGCATCACCATTGATAGCCGATCACTAAATGTTTTGTTCAAATTGGCACACGAACAGTGAGTTGAAAAAAAAACATAATATTTTTTTTGGCAATCAATTCAATTTTTTTTTGGCAATCAATTCTCTTAAAAGGATCCAGCCCCATTCCTAGACCTGTCCGAGACTTGTCGTAATTTATTCAGACACAACTAATTTTGAGAGAGCGTAATAATAATTTTCAATACACAAAATTTGTATTGAAAAAAACCGTAATGAAGCTTGGCAACTGACCGAAGACCGTCATCACACCATTCCAAGCTCATCTGCGATATCGAATCGGACTCTTGAAGCGGATTAAGAACATGCCTAAATGTGCAAGCACTTTTTCTGCTCATAAGAACGAGAAAAGCCGAACACGACAAGCCCCAAGACCCATCTTCATCCATTACGTGAAAAGGTGTGAGGAAAGCAGGGTGCAGGAAAGCAGTGGGGACCAACAAAAAATATGGAGATGATAGAAGACGTAGCTACTATGTAGCTATCATAAACAAATACCTCTAATCTGCTTAACTATTCCGCAAAAAACCGCCGCTTGTTTGTAGACAGCCTTTTCTTTGACAATATAGTAATGAAGGAAATCAGTGGTTGACACAGATACGGTGCTTCCCTTTCGTTACAGCTGAGGGGCAGAGATTCAGAAAAAAAAGCAAACATGGAGCGGATGGAGATGGGGAAGACAGAAGGATGGAGAAAGAGCGAGATGAGGATGAGAGAGACTTAGGACAAGAAAGAGATGAGGAGACAGAGAGATGATGACGACAGAGATGAGGATGAGAGAGGTGAGGATAAGAGAGAGATGAGGATAAGAGAGAGATGAGGATAAGAGAGAGATGAGGATAAGAGAGAGATGAGGATGAGAGTGAGAGAGATGAGGATGAGAGAGATAAGGATAAGAGAGAGATTTAGGACAAGAGAGAGATGAGGACGACAGAGAGATGAGGATGACAGAGATGAGGATGATAGAGAGATGGGATGAGAGCGAGATGAGGATGAGAGGGAGATGAGGATGAGAGAGATGGGAACGAGGGAGAGAGATGGGAATGAGGGAGAGAGATGATGATGAGCAGAGCATGTTTCAAAAAGTTTGCAGTGCAGGAGCCTCGCGATTGTTGTTCTTTATTAGCAGAGCAAAGCAAACAGAAGCGGTAATTTTCAAATCAGATTTTCGTTACATCAGCCTTACGAAAGTATGAGCGAAATTGAGAAGAAGCGATTGGAGTGCGTTCGCTAGTTGCTACAATCAAGAAAAAAAGAAAAATAAAGGAAAAATAGAAAATAAAAAAGAGCATAAGAAGCGTAAAAAAAGTTTTCCTTCTGAGATATAAAAATAAAAAAATATAAAAATAAGAAATATAAAAATAAAAAAAGGAATTAGTTCTTTCTCCATATAGCAGGAAAACTTACTTCTCTGGTTTATCAAGAGACTCATCCTCGCTTGAAAACAATTCGCCTCCAATGGCTGAATCAAACAATGAACGATGTCCCTGGCTGAAGATTTGGAGTGCTGAGAATTCAATACTCTTTGGTAGAAATCTGCTGCCTGACCTATGCTTCGACTGAGTACTTCGCGAAAACCCGCTGTCCGTCATTTCGTTTGATTCCACTTTCAAACGTGAAGTTGACGGCGTCTCTTGAGTGAGATCCCAAAGCCTAAAGAAAGTTCTACATACTGTAGCAGAAGCGCACACTTCAAAATTGCGTTTCCATCAAAATGTACCCCTGCGGATCCATTGCCTTAGATAAGCGCTTTCTTAGCTCTCGCAAGTTCGATCTAGAGCTCATGACAGAACCTCCACAGGAGCCTGCCTCAGAACCTAACTCGCTTCTGAAAAGAAATGGTCATAATTTCCGACATGAACTGTGTAACTTCTCCTTACCCAGCCAAGATAACGCTTCGATACATGTACTTGCTGTCGCTCATACACTTCATCCGCATTAAATCATCATGGTTGGTATCGTCGCTTTCGACGACATCATCGTACGGCAGATCAGTTTGATCTACAGCTGATGATATTGATAAGACCTAGAGAGATTGAGTCAGGTTCTTTTGTGAAGAAAATCGAGTTCGTTCATCATTGAGCAAGACACAAGTGTTTTTTGCAACTAAGGTCTTCTCAGCTAGAGATGAGAGATTTACTAATAATAATAGATAATAATAATAATAATAATAATAATAATAATAATAATAATAACAATAATAATAATAATAATAGTAATAATAATAATAATAACAATAATAGATAATAATAATAATAATAATAATAATAATAATAATAATAATAATAATAATAATAATAATAATAGATAATGGATAATAATAAATAATAATAATAATAAAATATACTCTTCACCCGGTCACAGATATGACGCGGATGATAAGACCATGTAAATGGTCGAGAAGAAAAAAAAAAGTCAAAGAAAGGTTCCACAGAAGAAAAGAGTTTGACAGCAAACTATTAGGTTGTTACATAAGTTTCCGCTGTTTTGAAATTTTTGACAAAAAAGTTTTATAAAATATCAAGCAAAAGTAAGTGACAATCGAGATATGCACAACAACAGTCGCTGGACTTTTGCCATTTTCACAGCAAGAACTCGACTCCGCTGGTCCAGAAATCTATGGACTACGAGGCGAAGAATTGAGTCGGGCAGTGCTGGAGGTCACTGACTTTGGCAAATCGGTTCTCGCATAGTAGACATTCTGATGATCTGATAACCGGCGCTCTGTTAGAGCCAGATTTGTGCTACATAATGCTCAATTAAAAATTCGGCTGCGTGCTCTTCACCTTCTCAGAGAGTTCGACTAACGAAATTAAGGTGGCCGACACAGTGTGGCAAAATGGTGTGATTTCCACTGAACGCTTGAAACTTTTCATAAAATACTACCGATTACTGTTCTCAAATGGTTGATGTTCCCAGTCACAGTGGAAAAAAATCCGTTTCAATTCGCTTCAACTCCAGGGAGAAAAACGGCATAATCAAAATTTTGGGTTACCAAGTTTCTTGTCTCTGCTTGAGACTACTCGACGATAAAATGTAGAGAGAAAGTATCAGGAGAATAGGAATGGCCTCAAGATTACTCAACCCAAATTTGGTTAGAATCATGCAACGATATGGTTCACTTCTTATCCGTACAAGTGCTGTTACCAAATTTGCATTCTTGAAGGATTCACTCCGAAATTAATTGCATTTTCAAAACAAGACGGAGAAATATGATTGACAATGCAGAATGTTCGCGAGATCATGCGTATTAAAATGGTATCTAGATATGCGCGAAATCTAATCGGTATTCACTTATTAGGAACCTTTAAAAGTGCCTATGCGAAAACAGCGGAAACTTATGTAACAACCTAATAAATCAGGTGTCAGCAAAAATGAATCATTTTTCTGAATGATTCAAAAATGAACCATTGATCCAACCTTACGGATAAAATTTGAACTTGGAAAAAGAAGTACAATAAAATAAAATAAATAAAGAAATAAATAAAGAGCAAATAAATAGATGAAGAACAAACGAATAAATAAATAAATAAATGAATTAATTAATTAATTAATTAATTAAATAAAGGATCGAACATAAAAGAAAATATTTCTAAATCCAACAAGAAAACTGGAACAATTTGTACTCACATCGTCGAAGACGGAGCAGAAATCTCCAACAGATGCCGATTGTACCATTTTTGACGGAGAAAGAGGAGCCCTTGAAATGATAGACGGTCCTGGCTGAGGCTCTGGAAAAGCTAAAACATCATCCACAACGGGAAAATGCCATTAAATTCTCCTATAATAATCGTTAGTCACGCTGGAGCATAGCATTGCAACTACATTAGGAACAAAAAATGCGATGAAGAATACACTTCCAAAGCATCAGGAAAAGAAAACAAACGATAAGCAGCAACTTCTTTTTGCTTCATTCAGTCAATTCTAAACCTAACCCGCAAGAAATTTACACAATTTGTGGCATGCACAGAGGGAGAACGTCTGAGTTTAACGAGAGGATTGACCGTCCAGTGGTTTACAGATGAAACTCAGTGTTCCTCCTTTCCTGTCATATCCTTCACATTTTATCACTTGAATCAACGCATCATCACAATAAATGTGTAGATGAAATGGCAAAAATGCCAACAAGTGCTTTCTGGTGCACTCCAGAGGCATACAGTACTAGCAAAAAAGAAATCACCTTCCGAAATTTTGTTCATAAGTTCCTTCCAGGTGAAGTATGAAATATGTATTATAGTTTCGGCGAACTATGCAGATACTCACTTCGCGCCAAGCTACTATGACCCTCTCCGCGTTCGCAAATTTTCATAAGAATTTTTTTTTTACTTCAAAAGGTCAAAATCCATGATTTAGCACTACTCACATTCAGCTGCTGTGTGACTTCCAGTGATGGAATTTCCACAAAATCGAACTTTTCCTAGGAAGTGCAAAATGCTCACATCCTCTCATGAGTGACCGTTGCTCTTCACTTTGAGTCCTCCTTACTCATCATATTCAGGAAGTTTAGATGTCAGCGTCTACACAGACATTTTGGCGGCCATGTCTGTTCACGAAGAGCATCGATGAACTTTTGAACCCTTCTCTCTCCACCAAAATGAAAATGTAAATTTTGAAACCCGTGAAGTGACCACTGGTGACCATGTGTCGGCTATGCTCAAACTGCCTAAGGAGATCAATTTCAAGGTGGTATGAACTGCGCTCCGGAGATGTCAGGAATACGTGCTAACTCAATGAAGTTAAATCGAATAAAGATCTGGTACCTAGGAAGAGTTCGATTCAAATGAAGATTCCACCGCTGGAAGTCGTATAGAGTAGTTAAATCTGAGCACTACGAAGTCAACCTTTTTGAGTGGAAATTTTTTTATCATAAAAATTTGTGAGAATATCAGTAGCTCTGTGCATCAGTAGTTGCATTAGTTAGCAAAATTAGTAATTTCAAGCTTCACCAAGAAAGAAGTCTTCCTCGCCAGTACTGTACTATGCAACGGTGGGCCAAAAAAGTGTAGGGAGTAACTATCGAGTGTCAAGAGTTAACAAAATATTAACATTAATAACATATAAACCTTAAATTACCTCCGGTGGCGAACTCGTCTTCCCAACAATCTTGTTGGCCTTCCCATACAATCCTCAAGGATGCAGACCGATCCGACATGGACGACGAAAAGGCCCGCGACTTGCCTGATTGGTCTGGGTTCAAAAATTTTAATTCTTTCACATTCGAAATAAACTGTGGCATGAGTAGCCAAGTGTGGCAACTACAAAGAACGAGAACAACACAAATTAGCTCTTACATAAGAGAAAATGACAAATTATGAGAAAAACACACCTGATGTGCTTGGCCGCCTCAGCACACCTTCTCGGCCAGATTTTGCTTGTCGAATCGCGAAGAGGCCGCGCGATTTACGTGGGTATCGCGACAGACGAATCACCGACATCTGCAAAAATTACTGTATTACGGTGGCGGACGCAGCCCCCCCCCCGAGAACGGGTCGGCAAATTTTCGAAATTACTTTACAGTACATATAAAAGTCTTGTATTAGTTTATTTTTACTTGTTTACCTTTAATATCATTTCTAATATAATTTTTATTAATTATTTATTATTATAATTAACATTTTTGTTAATTTTATTTTCCGTCCGGGTCCCCAAAACGGCGGAGACCCCACTTTTCTTCCCACGCCCCCCCCCCTCCCGCCCACTTTCTGCGTCCGCCACTGGTGTCTTATAATATTAACTTTTTCCATCACCATGTTACAACTATAGCGATTTCATGGGGCCTATATTTCCTGCCTATGGAGTTTTACAAGCTGTCACCGAAGCTGAAAACACCTAAAGGCTCTCGTTTCCAAAAAACCTCTTCAATGATCCCGTTAAAGGAGATGCCTATTCAAATATTCCCATCCCCGAAAGATTTCAGTTTTTGTCTCCTAACTTCTAATTAATTTTTTTCTTTTAATTAACCTCCACACATTTCCACCAGCGGGTCGGAAATGTGTGAAGGTTAATCGCGAAATCCCGGAAATAAGCTAATTGAGGCGGCAGAGACTGAAACGCATTGTGAGAGTGGAGTGAGAAAAATATCGTGCTTCTCAAAGTAGGCAAAATTCCTGGGGAGAAGTAGTAAATTACTCCAACCAGGATGAATGTATTGTACATTACTACAAGAAATAAAATTACAGCTATGTATATCCGATTTATTCGTATCATTCTAGTGTTTGTTGAATCCTAGAAATACTTTCTTATCATCATCAATGGTATGAACATTGCATCATCCCCTTTCAAAACGCATTCTTCTTGGACAAACATGTACTCCCTGGCTACATAGTGCTTCACGATTAGTCAGAGGAACGTGAACGTATCATTGTCCTAGTTTTAAAGGTTTTTCCCACTAGGAAACCACTAGCAATTCCGTCCAATCTTTTTCTAATATAAATTTTTTCCTCGTCGTCTGTCGATCGTGTCCTTCACGATTACACGTGTTCTCGACTAAAAGCGTGATGTGCAAGTGTGATCCAAATCATGAAAGAAAGGGAGCACATTTACGCACAATCTCGGAGACGATTTATTACGTAACAGCGACATTCTAGACGGATATGATTAGCTACCAAAATCAGCTTTAGGTAGGGCACTGAGGAGGGATTTGGCTGCTAGCTCATCTGTCGACATGCCATCCTGGAATTTTGATGATGAATGGTGAAAAGTTTGGGACCAAACATCCTTGCAAACAGAAAAGAAGGGAATCCGACAAAGCAGTGCAAATGTAAAGGTCCTCGATCCAGTAGGAATATTATTTGTTTAATTATTCATTTCTTTAAATGCCTAATTGCTCGTTTACCTATCGAACAGTCTTGTGGAAAAAATATAGGGGATAAGTTTATTGCTAAAGAAATGAGGGACTTCTTTCAAATGGGGCGGACTGTGCCCAAGCAAAGTTATACTTTCTTTTTAAATAAAAAAGGGGTGTCTTTGTGTTAACCCAATGTATCTAAAATCGCGTCACAATTATATTCGATTGGTGAACCAATTAATTTGCTTTGCTCTTTTCTGTTTAAATTCACCAATAACATATATGTACTGGCGGCCACAAGACTACTTCCCAGATTTAGCACGCCGCCAATTAAATTGTAGGGAATTTAAGACCATTACCTATTTTATGAGCACGTCGCTAGCACTCTTTGCTCAGAACTCGAGAAACGTGAAGCGAAGGAATCGGAAACATTCATTTTTGAGTCTTCATATTCGGCGATTTTTTTTCTTGCATAGCTAGAGCTTCTGGAAGTGAGGGGTAGTGGTAGGAAAACGGCAAAATTCTGAAGAATCACAAGGGTAGTGAAACGATTGCAAACAAAATTATAGAAATTTGAGACAAAGTCTAGAAAGGGAATTTTGGTCGATTTTGGCAGCATAGAACCTGTAGCCATCTTCTTCGACTTTTTTGGATAACGCTTAGTGTATTGCTTTGAAATAGCACCACTGAATGAGGTATGCTTTAGAAGAACTAAAGAAAAAGCAAAGAAAATGCTCCAAAAAGTACATGACGGCGATTCTCTAAAATGGAAGGAGTTAAACCAGAATTCAACAGTGGAATAATTAGCGACCTCTAGACTAGATAGAAAGATGTTTTGAACCAAGCTGCACGTACTCCCACTGGAAAATCACGTGAAAAGCGGAAAACTGAAGATGAGATGTCGGCGAATTTTTTGGGAATTTCTTGCATCCTGGTTGAAATGGATATAGCTTATACCCATATCAAAAAAAAAGAGCAGGACTTGCTCCACAAGTATATTATTATGTCTAGTACATAGTTATACTACATCTGACGACAAGTGTAAACCTTCGAAAATAAAATGGACAAAGCTTTTGCACCAACCTAATTTTGAAGAAATTTATGTTTCTCCCCTTCATTACTTCATTGAATCAAGAGGAAATTTGCTTCTACTCTTGATATACTATGTTGGTGCAAAAAAAAAGGCTCGGATCTACATTGTTTCTTTCTCCGACAACTTTGAAGAACGGTAACATTGGCGGACGATATAACCCTTTCATTAGCAGTGAAATCATTCAGTCAATGATGGGAAGCTTATAAGCTTCCAATGTTTGCTTGAATAAATAAAATAGAATTTTTGTGCAAACTTGACTCCGTCTTGTCCTTGGCTCCAGCCAGTGCGTAAAGTACAACAGTGGCAGTCAGAGGAAAATGATGAGCAGAATGTGTCTGATCTACAACGTCTCTTCTCCTTCATTCATAGTTAGATACGAAGACCTTGTACAAAATTTGAAAAAACCGGTGCAGCCGGAGTTTTGAATTTTTAATCCAGTTTCGAATGAGGCTCTGCTCACGGTGATTGACTGGAAGGAAGTCCAAACAGTGCCTTAACACATATCGAAACTTTGTTTCGGCCGCTCATCCTACGGCTCAGACATGTGAGAAATTGTGCCGAATGTAACCGCTAGTAAATAGTGTTAAGAGATCCACAGGGGACAGTAATGATTTCATGCAACAGCCACCGGGCGCAACGGCTGGATTTAATCACCACAAGAGCGACCCCCACGTAAAATTAAGGAAACTTGAATAAAAGTTCGTTTTTTTTTGTTCTAGATGAGCATTTGTTGTAGCAGGCTTTTCTTCCACTGGTACAGCCCAAATCTTCCTGAGAGCAGAAGCGGTAATGAGTTAAACGATTTGCTAAAAAAAGAACACATCCGAGTCACCTGTTTTAACCGCTATTTCGTTTTCTACTCAAATGTTCCTAAAATGGAATGTATTTAACCATGGATCCCTTCCTGCCTAACATGAAAATTTTATTTTTCAAGGCTATACAGCCCAAAAACCCCCTATCAAGTCCTTTTCTGCCGCGGTCAAGTTCGGCACGTTGTCCGATTGACACGCTGTGATGGAAGGTGACAGATGTGTACCGTAAAACGCCGCATAGGCGCTGTCACAACGACATAATTATCCCTCCGACAAAGCGCACAGTACAGTTAACAATGGACATACGAGACGAGGTTATGAAGGCTGCCACCAAACAGCACCGCCACAGGCGCATTCGTCATGTGCAACCACAAATACTCCCATCTTGATAGATTGTCCCCTCAGAGTAATCCATAAGAACCGTTTTAAGGTTGCATTATGTTTCATAAGGAGCCAACTTCCAAATACAAGGATAATGGTGAACCAATTTCTACTGGAGTCAAATCCTAGTAACTTGATCTGTTACTGAATGTATCACTGTCGAGAAGAAAGGAAAAAAAGAAAAAAATGAACGAAAAATGCTACCTCACTCGGAGTCCTACTGCCAGTGTAACGACTGTGCACATCGTCGAACATATCATCCCTTTCATCATCTTCGTCATCCGAACATGGTAACTAAAATCTCTCAAGTGCTGGATTTAACAAACAATTACTTCTTCAAATTAATAGGATATAGGGTAAATTGCAAGTGGAGCTGTGATTAAAAAAAAGATAAAGATGGAAAACCATTAAGAAGAAACAAACAACACTGGCACGTCAACACTGGTCTGGCACGACTGAGATCGAGATAGCCCACAACATGCATGTACGTATGTTCCCATATCCACCAACATTCACGTACTCCCCACAGTAACATGCTGTATTCTTAACTATTGCATGGCTGGCAAAGCTACTATACGTATACATGGACGAAAAATAGGAAAACCGGTAAGCCTAACAAGTAGATTACATTACGCAAAAATGATAATCACTTTCGTGTTCAGCGAATTGGATCACCCCAGTAAACAAATACAGGCCCGTTGACCCTGAACTGGAACTGGAAAACCAACAGATCCACGACATCTTATGAAGTAGTTTTCATGGTTATACCCCCAGAATGACGGGCAACTGCAGCACCACGCGCAGCAATAAACGTAAAAGATTGATAAAATCAATAAATCGACATATTTGTACAAAACTGTAGTCAAAACCGAGTTGAGCATACTGCAGAATCCCAGCACACATGTCATTTTGATCCCCAACCAAAACTGCACGGGTGAGGAACCAGTAATTATCGACAATGCTCTGAGAAACCATATTCGTAACCAGCACATTGAAGATAGCACGCACGCAGGTTTGAAGATCAATGTATCGATATTTTTGTATAGAGCGTTGGTTATAATCGTGCTCAGCCTAACGAAATACCTTAATAGAAACGTCATTACGGTAAAAGTGAAGTGATGTGAAGCTAAGTGAAAAAAGTGGAACTGAGCACACAGAAAAGAAATCAGTAATGATCGATAATTTCCTGCGCAATGATTGCCATATTCGTAATCGGCATACTGATGAACGACTGCAGATCAGTATGCACGAAGTTTGGAGCAGAAGATATGAAAAGACAATAAAATCGATGAATCGAGATTTTTTGAATTCATATTTTGCGCAAGACGCCTGCCATAATTGAATTAGTGTGCTACAGTACCTCATTAGACGCGTCATTTATTACTCCGTGAGCAAATTGGAAGAAACGCACAAAAAATCGACGCGCATTCAACTGGGAATGATTTTCGAAGAAGAGAACGAGGAATATCCATGGATTTTTTCCAGCCCAAGATTGGCTCCGTTTCTTCCACTCGAACATGATTTTTGATAATTAGACTTCACTTCAGAGGAAACACACAGCGATTTACTCGCGCATGTAAAAGCAAAATCGCCGCTATCATGTCGCATACATTTTTCAAATTTCCTCGACAGGTTGTCGAATAGCGCATAGGTTTCATCTTGAACTGCTGACAGATAAGAATTGTTGAGAATGATAGATGATCTGTGTTGACGGACAAAAAATGAACAAAAGATTTCGGGAGAACTAAGAAAAAGACTATAAATTCTATCCTCAATAGAGCAGTACGTGCACATCGCAACTTTGATTGCGGTGGATTATTGTAGATCAGCGCGGTCACCACTCAGCTTCTCGAAAACTTCGCTCGCCGGATTTCTACATATTTAGTTGAGTGTTTTTCAGTACAATACCTTATCATACGTTTTGCAGTTTGTGCAGCTGTGCAGGACCGATATCGAGTTACATGATCCTGAGTCTCCCATTTCCTTCATGCATTTCTCGACTTCTTAGCTGAGCGTGGAAACGTTGATCTACACCAATCGAAGCGCGAAGCTCACTCGCCGCTCTTTGCTCACCTCTATCGATTGATTTTGCAAAGCCCGATCGAATGAAATTATAGAGCATACAAACTCAGACATTCCACGGATTGGAGCCGAACCGACTCCGCCCACTCTTGTCAATAGCAACGCAATAGCAACGGCCGTTGCCGCAGCAACGGTGGGTGCTATTGCGTTGCTGCTAGCAACCGACGGTTGCTATTGAGCTGCTATTCGGGCCACATATGGCGGCCATGTTCACCGACGGTTGCTATTGAGTTGCTATTCGGGCAACATATGGCCGCCATATGTGGCCCGAATAGCAACTCAATAGCAACCGTCGGTTGCTAGCAAGTCTTTCTCATTCTCCACTCGTCACTGCTAGCAAGTCTCATTCTCAAGTCGTCTCTCGCCGAGTGCGGTCGATATCCTTTTTCTCTGATCACCTTGTTTTTGTCTGATGTCTGATTAGGTGAAACTGCATAGAGTGACTTCTGGTGAGGGTGTATCCTCTCAGGTCCCCTCAAGCGCTTCTCTCTTGAAAACTTAGCATTACATCATCAACGAGATGTTTATAGCCTAGAAAATATTGAACTTCTCTAAAATGGCAGCTGATGAAGTGTGCAACAAAAGTATGGTCTGTTAGTTCACAGAGGGCGTCTGATCCGACTTTGTCTGCAATTACGACTTTGCCCGCAGAAAGCGTTTGGAAGTATATTTTAGCGGATGGCAGTATGGAAAAATCAGAATGGAAGGGATAACATCATATGCACTTCCAAAAGTGCAAAAATTAGACCAGTTAGCCAAAAAGTGACAAAGTCGTAACTGCGACCAAAGTCGGTCTCACACCCTCTGTGAGCTAATAAATTACTGTAGTGCAGTAGTGCGAGTTGCATGAGAATGAAAAATTGCGGTCGACAACGCAGTAATGAGTGCAAGTAAGAGAGGTGCCGCACGTAAATTAAAAGGGTGGTGACTTTACGCGTTGGCCGGTCCTGCGGCGAGTGAGCGGAGTTGGACGAGTTTTCCCCGCACCCTTTACTTCATTGTAGGTTTAACGGCGAGTCTTATTCACCTGGCCCTGTAGATAACATAAAAGGGCTAGTTCTGCCCCAAATTTTGAGAATTCGCCTAACTTCGCCTAACTTCACAAAGAGTCAGGGAGGGGTTATTTGGGCACTATTCCACTTATTCTGCCCGGAAATCTTAAGACCAAAAAATTCTCTGAAACTTTGTCTTAGGGGGGGATATTTGGCATGCCGGCCACGAATATCACATTCATTTCGTGCCGTAACCCTATTTGGTTAGGGTTAGGTAAGGTTAGGGTAAGTAAAGTATCTCGCTGAATTACCTGAATTTTTGTCTAGAGGGGTTATTTGATTTGCTGATCACGAATATCACATTGACTTTGCTAGTTGAAAGCAATTTGAGGCTTTCCTATGGACTGTGCCTGCCCAAACCCTGCCGCAATTCTACTCAAATGGTGTTGCGGCACTAAGTATGATATTCGTGATCAGCATATCAAATAACCCCTCTAGACAAAAATTCAGATAATTCTGCGAGATACTTTACTTACCCTAACCTTACCTAACCCTAACCAAATAGGGCTACGGCACGAAATGAGTGTGATATTCGTGGCCGGCATGCCAAATACCTCCCCCCCCCCTAAGACAAAGTTTCAGAGGATTTTTTTGGTCTTAAGATTTTCGGGCAGAATAATGGAATAGTGCCGTTATTTGAAGTGCTGTACACGAATATCGTATCCGTTTTGCACCGCACCCCCATTTCTGCAAGGTCACGGTGGGTGTACTGCAAGACATCGAAAGAAAATACCGATTTCGGGCAGAAAGGAGGCGGCATGCAAAATGATGTTGATATACGTTATTAGCGTCGATATAAACTGCTGTACGCAAAATTCGAGAGGAATCTATGAGATTCCTAGTCTACATTGTGCCCACAGTAAACATACGAAAATGGGGATACGGTACAAAACAGATGCGATGTTCGTGTTCAGCACCGCTTTCAAATAACCACTTCACACAAAGTTTGACCAAAAACAAATTTCTCAGAAATTTGGGATATACAGGCGATTCACCTCGCACTCGGTATCGCACCGCTTGAACGCATGCGTTCCACGTACTTTTCACATCATTTCCGGGGTCATTTTAACATGTCGGATAGCTATAAAGCACAGCGAACAACAAGCCAGAACGTGGGCGACTTGTCAAAAGGGCCTCTCACTCTCCACATAGGATTTCACCGTACCGAGTCGTTTCAGTGCCGTAGATCCACCGTATCCTCCTCCCGCACCGCCTGAGATCATACGTGGCGTCCTGCCGGCGATTGATATTTAGCCGGTTGGAACGCTGCCAGCAGGACGCCACATGTGATCTCAGGCTGTGCGGTTGGGGCATGCGGTGGATCTACAGCTCTGTAACTACCCGAATAGTGCCCCTTTCCGCAGATTCTGAGGTCCCCCTTCCTCATTCGTGGTTCCGTCGCTGACACTGCATTGCAACAGCTGGTCGTTCACTATCACCTATTCTAAACAGGATCACTAATTAAGTTCTCCAATACATGGATTGGGTGAAATTCAGAAAGGCCTTCAAAACTTTCCGCATAACTACACATTCCATGCTTCTGGGATCTAGCTGTGGGGCTTAGAGGCGGATACTGATCGAATGCTGTGGAATCGCTGCAGCCGGCGCAAAAAGAGCATGCTCCTTCAGACATCTGGGGGTAAGCCTGCTTAAGCATACGATTACCCAATCCGTGGTAGAAACATGACTATTTTTGTCTCATTTGAGGATAGTGCCGTCAGAATTACTCCTCTTTAGAGTGAACAAGGAGCGAAATAGGCTCGAAAGCAGGGCAGTAACCACTGTATCAACGCTGTTAACCCTTATTTACGGTCATGGAAGCTCGAAAATCTGATAATTCTGAATAGCGGACGTGTTAAAACCCGACAGTGGTATCCCATGCTACTCGAATAACGAACGTGTTACTACAAGTCAGCAACTGAATAGCAACCGAATAGCAACTGAATAGCAACTGAATAGCAACCGAATAGCAACCGAACAGCAACCGAATAGCAACCAAATGGCACCCGTGGTAGCCCGAATAGCACCCATGGTAGCCCGAATAGCACCGTATGGCGCCCGAGCCCCGCCCATTTTACGGATTGGAGCCGAGGTGACATGCGGCTCCAATCCCTATCGGGTTCGGCTCCAATCCGGCGAATGTCTGAGAAGATACAAAAAAATCTATTCAAACAGCGGCAGGTAGACAGATTTTAGGCGCTGCTCCAGCTAACTGGTAACAATCCCATAAATTTTGTGGATTTCAACTCATTTCCAGCTAAATTTTTCATAGGGCCGTTCTGCAACCGCCATAAGGAGTTATTCATATATACTTGCTATGCGTCAAAGTTTATGCGCCGATACGCTGTGCAAAAGAGGGAGGTAGAAGAGAATTCCCAGCAGGTCAGCAGTGTTCCTGGTTTTGCCGTTGCGACTGCCGCGCGAACAAACCGCGTTTCCATTTTTGACGCTTTGAATCGGCGCGAAAACTGTGAAATTTTGGAGAGGCGTGTAAACTTTGACGCGCCGCAAGCACGAATAACGCCTAACTTTCAAAAAGCAGAGAAAAAAACATTCGCGCGATCATCCGAGGCATATGGAAATACTATGTTGTTACATAAGTTTCCACTGTTTTCGCACAGGGATTTTTAAACGCTTGCAAGAAATTATTCCCGATTAGGTTTTGTTTATGTTAACATATCCTTTTAACGCGCTTGATCTCGCGAACATTCCCGAGTGTGAATCACATTTTCGTCTGGTTTTGAAAATGTAATTAAGTGCGGAGTGAACGCTTCAAGAATGCAATGATGGTAACAACAATTGCACGGATAATAAGTGGAACATAAGGTTGAAAGAGGCTAACTAAATTTGGGTTGAGTAATCTAGAGGCCATTCTTATTCTCGAGATACTTCCTCTCTCCATTTTATTGCCGAGCAGTCTCAAGCACAGCCACCAAACTTGATAACCCAAAATTTTGATTATGCCATTTACTCTCTGGAATTGAAGCAAACTGCGGTGAGATTTTTCCACTGTGACTGGGAACACCAATTATTTGAGGACACTAATCGGTAATATTTTATGGCAAATTCCAAGCGTTCTGTGTAAGTCGCATCACTGTGCCACACTGTGTGGAGCGCCTTAATTTTGTTGGTCGAACTCTCTGGAAAAGCAAAGAGCTCGCAGAGGAATGATTAATAGCGCATTATGTAGCAGAAGTCTGGCTCTAACACAGCGCCGGTTATCAGACCACAAGAATGTCTAATATAGGAGAGCCGATTTCTCATAGTGACCTCCGGCAAACCCATGATTTTTCGTCGGTCCCATGGTATGTCAGCACTGAAAGCCCCATATCCCCACTTCAAGTGACTGTTTACGAGCCCTCATAATCACAACATTTCTCCTAGACCACCATCAACAACCAGTCGCGGTAATTTGTCATCCACATGCCTCAAAGAAAAGTGCTTATCCCAGGTGATTTGTTATGAGATTTGAGTAATAACTGGTAATAAATCAAGCAGATGCTGTGTGCTAACCACAGCAGGCTATGTACTAGCAACATCAGCTGTTTAATCATCCATAAAAATTTCGTACGAAAGTTATGTAATGGAGTAAATTGTAGGTGTATCTGAGCAAAATGTACAATAGGTTAGGCGTTACACCAATACTTCATTATAAACATAAAAACACACTTAACTGCCTATGCAAAATTCTATTCAAGCAGAGAAGTAATGAATAAATCCCAGAGCGAAATTCATCTGCTGAAATTTGGACCAGTGGAAAATTCAGGTGTACATTTCCCTTCTGCACTACAAGGATTGATGTATGAGGGAAAAGAGCAGATCGGTCGGAACTCAATTCGTGGGTTATGCTACTAGGTATGATGCCAGCTGCCGATAGATGAGCTCCATCTTTGGCTGGCACAATCCCAGCCAGCCGCTGACCCCGCCCTAATTGCTAGGGTCCAAAAGGTCTGTTTCCCGGTAGTGGAGGTAAGAAACGCTATGAACCGCTAATACAAACACCTCTCCGTCTACTCACTTAGCCGTAAACAAAAAAAACCACACACACAACGAGCACAATAGCGATGCCTGCTAAAATTGAATCAAAATCGCTTTTGTCCCAATCAGCGTGAAAACTATACCAGTAGAGAAACAAGAAGGAAATAGTTCTGCTACACCATTATGGTTTTAAAACAAAAAAAACCACATCCACGAATGTAAAACAAGTACGAAACTAACAGAAAAAAAAACAAATAAAACAGAGAAGAAGGGAAATGATTGGAAAAGAAATGAAAATTATTAAAGAAAAAAATGTAAAACAAGAACAAAACTAAGAAAGCTGAAATGCAATGGAAGAAAAAGTAAGAGAAAACGAGCAAAACAAAAATAAGCATACATAGATCAGCGAACAAGCCAGAAAATGAAAAAAAAACTTGAAGAAAAAAAAAAGAAACAAAAAGTGAAGTGAAGAACATAAAGAAGGATGACTCCAACAAGCTTACCCCAGTGGCATAAAGCAATCGCCGGTCTGCAGTTGCGATATTATCAAACCTGGCTGAGTCCAACAGCATCCATACAAACCTTGAAAGAAATATCTATTAGGTAGTAATCTAAGTTTTCGCTGTTTTGAAATTTTCGACAGAAAAAGTTTTATAAAAAAGCGAATAAGCACAGGTACCAATCGAGCTATGCACCATAACAGT
Source organism: Ancylostoma caninum (assembly GCA_037903475.1). Taxonomy (NCBI): domain Eukaryota; kingdom Metazoa; phylum Nematoda; class Chromadorea; order Rhabditida; family Ancylostomatidae; genus Ancylostoma; species Ancylostoma caninum. Next base: position 387,678 of record JBAJFG010000362.1, read on the forward strand.
CGCTGGTCTTTTGCCGTTTTTACAGCTGGGGCTCCACTCCGCTGCTCCAGAGATCCGTGGACTATGACGGAAAAAACTGGGTCGGGTAGTGCTCGAAGTCACTGACTTTGGCAAATCGGTTCTCGCTCAATAGACATTCTTGTGATCTGATAATCGGCGCTTGGTTAGAGCTTGATTTTCGCTACACAACGCGCAATTAGAAATTCTTCTGCAAGCTCTTCGCCTTTCCGGAGAGTTCGACCAACAAAATTAAGGCGCCCTCAACATTTGTCCCAGAAATGCACCAATTAATGTCCGCAAACTGTTGATGTTTGTAGTCACTATGGGAGAAATTCCACTTCAATTCGCGTCAACTCCAGAGAGAAATACGGCATAATCAAAATTTTGGGTTACCAAGTTTGGCGCCTGTGCTTGAGACCGCTCGACAATAAAATGGGGAGAGAAAGTACCAGCAAGAATAAGAATGGTCTCAGTATTACTCCACCCTAATTTGGTTAGTATCATACAGCGTTATGGTAAAATTTTTTTGCGTGCAAGTGCAGTCACCGAATTTGCATTCTTGAAGGGTTCACTCCGAAATTAGTTACATCTTCAGTACAAGAAGCAAAATTAGGTCTCACATTCCAGAATGTTTGCGAGATCATGCGGTTTAAAATAGTATCTAGATATGCGCGAAATCTAAAAGGTATCCATTTATTAGAAGCCTTTGAAACGCGAAAACAACGGAAACTTATGTTACAACCTAATATTAGGTATACTCGAATATCCAATGTTGAATATTCAAAAGTGTGGTAGTTGTGCCTGTACAGAACTCAATAAATCACGCATTTATCATTGCTTCTCAGATTGAACACTAAATGCTTGCCCTTACCTTGATCCCAGATATTTGGTGCATATTCGATAGGCGCAATAGGAACCGACACCAGCGACAAGAAGTACACCACTGGCACGAGCTGAAATTGCAAACTAAACTGTAAAGAAGCGTTTCAGAGAAACTGAACTAAGGCTATCAAAAAATACTACTCGAAAATTTGCAGTATCAAATTAGTTAACTGAAATATTCATCCAATTTCAAGTAAAAGTAAAGGATTTATCATATCTGTTTAATGTATGTGCACTGCACATGATGCAGTTAGGTATAAAAATTAGACTTCAGAAAATTTCTTAGAACAAACAATCTATGTCAGAACTTACAATAACATGAGTCAAGATGGAAAATTGCATAGTACTGAGGAAAGAGAGAGGTGTAACCACGAAATTTTTCGGGCATGAGCAACTTGTGACTCTCAAAACAGATCGCTAAAATTCAGTAACTTTAAACTCATCAAGATCCAATATTTGTACACTCAGTGATAAAATTTGTAGTCCCACTGCATCTGATCCATCATTACACACTTCTGTATCACTTTTATGCTCTTACACATGGTTTTGATGTTGAACAACAAGAATTGACTGCATCTTGGAAATATGTGTGCCGCCAAGTTTGTTGACAAGTGTGCAGGCCGCTGCCTACACGATTAAAAGTTCTCCAAGATGTGTTATTTTACAGTGGGATTAATATGGTATGCAGGAGGCAACCATGGGATGCTTTCTGATCAATCGGAGCATCTATAGAAAGCCTGGTCATCTGACACTTTCTCTCCTTTGTACGCGGCAGGGATTCAGATATAGCCTCTCACTACCTTCATCAGTGATTTTTTGTTTTCTAATGAATCTGCTGAGCTCAAGGAGAACAACTTGTTTTCTACTGATAAACCTCGATAAAACAACGGTACTTAACACACCTATCTTCAGATTTACCATTAATACAATATTCAAGGTTTTAGGAACAAAAATTTGTTGCCCCCTCCCCAACCGAAAGGCTGCCAAATTTTCCAAATTAGCTTGCAAAATTTTCAAAAACTTTGTGGAAGCATAATTTCAGTCCATTTTTGTTATTCCCAAATAAAAATTACTGATTCAGTGTAAAGAGTAATATTTTCACTATGTTCCTTGTCCATCCGGGTCCTCAGAAGGCGAAGATCTCAGCTTTTCCATGCCCCCCCCCCCTTCCTTTCTGCATCTGCCACTGCATCTCTCTATGCATATTCAGAAAAAAATCCCAACTAGGGGGAATCCCCGAGACCTCCTGAATGACTACTCCGCATCCATTCCTTGTTGTCGCACGATCTTTACAACTGCTTACTTGAGAAACGCGAGAAAAATTTAGACAAAAACAGATAGCTTGCACGAATACGACACCGTCGTGTAACCCGAGAACGTCGGCTGGCGTAAACGTTGCGCTAAACATTTCTCAAGTGTCTGCGCCACCCGGAATACACCCATTACAACTCGTTCATAAGTCAATACCGATCTATCGTTATCTCTTGTATGTGATACAGAATCTCGATCGATAAGACAGAAAGTTCTGTACCACCCTTTTTTTGATGGAGGTTAGTGCTGAGTAAATATTATTCAGCCAGATTTTCTTCACAAAAAGTTGATTCGCCAGTGCGTCTCTTACTCGTGATCACTTGCCTGATATATTGATCCTTATCGTGACCGATATCCTCATATTAAAATTGAGACACACATCCGCATCATAATGACGCTGAACACTTGTTGCGAGGATCTTGGAATATTACCGTTCATTTGGTGAACCAAGAAAAAAAGAACGGAAACTAGCGAGGATGGATTGCATGGAAAAAGCTGGCACAAATCTATGAGGTTTCAATGCCTTTATCAAAGGAAGTAGGACAGACAGAAAACAGCAGATCAGCTATGAAAATGGAAGTGGCCACAAAATGAGCAGGAGTAGAGTGAGAAATCTCATCTACCTACGAGATATTTGCACTGTTTGTAGTGCTGAGTTAACATAGCGGATTTGACGGAACGACATGAACCAGTTGCCGAAGTCTAAACCAACTTCACATCCTTAGGAATTTTCCTCTCTCATAAATTTCACCTCTTTGCGTGTCACCAAAGTCAAACAAGACAGAAATATGTACATCAATCCGCGAGGAAAGAAGCTATCAACTGACAAATCCACGGAATGAACCAGAGAAATATAAGTTCCCATGGAATAAATACTTCTGAAAAGTGTATCAGTGATCTCAATCCCGCTATTTAGATAATGAAATAGTTATTGAGATGAATCGCTGTGAAGCCGAAGAAGGAGTAAAAAACGCGAATATGCATAATGGTGTCATCGTGTGCCAGGCGTGAACAATCCAAATATGCACAAAGACGCGCATAGTTTTCATCTGCGTGTTAGATGTCCGAAAAGAAGGCCATAAGTGGTAGTGCAAATAAAATCTACGTACTTGTCACCGATATGAGCTCATTTTGTTTTCTGTTTCTTCACATCATCGCGACCACCACTTTGGAATTGGGGACATTTCTGAAGCCCTAGCGACCAAGTACAAATTTATCTATGCCGTGAAACTTTAGCAACATTTTGATCTGATCGCCGTAATGCTAATCAGTTATTGACGAAGGTTGTGTATTGAAGAATAAGACAACGATAGAAACCTCTGTGCTCAACGCCTCACTGGGAGGATGCGATGAACAGAATGAAAGACACTCAAGTGTCGAATGGTGTCTGTCAATGTTTGAATAAAATGTGAATCATATTGACGACATTAGCGGTTATATGCAAAGCAAAAAGACCCTCCCGTACCACCTCAACGAATTTCCCAACAGGGCCAAACTAAAACTCCGAAAAAGAGTTTCGTACTACTCTGCCGTCGCAGTAATTGCAGTGTTTTCATCAAGTTACAGTTCAGCTGCTGCCGAGTGCAACTTTTCGCACACTTAGGACCTCCATTAGTACTTGGCCTTGAACCTGCGATACAGCTGACAGTTGTCTCGTGCTTAAGTGCAGTGGTCAAATTTCACCTCTGTAACCTAAGTCAACGTACTACTTAAACTATTGAAGTGCCTCGAACTTTGGTTAAATAACCTTCTTGTAGAGCATAGAAGTTGCTTGGGTTGTTCAGCCAAGGAAGAAATTCGGTGTACACCTAGAGCAGTTATAGGTTTGAAAGGTGGCTTATCTTTGTTTTGGAAGTTGTACAAGACGTCATTGACTTCAGAACTGCCAGAACTATCTAGAAAGATGAAGTTTATCATCCCAAAAGATGTATTGCTTCCACTATCCCTTCACTTTTTGAATTTCGTTAGTCTTTTTAAGATGGAGAACATTGCTAAAATAACTGCCGACCTTTGCCAGAACCTGAAGCATATATCGCTATATACTCACCTTATTGCTTCGATGGAGTAAGACTTTGAAGAGAACTACCTTCTACAGAAAACTCTTATCTCACAAGTCTTCCCTATGTCGCTCCAGTACTAGCCCAACTAAGGAAGACAACAATGCAAAATGCGCTGGCATTGCGCTTTTTCGACTGATCCCACAGGTGGCCCGCCACTCAGTCATCAGCTTTGATGCAAATTCCAGGATGAATTCCAGGATGACGGTAATGTCACAACACTCGAAAAGCACCCTGCATGAAGAGCACAAAGGGACGAAATCATTCATCAAGTGGCAGCAGTGGACAAATGTTCGCTCGTGCATGATTACTACCGCTGGCTCTCCGAAAACATTTAATTTTCAATGTATCAAACTGCTCAAGTAAAACTACGTGTTTAGGTAGAGGGAAGAAATTTATGGACTAAGTATTGAAGACAGTCTCGAGGAGACTCCAGAAAGCGTAGACAAGATAGAGTTCAGGTATCTCATCCGATCGATAAATACACCTTGTGGTTACAATGCAATCAAACAGACGTTGACTAGATTTTCACAACTGGTGCACCAAGTTTTCGTCATCGGTTCACGGGCAATTTACGTATAATGCTTGTATCTAATCATCCGCCCATGATTAATGCTACGTCTTCGTTACGAATTTCAGCAACGTCAACGTACGCGGAAATATGAATCTTTGAGGACTTTTGCAAAGAAGAGTTCATCTAGACGAGGTTGGTTTCGATATGTTGTTTATTTCATGAGAGTCTGATGAAAGCAAGAAAGAAAGTCTCAGACAAAGTTGACCAGCGCTGGTGCTAAGGTAATTTGTGAAGTTATGGCAAATAAAAAAATGTCCACAAAAATGTACACATATCAGTTTGGAAAATGAAAACAGCGAGGCGATGAAGAATGTACATGAATTATTCACAAAGCATCCTGCAAATTTGCAAGACGGAGCGGCCGCCCGACTGAAAACTGCCGAGCATTTTCTATTTGTCGATTGGAGTACGTGGTCTTCTTGTGCAAACAAGATCAAGTAGGTTTGCGAAAAAATCAAGGGATCTTCAGCTTCTTATCAATGGTGCTTATCGAACATGTAAGAACATTTCTGGAAACGAGCGGCACGCAACTCTAACAGTTGACGAGCGATCGAAAACATGTTATCGAAAGCAGAGAAGGAGTGCGGTATTTACAAAGGAAACCATAGATTTTTTCCTCGGACGTAAGACGATAAGTGAGCAACAATTAACAACATGTGGACACAACATTGCAGTAATCCATTATCAGTTTGCGAAAAACTGCCAAAAAACTGACATTTCAATGAGGAGCCTAGCATTTGGACAGAGGGGCTGAATTTCGCAAATTCACGAAAACATGTAAGACCAAGGCATCAAAATCGGGTGGATTAATGGCCTAAGCGAAGAAAAAGTTTATTTAGGAGCAAATAAAAACCGAGTAATTTAATAAACTACTAACTGAGGAGTCAATTAAAAAAGACCCAAATATTCGACAATAGAAGAGCAGTTCTCGTCATTTCCCAAGAGCTGTGCTGTCATTTTTCATACATCCAAATTACCGACCCTTCCGAAATCGAATATTCGATTTCGAATAGATCCAACATACCACTCGGTCCTAAGCAAACTAGTCAGCAGGAAAGCCACTCATGATCATTCACAGAGGTTTGTAATTACAAATAAGAAGTTTTATTTGGTGATAGCATAGATGAGGGATTTCGAACTTGAAACAGATCCAGAGTTAAAAGATGTGAATGATATGGTACTCGATCATAATCGTAACTTATTTGAATAGCTTGAAGATCAGAGTTTCAAATGCATAGATAAGAACTTGTATAAACTCACAAAAATGAATCATAGTAATAAACAAATAAAAAGAACACTCGAAAAGGATTTTGTGTTGGAAGCTGCAATTTATCAGATAGTTTCCCTGCGAGGAACAAAATGTAACAGAGATAGACGTGATTACGTGTTCTCGAGGCTTTAATAAGTGCGATTGAGCCGAAAGTAGGGCAAATTAAGAAAAAAAAAACGCAGAAAAAATTGCAAACATATTCCCCGCAAACATCGAAGCAAACATTATTTTTCCACAGGAAGTTTCAGATGGACAACTTTTGCATAGCAGAACTTGTAAAAAAAAAAGAAAGAACATGACTTCTAATGCCCATAGTAATAGTAAACCAAAATACATTCTAAGAACTTTCCCCTTCTCTATGCCCTAAACTCGTCTCTTCTTCGACTGCGACGTGGGTAGGTGCAAATGCACCTACCGGCTGTCGCAAGAAACAATAGCAGAAGCTTGTCGGGCCGGATTTCCGGCCCCTGAACCAGCAAGCAGCGGTTTTCTCTATGATTGTGCACTTGGCTGACGTCATTTACGTGCCAACAGATGAGCAAAACCACAAGCGCACACAGCTTCGAACGAAAAAAAAAAAGAAACTGCACAAATTTCGCCATGCTATAGGAAGAATGAAAGAGGAGACATTCATCATCTGCTTGGAGAAAACATGCACGGAATCCAGGTAAGAAAATTTTTCGTTTTTGTAGTTTATGTATATTTTAGCAGGTGCACGCTATCGAAAAAAATCAACGTCAGCGACCATAAGGGAAATATCTCTATACCTCTAAAAGGGAGTTTGCTGAACAGACACATTAAGCACTACTTTCTTGACCTTGTCAACCAATGCCCTCCAACCATCGTAATCCAGTGGATCGAATCCATGCAGAGTCGAAAAAGACACACATATGTCAGGACTTCAAGGAATTTGTGTGGTTTCCTAGAGCCACGACAATGAAAAGCTAGGTAAAACTACATTCGAAATGAATACCCATCGCGCCAGGTAACGATGTTCCTAAAAATTGATGAATACTATTTGACAGATTTTAGGGAACTTATGGAAGATAAATGGAGCCGTAGCGAGTGGTATTAAGAAAAGTGAGTGATAACATGTGTTGTGTTGCAGATATCCTTAGAACGACTTTGGAAGCAAATATTCTGCGTGGGCTCAAATCTGGGAATAAGAGTTTTTTCATTAGTGAAAGCAAACATATCAGCGAAAAACCGCCAAGAAATAAGGCAGAAAAGTCAACACAGCTAAACCTCAGCGCGAGACTGAATAGATTCTGTGAAACTGCTATTGGAAATCTAACAAAATCAATGCGGTAACCACGATAACATTGCTAAAAAAGGCAGATGAATGGATAAAATCATTATCAAGAACAAATATTTGAGAGAAAAAAAAGATCGTTAAAAATGCTTGCAAGGGCTTTGTTGGGGGAAACCACAGTAACCATTCGCTAAAAAAGAGCATATAGAGAAAGATCTGGAGTGCAATTACATGAAAAAAGCGGAAAAAAATGGCCATAACTGTGAGAATTCACAACTTCCTTTTCCTAGTAAAAAATTGGCAAACATGTGAAGGCACTTCGAGGAAAATATGCAAAAAAAAGCGTAATGTTGAGCGCTTGTCGTCTCCAGGTGATTGAAAGCAATGACATTACGCAACGCACACTCACCTCTTAGTGCTGGACGTGATCCGGAGAACGGTGACAATAGGGACAGTATCACATCAGTGCTTGAAAAATTCACATCAATTTCAGCTGCATCCATTCCGTGTTGATCAATAAAACCGGTCGTAGATCATCGAATCGATCGATTGTGCAGATCATAGAACGTTCTTAGCGGCAGGCGACCATCATCGCGACAGCACGTCCTACGATCAGATCAATGCCAGAAAACGGAGGGCGGTCCATCCGTGGGGATGAGTGTGCGTACGGGACAGCCGAAAAATGCGAGAACACGGAAAACGTGGAGGTTACAGCGTGACAGATGGTGAAGCAGTGCGCTAAGCAGAGATGCGACAGACGTAACCACTATAGGAACAGCAGTTTACACCATAGTACGTATCGTGATGACACTCTCGCAGCCGGATAATTTGCATAAACGCATAGTAGTTGGCGTGGAGAACTCAATGAGTGAACGGGGGCGGTGACGTCACAATAAGTGGGACAAGTTTTAGCGTGGCAGCGTTTGGACGCAGAGTAAAAATACGAGAATTCACTGGAATTTTGACGAGTGAAGTGCAGACACAAGATATTTAAACTTCTCAAGCTAACTTGCCTCCAGGACAATTGATTTGAAAGCACAAGTGGATTCGACGGCATTATTTCCTCTCGCAAAAAACATTAGTTATGAGCTATTTCGTGTTCTTCCATGTCTAATATTATAAGATGCGCAAAAACTGAAAATCATGAATCAGCGTAGGAGGGAAATCAACTGGAGATCTCGCATTCGAAACAGTGGCAATGGACTTGTAGAAGGAATCTTGTCCTACTTTGCTATAGGTTCAAAAGGTGTACTCTGCAGGAGGCAAGAAATAACCAATAAAATCAGACGCCGCATTCTCACTTTCTCTTTTTCCCGTTCGAAACACCTTCTTCAAGATAAGTTAATCGTTACGATCCCATCCTTACAAATATTTTGAAGCTGTACACTGAGCATTATCTATATCTGTTATTTGGTCCAAAAAGCCACAGATGTCCCATTGGAAAAATGCACGAGATGCCCGAAGGCTCATTCCCCGCGTGGCCAAAACCGGCAGAAATCCGCTTCCAGCACTTGTCCTAAACTTCAATAATTTGATGGCAAACGGCTCACTAACCACCGCATACTCCAGGAATTTTACAGTTTGTGTGCAACCTTCACCAGCTCCGGAAGCCTTTCGCAAAAAGAACCACCAAACATGAGCATATAAAAGGCAGTCGCCAGGGAAGTGCTTATGAAATAAGTAGTAGTGTCTTCAGATCACAATTATTACATACTAGATGGCATACCCGGCTTCGCTCGGGTGTTTTACAACCCCGGCTTTCTCACATTGATGAGAACAATTGCCATTGCTGGTAAAATCATTGGAAATACCCATAACTTTGGTGGTGAGCACACTAGCGATGCTCAGGTACAGGGCATTCCCCTCCGAGTAAACATCGCGTTGGAGACACGCGCGCGAACTGATCCATTCCAAAGATCAAAATCTCAATCGAAAGGCTACGTGGGAATGGTTATTAGCGGTTCGGACGTAGCCTTTCAACTGAGAATTTGATCTGTGGAATGGATCAGCGCGCGCGTGTCTCCAACGCGATGTCTACTCCGGAGTGAGAGCCCTGTAACGCCTCCCCTCAAGTAATCCCGTAAGCGAAACGTTAGTGTCAGTGAAGTTATTTCGATGACGAATTCGTGGAAAACAGTGGCCATATTCGTGTTCAGCGTACTGAGATACCCCAGTGTACATGTCCCCACCGACCCTTGAGCAAAAAAGCGAAAAGTCAATAAAATCGATAAATCGATATTTTCGTGCGCAGCGGTTGCCATATTCATGTTCAGCGCATTAAGAAACTCCGGAGTGAAAGCCCTGTAACCCCTCCCCTCAAGTAATCCCGTAAGCGAAACGTCAGTGTCAGTACAGTTATTTCGATGACAAATTCGTGGAAAACAGTGGCCATATTCGTGTTCAGCGTACTGAGATACCACAGTGTACGTGTCCCCACCAACCCTTGAGCAAAAAAGCGAAAAGTCAATGAAATCGATAAATCGATATTTTCGTGCGAAGCGGTTGCCATATTCATGTTCAGCGCATTAAGAAACCCCAGTAGGCATATTCTCATCGACTCCTGGGGAAAAATAGCGAAAAATCAATAAAGTCGATAAATCGATAGTTTCGTGCAAAGTGTTTGCCATATTCGTGCTCAGCGTATTGAGATACCCCAGTGTACGTGTCCCCACAGACCCCTGAGCAAAAATAGCGAAGAATCAATAAAATCGATATAATCGATAAATCAATCGATATTTCCTAGAGGAAAGTAGCCTAAAACCTCCGCCGGCCTTTGATGGGTATGTGTGCAAAGTTTGGTCCCGATCGGTTAATCCTCCGCAATTTCTATAAGGAACATACATACATACATACATACATACATATATATATTTATATATATATATATATATATATATATATATATATATACACACACACACACACGCACAGACATTCTACTTTATATATACAGATTTGTCAAGGCTATAGTTCGGTGAATTTGTGGAAAAAACAGAATTCGACGAGAAAAAAAAAACAGATAAAACTTTTCTCAACATAATAATTATGAAACAACTAGCTGCCGTACCCGGCTTCGATCGGGTGTTTTACTACCTTGGCTATACCACACTGCTGAGGCCGATTACTATCACCAACTAATTCCTCCATAATTTTGGTGATCAGCATGTTAGCGAAGCCTAGATGACCCTTTCCCATCGACTTGCGGGCGAAAAGTTAGCAAAGCTGTTTCGGTGACTTTGAATCGATGCATTCGTACAAAGTGGTTGTCATATTCACACTCAGCGTATCGAGGAACCCCAGGAGAGATGTCTTCACCGCTCCATTGGGCGGAAGAGCCGAAAGTCAATAAAATCGATTGATCGAACTTTCGTGCAAAATGGTTGTCATATCCGTATTCAGCGTATTGAGAACCCCTGAAGACATGTCTTTTTGTCCGTCCCCGAACGAAAATGGAAAAAATCGATAAAATCAATAAATCAACATTTCGTGCAGTGTGATTGTCATATTCGTATTCAGCGTATTGAGGAACCCCAGAAGACATGTCCCCACCGACCCCTGGCCAAAAATGAAGAAAAATTAATAAAATCGATATAATCGGTAAATCAATCGATAATCCCAGGTGAAAAGCAGCCTAAAACCTCCGCCGACTCCTGAGGGACCTGCATGCAAAATTTGGTCCGGATCAGTTCCCTCTACGCGATTTGTATAAGTAACATACAAACGTACAAACACACAAACACAAACACAAACACAAACACAAACACAAACACACACACACACACACACACACACACACACACACACACACACACACACACACACACACACACACACACACACATTCACCTTTATATATACAGATTTACACCTTTGAATACCTCCAGGTTGATCATTGAATTTCTACTGATGAAAATTGTAATCCCGTACAGAAATCTCAGGACCATGAGTGATCTCAACAAATCCCGGTTCAAAAAAAAGTTTTCACAAAAAAGTTTATGATAAAAAATTTCACTATAACTGTTCTCATTCCAGACCACATGATTTGAGGCTCACTAAAAACTTCTGGGTGAAGAAATGTGTCCCGATATGTTATGTTAAGATATTCGTCGATACAATGACGTCAATAATTTCACGGTTTTATGGCACAATTCGCGCGAATCGCACGGACAGGAGCAAAAATTTCGGAAACAGAATTACGGGGTGTGGGAAAAGTATTGATGATTTTTTGGGATATTTTTGTGCGTATTTTAAATTGTGTGGAATCATTTTCTTTGTGTTCCCCCTTGGCTAAATCCTCATTTTGAAAACAATCCACCCGTGTTTCGACAAGATTGCGCACTTTGTAGGCCCTAGCATTCCTGGTAGTTGTGCGGCAGCAGCTGCGAGTTTTATTTCCCGTTCCTCCACTCCTCCCTCTCTCCCACCCGAGTCCTATGTCGTCTGCGAGAAGTGTCCGAGCCTCAAGGCAGACTATCACCCACCTTCATACCCACTTCAGCAACAATTTTCCTGACAATAGGCACAATCAATGTTCGATTCGGGGCACAGCACGATATGGTCACTGGAGGTTGGGCACTACCAAGTCTACTGAGAACTCCTGTATGTCAGCTTTATTGGTTAGCTTTCGGTATGCTAATACCTTCTTCGGACCTACAATGTGTCTACATACTGCAGCAGGTCTTCAACAGTCAACATCAACAACTAACCAAACAAGTGGCAAAATATGTAGTACAACACAACAACAATGCAGTTCTTAGACGAATAAGAGCTACTACGAACGCGAAGTGATGTCACAATCGCCCCTATATGATAAGCCTCAATGCTTCCATTAGCTCGTCCCTGTTGTTTATTTCAGGAGACAGTCGCTTTATCGCCAAGGCTTCTGGTAGTTTCCTTTCTAGAGGGCCTCTAATGAGCGGTGTATCACAGTAGCTTCGATCGCAGGCGGGTCCTTGTATGTGTGGTACAGGGTTCGGTTCGGTTTGCTTTCATATACAGAGGATGTGCACCGCGAGAATGCATCACTATGTTTTTGGAGAAAGGCTTTTTGTACCAGGTGTAGTGTTTGGTACCGTTGCAAAACCGGACCTTCGCCCTTAATCGCTGCGAACTTCCTGAAGACGTTTGTTACGCCAGTTTCGATACTGTTTCTCTTTATACGAACGTGAATAATGACGAAGAAATATACGCTGTGTTGGAACTTCTTCGTGCACATCATGAAGAAATCCACACATTCGGAAAGAGGATGATCTACGAGAGCTTTTAATAGCAACAATGGAATGTAACATCTTCCAGTTCGATGGAGAATTTTATAAGCAGGAACTTGGCCTTGCGATGGGTTCACGAATATCACCACTGCTTGCCATCATCTATCTCGATCATATGAAAAGAAGGTCGTTGGTCACAGGGATTCTGTTTTACAAGCGTTACATAGATGACGTGTTCATCATTAGTTCCACCGCTTCCGACATGTACACGATGCTTGAAAATCTCAAATCGTGTGACCCGAACCTACGTTTCACGGTGGAATTACGTGATGACAGTGGTTACATTCCATATCTGAATACGAAGGTCCGGATTTGCGACGGTACCAAACACTACACCTGGTACAAGAAGCCTTTCTTCAAAAACAATAATGCATTCTCGCAGTGCACATCCTCTGTATATGAAAGCAAACATGATTCGAAGCCTCATCAATACGGAAAAGAAGACCTGCAATCAAGATTCTCCTGAGGTGGAACAGAACATACAGCAAATATTGGAAGACCATGGCTATACGACAGTACAACCTAGTTCATGGCGCCCATTCTTCATCGCTGGAGGTATTCCTTTGCTACTACCTTATGTAAATGAGCAGAGCGTACGGGACGTGAATCGACTCGAAAAGTCATCAGGATTGCCAATAAAGCTGGTATTCCGACCACTACCGAACTTGAAAAGCTTGCTGACAGCGTCGAGGATATACGAAGATAAGTGTGGTCGGAAGAAATGCACTTATTGCATAGAAAAGAAGATCTGTGAACTGCGAGGAACTGTGTATTTGGTGATATGTGAGGGATGCAGGCAGAAATATGTTGGAGAAACATCGAGACCTCTCTACATACGAGTTGACGAGCACCTGAGAGCGTTGCGCAACCCTTCGTCCTACCCGAAGAGTGGTTTCTCACGACACCAAACCCGATACCACACATATGAAGACCCGCCTGCGATCAAAGCTACTGTGATACACTGCTCACTAGAGGCCCCTCTGGAAAGGTAACTACTAGAAGTCTTGGCGATAAAGCGACTGTCTCCAAATAAACAACAAATAAACAAAAAATAAACAACAGGGACGAGCTAATGGAAGCATTGAGGCTTATCACGTAGGGGAGGGAGATTGTGACATCGTCACATATCACGTCGCGTTCGTAGTAGCTCGCATTCTTCTAAGAACTGCATTGTTGTTCTGTTGTACTATTTTGCCACTTGTTTGGTTATTTGTTAATGTTGACTGTTGAAGAGTTTCTACAGTATGTAGACACATTGTAGGTCCGACGAAGCTATTAGCATACCGAAAGCTAACCAATAAAGCTGACATACAGGAGTTCTCAACAACTATCAGGAGCAACTCAGAAATGGGTTACTAAGTACCTTAATAAGTATTGGGGCTCTTTCAGGAAAAAATGAAGTGAACAACAGTAACATCAATAGCTTCTACTAAAGTCCAACAATGAAATTTCAGCTAGTTCGTGAAGTTCGTGAACATTTTGGTGTAATTTATCCCCAATCCAAGCGAAACCCTCGAAAAACTAGTCACTGCCAGGAACTGTCGGAAGCTCCTAGAACTTGTTAAAGAATCCGCCAGGACCACTCTGAACTTTCTGCCCGCGGTGGATCCGCGGTACACCCGAGGTGGAGTGTCGGTTCGCCACCGCGGGCATGTGCGGGTTCACCGCGGATGTATTGCGGCTCCACCGTGGGCATGTGCGCGTCCACCGCGGGAACATGCATTTTCAAGGGACTGAAGGAAATTTCTCTAGTTCGAAGGAGCGTGTTGATGCGCTGTCAACTCCAAAATGTGTTCCGAGGGGGTGATAATTCTCCCAAAGTGGCATCCTTCGTTTTTGAGAAAAACCGTCGAAGGTGGTCGAAAAAATGGTCAAAAATCACTTTTTGACCATTAATGACGGGTTTTTTTTTCAAAAACGAAAACGGTTTCTTAAAAACGAAGGATGCCGTTTTGCGGGGATTATTGCTCGTGTAGTGGGCACCCACACTCAAAATTTCAACATGATCCGCCACCTGTTGGAAGGCTTATCTCAAATGATGTTACAGATTATATTTGAAAGTTGCTAAATAGTTAATCGTTTTGCAAACTTCAATTGCTGCCCTTTGACAGAGTGAGGAGCTGTTCAGGAGTTTGCTGATTATTGATGTTACACTATGTATGAAATCTACAGGAAGACTTCCTCTGTATGAAGCCTACCACGCTGTTTGATAAAGACTTGGCCCAATTCTTTTTACAATTGGTCATTCTTACGGCCTGAACAGAAACAAGTGCAATCTGATAGAAGAATTGCATTAACACCCAGTATGGAGCAATTTTCCATTATTTTCAAAGCAGCACTCGTAGCTATTGCTCATTTATCTCCTGAACAGTTCCGCACTTTGTCAAAGATTAGCCATTAAAGTCTGCAGAACTTTAGTGGGGGACAGGATGCAAACCCTCGACGTCCATCCTATGTGTCATCATCACTATCCACTCGGCTATCCAGCTGCCAACCCACGATTGAGGGAGGTATATGTCAATATGGCAGGAAATGGAAGTTTGAGCTTGTATTAACCATTTATCAAATTTCAAATATAACATGTAACATCATTTGAGATAAGCTTTCCAACCATATATGTCTCGTTCCGAAAGCGCAGCTTAAGTTCGTGCACTTCCCTTGTTAGATCAACGATGAAGTATCATGTCCAAGAAAAAAAAAGGAAATTATGGAGTCTCCTAAGTGCCATACTACTCAGGCGAGCGCGTAGTGAGTGTTCGATTGTCCTTACAATCAGCATGGCGAGAAGGCCTCGGATCTGTCGACGTCGACATCACGGAAGGAGATGTGGGACACTGCATTCAAAGGGAAAAATCAAACTTATGGGAGCGAACGTCCCAATTTACGATGGAGGTACTGACAAACGCAACTTTGAGAAAGACATGTTTTGCGAATCGGCGTCAACCCTGACTCACCTCAAAAAATAATGGAACGAGGACATCCGAGCGAAGAATCCGATCACAGGAATGACAAGCAACAGAAGCTGTATTTATCTGCCCCTATTCATTAGAGTGATCAAAAAGCTCCGGATCAGCCACATTCCCCGCCCCCGGATTACAGTAGCCAGATAACTACTCGCAAGTCCGCTACCGTATCCATTTTCCTCTATGGATAGGAAAGGCACCATAAATAAAGGTGAAAACCCATTAATTCATTTTTTCATTACTTGCTTATTTATCTATTTGTTAGTGTCCACACTGTTGATGATTTGAATTCACGTTCGGTCAAGTGTAATTAGTGAATATTATTAATAATAATGATTGGTTTCGCCAAGAGGTACTTGCTAACATATGATAAGTAAGTATTTGACCTAACTTAATCAAAAATGACAAACAAGTATGCTCTACAATTTGATCCGTTGTTACATATTGGGCTTGCACTGTACTTTGTTTTATGAGGGCGGTTTGAAAAATTTCCGGAATGATAATGAAAACGAAGCAAATCTAATGCAGTCAACATTTATATCATAATTCTACCACCTCGAAGCTCAATACACGAGTTCCGGTCTGTTTTTAATTTTTCGTTCGCTATCTAGAATGAATTTCTCTGAATAACTCAAAATAGCCGGATAAAACCAAGTGGACTATATTAGTGTTGCATTCTCGAAAGAGAATCATGGTAGTTGGAGGCGCAGCCCTTATCAAGTTGAGTTTAAAAAAAGTGTTGTTGTTGCACTTCTTCAATGTGTCCTGTCGAAGTGTTTTCATTTTTTTTCGTAATCAACTGTTTTGACTCGATTGATTTCAATTATCACGGAGTAATTCCTGTTTTTGTATAAGGAGTGTATTTATAAACAAATGAATAAAACCATGATTAACTAGTCTCTTGATCGGAAACTTGTCCTTGACGATAAAATGTTAAGATTCTAGGATAGATGCAGGTATGAGGAAGCCAACAAGAAATATCGTTGAATGACGTGAAATTTTGAATATCAATATTGAAAATTTTTTGAAGAGCCATAACAGATGCATGAGTGGTCATGTGATATGGAGGGACAATTCTTTTTTCCTGTTCAAATCCGCGCGTGCCAGGTTATCACAGCTAAAGCTTCTAAAAATTTTGGCTGATATTCAGGAACAACGGCTTTTAAATCATTCCCTTGGAACTCCCAAAAACAGACGCCTCCACCATTCCACCTCAGTGAATGATAGTACTTTCTTATTTAGAATTCATTCTTCGTGCCTAACCTACTGCCTTCATAACATCTTTCGTGACCACAGTGTAGCGCTTAGTCTACTCTTCAATATGGATTACTCTTTGGGTTTGAAATCTAACTCAACCTCCCAGAATAGTTTCCTGTTTTTCATGTTGGGTTGCGTGCTTTTTCGAGATTGCGCAAATGTGGCACTCGTTTCTAAAAACGTTTTTTAAATTTAGTTTGTCGGATAAAATAAAAACTAATGGTACGTAATACATAGATGCGCTAGACCCCCCCCCCCTCATTTAGCACTTGTATTCTATCTGTCAAAACCTTGTCAACGGTTCCATTCACTTTTTCTAATGCGATCACCTTTCGCTAACATTTTGCACATGGCTTGCTGTTTGCTCGCGTCCAGTTACGCTTGGTTTCCAGAACCCGGAAACTATGACTAGAAAATAAAGGTGATGGACGACCTTCCAAAATCAGCATCCAAGTGGTGTTCGGTTAACTTGCGGTTTCCTTTTCCAGTTAAAAAAAATAATGCCCGCCCAAATTCGGCGTCTCTCTGTAACTGAGCACAGTCGCAATTGCTTGACTTGATCCCCTTGTTAACAGCAGAGACTTTGTCAGATCGAACTGACATTCAATTCATTTCAAGGACTCTCAAACAGAACTTCATAGAAATTTTTGAAAAAGAACAACTCCTTGGTAGTGATTCTGGAAACTTTTCAAACCGCACTCGTATATTCTGATCAAGAAATAATCGTCCCAGAGGAAACAAGGACATCGTCTATGTGAGAATAAAAGAAAAGTTTGGTATGTCTGCTGCAAACTCTGCAACTCAAAGAATTCCCTGTACTCTCAAATCTATGTAATGAGTCCGAGCGCAGATCTACGAATGATGATAGAAATTCCTTCAGCAAACACACACACAAATAGAGATACACAGGAGTAGTGAAGGGGGGGGGGGGTGCGAGTTATTAAACAGGGTAACAACAAAGTCTTCGGCCAATGGATCTCTGCAAATATTTTCAGCGCATTGCCGGTTTCCGATCTTCACCGTAGCTAATCTCAGTTTTATAGTCTATCACATTTCGTCAAAACCCTTCATGTCACCCTGTAAAATGGCGAATACTTTCTCAGCTGTGGTCTCATATTCTTTGTAAAGCGGATACTCATCTGATAGTGTAGATCTAAACTATTTTTCGATCATGAACTCGCTTCGAAAATTTGCCCGATAGCGGAATACTTTCGAGCAAATTTTAGTGCAAATTTTCTCGCAAAATGCATTATTTGGGCTCGCGATTTTCAAATAATACAGCGGAAAACAAATACCTGACAATGGCTCTAGGTAGGATAAAGCCTTGGCACGTCTTGTTTATTGCGTGTGGGAAACAATCTTGCAAAATTCACAAAAGCATAAGAGACAGTATAGTTGTAGCATAAAAGACAGCGTAGTTTCCCTTTAAGTTTTTTGTGGGATTTTCATGTGAAATAGTCAGAACCTGCATTTTTGTAAAGAGAAAAATTGTGCTCCAACGCCAAGTGTTCAAGAGCCAGAGCCGCCTGTGAAATCGTGGCTCAACTTAAAAATACATCAGAACATTCCATTACATTCTGAAAAGGAAAAACAACACAACAAGGCACGGGTTTCTAGCGTAGAAATATACGAGCAAGCGTAGCACAAATGCTTATTTCCTCGCTGTAATATTCAATGAATAGGGGAGAACCAACCAATACTAAAGAATGCCTTTTTCGAAATATCGAGAGATAAGACGATGAGATGCTCCTTGGTATGTTTTTCCTCAATAAAATGACAAAACTTCTAGCCTCTTCTCAAGTCAACATAACAAATAAGAGTTTCAGAACCTTCATCATGACTTCTCACCATATAGTGAATTCCTGAGAAGAACTGATCACAGAAATAATCAATTTAAAACGGAAAAGCCTTGTCGCTCATTTCGAACTGAATAAAGTGTCCTGGATTTTGACAGAGGTCCTGAGTGCAGTGAAATCATCCGCGGGAAGTTGGAAACCTTTAAGTGAATTTCGAGCCAAAATTAAAAGTTCTCAGAAAAGAAACAGGGAAGGATGGGGAACATGAGGTCCTTTTGGTTACCAATATAGGAATAAAGCTGGAGCGATAGAGTGAACAACAGAGGAACACTCAGTAGAAAGGGATTGAAAAGTGAAGGAATATGCACTTTTATGACAAATGAGTTCTTATTAATTGTAAATTAAATCGCTTTTGGTTCGCATCGTAGAAGTTCATGCAATGGTACATAATCAAAAATCAGCTAAATCTCTTCGATATGACTTTGCGAAGGGCAAACAGGATAATCTATCTGGAAGTGCTCGTTCCCAGCATTTATTATGATCATGAGCAGAACATTCAAGCCGCAAGGACAAAAAGCTTGACTGCTACGCATAGAAAACGAATTGATGATAACGCCGCAGCCCTGGCACAATGCCACCAGCTGTCAGCGACACTGAAAGTACCCCAGCGCATGCTCTTCTATCCAGCGTTCGCTGATCGGCGCACAACAACGGCGGCGTCTGAAAACATCTCTCTCGCCGTCACTTCTTCCTCAAAATCGATTCCCACGTCTAAGTCATTTGCATAAACGAGTTCGGAGCGGCAGCAGTGCCAGTGCACACCTTGCTGCAGAAATGAATATGCACCACCCAGAAATGTTGACGAGGTTTGCACTTTTAGCAGTTGAGCGGAAGAGTCCATTTATGCAAAGTCGTGATCAGGGTCAAGCGTACGATGGTAATTTACCGAGAGGGGTCGCCCCGGGGGGAGCAGGGAGGATCGCCTGAGGACGGAGTAGTATGATAACAGCAAGGTAGGGAAGTTCGTTTTTCGCCAGCGAGCACTAAGTTCGAGTGGTTGTTTAGCAAACACTTCAACATGCTCTTTTTCGTTTTGAACCAAGAATAACAGGTATAACAACTTCGGTGAACACCCTCTTCTCACGCTTGGAAGTTTTATTTGGCTGTAAATCGACTCCTAGGGTCCACCAATAGCTCAAAATGCGATTCCTTGAATGGTGTCCTGGGACCTCTGAACATCACATGGTGCTCCAAAGCTATGGAGGCGGTTTTTCAGAATCAAATCTTACGAGGATGCAGAATCCCAGGGCTCCTGGTTCGGTGGAAGTGTTTTTATGTTGACAAGACCACATAAGACATGACCGCAAAATCCGTTGAATTTGAGGTATGTTGACACTCAATAACTGACAAAATCGAAAACTCGCGTAAAAAACGACCCTGTGCAGAAGGAAGAGCAAATCTTCCTCTATTGTAATGTCTTGAAGCTGTTCCCTAATACAGAGTAAATGTGAAGTTATTCGCCTCAAACTAACAATACATTCTTGAACTTTCCAAGAATTAGGCTTTTCATTCCATGGCTTTTTCAGCATGTAAGCAAAAGCTGACAAAACCTTAAACATGCTTCTGAAAGCGCAAGTGACGCTCTACTTGCCTGTAAAATTTCAGGTTTCAAGGTTAGCCGTGACCCGTTTTATTCCGCTGGTAAAGCGATGGTAAACCGTTGGTAAAAATGGCAATTTCTCCACCTTTTTACCAACACGTTTTCACCCAAATTTAACCCTAATAAACCAGATCCCTTAAAATGGGAAGATGTGCCTCAAAAAGCGCAAATCTTTTTAATAGCAGAACAACTTAAGCCATTTTCCCAGATCACATGCCAACTGTTTTTAGATTCGTTATAAACAACCATTTATCCGCATGTGTACGATTCTAATTCTGAGTGGAAGGACACCACTCGCACGCGGCTTTCACAGTTCAAAAAAAATCCTGACAATTTGTCTTTGTCCATACACATAGATACTTGTCGTCGGACGACTCCACATACATTTCTCCATTTTGCAAAAATTGGGCTCCGGCGGAGATCGAACACTGGACCTGTTTGAGCTCGAATACGACTTCTGTGTCATTCCAGTTGCTTATTATAAGTATGTAGAGTGTGCGACATACACATGTGCGACAACTGACTGTTGTTGCATTGATAAAACTTCAAATAAAAATAAAAATTAAAAACTGAAAGGTGAAAAATTAATTTTAAAAATCAATTGAATTCAAAAAGTATTTCGGTTATTCCGGAAGATGCTGAGTTACAATGACTGAAAACATAAAGAAAATTAAATGTTATGGAGGGGTCGCATTTTTCTCGTCCATAAGGGGGGATCGCATCGGGGTCGAACTTTCACCAACACCACGCTTGACCCTGGTCCTGACGTTCAATGCATATTATTGAAAGTTTTTTTTTGCATAGTCGTAGTAAGAAGTTAGAGATCTGGTAAAATCACCATAGTCTTAAAATCATAATCTACAACGAAGGAAAGTTTTTTCAGTAATTCGGCTTCTACCTTTAGAAAGTAGTATAATCATCTTCTTCATCGTTGGACTCTCACTGTCGTGAAACGTCCCCAAAACCAACCTTTTCTGTTCTACTTCTCTATACCACTTCTGTTCTATTTCTACCATCTCTTTCTTTACACTTTAAGCGACATTAATAAGGAAATTACTGCGGAGTAATGACGATTTTTTTTCGCCTTACTGCGGAGTAATGACGACTTTTTTCGCCTTTGTTGAAATTTGATGAATCTCACAAAAGGAGAGAATATTTTATGAACAACCCCGGGGATGGTGAATGCACCACTCATCATCTAATCGTCATTAATCCAGGGGACCCTGACGGCCGCAGATTTTGTCCATGATGCCTTTATTGCGCTTCATAGTACTTTTTTTGTAGGATTACATCCCTTCCTACAATCATCTGCTTTCCTCCTCACATTGATCCATCACCAAATGCGTTTCACATCAGGCACAAAGACACAATCATATCCATGAAGGAACCAATGCCACAACAGAGAGGATGATATTGTAACAAGCAAACTATTATAACTTAATAAAACTCCTATCGAATTGTTTTGTTTACCGAGTAAAATTAGAAAGTAAAGGATGGAATAGAAGAGGAATAAATTTCGAAAAAAAAATGGCTTTCAATGACATGACTAATTACGCAGAGCCCAACGAACTGAGCAAGTCACTGAAACCGTGAAAAGGGTTTTGAAAAGTGATTGAAAACTATTTTATTATAGTTCGTGGAAGAAATAACAAAAATTACCCTAGCACTCTATCGAAGCAATATTAGAAACTTAAAAAAATATGAAGAAGAGAACCAATGACTTACAGAATAGTGCCACACTGCACTCGGGCGCGTCGATGGATACTCCAACCTGTGAAACAATGGCCGCTGGCTGCCCAAGCATCCTAGCTTCCAAAAACACGGCACCAGGAAACGTGTGCACCGGTAGCAGTGCCATTTCGAGCTCTCAACAAAATCGAGTAGCTGTTATGTGCATTGATATGCAATAGTGATTTCGCGGGTCATGATCCAAATGGTCAGCGTTCACACCGCGAAAACCAGGATTCCTGAAAAAGGTTTCGATGGCTTCACAGAGAACAGCATGAATTTTCGAATACGAAACCAGTCGATTCGCGAGAATTAGTTCGTAGAAACATTACAAGAAAATGAACATTCTCGAATGCAGAAGCAGAGAAGCTTTCTGAAGAAAAGTGAGAACAAAAACAGAGTCTGGCATGTCGAAATGAACAGTTTTTAATGAAGGAGCAACTAAAGCGCAGAGGATGAGGGCTATTTAAACAAAATTAAGTACGCACCTCGAACTCATGTTATTTCTACGGTAAATGACAGATATGAAGGGAAGATGTACAGTGGACGGCAATGGCGGTGGCCCATGTGCGGCCTCGAGAAGTACGTCGCGCGCGCTGGGATCGGTGTCGTCTGCCGCCGGAATGCTACTTCTAAGCTTTTTTCTTCCCGGTTTGGTCAAAAATTCTTTAAATCGGGTAGAAAAACTGCTAGAAATAGCATAACAGCAGCAGAAAACACCGATTACAGCACGCGCGGCGCGGTTGCGCGACGTCCTTCTCGAGGCCGCAGATGGGCCAACGCCACTGACGTCCACTGTATTAGGTTGGTGCAAAAATAATGCGAGTGTGGTTGTTCTTGTCACAGATATGAGAAGTTGTATAGTTTTCTACAACGTTTCGTGGTCGTTGTAATAGCTTTGATTTTCATCGGGTCCGGCAATAAGTTTGCGCGGGCATCGAAACCATCGTTTTTCGCAAACGAATTCAATCGCATCATCTTCGTGAAAGTCTTCATTATCTACGACTACTCAATTTGTGGCCCTCGACTACAACTCTTCGATGGAGCTCTACAATACACCTAGAAAAGTGGACATAATGAGTGAATAGCGACTGCCTCAAGCACATAGAGTTTGCATGAGCAGAATCACGCTCTACTTCGTCATCCCTTATCGTTTCGATGAAATTTTCCTAGAGATGTCGCGACAAGTGTACATTGCGAAGGGACCCCTCTTACAAAGTCCTTGTGGGTATTTTCCATGAAGTGGATCAGTTTAACTTAGGTGTTGTCGAGAATTGACCCCCTTGATGGTTCTTCTTTACAACAAGAGCAAAACCAAGCGGGTAATCGTTTCATGTTTCTTCAAACTACATGTTCAGAGAGAGAGGTATTTTCCAGGCTAAAATTAACCTCATAAAAGAGGACATCCGCTTCCAGGGCGCAGCACGAGGTGGTCATTGACCACCAGGACTTAGTAGCGTCCTGCAGATTCAGGGGGCTTAGCACCAATGCCCGGGGCGTAGCCAACCGCTAACCGTCTACTGATGTTAGAGACAAGCAGATTTCAGGAGAGGCACTTCTGGAGAGTCATCAAACTCGTGGCTGAACACCATCATTGTTCAACCAGTTGCTACATCCCTACCCTGCACTCTGGTGCGCTCCAGTGATAATCAGGTGTTGCTCAACCTGTAGGAGACGTATCATGTTGGAATTTTGATTGTAGATGCGCACTATACCAACGAGTATCCCTCCAAAGTGGCACCGTTCGTTTTTGAGAAACCTTCTTCGTTTTTGAGAAAAACCGTCATTAATGGTCAAAAAGTGGTTTTTGACCATTTTTTGACCAATAATGACGGTTTTTCTCAAAAACGAAGACGGTTTCTCAAAAACGAAAGATGCCACTTTGGGGGAGAGTTGGTACCACCTAGGCGCATATCCTGGAGTTGACAGCGTATCGGAAGACTTGCTCAAACGAGAGAAATTTCCTGGGAAAGTTCCGGGTTTGAGAGAAAAAACCACGCTCCAATGACAATTTCTTGTATCTGACAGGTCCTACAACAAGTTTCAACGAGTTCTAGCGGCATCAAACAGTTCCGTAGTGAGATCGGTTTTTCGAGGATTTTAGCTAGAATTTGAGATGATTTGGGCTGTCTTCGCCAAATGGTACGCATTTTTGCTGAAACATCATTCGTCGTCTCACTAACGCTTATTCAAGTCACTTTTTTAATGCTATCTGCTTTTCCTGAAAGAATCCTAGTGTGTAAGCACTTAGTAGCCCATTTCGGAATCCGACTGGACTTAGTACTCCCCAACCGACACTGACCACCTAGTGCTGCGCCCTGTCCGCTTCTGTGCCATCCTTTCAGCAGGGATGGATTCGCCTTGGCCGTCGTTGATTTACCTAGGCTCATGAACTGTATTTAATCCATGACTGAAGTCAAACAGTAGGAGGTGTCGGAATAATTAGTTCTTGTCGGACTAGAGGGTTACATTCCATGCAATGGAAAATAAGGTGTAGCAGGAATTGAGCAAATAATTCACAACATTCGCAAAGAGTGAAGTAAATGTTACAAAATGATACCTGGTATGCAGTAGAAAAAGTTCAGATCCCAGCAAAAAAAAAAAGAAGATGAAAAAACCGCACGAACTTGATACCCATCCCCATATAAATCGAAGGAAATATACATATTTCTCGAATTCTTAGCGTGGAATCAAACTCATTTGTGTAAACTAATACTCAGCGCCATAGCAACACGAACCTCTTCAAATACCAGTAAACAGAGAGGCAAGGAAGTGCGTACCAATGCATACCATGAACTTGGTCCTGAAGTTGCAGATGCAGTGTTTCCTCCTGTCTGCAGTGTTTCAGTGATGCAGTGTTTCCTCCTGTCCCGCTCCTGTCCCTGGCGCACTATCTCTTTTTTTCACTATTTTTAATCGGCTACCACCTTTGCATGTGTTGACAGAAAGTACTCTGTATCCTCTAACCTATCATTGCCGAGTTTTGACTCATCTTTTATGGATCCGTGTGCAAGATCGAAAAAATCTCCAAGATCCAGGATGAAGTTGTGCAGTGTATTTTCCAATCACGGGTCATTTTTGGATATATTCACGTAGCACCCTTTCTCCTGTATCTTACCTTACACGAACTTCGCCTCAACTCTTCTGGATCCCGAGAAATCCGGTGCGGAAAATGCGGAAATTCTTTCGGAAGGTAGGTGGGGATGGGCTTTTTTCTGGCATAACATTTGCTTTCAGATAATGTACTGGAAATGCAGTTTACCTCTACAATAAACAATGATGGCCATTTGGTTACAATTGGGCCAAAGCCGCACCTGAGATGTAACCATCCTCCCCTTCTCTCTCTCTCTCTCTCTCTCTCTCTCTCTCTCTCTCTCTCTCCGTTCGACGCCTGTTCGAGCTTACCACCTTCATTCGTCGACTCTCGATTTCGATGGACAACCATCACGTTGGAAAACACATTTGCACGAGTACTCCACCTATGGGAGGACCTGAATATCTGCTTACTTGCCGAGGGTGCGGACAGAAGTACGTCGGCAAGACTTTGCGGCCCCTACATAAACGGCTCGATGAGCACCGCAGGGCTCTTCGCACTCATGTTTGAACCCCAGAGCGCGCATCAAAGTACGATGTCACTGTTCTTAACCGGTTTCTCGAAAATCCTCTGGAACAAAAAATGGAAGTGATGAAGGTAAGAAGGCGAACATTGGGAATCAAGAGAAAAGATGAACAACTTAAGGCATTGAGACTGATCTCACTGTGAGCTGATCTCATCAAGCTCATAAGAGCTCAAAGTTCCATCCGAAGCTGTCTCAGTCGCTTCCGAATGGGTGTTTGGTGAGATCGATACCTGTCGGTTGTCCTCCTCCACGTATCATAGATTGTATGCTTTAGGCTCGAAGAAGGCGCTTTTGCGCCAAAAGCTAATCGAACGCCTCAAATTGAGGCCCTCATCCGGGAGTCCCAACTATGTGGAGAACTTGAAAAAAAGACAATGCAAACGTTCGAAACAATGTGTTCGATTTCTTAGGAACTGAAAGATGATAATCGTAAGGCGGTCACCCCTTGGGTGGGAATGTGACAGCAAAAAAAACGACTAACAGATGGTGCGCAAAGTGAGTGAGTACCAGAGCAGTCTTCGTTGAGTAATCTGCTTCGTATATTTGTGGTGGAGGGATAGCGACTCATTTCTCGACCGTTTTGTGATTTGCGATCAAGAATAGACCTTGTGCAACAATAAAGCATAAAAATATGTCCCATGCTCAATAGGCGGACGCCTATTGAGCATGGGACATATTTTTACATTGTTACTGGTACGCGCTGCGACGGCACGGCATTCCAGAGGAGAGCTCATCGAGTGGGTTAGGATTCTCTACGTGGACCCGAGGAGTCGAGTGCAGGCGGCGGCAGGCAGGTCAGCGGAATTTCCCATCTCCGTAGGTGTACATCAAGGATCAGCCCTCTCACCGCTTCTCTTCATCGTCGTCATGGACCCTGTTACGAGAGACCTCCAGAGAGCGATGCCATGGACTCTGCTGTATGCAGACGACGTCATGCTCGCATCTGAGCAAAAGGAGGACCTTGAACGACAGACACAGGCCTGGAGCGAACGTCTAGCGCGGTTCGGTCTTCGGCTCAATGTCAAGAAGACTGAATATATGACGACAGATATGAATGAGCCCGCCACCATTCAGGTTGACGGCAATGATCTTCCGAAAACCGACTACTTCAAGTACCTCGGCTCAACACTTTCAGCCGATGGCAGCCTAGCCCATGAAGTCGTCAGTCGCGTCAACGCTGCATGGCTGAAGTGGAGCTCAATGACGGGAGTGCTGTGCGACAAGAAGATCCCGGATCGCTTCAAGTCGAAGGTGTATCGAGCAGTTGTTAGACCCGTCGCACTGTATGGTGCAGAATGCTGGCCGGCCACCAAGGAAGTAGAACGCCGCCTGGGTGTGATGGAGATGAAGATGTTACAATGGATGGCTGGCATCACGCGTGTAGACCGCACACGCAATGAAAAGATCCGAGAGCGGTTCGGCATCGCCACGATTGCTGACAAGCTCCGCGAAACCCGCCTGAGATGGTACGGCCACGTACTGCGCGCCAACAAAGACACCGTCTGCAAAGTAGGCCTTGACCTGGAAGTACCAGGAAAGCGACCAAAAGGACGGCCGAAGCAACGGTGGCTGGACACACTGCATGCGGATCTGAAGCATGTGGGCGCTCACCCAGACCAGGCTCACGGTAGAGCTAAATGGCGTCAGAAGATCAGAAAAGCGGACCCCGCCAACGAACGGGACAAATGCTAAAGAAGAAGAAGAAGAAGCTCAATAGGCGGACGAGGAGGAAGCAACGGATCAGTGTAACAGTCTGAAGCTCCACCAAGTGGAGATCATGGTGACTTTGTGGTAGTGTGCTGCACAAGTCGTTCACTAGAGATCGCTAGACATAACGATGCAAATCAGAGAATATGAAGTGATGGCAAGTGTTGTGGAGGTCAGCACAGCCTTATCTGCGGGAACATGTTAATGGGAAGTATAGTGCGTTCAACAAAAAGGACCCAATCGTCTTACACAGGACCGCCCAGCCACATATCGCATAGGAGAAACTGCATGAGCTGGAGCGATTAAGCTGGGAAACTCTGTCTCACACATCACAATCAGCAGACCTCCCGTTCATCGAATACCAGTTCCTCGAGCGTATCGACGACTACATTTGGGAAATTCCTTCAAAAGCCAAGAAAGTGCCAAGAGTGCTTTATGTGCCGTCAATCAGGCTGGCCCTGAGATTACGGAGAAGTGAACCGATTTTTCTCATTGCAAAAGATTTGTAAATCATGCCACGACCGTAACCAGGTTCCAAACCGAAACATTCTTCTGTCGTGCCCCGTGATGCACGGATGTTTTGCGCATGCACGATGTGCTAACACAGAGCGCTGCTTCCTCCAAGCTCCGCCCACTCAGTTAAACGGCATACATTCCCTTCCTACCACGGCAGGCTTCATACTTCTTCAAGTGAGCTAATTCCTTTTCCAATCATTTTAAAAGGTAAGAAAAAGTTGAAATGCTAGCATTAGATGGATACTTGGCGGGACGAATATTGCCTTGAAAATGTCAGGGCGCTTGCGCGCAACGGATACTAATGTCAGTGAAGTTTCGTGGAATTTCTTTGAAATCTATACTTTCCCTCAGGTCTAAAGTTTGAATATGGAAATGGATTTGCACAGCAAATTCTGGTCCTGCTACACGAATGAGATATGTCCATTGCAACTACTAGTCGAGAAATATGTGAAAATTCAAAGACACCACTTTGGTTCGGAACCTTTTTTTGCATCTAACTTACATGTGGTTCGGAACTTTTTTTTGCATCTAACTTACATGTGACTACTTCTTACGCTGGACAGCTGTGACTCAACAGTTTTCTGTTTGAAAACGCAGAAAAGCACTTTTGCAACCACTCTTCTTGTTTTTTTTTTCGGAACCCTTGCTAAAAGATCCAGTCTGTTCTGCTATTCCAAAACAACATACTATCCATATCCTACTGCTGCTGTTTACTCCAAAGAGTCGCTGAAGGTCTGTTAGACAAACGTACGAGATGCTGCTCGTTTTCTACAACTTCACATTTAATATTGTATGCAGATGTCTACCATCCATGATGTTCTCTTAAAAATTGCCACCTAGTTGCCACCTTCTCCAGCTTCAGAAACTCTGGATTCGCGTAGAATAGCTTGCCAAATATCAAAAAAAAACCAAAAATGCGGTCTCCAGGTTCGTTCCTTCGCAACTTCCCGAGCCCTTCACACTAGATGCCAGGGAAGTGCTCGCCCAATAAGCAGTGGTTACTATTTGGAGGAGTTATACCGCTTGTCAGGTTACAGTTCAGTACACTTATGGAAGAAATGAAGTCAACGAAAAAAATCCGACAAACTCGCATTTATGCACCAACATAACAAACATGTAGCGCTTGTGTTCTTAGAAGTAGCGACTTCAAGAGCTTGATGCTGGGCATATTGCAGTTGAAATAAGCGTACCAGTCCGGAGTACGGAATTCATTGGAATTTCTACCGTTTGTGGGTGAGGACCGGCACATCCGTGCAAATTGAGAGACATTCTCCATGGGATCGAATTTAAGTAAAAGCCTACTGCAGTCCAAGACTCCATATCATTCACTTTACTTCTGCACGGAAACCGACTTGCCTGCATGACCGCACAAGCACGAAAAAAAAGAATAAATAACTCTGCAGTAGCCTTTCGAATTGGTGCTAAATGTGATCTAAAGTACAACCTACGTGCGAAGCTCACCATATCATATGAAGAAATTTTAAAAAAACTCTGCGATGGGCTTGAGTTGAAAATTAATGAAAAACAGCTAATTTTAGGAGTTAGAAATTGCAAACTTGCTGAATAATTTTCCTATCAAATTGTTCGCCATGATTCACTGAACTCATTGGATCTCATCTGTGACTGGTGACCAAGATAGTGCAGATGCAGGACGTGTTTCTGCACCATAAGGTTCGAGGAGGATGTTGACTCACGGTTTCTGCTGTTTGAACCTACACTCCTATCAGCTGTTTAAATTTCCCGAATTCTCTCTGGGGCCTTTCTATCTCTACCTTCTGTAAGAAGGGTCACATTATGAATAATCATAATGTATAAATAAATAAATAAAGATCTCAATGTTTTGGAAATTCCCACCTCGGAAGGAGTTATAGGGAAAAAATACCAGAAATCTCGCGATTCTCGCCAGGATTCCCAAATTCTACAGTTTGGTATCGGTGACGTCTAGAAAAAAAATAAAACACTCTCGAAAATCGAGTATCTATCGGAGACCCAGGTGCTCTCGTTGTAACGCTTAACAATACACTTACCCACTTAATAGGACTTAGCTACCTCCGAGTTATATTCCACTTCGCGATACGCATATCGGCCAAACAGCTTTTTCTCGCCAAATCTTATGTGCACGAGCTCTTCACCAGTTTCTTGTTTTTCTTGTTTCTTTTTTTTCTCTCTTCTTCCAGATTAACGCTTCCGTTGCAGAATTTTCTGAACCAGAAGCAGCACAACCAGCCGGGGCCTGAAGGAGAGTTAGTAGTGGTTGTGGGAACGAAGATCATTTCGTTTGGCCAAAACTGCTGAGCATTCAACGTCCTGTACTTTCAACGGTGCGTCGTTTTCTTTTTCTTTTTTTGAGTGATGATCTGACTTATTTTATGGCCTAGGTTTTTTTCTTTCTATTAGACTGTCAGTTTTTCAAATATGAATAAGACATTGATTGACCTACAAAATGAAAAATTCAGACCGATTAACAAACCGTCCTACCGTAATTTCCATAGCATAAAGCATAAAGACAAAATCTGGTCCACATACTACATTGAAGATAATCAGCTATGTGGTTAGGGCCTATCGACCGTCAAGCCACCTATCAGTGCCAATTTCTACTTCGCATAGGATGCTATGGAACCATTATGTCTGGAGATTACGGTAAGACAGTTTGCCAACCGGTCTGAACTTTTCACCTTGTGAATGACCTGGCCGACAAGAAAGAACAAATAACAAGGCCACCTCAAAGTAGGCAGGGTCCACGATTGATACTCCCCTTGGCCCCACAAATTTGGCCGCTGATTGCTATTCAAATCCGTTTCATAGCCGTGCGACTCGTACGCGTTAGTGGAGTGCTTTGGAGGAAGCAACTCAAAGGCAGCATCCATGAATGTTCACATGTTTGAGCTTTTCGAGTTTTCGAAACATGGGCAGTATTTCCACTTCATTCAGCCTTTTTTTCTTGAGAACCAAATTCTTCGTGGGTGCCTTCGAGGTTGAGTATGTTTGCCTCATACAGAATGACAATGAAACATAAAGTTGATTCCTACAAGAGGCGATCATTTTCAAATACTAGATATTGAACAGGCAGGAAGTTGCACAATCGCGTTCACACCGGCTCTGTGAATACGACAGCTATATAATAGGTACAGTTCCCCCTGCCCCACAGAATCGTTTAAAACTTTGCAAAGAGGGATTACTTGACATGCT
Source organism: Ancylostoma caninum (assembly GCA_037903475.1). NCBI lineage: Eukaryota > Metazoa > Nematoda > Chromadorea > Rhabditida > Ancylostomatidae > Ancylostoma > Ancylostoma caninum. The sequence goes on from JBAJFG010000362.1 coordinate 418,727, forward strand.
AAACATAAATATCATAATCGTTTCGCATAGCAACAATGCTTTTGCGGGGTTTAGGTAGGAATAATTGGGAAGGAAATGAGGATTTGAGCACGAAAACGCTAATATGATGAGGGATAATCTTGGTTGTTGTAACCAGCGTTTCAAACAACTACGACATTCAGATTTAAAGGGAATCTGCAAAAAAAAGAAACACGTAGGCCAAACTGAAACTTCCTGATATAAGGACATCAGTTGTGATACTGATGAAATGTAGCAGAGAGCAGAACCCAAAAATGTTTGAAAAAAATGTGTTGGCCACATTTTGCGGCAACTCGAAAAGCGGCCAACGGTGGCCGCATTCCGTGAACATTATTGTCCGGCTGCCAGATGTTAGAAATACGATTTCCATCACACACCTCAGTTCCGCCCCCATTTGGGAAGCGGTCATGGAAACGTCGCTCTGGAATTTGGTATGTGTTATCCCCGTTTTTAATGCCTCTTGTTGCACATGTGGAGGATGTCGCGTCTTTGGAATTGCGCAGTGGCTCGACAAAAACGAAAGAGGATATTGGGAGCATTGATAGTTTATATCTCTTCCCTAGTTGTGAACACTAATATTACTTCCGATTCTCAGGACTCCTCCTCTGTAAGTGCACAGCCTTTAGAAAGTCAAGTTGAGACCTGGACTCTGGCGCAAGTGGAGTGGAAAGTGGTCAAAATGTTTGCGCGAATTCGCGGGAAACGCACTAAAATCGCTATTTTGCTTATGTGTTAAGCGATTTCACGTTTTTTTTTGTTAACAGTTTGCGGTACTGTTATTCCTGAATATGAGCATGCTTTGATGTTCATCGCACGGTGAAATTATCTCACAAATTGACCCTCAATTTCAACTACCAGGGTGGTGGTGAATAATCGCTTGTTGCGGTCCTACAATTCGGAGTGCTTCCTAGTCCTATAGACTGATCCCTTCTCACAATCTCTCAGGAATGGAGGAGAAAAATCCAAGTAGGAGCTCAACTAACTGGCATCAGAATAAATCTCATGGGCGATCGCTAGGCAAACTGATGAAAAGATGAAGTTTGTCGTTATCGCTAGGAAATGAGAATACTTCATCCTAACCTATTATATCCACGTTCCTCGAGCAGAGTCGTATAGTGCATCCTCCAATGCACGAAACTAGAGTGGAGAATCAATATCCCCCCCCCCCCCATTCCCACAGTTTCCGAATATTTACAAGGTCCTGACTGCCAATTCTGCAACGTTATAATCTTAACTGTTTTGAGCATCTACTAGAAAAGTTTCCACTGCATGTATCAGAAGTCCCGGCCGATTTCGCACAGCGAGTACGTTAGCCATGTATACCAGCAAATCATATCAGTCAAATCATGAAGAATACCTTTTATGAGATTGCCATTCATAAGGTCGATCTTGACAAAGAGACTTGATGGACGTCCTTAATGGAAAGGTTATGGACGTTGAGGGAAAAAAGGCCCTGGTGAAATGACAATGAAAGTTTCTGAAGTCTTCCAATTGAAAAAAGAGTAGAAGGGTACCTGGAACACAGCGTTGGTAGTGGAATTCATGCTGTTTTCACTTGGATTTGATGGTTCAATACTTTTTCCTTAGGTTTTCGACACTAAGTGAGACGAGTTCGACACCAAAATCGAGAGTAATCATATACGGCAATCCTTTTTGAGATTTGTTCACACATTTTTCCATACTATAGCGTGACCGAAAAGTATGGGGACCTCATTTGGCGCTCTTATTTTTTCATTTCCTACTTTTATCACCCCTTTGTTTTACATATTTGCTTAAAAAAAATCCTCTTCCTTCTGACCAATAGCTCAGTTGGATTCCTTAAGTCATGTGAGCGTGCCCGCACCGCGAATCCATTGTAACCCTCGCGCGGTCTGGAGAGTCCACTGCAGCAATATAGATAGAACTTCAGAACTCTACTGCGAATAGCGCAGGAGATCATCAAGCTATGGAAGGTCGAAAGAAATTCAAACTAAAAAGAAAAACAAGTCATCCTTGATCGGTGAACACAAGGAGGATTCCTGCGATCATTTGAAAGAGGATCACCTGAAATGGAGGAGCGAGCGCGAAAAAGATAGCCAAAAGTGCGAGTGTTGCATGTTTTTTTCCGTCTAAGTAATTGTCAGAAAGAAGTTGAGACTTTGTATTGCAAGTCCAAGGCCCAACATCATTTGGGTTTTTGACGGCCCCTAAACGGACAGCCATCTTATCGAGCAAAATGAGGATCACTTCAGAAAAGAGATTCGTCACAAGGTTGTTGTATACCGGCACTGTAATGGTTTGAGGAAGAGTGACCACAAATGCGAGCACATCTCTAGCTTGCATGAACAAAGTCGACAAAATAGACTCCACTTTATAGCAAGACAGGGATACTTGGAAAATGCTCGTCCAACGGGTGCGGAAAAATGCCAACACGATTCCTCAGGAAAGGGGAATCTCCACATCACGATTCCAAAACACCATTGCCTACCTAGAAGAGGTGTTTCCCCAGATTCCTTAACAAAAATTAATGGGCCTCCAGCACTCGAGGCTTGAACACATTGGATTCCTCCGTTAGAGGTGGAGCAAAAACTGGACAACAAAAATATCACGAACCCAGAGCATGTGCAGTGCTAACTCTGTAGTGCTGTTCAGAAATTTGTGAGGACCAGCTGCGGCGCATAGCGGATTTCGTGATGGCTAAGATTGAAGGCCTGTACCGAACTTGTGGAACTGATTTTTCATGTGGTTGCGCAGCTGTTATAATGGAAAGATAAAATATTTGTAGCCAAAGAAGGAAAGACGACGTTTTTTTTTTGTAACGCCCAAACTTTTTGTCCAACCTGTAGTCTTAGCCTCTTGTTAATAGGTCGTACGTAAGTACTGCTTGCAGTGGCAAGTCTATCACACATCAAGTGGGTGTCAGCCAGCAACTCTCCCTCCCAAAGTGAAGCGGGTAGAGCCTGAGCTCATCGCATCACACCTATGGTCATGAGCGTAGTTTCTGAGATGTCTCAGACTTCTCACTTTTGCGCTTTCAGCGGAGAGTTTATATGGGCGCTACTTCGATGGAAACCACGATGCATCAGTTGGTTCACGGGATATGTGTCTGGGCCTTGTGCAGGTCTATCCCCGATATCCTCTTAAATCCTTGGCTGACGTTATCAGACTGGGATTTGGGAAGGGGTATTCACTTAACACTGATGAAATTGCACTGAAACAAGTGCACTGATTCTACAAGCGATGAAGCGCCGTAGTGTTTCGCCAGGAAGGGGTGGATGAGATGGGATGATAACTTGATGAAGCGATCATTACAGATACAACCGGACTGATCTGCAAGCAAAACTACACCTAAACAGGAACTGTTCTGGTCATCATCCTTGATGTCACTTACGGCGCAACCAAAAAAATGCACACGAAAAAAGCTCTGTAATGTCCCAGAAGTCCATGTAGACCCTTCAATGGAATACAGCCAGGCTTGAGCAAAGCTCTCCGCTCTCCGCTCTCCGAGAAAACCATCCACCAGCAATGAAAAAAATCTTTAGCCCAGCAGCAGCAGAAATATTGACAATGGTATCTATGGACAGGGTCCCTTCTCAGATATGTGACTATTGAATGCAGGACCACGTAGACGGCGGCCTTTGTTTTTTTTTTTTCGAGCCAAAGTTGATTCATAAGGCTGCGTATGATTGGAAGGACACGTAAAAGACTGAGTCGCCTCTGCTCCAATTCGATGTTGGCCCCGGCGTAGATCGGATTATTGACTACGGTAAGGGGGATGAGGAGGTAGGTGCAGCAGTTTAGATGCAAAAAAAAATGGCTGAGGAGACATGTTGTTTTTAGCGGCTGAGAGGAGTGGGGAGAGGCGTAGAGGGGTTCGCTTTTTTTTAGACCAGCTTATGCCTGTAGATTTCCCAGAAACAGAATTTTCCACAAATAATCACTGCTACGGCTCGTTCTCCCTGGTCTATTCTTTCATACCTCTACTTTCAAATAAGTAAAATGTAAAGCAAACGAGAATGAAAACTCGGACATTTAGTCATTATTAAAGAACATCTAGAGGGTCTCAATAAATCCAAACTTTCCACGCCACTAGGAACTCACCGTGTATTACGTCACAACAACGCTCTGTTTGAGGTAAAGGTCACGATCTTGTCGCGGGAACCCGAAATTCTGGCTCGCAAAACGTTGGAAGCATTTTGGATTACTTCCAAAAACCCAAAAATGAACAGAAAGGAGGAGTGCATTGCTATAACAAACGAGCTCGCGCTGTACCAGAACCTATGCGGGTTTTGACCTACGTTGGCGGGTCTGTAAGGCACTTAAATACCTTAAGCGGCGCACTTTTATCACTCGGTGGTCCGTTATTCCATCGGCATTGCGGCTGTCAAGGTGAGCATCACGGTTACCTTCTTCTCTGGTATTGTTCTGGTCCTATCCCGCTTGCTGGATTAGGTCCTGTTGATGTGATGAGGTGTTTGAGGGGTAAATCATACTTGTCTTTGACTTTTCCAGGCTCTGACGAAGGCGACTGCGCCGAAACGTTAGCCGTTCAATAAAAAAGATCAGTACAAATCTTGGCCTCTGCTCAAATAGACCACAAAAATTTAGTCATTACTCTTGACGAAGTTTCGAATATGAACGCAATTCCAGCTAAAAGAGCATCTACTCTTGCGGTAGGAGCAGACGCTCTTTGCAAGAGCTTCCTCCCGCAACTTCACCAAATCCTTGTATGGGAGGTGCAGAGGCCCCCGTTAGGTAGAAGAGGCTTTCTACTGCAAAGCCTAGAAGAAACCCTAGGAAATTCGGTAAACTTGTCAAGTAATTCTGTTGTTACGGTTGGTCTCATAGTCTCACTTTTCGACGAAATTCCCAAGCGCAAATTTTTTGTTATACAATACCTGACCTTCTTTTTAATTAACTTGCCGCCGTGACCTACTTAAAGGCGGTGTGCCACCTCGTTTCGTGGGTTGTTATGTCAACATATTCTGGATCACGATTATTCCAATGATGTACGTCAAAACGCATAAAAATGACGAAAACTCCGTTTTCGGAGGGTCCGAAAGCGCAGTTCACGGACCACTTGGGCGAAGCGGTCCATGATTGTGCTGGCTGCCCGCCACGTCTGCAGCGTTGGCCAACACGTCTAGATGTGTCCCATCGATGAGATCAACGTCTTCACTCTATTAGAAAACGGGTTTACAGACCGTTTTGTAACATCCAGGGCGCAGCACCAGGTGGTCACTAACCACTAGGACTTAGTAGCGTCTTGCAGATTCAGGGGGCTTAGCACCAGTGTCCGGGGCGTAGCCAACCGCTAACCGTCTACTGATGTTAGAGACAAGCAGATTTCGAAGAGGCACATCTGGAGGATCATCAAACTCGTGGCTGAAGACCACCGTTGTTCGACCATTTACTCCATCCCTACCCTGCACTCTAGTGCGCTCCAGTGATAATCAGGTGTTGCTCAACCTGTAGGAGACGTATTATGTTCGAATTTTGACTGTAGATGCGCACTATACCAACGAGTATCCCCCCAAAGTGGCACCGTTCGTTTTTGAGAAACCGTCTTCGTTTTTGAGAAAAACCGTCATTAATGGTCAAAAAGTGGTTTTGACCATTTTTTGACCATTAATAACGGTTTTATTCAAAAACGAAGACGGTTTCTCAAAAACGAAAGATGCCACTTTGGGGGAGAGTTGGCACCACCTAGGCGCATTTCTTGGAGTTGACAGCATATCGGAACACTTCCTCAAACGAGAGGAATTCCTTGGGAAAGTTCCGGGTTTGAGAGAAAAAACCACGCTCCAATGACAATTTCTTGTATCTGACAGGTCCTATAACAAGTTTCAACGTGTTTTAGCGGGATCAAACAGTTCCGTACCGAGATCGGTTTTTCGAGGATTTTAGCTTGAATTTGAGATTATTTGGGCTGCCTCCGCTAAACGGTACGCATTTCTTGCTGAAACATCATTCGTCGTCTCACTAACGCTTATATAAGTCACTTTTTTAGTGCTATCTGCTTTTCCTGAAAGAACCCTAGTGTGTAGGTACTTAGTAGCCGATTTCGGAATTCGACTGGACTTAGTACTCCTCAACGGAGACTGACCACCTAGTGCTGCGCCCTGGTAACATCTTACGTAAACCGCTGAATTTAGCGTGTCGAGGACACTCAGAATCTGCCAAAAGCTCAAACGCGAAAACGAGGTGACACACTGCCCCTACGTATAAACATGCTAACTCACGACTTCCAGAAAGATTGAGGTAATCCATGAAATAAGCAGTTTTCAGAATCTTTTAATTCAGCAAGTTGAATGGTAGAAACGACACTTCCACTCATCTTTCCTAACCAGGCTCAAGCATGACGATGGGAAAATGTCAATACGACCACCTCCCCCCTAATTCCTCGCACGACTCCTACTTCCTCACGATAACCCCCCCCCCCCACCCTCTTCTTGCTCCCGCATGTTCCTCCCGTACATCGAGCAGCTTCAAGGAAGAAGACACAAAAGAAGCTCATTAAAAGCCCAAAATTGGAGGTAAAACAACCTTGAAGTCGATATGCATCCTTTCTTATCCGATCGGACCATACTGCCAGCAAGTCGTGACGTGTCAATACAGGACTGATTGGCAGCGCATGCGAGAAGTCGGCTTCAGCGTTCGCATTTGCGCGCCCAAGGGTTCGATTCCCGGAACCTTCAGGAGATTCATGCACCGGTCGGAATCACGTGAGAATTAATTGTGGAATCGCTGAAGTTCTCTGACTCGAGATCAACGAGTGCTTGTCAACATCTTCATGGAGGACGATCAGCTCCATCTTTCCCCAGAGTTACAGTTTTCTAAAACTTAATATTTTTTGGGAGCAGGATGGGAAATCGATCTGAAATTTGGCGAATTTCCCACCGATTTCCTAAATTGCGTGAAAACGAGCAAACTTCGTGGAGCCAAATTCTTTAAACAAATGGGAAATTTCCTCCTCTAAAACTGATAAAAGGAAAGTTTTTTGTGATATATGCAAATAGCGATTTTAGCGATTTCTTTTCAGCGATTTCCCAAACAGATTTACTCCATTTCCACCATCTCTTCGAATTGAGACTTTTCCACTTTTTCAACTTCCGTAAAGAGAATTTGCCTTTTACCGAAATTTCACTACTCTCACGTAATAGAGTCCCAGACAATCGTTCTTTAGCCCCATTATCGCCGTCCAAAGTTTGCTTTTGCTTGAGTGGGTTAGATAGGAAATTTACCCTCGGAGACCCAAAAATACGAAAAATTTCCCATCGAGCTCCCAAAAACATATGAAGACCTAGAAAACTGAAACTTTGGCAAAAGATAGAGCTGATCGCCATCCATGGATACGTTGAAAAGCACCTGGTGATTTCGAGTCAGAGAACTTCAGCATGAGGTCTAAGTCACCCCAGTTTTTCACGTTCTGACGGGCCCTGCAGGCGAATTCTCGCACGTGCAATCGATCGACCTCGCCACCCACGCTTCAATTTTTAACATTTCCACCCTATTTACTCCACATTTGATTCCGAAGTGATTCCAACCCGTGCAAAAATCTATCGAAGGCGTCGGGAACCGTACCTGGGGGTGCGCTGAAGCCGATTCCTCGCATGCGCTGCCACTGTCCTGTATTGACACGTTATGACGTGGTCGTTCTTGCTCGGCAAGGGCGGACCGTCATTTGTCACCATGTTATATTCATTGGTCAAGCCACCCCTCTACTTAGCCCCCCCCCCTCCTAGGCTCCTCCTATACGATCCTCTTTTGGGGAATTCCCATGTTGCTGGGGTCAGAGTGGAAAAGAGATCAAGGACCTGTTAATAGCATCAACGTGAAAAACGAGGTGGGTCACCGCCTTAAAGTCGATGAAAGGCAGATGCATGAGCAGCACACTAGCAAGGCCCTTGTTCTCTCCGAAAACATTCAACAGTTTGGAGAAACCGAAGCAATTACCGAGCACAGCATGAAATTCACACCCAAGTACAATGAGTCCACATATAAGCGCTGTATTTCAGGTCCGCGCGGAAAGAAATAGGTGAAACGATCCCGCAGGTAATTTGGGTCATGGATCCGAGATCAGCGTCATAAACTGCGCACGGTAGTACACATCTCAGAATAGCCATTACGACCAAATATTCTTTCCTTGTTAGCTCGTAATAGCATGATACAAACAACAGTAAGAAGAATCTGCCAAATCTAAAATAGGATTGCTTGCAACTATACCAAGAATAAGCGCTGTTTTCAGGATTTTTTCACTTGTTCTTCTTCATGTTAATATAAGCAAAAACTTTTTTTGATCAAAGGTTTCTGACGCACAGTGTATGCAGCTCTTATCTGTTACAAATGTAGAACTCGTCCCCTGGCATGATGATCGGATCGAATCAATTGTTTCTCTGTAATCGATCAGCACCTTCGAACGTGGGTCTCCTTTATTTTGCCAGGTTCTTAACGTAGGTCTCCTCTATTTCCCAGTTTCTTTTCCAAAACGTGCGACTCGAGAAGATCAAGTCACCCCTCCTCCAGAGTGGCATCCTCTATCTTTGTGGGACCGTCTTCACCCAAGAAATTAAAAAAGAGGTCACAAGCGGTCATAACTGCTAAACGTTCTGACGTCTTGACGTTTTTGATGTTTTTTTAAACAAAAATCAACCGCTCAGTCTTTCTCCGGTTTCATACTGAGCGGTTACTGCTCCACCGCTGCCTTCAGTATACCCACGCTAGCAACACCTTCGCCTGAGGACGTGGCTCAACACGCAGATGGCGAGCGTGGGCTTTAGGCCAGAAATATCGCCGAATTGGTTCAACTATGTCAACATCTTCTCACCAGCTGCAATGGAATAGTCAGAGTATCACGAAATCAATATGGCGAAAGACGAGTTCGTGTTCATTAGCTGGCCCGATAAAGAGTTTCGGGAGAAGAGTTCAGCTATGCAATGGCTACGAGCGGAGACAGCTATGAAGAGCCTCTTAGTGTTCTAATCCCTCTTTCGTGTCACATAATGCCGTCCACCGAGCAAGATTGTCGATAGCTGGAGAAAATCGTTGACCGTACCAAAACTCTGCCGAACATATACTAGCACATGTCGCGTTGATGTGTAAAGAGAGTTGAAAGAATGAAGAAGACGGTTTAATAGAGACGTAAGATGCCACTTTGAGGAGGGTGATTGGTGGCATACAAAAATTGCATCTACATTCAACATTTCAATCCATCACCAGCAGGAAGAGTAACAAGGTAAGAATGAGGTGATTTACAATCCGTTCAATTTATGATAGATACATGCGTTCGGGAAGCGCGCATCTATCATAAATTGTTGTCATTTCTATCTATTTGATGAAGCATATTTCCATTCGAAGCTTTAAAGCATCTCAGATGCAGGATGGAAGCACACGTTCGCACCATTGCGTCCATTGTGCAACATTCTCATTCGTGGTATGCATGCTGCTCTCGCCAATTTTTGGAGGAAATCCTTCAGAAGGTAGCGAAAGTGGAAACTATGGCCAGCAATTGTCACGTCCCATATATGCATCAAGATATCAATCTATTCATCGCACCACATTGCTCCGCCTCGGACACTGGTACTACGAGAGTATAAAAAGTTCCCGACTCGACTACTCGCAAGGGGTCTACACTGACGACATTTTATTCTAATCAAATGTCGGTCTTTCTAACAGTAATACACTTTTCATATCTCGAGTTCAATTTCTTTGAATTGTTGAAAAAGCTCTTTTTATACATGAGTCAGAATAGCTTTCAGCGGTTGACTTCGACTCGTTTTCGTCCCTGAATCTCATTGCTCAAAGGGTGCTGCTCCAAATTTCCAAATAGAAAATAGTTGCTTGATACCAGTTCGTACTACTTGATACGGGATTCAACAATTTGACTGCGCATCCAGTGGCCGCAGACGCAACTCTCCTTGGGTGAATACGCGGTCTGGAAGCACGAAAACCCCACCATGGTAAGGATAGAGAAAAGCGCTACAATTTTTGAATGCTCCAACTTGAGAGTACGAAACTTCGCAAGCTAGCATGAGACTTCAAGCTATAGAATCTATACGATCTCATCTAAAGTTCTGAGAAAAAGGAATGGAGCACATCAAGGTCATAAACTTTTTGATACCTCTATAAATGTCCCTGAATCTACCCGACGCCTATCAAGTCCCACTCGACAATGACCGCAACGTGCAGCGCCCAGCATGACGTGAAGCCGCACCTGGTAAGCAAGATGCCCCTCCAATCCTCTGGGGGGAATGTATTAGGTTGTCGGGAAATTTCTCGCGGTTTTCGAAAGTGTGCTTTTTTAACCCCACGCTGTCTTGTGTTAACCTATCTTTTGTATATATAAAGTCAGGTATGTACGAGTTTATTACGACCATTACCTGCAAACTCCTGCATAATCTCTTCCAGGAATATGGAACTTTCAAAACGGGCACATTTGCGGCCCTTTAGTACACAGCTTCAAATCTGGTGAATCAGTAACCGCATCCAGCCGCCGTAATAAAGCTGTATTTGGGGGACGGTACAGTGGCCGAATGCAATGCGCAAGATTGGTCCAGACGCCTTCGTGTCGGAGACTTCAACCTTAGTGTTTCCGCACGGTCGAGACGCGCATCCGGAGTCGACAATGGACGCTTACAGCAGCTGGTAGATTCAGATCCAAGGCAAACAAGGCGTGAAAGGACATAAGTTTTGGATGTTCACTTTACCAATCATCTGTGTCAGTTAGGCAAGGTAAAAAAAATCGCAGTGAGTATAGACCATTCAACCGGCAGTCGGTATTGGTGGTTCAATCAATATCAAGCATGCTTGATAGTGCACAATCGCACAAATCACCTCCAGTCCGTGAATGCACCAGTATCGACTCCTTTCCGAATGCCCCATAATCATGATGATCATGACCTGACCGGGTGCGACCTCCAGCACTGAGCTGACAAGGATGAGCAGCCTGAGCCTCAGCCGAAGGCAGGTGATCACCCTCTGGGGGTTGTGGTCACTGCTTGTTGTGACAGCAAAGGCATCATCCATAACGCGCTACTGCCACGCAACACTGCCCTTACGATAGACCTGTGCTATCAGCAGCCGGACAGATTAGCCGCAAAAATAGCAAAAAAGAGTACGGTTCACGGCAAGATCCGATTTCTACACAACGATATTCGTCCCACACTGAAAGAGTGACTTGCCAGAAGCTACCCTACTTTGGTTGAGAAGTGCTGACTTACCCAAAGTACAGCCCTTTCCTTCGCCAGAAGATAACCACCTTCTCCTGTCCCTCTCTAACGCCACGCAAGGCGTTCGATAATGAAGATGATTTGAAATGCTGGTTGGACAACTTTTCCTAGGCAATGCCAGAACAGTTCTATGCCGTGGGCATTGAAAGGCGTCCGAATATGGGCGAAGAGTGGTAGGACGTAATGGTGGTTTATACATTCTTAATGTGCTCTCCTATTTTTGAAAAGTGAAGAAAATGTGCTATTCCAAAAACCGCAAAAACTTTCCCGACAAACTAATATCAATGAGTCCTCTCTCAAGAACAATCTCTGTTTCCTTCCCATAATGGAGTTCTTCACTCTGCATTAACACCTCTTCATCCTCAGGATAATCACGCTAGTACATCTGCGGTTAATCAAATATATCCCAAAAGACTGTTTTCCAACTCAGGATGGCGCAAACTGCATTGCAGAAACTATCTTGAAGCATGTGGGATATGTACAGGGAGCTAGAACAGTTCATTCATAAATCCTCTATGCTCAGTGATATGAAGCCGGCACTATCCAAGTAGCGATAATATGGGGGATATACAGATGGTAATTGAAATCCCAAAGTTACATTTACAGTGCATCGAAGTCCGATCAGGTCGGATAAGGAAAGACATGTATCGATCCTTGTCGGACAGATACGGATAAGGATCAATGCGTATCTTTTCTCATCCAACTGGATCGGGTTCTTCTCCAACTTGATCGGGCTCCGATGCACTATAAATGTAGCTTAAGCATGAATGTGCGTTCAGTAGTAGAAGTTTCAAAGGCACGCCACAGAATTACATGTGCACATTCCAATGCCACTGACAAGCAGCAAGAACAGTGCTCAAACTAAGAAAAGTATGGAAAAACAAAAATAATAAAAAAATTTGTCGGAATATTAAGTAATTGAAAATAAGCATTCAAAAAAATGATAGTATGCTCACCCACCTATGCAGGCGAATCTAAGGGATGGACTCCCTAGCTCTAAAGTGCTGAAGTCGATATGACGGCCGGCATATGAGTATGAACATGCACTCACGCCCTTGGGTGTGCGGAAATGCTTAGTGGTTCGGTGTACTCTGAACATCGTTTCCACAAGATGACCTGCATTCTGACGACTGGGAAGCGTATAACACTGCTGCTATAGTCCTCGAGGACTGTAGCACCTTGCGTCGCCGTCGCCGGCGTGAGGCCGATACGCATTGATTGTGAGCGGAGCGGCGGCCGCCGTCACCGGCGACTGGCGATCGCCAATATCGGCGGCCGTCAATGTTGGTGACGGTGACGTCGGTGCGTATGGATTGGTCGCCAACATTGGAGGCTGCCGTCGACGGCGATGGCGGCGCAAGGTGCTATACTCCTCGAGGAGTATAGCGGTTACCTAAGAGGTGATTTGATGCCGTCTCTAACAAATATTTCCCTTGTCCCCTACGGAAAGGGCTCCTCTTTCCCCTCTTGATCGAACGCCAGCGAAATGCCAGTGCCAAGTTGGCTGACGAACACTCCATATCGAATGGATCGTACCGTCAATTCGACTGAAGAAGAAATACAGGTACAGGTTTCGTGTGAGCCGACGCCCACTCGCGATGAGTGATTATGTAGAGTATGCAAATGTCGCTGGTATAAGGACTGCTCTGGTGGGCAATAAGGCTATTCAGAAATTCCCACGATGCCAAGATTCGAATTGCGGCGCTGAATGTTGGCAAATCGTCGGATTGCTCTTGTGAACTAGCAGCTGCACTATAACGTTGTCGAGTCAATCTGTGCGCGCTGCAGGAGACAAGCTGGTCAGATGGCAAGTCGAAGGACATCGTATGCGGCTTCAAGATCGTGTATAATAGCAAACTAGGAAAGGCGTCGGTATCATCGACTTTGAACGCTTCCGAAATTCGCTAGCAGGCGTACAGCGTTTTGATAAACGCCCAGCAAAAAACAATCGGCATGAATTCATCTATGTTTGCCACAGTTTTTATTTATGTCACAAAGTAATATCGAAAACTCAGTAACACACCCTCGGGAGAGGCTCCTTCCCCCTACCCCCATGCGTTCGCCACTGGTGTGAAGATATGTTCGCGAACTTGTTTTATGTTACGAATTTCCCTTCTACTCTTTACCTTTCAGCGAGCTATTCGACACAGAAAGCTATTTTCTTCTATCAAAAGAAAGTTACTTTATTTCGACAAAATCAGAATGCTCGAATTGTAAGAAAAGGGGTCCTAGGTCGACAAAAAAAAACAGCAATATCGACAGCTGCTTCCTGTTGTTCCCCATTGGGGAACTGCAGGCAGTCGAAGGCTAAGATGATAAGATGTCCATGAAAGCAGATTGTTCTTCGGGTGCCTTACTGCAGGACATATTTTGCAATCGTCGTGATTACGATAACGATTACATAACCTTCCGGACATTACGAGAAAGAGCGGTAGAGCGAGAAAGGTATGCATTTCAGATACTATTTCGCCCACTAACGGAATGGTTTCATCGGATTTTTTGGGGTTTTTCGCTCATTCTTCAATTCACTGTGTTAGGCCGAAAACGGCCGTTACGCGTTAATTCGTTACGTTAAAAACGCACAGGCCTGGTGCAAAGCCGAGCCTTAACAAAAACCGCGCACTCTGCCTTCCGTCCTCCTTTCTTTGCAGAACTGAAACGGCGCGAAACGCATTGCTCTCGCAATACGCAGTATGTTCCGCCAGCGATGGAAATTGTTCCAGTATCTAGGTTTCTGCAAAACTACTTGGTTCAAAGGCAGCACCTACGGAGATTTTCTTGCCGTAGATTTCGATCACTTTGGTATTTAGAAACTGTTCCAATAATTTCACAGAAGTTGCGCCGCCGTACACGTCAACATTTTTGAGATAAAAGGGACTAGATGTGTTCCATTGTTCCAAAAGGATGTGCTGTAGCATGAAATGAATGGATGTTCTCGTTTACAATTATTTTCTTTGCGATGGAAATTGCCTTCATTACCCCGCCTCATTCGTTGGGCTTATCGGAGTTGACTACAGCGTTCGTTTTTGATGTGGCACTATGCCTAGGAATATAGAAAAATCTGTGAGAACAAAAGTACCGCAGGTGTGTCCTCAGCTATCTTATAATACCTCAAACTAAGTACATGGAATTTTTCCAGTGATAATCGTGCTGTCCTGTATGATTTCTTGCGCGGCTTGGCTTCGATCATTTGTCCCTCGCCTTGAAGGCAGCGTCCCGCCCCAACGTCGTTTTTCAGATTTCAATGTGAAAGGAGTCTCCAGATGACAACAGTATATGTGATTCCATGCAAGACTGCTGAAAAACCTCATTTCCGAGCCCCAATGTTTAAGGAGAGCGGAGCTAAGCAACTTCCAAGGCAGAATTGCAGGGTTTTCGGACCGTTAATTCCTTTGCCAGTCATATATGGAGAGCAGTTTGTATTGTGTTAGGGAGTGGATGAGTAACTCTCGCGAATAGTACGAATTTCTCCAGAAGGGGCAACTCCTGGAATTATTCGGAAAGTTACTTAGCTCTGCCCCCGGCTCCGCCCAAAGGCTCCTCAAAAATTGGGGCTTGGAAATGGGTTTTTTCAGCAGTCTTGCATGGAATCACGTATACCGTTGTGATCATCAGCCTCTCGAGATTCTTTTCACGTTGAAATCTCAGAAACGATTTTGAGGTGGGACGCTCCTTTTAACGAAAGGGTCCTGCTGGGCCGCGTCAAATTCGAGAGGGAGCAGAAAGCTCCAGCTCTGAATATCTCCTCTATGATTCGAAGCAGGTGACGTTTGAAAAAGGCAGAGCGTTTCCGGGACGTCAACAGGAGCACTTTTCAAGCGCATATCTTAAATTAGTCCGAAATGAAGGTATGCGCATTCATCAAGAGTTGATTGCATATACGAATGTTCCTTGTAATGATACTCTTAGCATCACTGCATCATTGCAATCCTTCCGCTTGAGTCTGAAATCCATCGTGTGCGCGCGCATTGGGAAACCCGACTGGCCCGGATCCTTCCTAGCGTGGACACATTGGCTTCTATTCGCTACTACTGCACTATTCTACCTTTATATTTTTCAAGCACTCATTAGTATTCAACTGCAACGTAGTTCTGCCGCAAAAAGATGAAAGTCGCTGTTTTCAAACTATGGGGCTTATTTGATGCGCAGATCGAGAAAATCCTACCCGTTATGCACTGTAGCTTTGCATTTTTGAGGTTTGGTTTTGATATTTCTGGGAGGGACCTAGCCAAGTAGTCTAGTGGTTAAAAATTGGTGAGTGGTAGAAGAATGCAAGGATAGAATAGTAGAATACTAGTTGAAAGAAGCTATTATCTTCATGCCAGGAGGGATCCGGGCCAGCCGGATTCCGGAAGCATTCGCATACAGTGGATTTGATAATGTCAGTCAGGGAGACAGTGGCTCCTGTTTTCCTGATGACGTTTTTAGTTCACTCGATCGCTGTCGCCATTGTTGAATATCCTTGCCACGATGCGAAATGTTTGCGTTGTTATTTCGGATGCAGATTAGATTTGTAGGAGTAGGTTAGAGGTGGCTGTGGCTAGATGAATCTAAAATTATGTCTAGATGAGTGCCTTGCTGCTCCAAGTGCTGATCCATTTCGCAACGCCTTCTCACGTTGCCGCTTTATTAACCGTTGCACTTTGCACCGTTGCATTAGCACTCACGTTATCATTCATGAAACTTTCCCGTGTTGATAGTGCCCCTCTTAATTTTCTTAGCTACCTCTGCCGCTGTCCATTGAGCAAATCCAAGTTAAATCAACTGCTGGGCCTATTCTTCATGCAAGGAATCAGGGCCCTCATTCAGCCAAATGCAACTATATTGTCAGCAAAAGAACCAGCGACCATCTTTTTTTTTTGCAATCAAAAGCCTCTGAAACATTCACTCGCGTATGTCCGATGGACACTGGAAACGTCAAAAAGACAGACTTCATGCAGTTACAATGCAACAAAACCAATAAGAGAATGGATAAAGTGTTGCGAGAAACATAACGTCACCCTTCCTCTCCAAAGAAATCAATATCAACAACTATAAGCCTGACAATATCGAAAACTCGGCGGAGTTCTTAAAGTACGCACATCTTTTCATTCAAAGGACGCACAGCTTTTCATCTGGGTGGTCCTGATTGGAACAGCCTGAATCCAGCTGATCTATACTGTAGCCCAGCACAGGCTTTTATGCGTTATTTTCTTTCTAGTGGCCGTGAATTGATTCTCGGAATGCCCTGCTCTTTACATCTCGAATCAAAAATCGCGCTTGCGAAGCCAAATAGCCTAGGATTTGCGCTATCAGGCAAGCACTTGCTTGCTTCGGTAAAGCTTTCCATGGTAGAGAGAAACTCCAAAACCACAATTTGGGTGAGTCGCTATTTTAGGTCACATCGCAGCCAGATCCCACAGGAGAGTGGTCACTCTTTTTTGGAAGAAGTTGAAGGTTCAACAATACTGATCCTGGATAAAACTTGGAGCGAGGCGTTGTAGCTTTGCTTTTAGAAAATATTTTATTCCTTGCAAATTCGCGCACTCCCAATTTACCACCCTAATAGTTCTGTATCAAGTGAAATCCAATAATAGCACGCCTGCTTTCTCCACTCTAACCCCCAAACTGCGTCATAGCTTCTCTTGGCCCTGGTTTTTATCCCATTGCTAAGTGGCGAACGCCCTTCTCAGAGCTGTATATAGACCAGTAATCGGATGTCAAATCTGAGCATCGTCTCCGCCTCGGTGAGACCAGACGAGTCCTTCGTAACTTGTCTCTCTAACTAAGGCCCGTTTGAAACAATAACCAAGTGTAACGGCTGCACAGACGAGATGCGGCGTCGAAGTCCGGCTCTCTACAAATGACCTGCCAAGCAGTACGCAGGAAGATCATCAGCGTTCGAGAATGAAAGCAACTGCACGCTCTTTTTTGTAGGTACCTAGTGCAATAGAAGATAACCTTGTTCCTGTTGTTCTTGTCATTGCAGTAGCAGGTTTAAAGCTGACCTTAAACAGCAATACGTGCAGCCTACGCAGAAATAGTGGCCTGGAGGAGTCATGCAGCGAGAAACGGTGAGGGACGCTCGATTGCCCGATTTGACCTCCCACTTCTATTTCAGAAGAGGGTGATTGTGCCAAACGTCAATAATATTAACAGCAGCATTGCTCTTTCGCAATGGAGGCAGAAAATCATGATCAAAGTCGTTCTGCTCAAGCGGTCTTGACAACCCTCAGACCTAATCCTCACTGACCGTCGTACCTGTAACTATTCCAAGACCAAAAGAACAGTATTCATTATGCAGTGTTTGGCTCGAACTCACTGGAACCGATTGGCTAGCGCTCTAGTACTTCGTTGTGGTAGGAAAGGTATCACGCACGTGAATATATGAGTTTTTTTTTTGGAATTGACGATGAAGCTGACTTGATAGCTATTCTGAGCCGTCTCCTTTGCATGTACCGGTCAACTGAATGCAGATTTCCGGCTCATTACGAGGACAATCTGCAAACGAGCAAGCATACCCATGCAAGCTTGCATGAATAAATCCATGCGCAATGCTTAGCCTCGCAATCAGAGACAAATAATCCTCATGAGATCACTGGAGAGTTATGAAGAGTTGCACCGCGATAACAACCAACGGCTGGGAAAAAATCAGATGAGGATTCTGTCAAAATTGAAAAAAATACCTAATTTTTTAGTACAACTAGTTGCTTGATGTTAAAAATGGCTTGTAAATACCGGTTGAAATATGGATTTAAATCTCAAAATATTAGATGTGATTTTGTCAATGTATTCCCAAGGGTTTACTGTGCTCAAGCCTTTACCCATGTTCAGCATACCAGACAAACCCGATGAACATCGTTCCACCAAGCCGAAACGAAACGCATGAAAAATCGATAAAATCAATGAGTCGATAATGGTCGTGCACAAACTCTGATAACTGTGCGGCACGAACGCGACCCAAACGGCGTAATGGTTCGAGTAGAAACCTAAGCAGCAGCTGTTCACAGTCGCTGCCATCCTCCCAATTGTTGCCATCCCACAGCAATAGCTGCTTAAGGGACGAAAGCCTGAGCAGTAATTGAGGGAAGCAGGCAGCAATTGGGAACATTGCAGCAAGGGTTTCTACTCGAATCATTACGCCGATCGGGCTGCGTTCGTGCTGCACAGTTATCAGAGAAGGGATAGTAAGTGACGCAAATATCCTGCCGCTAATATCCTGGTTCCCGTTTGAGTTTTTGAAGCATAAGTGATTCGAACCGCCTTGTCTGGCTATGTTCAGCAGTGTGCTTGCAATTGTAAGTGAGAATTGAGAATCACAAACAAAAGTTGGTATTCTCAGTATGTTGGTTTCGCGCTTATCGCTGACCTAGCATCCGATTTCGTCGCCACCGCGTTGACGCATGACGGAAAGGAAAGGATAATTATCTGCGCGCACTTGCAGCATCGAACACGGTTCGGCACTGATACAAGATCATCTTATCTAGAATAGTCAATTAAAACATTTCGATCAGTCGGGTTCCACAGGAGGTTGGTTGCGCACCAAATGCAACGTATAGTTCATTTAACTGGTGATGAGTATTGGGTGAAGGATCGTTAGTCCATCATTCGATAACGGCAAGAGGGTCGTCATATTCGTGACTATGTGGTGAAAAACCTCTGTGGGGTCCCGGAATAAAACTTCAGATTTGTGACCAGCGTAGTGAAAAACCCATATGGGTACGGTTCCGCCAAACCTGCAGCACAAATTGCGGAAAATCAATGAAATCAATAAATCATTAACCCCGCGATGCAGAGTGCCTTCAGATTCGTGACCAACGTGGTGAACAATCCCTGTGGTACGATTCCGCCAAACCTGCAGAACAACTTGCGAAAAATCGATAAAATCAACGAATCAACAACCATGTGGCACAAAGCGGCCTTCAGATTCGTGATCAGCGTGGCGAAAAACCCCTGTGGGTACGGTTCCGCCAAACCTGCACCACAAATTGTGAAAAATCAATAAAATCAATAAATCATTAACCCCGCGATGCAGAGTGCCTTCAGATTCGTGACCAACGTGGTGAACAATCCCTGTGGTACGATTCCGCCAAACCTGCAGAACAACTTGCGAAAAATCGATAAAATCAACGAATCAACAACCATGTGGCACAAAGCGGCCTTCAGATTCGTGATCAGCGTGGCGAAAAACCCCTGTGGGTACGGTTCCGCCAAACCTGCACCACAAATTGTGAAAAATCAATAAAATCAATAAATCAATAGATGCGCGATGCAAAACGGCCTTCAGATTCGTGATCAGCTTGGTGGGTTACCCCAGTATGCCTATTCCGATCAGAATTGGAGCTAAACTGAGGAAAGCCGATAAAGTCAATAGATAAATCGATATTCGGATCGATACCATCCGATCAACAGTGTCCTAGGCCCTCCGACTTATTCGGATAGTGTGACATGTTCCCGAACCCCTTCTTCACCAGCTTGCTTACAGATGCATTCCCATCGTTTGTATTTGGCGCCTATGCGAGCTGTCCAGATTCTTGAAAAAAAGTGTCGTAAGCGTTTCCATGTTTTATGTATAGGTAGGTTGGAAGAATAGCATGCCAAACATAAGGAAGAAAAAAAAGACAGTAGTGAAGCAATCATTTAATCAGCTGTTCCTCGTGCTAATCACTGTGATCTATGCTAATAACAACACAGGATGAGAGGCACTATGAGCATCCATGCATATTCAACAAGTATCGCTGAAAGGTATTACCTTTATAAAGCAGCAACATCGTCATTATCACCTCTAGAAATTATCCGCAGTGGCTGTCCAATTGAATGACGGATGGAGCATCCGGTCCAATAGTGCTGAAGCGTTAGAAGTGAGACCGGACTCACTAATAATGCGATAAAAACTCCGGCTTAAGTAATTCTGACAAGTGGTCCCTTAGATAACGCTATGCTAATCGTGCAGCACTAGTCAGAGTAATCCAAAAAAGACAGCATCTCTTTCGCTCCTGTTCCTCCTCTGACATGCGTAGTCCATAATTCCTCATTCGCATTAAGCGTATGCTAGAAATTCAGTTGTGTCGCATGACAGTTAGAAGCTACAAACATAAAAGCATGCAAAAAACGAATATGAATGCTATCTTTCCACTTAGATTGGAAAGTGGATTGAGATCAAAGAACACAAAGAAACATAAAAACAACAATGTATGACCGTGCGCACCCCACAAGATTTTGAAATCTGCGCCGAGCGCACGATAGGATCACACGATTTGTAATAAAGTCGCCTTGTCAAGTCACTTTCTCTATAAACATTGACTAAATGTTGCAAGCTGACTTAAAATACAGGAAGCTTGCAAAGACAAGGCCTAGGTTTGACGGGGATGGTTTTGTGAAAGCTGTTGTCCCTCATCTGCGAAGCTAAGAAGATATCTGTCTGTAAGACAGATATCTCCTTAGCTTCGCAGATGGGGCACAACAGCTAAGATATGTGTTCGTAAGACAGATATCTTCTTAGCTTCGCAGATGGGGGACAACAGCTTTCACAAAGACCGGAGCAGGATGACGTTCAAAGAGATTATCATATGACAAGATACAAAATCCGATACAGGCAAATGCACTGCAGTCCGCTCCATCTATTGAGAGCCGTTGAGAGGACCCTGGGAAGAAGAAATTTGCAGCTGGGAAGCCAAAATAGAATAGCAAATAATTTAAGAATACTCGCGTGATCTATCAAGGAAAGACGGTCCAGTGGCATGGAATATTGGTCTGGACAGCACTTTAGAATAATGTGTCAATTGTCTCAGTGGAACTTGAAAGTGTTAAAAAATTACAGAAGTAAGTATGTTCAGCTGTATGAAGAAAGAGCATTTAAAAGCTGGCAAAGCTGGAGCATGATCAATATGAACATCACTTTTCACAGCTTATAATACATGCCCATAATCCGTTTGGATGTCTTTGGATTTGGACTAGATTTATGCTGTCATATAGAATTTTGGACGCAGACCTAATGATGTGCACTGTCGCTGAGATCTTTGCAAACTTCTTTAAAAGGCTGTGATTAAGTACGCCACTACTTTTCTTTGCATGCGCTCATATACGTGGTCGAAGGTGAAGGTACCAGCAGAGTACGAGGTGCAGTAGCAACAACTCTCGAGCGGCATAATTGATTGTCCTCTACAAATTTCTTACTCACATATCGAAATAATGCAAAAATAATGTTTCCAGTGTAATGTTCGTGCTCCACAAGTGAAGTTGCTTTGAGACTCGAGCGAGTCGCCTAGCATACCGGGATGTTACGCGGCACGACCTTGAGCTTGCTGCGGAAAAACTAGCAAAGGGGGTCACTCATAAGCCCCTCCCCGAGTTTTGCCGCAGAACGAGTTGCCGCCGGCAGCAAGTGAGGGGCGGGGCAAGTTGCTCGTTCGGCGATTTTTGCGGCGTGCGCCAAAAATGGTACGGAACATTTCTACTCGCTTCTTGTTGGGCTCGTGGCAAGCTCGCTGCGGCAAAACATTTTGAGTGACAGACCTTTCGGGCAAGTGTTGCCGCAGCCAGCTCGTGCTTCGTAGCAGCCCTGTGTGTTAATGTGTGGGCGACTCCCTCCGCGGCAAAACTCTGAGTGAGGCTATAGTGTTCTGCCGCGGCGATCTCGCCACGAGATCGCCCAGCGAGCGGCAACAAGGAATGTGCCATACCGTTCCTGCCGCGCGCGGCGAAACTCGCCGATCGATTGGTGGCAACAACTTGCTCGGCCCCTCACCTGAAGCCGTGCAACAACTCGTTCAGCAGCAAAACTGCGAGAGGGGCTTTACTCTTACTTTTGAATTGGGGCAGTTAAACCCCCAAAGTTCCGTTGAGCTCAGCCGAAGCGTCAACACGGGGTTAAGTCTGTCAATGAGAGATATAGTTACCATCCCCCCTCCCAGCCCTCCCACAGAGGTCAAAGCGGATGAAGCAAGAAGGGGAGAGCTTCTGAAAAACACAGGAGAATGGCGTTTCCGAAATGCTCGCCCAAGCGTTTCTCAAACGCCTTCCTTCAACAATTCAGGCTGAAGCAGAAGCGATTGCAATGATGATGGGAGTATCATTCCAAGGAACAATCGTATATACAATCACCTCTTGATGAATGCGCATAATACGCTTGAAAAGTGCTCCTGTTGACGTCCCAGAAACGCTCTGCCTTTTTCAAACGCCCGCCAGCTTCACCCGCTTCGAATCATGGAGGAGATATCCAGAGCCGGAGTTTTATCCTCCCTCTCGAATTTGACCCTTAATACAAACAGCTCTTCATATATGACTAGCAAAGGAATTAACAGCCCGAAAACCCTGCAATTCTTCCTTGAAAGTCATTTAGCTCCGCCCAAAGGCTCATTAAAAATTGGGGCTCGGAAATGAGGTTTTTCAGCATTCTTGCATGGAATCACATATATTGTTGTCATCACCAGGGTCAAGCATGACGGTGGGAAAAACCGACCCTCAATACGACCCCCCCCTATTCCCTCGTCCAACCCCCACCTTTTCACGACCCCCCCCCCCCTTCTGCTCCCGCATGTTTTCTCTATACACTAAACAGTTTCAAGGAAGAAGACACAAAAGAAACATATTAAAAACACAAAATTGGAACTAAAACAACCTTGAATTCGACATGCATCCTTTCTTATCCGATCGGACCAGACTGCCAGCAGGAACGATCATGTCATTACGTGTCAAAACAGGACTGGTTGGCAGCGCATGCGAGGGAGTCGGTTTCAGCGTTGGCATTTGCGCGCTCATGGGTTCGATTCCCGGCACCTCCAAGAAATTTTTGCACGGGTTGAAACCGCTTCAGGATTTAGTGTGGAGTAGAGAGGATTTAAAGGTTCGAAAACGAAGTGAGAAAAGCGAAATCGATCGATAACGCATGCGAGAATTCGCATACAGTTCGTGGAAAACTAGGGTTACTTAGACCTCTTACTGAGGTTTTCTCTCACTCAAAATCAACAAATGCTTTTCGATGTCTCCATAGAGGACGATCAGCTCTATCATCTGCCAGACCTTCATATATTTTTGGGAGCTTGATGGGAAATCGATGGGAAATTTGGCGAATTTCCCATCAATTTCCCATCTAAATTGCGGGAAAACGAGCGAACTTCGTGGAGCCAGATCCTGTACTAAAATGGGAAATTTCCTCAACTAAAACTCATAGAAGAAAAGTTTTCGTGATATCTGCAAATTGCTTCTCAGTGATTTGCCAAACAGATTTACTCCATTTTCACCATCTGTTCAAAATGCGAGTTTATAGAAAATTGAAACTCTTGCAAAAGATAAAGCTGATCGTCTTCTATGGACATGTACAGAAGCATTTGCTGATTTCGAGTCAGAGAACTTCAGCACGGTGTCTAAATCACCTCAGTTTTCCACGTTCTGACGGACCCTGCAGGCGAATCCTCGCATGTGCAATCGATTGATCTCGTGACTCACACTCTATTTTTTAAACATTTCCGCCCTCTTTACCCACATTTGATTCTGAAGTGATCCCGACCCGTGCAAAAATCTATTGAAGGCGCCGGTGATCGAACCTATGAGTGCACTGAAATATGCTGCCAACCAGTCCTGCTTTAACTTGATATGACGTGATCATTCTTGGGCGGAACGTCAATTGTCATGTCATGAAACAATCATGAATTTACATTCAATGGTCAAGCCACCCCTCTACGTATCCCACCAACACCTCTCCAATACGACCCCCCCCCCCTTCCCAGCCCCCTCCCATACGACCCCCTCATGGGAAATTCCCATCGGATGCTTGACCCTGGCTACAACAGATAATCAAGCAAACTAACGATGGCTAACGTAATTGGGTATCGTATAGACTACACAGCGCCAAGAGACGCAGATACAAAAGTTGGTTTGCTAGCCTGACTTTGCCTGGTTATGCGTTCATGAATCCTTGTCCAGCATTCGTTCCTTTCTGAGCCGTCTGTGGACAATATAGGTGTTTCGCTTTTGTCTCCGGTCATCATTCTCAATGAAAGGGAATATAACACAAGAATGACGCCGCACAAAGAAGACACATGAGCGCAGAAACATAGAGGGAACAGATAAACCCTGAAAGAATAGCTGCAGGATTTTCAGAAAAGAGTTACGAAGATCAATTTTGTCGTTGGTCCGGTGGAGGCTTCATGTGGTTGACGGATGTTCACTGAAAGATGGAACCATAGAAATGCAAGGAGCGTAAGGACTGTTTGGGGTTCAGTTATTGCAATAGCTACCGCCTACACGACCGGTGGTTCGATCCCCGCTAAGGCCGAAAGTTTTGCAAAGCGCGAAGAACATTCGCGACAGGCAAACAAGGTCCTCTACGTGTGTTCTCTGAACTCCTCGACTGATTAGGCTCCTGTTCTTCATTTTAAAAAACAACTAAGGACATCAACAACACGGTCAAAAGTCTGTCTAAGAGTTTCTGCCTAAGGGGACTCATGCAGCCAATCTTGCCAATCTCATTGCTTTTCGGAACTTCTTAAGAGAAAGAACGGTGGACGAATGGTCTACATCCTCGTCCACTGCTGCCCAAAGTTGCTGGGACTCAAAACTCAGTGGTCGACCTCTTCTTTCTTCATCTGCAAAGCTTGTGTCTTATTAATATGAATCATCTTTCAGCTTGGTCTTGTTCAATGTTTCTTCTCCAAGAAGCTCGCTGAGATCACAGAATGATTGTGCCGCACCTTACCGAAATGATGGCGAATGTGAATACGATTTCCGATTATACCTTTAATGAATAAAAGAGGATTATTTCCATTAACACGTTGAAAAACCACTTCAAACGCTTTAATTTTTAACGAGAAACAAAGTCGCGAAGAAAAGCCGCATCAATTATGCACTTTATGCACCAACCTCATATATTTAGCTGTAATTCCGTCCTCAACGCTTAAAGGAATTGTCTCACTTTAAAAATCGTTCTCCAGGTTTGTGCAGTGATAGAATCTGGATGAGCCGTCGAGAACAAGGGCAAATGTGAAATCTCTTGCAATCACTTGGAATTATTTATTCTGAAAGGGTTGTTTGGTCGGCAATTTTAAAATTCTCGGACGACTGCGAGAAATAATCGGTACTTCATCACAAAAACTGTAGTTAATTGTAAATTGTAGTTATTTTTTTCGACATGCTTGCTTTATGTAACAAACTCGGAGCAACGGTAACGACCACATTCGGTTAGGCCCCCGTAAGAAGGATTTATTGGCATTCCAAAGCATTTCATGTATATCACTGGAATCACAGCATCGTACTGATCCAGAGTTTGTTAACAACTCAGAATCGAAATGAGATGCCCCTAAAGACAAGGGCCCACCTCGTTTCGCGTGTTGGGGTTGCTAAAATATCCTAGATCTTCTCCCCATGTTAGCTCCAGTAATACACATCAACAGGCACAAAAGCGACGAGAGCCGCCTTTTTGAGAGTGAAAAATGGCTAAATTTTGAAGCCGGGAGGCGGGTCGCTTCAAGCTGCACGTCTGCAGCGTTGACCAGCGAGTCTTGGCGTGTACAATCGATGAGATCAACGGCTTCACAAGTCAATTCGGGTTAGCAAACTGTTACAGATTCCGTCCCTGAAAACGGGTTTAGTGACTGTTCCGTGATAATTCATGTATACTGCTGGGATCAGCGTGTCAAGGAGATGCAAAATTTGCTATTGGCATCAACTCAGTTGCTCATCAACTCCCTAACAGAGTAGAAGCTGTCTTCCATGTATGACTAGCGT
Organism: Ancylostoma caninum; assembly: GCA_037903475.1. Taxonomy (NCBI): domain Eukaryota; kingdom Metazoa; phylum Nematoda; class Chromadorea; order Rhabditida; family Ancylostomatidae; genus Ancylostoma; species Ancylostoma caninum. The sequence continues at coordinate 444,655 of JBAJFG010000362.1, forward strand.
AGGAGTTCACGCTTCAGAAACCCTGCAATTCCGCCTTGACTCCGGAAGCGATGTGGGATTTCAGGGATTCCGCCCAACGTAGTCCCTTGCTAGCCGCAAATGGAGCGCAGTTTCTATTCCATTAGGGAGTTGATGAGGAACTCTCACGAGAAACACGAATTTTCTCAGGAAATGCGCTTCCTGGAGCTAATTATTCGGAAAGTTTCTTGGCTCCGCCCGAAGGCTCCTTAAAAAATCATGGCTCGGAAATGGGGTTTTTCAGCAGTCTTGCATAGAATCACGTAAACCTTTGTGATCTTCAGCTCCTGCAGATTCTTTTAACGTTGAAGTCTCCAAACGATCTCGAGGTGGGATGCTGCCTTTAAAGTCCCAAATGCAAATCCTAAGTTTCTTCAATGCGCAGTCTCTGTACTTCAGGAGAACGGAGAATTACCCTTCACTGATAGTAGAATTTCAGGAGATTCTACGGAGCGCCATCACTTTTGATGCAAATCTCATTAAGGTTAAAAAAGTGGAATTGTGAAAGAACGCGCTTCAGATTCGTGTTCAACATGCTTGAAAGTGCTCCCCATTTTTTTCCATGTCAGGAAAAAGCAAAATTCAATGACTGTGCTTCAATCCCTGAAATGCATGTAGCAATTTCTACGAAAATGTAGCCGTTATAGTGGTAACCTCAGAATATTGCGTTCTTTCAATCACTAGATCAGTTCTAGACATCTTTAATAGCATGAAGAAAATCGATGTCAAAATGGATGTGAAATTCGTACTCAGTACGTCCAATAACCCCCAGATGCTAATTTCCAGCTACTGGTTACCTATGAGCAAAGACAGCTCGTCCACACGTCCTCGTGCTCTCGCCCCTATCGGCGCAGCGCACGCATCACAGCCGTCCCACATCTCCGCTCTGTGATTACTGTAGGGTTACTGTAGGGTTGCTGTAGAGTCCAGGCGGCCTAAGCCTAAGCCCTGTAACCCTAGGCGAGATGATGCATCGCATCACCTTGTGGATTCCGGTTATGACACGATCACACAAAATGAATACAAGGTCGCTGCTTACAACAGCAGAAAGCAGAGTATTCGAAAACTTGCTTGGATGAGGAAATCAGACGCTACGTTTAGGGGGTATGTTTCAAAAATATTTGAACCTTTCTCTACACAGCAAAGGAAAGAGTACGACAAAGCATAGATCTCTGAAATGATTGAGAAGACGTTGTACGAAGACGTATACCCCATCCCATCTGTTTGCCTTCACACGAAAATCTCAAAAGATATGTGTATAAGTATACGCGTGAGGACAGATTTCATTTCAGCACTCTTTCGGGGCTTCAAAACACCTGCGCCACTTCCTTTTTTATGAAGGATGCATATGAGAGAAAGAAACATAAGAAAAAAGCATGAAATTTCCGCATGTGCTCTGCAAGTGCTTCCGTCCTCTTATTCAAACTTCTCCTGATAGGCCTCCATAAGCATAGTACAAATTGCCAGCAAGGTCAACCTCAAGGCAAATCACTTCATAATAGGCAATCTGCTAAAGATGAATGGGACCGCAACTAATCTTCAAGGCATGACCTAGTAAACATACAACGCGTCACGCTGCACTTCCCCAGTATCACGATAATTTCGACGTTAATTAAATCAATGCTTCCAACTTGCCAGAATTTCGAGGGGTCTTAACCAATTAATCGGAATAACGTCGTTTTCCTAAGTGGAATGGATAAAAATTACTACAAAATATAATGAATTGTTCGAATGCCTCTGGTTTGAAAAGCCCGAAAAATATAAGAATACTCCACATCTCAAAATTGTCGAATGAATGAATTGCTCGGATTTCCCTTCTTTCTGAGAGAGCAAATGTGTGAAATATCCGAATACTCGAATAGTTGAACATCCGAGCATTTCGTCGAATGTACACATTCGATTCCGTCGCAAGTTCGAACAACATCCTTCATAACACAGCCGCACTTGTATTATTATTAACGGCATAGACAGCTATACGATTTCTTAGCTTACTATAAATAGAGCGCACATAACATCATATCTGAACTAAAGTACTTGGAACCATAATATATACAAAAATTATGATGTGTTCCAGGTGAGCCCGTGGGAGAAGCAAACATGGAAACACTGCTTCGATGTGGCCCTGCACTGTAGTAGCTGGCAGCCTCCGCACATTCTCCACGCTCTCCGCAGAGCTCCTACGTCAGAGGTTAAGCAACTTATACATATTTTGGACTAGACGGGACTAGGGAAGGCTGATCATGCCGAAAACCTCAGTAGACATGTCCTTACCGGTCGGTTGGGGGAAACAGAAAAATCGATAAAATCAATGACTTGATTTCGTCCAATGTGGTTGTCATATTTGTGTTGAGCTTATTGTAGAATCTTAGTAGACATAGTCATTGACCTATGGGCAAGAATAGCGAAAGATCGTTGAGTCGGTGCTCCGTGAAAATTGGTTATCATATTCCTGTTGAGCGTATTTCAAAACCACATCAGGAATCCATGCCAGCCCGCGGACGAGAATGGAAAAAATCGGTAAAATGGACAAATCAATATTTCCATACGAAATGGTTGTCATGTTCGTGTTCAGCGCATTGAGGAACACCAGTGAACGTCACTGACCCCAGGTCAAAAAAGCGAAAAATCAATGGAATCAATAAATCTCCCAGCGCTAGGTAGCCCAAAGCCTCCGCCTGCTCACGAGGGAAGAGTACGCAAAGTTCGGTCCCGATCGATTAATCCAGCAATTTCTATTCGGAACATACACACATACATACAAACTTCTACTTTTATATATCTACAGATTGTGTCAAAAGTTTCCGCTCGGAAATTTTCATCAAAAAGTTTTATAAAAAATCAAACAACGACAATTACCAAACGAGGTAGGCATCACAACAGTCGCTGATCTTCTATCATTTTTACAGTAGGAGCTCAAATCTGCTGCTTCGAAATTCGATGGACTACAGGACAAAGAACGGAGTTCGGTACCACTGGGGATCATTGACGTCAGCAAATCAATTCTCGAGACGCTCCTGTGCTTCACTACCTGACGCTCTGTTTAAATCAGATGTAGTCTACATAAAGCTCCGTTTACAAATCCCACAAGATATCCTTCCACTCCCGAGGGGTTCGATCACAAAAGTTACGGTCGAACTTTGCAGTGGGGCTAAAATGGTGTGATTAGTGTACGTTTGGAACTTGCCATAAATTCACCCGATTAGTGTTCGCAAATAGTTTTTCTAGTCATAGTGGAGAAAGTCCCAGGTCAATTCGCGGAGAAGCAAACTACTAGTGAGAATGAGAATGGTCTCGACATTGCTTACCACATTTTGGTTAGCCTCGCAGTCTGACGCAGTATTCATGCAATGGAAGCTACCGAATTAGGGTTTCTGAGGGTCTCCTAGAATTAATTACATCTCTAATGTTGGATACAAACATAGCCTTCAAATTTCTAAATGTTGGCGAGATCAAGCGCTTTGAAGAGTGTCATGTGCGCCGTTTGAACAGTAGCGGTTTATCTATCAGAAAACTTCAGAAATTCTTATGGAGAAACAGTGGAAACGTGCGGCATGACCTATATTCTGATTCTGGTTTCGCTAAAACGTAAGCAAAATTAAATCAAATCAGCCGGGTCGTGCTAACTTCCTCTTTTAGGACCACCTCATATAGAAGTAAATAGACGCTGCGCACCAATTCTCCGGCTGTGGTGCCGTCCAGTGGCGTTTTTCCCATTACTTGAAGCGGGTTCACAACTCTCACAACTGCTATACGGTCAAATTTTCTCCATTATTGGCATTGGTACATCACCCTCGCTCCTAATTTTCCCATTGCTAATAAGAGCTGCTGTACCTATCTACTGCATTCTTATGCACCCGTTTCTTCATGTTCCCTCACATATGTGCTATTGCACATCCCATCCATGGCACCCCACAGGCCTACCTCATTCATTCCAACTGTGGTGAAAAGAACTGTCGGTGATCAAAAGAGCTTAGCATATCCGAACGTGATGAAAGTGGACTGAGTCACCTGTGCACAAGTAAAAACTAAAATTTGCAAACATTTCGTAAATACTTGACGCGCTGAACATGACAATGTATTTCTCCGTCTTTGATCGCTGATTCTCGTGTGTAGACTCATACATAACTACCAATTGAAAAGAAGTGAGATTGTTGGTGGTCAAAATTGGTCGCAAAATTCCTCATTGATAATGTCAAAATAAACCGCAACACTGCGTTCCATTTCTTTTTCTTCTTTTTCACTCATACATTGCTTTCACTCAAACCAATGGACCCGTCGAAGAGGAATATAACTTCGAACCTTAGCGCTGAATTGTCTTTCCCTCGGCTAAAAAATTAATAGTAAACAAATGCAAGCGATCCAATGCGGAATGATCACTGGGAATAATTCATCTTATCCGCCTACCATGACAGATGAAGTGATAAAGAGTTATTCGCGCATACAAAGTAGGTTGCGGTATATTCGAATACAATGACAGGTGCATAACGCGGGAGAGCATGTAGCATAAAAAATCGAATGGATAGTATAATACTCGAAATTGAGCACAGCTGCTTGGCGTCTTCTAAGTGTCGGGAAACCCTTCACGCAACCAAGGAGTCGTCTCGTGGCGTTTCCTTACTTCAAGCATTGGTGCCTTATTACCACAGTGTTGAACCAGCCTACTAGCATTTTCCCAGTTCCAGGCGCCAGCGCCATCTCAGAAGAATTATATACGTGCAACGCACGGTGAGATCCATCCACAACCATCCTACATCACATAAGGAGGTTTCTATGAAGCCGGTATCCAGTTGAGATATTTGCTAAGAATGAAGTAAAATTCATGAAAATGAAGGATTTCGCTTTGAGAAAGAATTGGGCATTCCTACCAATGCTGTCTGTTTCGGGTGTGGGTCATAATGAGGCAAAATGAGGCGGCGTCTTCCCGCCCTTCGGCGTCGACTCGTCCCCACTCACATTCAAATTTGCATGGGCAACTATGGTGAAATCGCGCGCGAATTTGAGCGAGTAGGTCCTGAAGGTCCTGAAGGGCGGGGCTAGGGTTCGAATGAACCAATCGCAGACACATTGCCCACTCACTTTTGCCTCATCATGACCCACACCCGTCTGTTTCCAGTGTGCGTCACATACGTGCAATAGGGGGGAGCCGGGGATCTGCAAAGTGAAGGGGGTCTGAGAGCTCTGAGACCTCCGAAAATGAAGAGGGTCGTTGCCCAGAGGGGGAGGGGGGGGGGAGGTGAAGTGCGTTCCTTCCTCACTTCCCATTGAAGAGTCCTGGAGAAGGCACTTTCCAGCTAACTATTTTTTTTCGTATTCCGTCCACGGGCAGGAACGGAACGGACCAAAGTTTATGAAGTTTTTTCTGTTTTTTGCAAGATGATACATGTTTTCGTACGACAATCTTGCCGTATTCGTGCTCAGAGAACTGAAAAACTCTAGAACACGTGTCTCCGCTAACATTGACCAGAACCTGGAAAAATGAATAAATCGATACTTATCGATCACTTGAGGCATCTACTCTGGATTCAGTGGAGACCTCCTTATTCCAAACACTCAATGTCCCATTGATCGCATCCTTGTGCATTTTTGTGATTTCGAAAAACCACAAGAACTATTTTCCCTATTTCTCTTTTCTTTGGAACATTTCATATTAGTGAATGGTACTAGCCTGTCGTCAGATCCGTGCTCCTACCATATATCTACTATATTTCATCGAAAACCGCGCATTCGTTTGTGGGAGAGTACCGGCACCAAACCCTATACAACGGCTCCAGCCGATCTGGCACCCTCCACTTTGTGCGCACTATTTCTTTTTTCTCTGACTACAGGCTGGAGCCAGTGTACAGGCTTTGGCTCCCCCACCCTCCCCACAACGTAAAACGAAGTTTCACGTGGCATATTGGGTATCTGCTGGTAGAGAATTTCCTCTGCTTCCTTCGTGTATACAACTCATACTATTTGGTTCGAGACTGAGAAAAGAAAACACCGAAGAACTAGGAAAACTTGCCATTTCTCCTCATTTTAAAAAGTCAACTTTTGCTCCTGTACAATACAAAGAGGATGTTTCGTGTTCCATACAGAATTGCGCAACCTTCCCTCGTCTTCTACCAAGGACTGTCCGATTTTCAACTCATTTTACTTTAACAGATTTATTCCCCACCAAACTTGAAGTGCGCAAAAAGTATTGATTTCGAAAAATGAAGTTTGCTCCTCTAACGATGACTACTTTTCCAACTACTCAATTTCTGCTTAATCTACTAGGTTTGCGCTATGTTCAGATACCCTTCATGGTTTGGAAATTTTCAATGCTAGGTACGGTATTCTTCAAGTTTTCCTCTCCTTTGGTGAAGGGGATCTCCCGGACCCACGTCCAAAGTGAAGGGGGTCGGAGCGTAGGCTCCGACTAGTAGATATGAGCTCAGCAACTCATTCCTAAGTATATCTCATAGTCGCATTATAGGGTTCAACGTGTTGTAGGCGTCTCAGACTCAGGAACATTCCAAAGAATGCATAGAACAGTAAACTAACGCTCAATGAGTGAAGTACTATGTACGCTTAGCTGATTTCTCCCATGTACGCTAACCTGAACTCTCCCTAGTAGGATAGTTGCATGAAAGTACAAAGAATACGTAATTATAAACGTGACCCATGAGCATATTAAGCACTTCGACCAACTGCTCAATTATAGCAATTACCAGTCTGGCCGTCCGGCTCACACCGGACTTCCAGACTTTTCCTAATGCTCGCTTCGCTCGCATGGCTTCATCTCTTCTTCATTCAAATAAAGTCACTATTCCACATTTTTACTATAATGTGTCCCACACCCTTTCCATTGCTTTTTCTCATGTAAAAAAGCACTTATCAAAGAGGATTAATCTTCTCGAAGCAATTTTATCATTTGCTCAACTGAAATAGCTTTTTGTAACTAAATATAACCGGTTCAACCTGGATTGACCGCAGAAAATGGTCTACCATTCTTTGTTTGTTATAACTGGTCAAGTGATAAGAGTCAGTTAGAACATATAAAAGTGGAGGGTGCGGTGTGTTCATAAACAAATGAGAAGAGGAGAACGCGGGGGAGGACGTGAGGAGGAAGGATTCACACGGATTGCATACTAATCCAGGCAGTGGTCTGACATCTAGTTTTTTTTTTAACGATTGATGTTAGACGCCATCGAATCGATTTAACAAATATGGACCTAACTCATGACATTTCCTTGAGTAGTGGACACCGGCGCACCCCTCCTGCATCGGTAACTATATTTCCAGGCGCTCCTCCACTTTTGAGCGCAGGCGAAGCCCTATCACAGCAGTAGACCCGCCCCCCCCCCCACTTTGGGCGCCAGCGCACACTTGTCACAGCAGTGGACCCGTCTCCCCCCACTTTTGAGCGCAGGCGAAGCCCTATCACAGCAGTAGACCCGTCTCCCCCACTTTGGGCGCCAGCGCACACTTGTCACAGCAGTGGACCCGTCTCCCCCCACCTTAGGCGCCGGCGCACCCTTATCACAGCAGTGGACCCGTCTCCCCCCACTTTGGGCGCCGACGCACCCCTATCACAGCAGTGGACCCGTCTCCCCCCACTTTGGGCGCCGGCGCACCCTTATCACAGTGATGGACCCGTCTCCGCCCACTTTGGGCGCCGGCGCACCTTTATCAGAGTGGTGGACCCGTCTCCCCCACTTTGGGCGCCGGCGAGTGGTGGACCCGTCTCCCCCCACTTTGGGCGCCGGCGCACCCTTATCACGGTGATGGACCCGTCTCCCCCCACTTTGGGCGCCGGCGCACCCTTATCACAGTGGTGGACCCGTCTCCCCCCACTTTGGGCGCCGGCGCACCCTTATCACAGTGGTGGACCCGTCTCCCCCCACTTTGGGCGCCGGCGCAGCCTTATCACACAGACCCGTCTCCCCCCACTTTGGGCGCCGGCGCAGCCTTATCAGAGTGGTGGACCCGTCTCCCCCCACTTTGGGCGCCGGCGCAGCCCCTCTCCATGGACTCCATTGACGGACCCGTTGTACACCATCCGACCTTCTGTTCGATCTCATACCTACCCCACTCCACCACACCACACCCGTTCCTAGCCTTTTATATGATCTCACAATCACGATCATTGACCAATCGTAGAATTTCGTAACGGTCTGACACACATTCTTACATACTCACATACTTACATACTTACATACATACAGACACACATGTAAACAGGCTAAGCCCGTTATTATATAGAATTATAGCATACAGATGCCTTTTACATAACAAGCAGTTGGATTAATGACTGATCTAAATTGAAATCACCGTGAAGAATTTCATAGTTTCCTCCGAACGAATCTTGAAAAATGAAAAAAAGACAATTTCTGACCAGGAATGCTCAATCCTCACTTCGTTTCTCAGTTCGATCGCATCTACATGTTACACGCACATCAATCACTGAAAAAGAGAAAATTTCTCAAAATTCTATGTCGATCAGATCTTGGTCCATGCTGAGACATCAAATCGATGTCGATTTAGCAAATATATCAAGGCATCAATATTTCTGACCAACGATCTGATATTATTTTTGGAGTATGGTAAATAGAGGAATCTCCTAAAGGAACGGCGACCATGAGCATTGTTATGGACATTAGAGGTGTTTCATTCCAATGCTCATGGAAAAAGGAGGTAACAGTATCTGAATCAAAAAGGCGAGCTGGTACCAAACGAACCAAGTAGTCACATAAGATACAGACCATTACATGTGACGAATTCTGATTCTTTGCCGATCTACATCGAGTCATAGAGAGATTATACTAATTTTTTATTTTTAGATTTTAATTTAACATTTTAATGCGTATTTCCTTGTGAGTACTAGCATCAAAAGTGGGGAATTGATCGAAAGTTATGGCTTTAGTACTCGGTGGGATCACTTGTAAATAGTAGCCGGTCTATCTAGCACAACCTGTACAACAACAGAAAAAATATTCTGAAGCATATATTAGGTTGGTCCGGAAGTTTTGCACCAAGATATATTTTAGGATCTAGAATTCCAAGACATTGAATCAAAATGCCATTACATGTGAAATGTAAGATATACCTAGCTGCGGCCGTACAATAATCGCCAGACATCTCAAAGCGCTGGGTTATAGAAAACTGATGACGGGTTGGGTCCCCCACTGAGTGCCTTTCAACACTGAAAGTGTGCCAGTCTTAGCTGCTGCTTACACAGAGGGAAAACGTTCTCCGCCAACTCATTTCCGGAGATGGGAGTTGGGTGCTGTATGCTAACTATTAACGAGAGAAAAGTTGATTCCCGCGTGGCGAACTATCTTCAAAACAGACGGAAGGAGAAGGGCACGAAAGAAGGTTTTTCTATGTTGTTGGTGGAATTCCGAGGGAATACTGTTTAGAAGTGCTGACACCTGGGCGACCGTGACTGTCTAGTTCTACTCTTCTTAACAACAGAGAATCGCAGACGAAACTCGCCTGGAGCAGGGAAAAATTAACCATGTTGTTCCGCTTTATGACCTCATTTGTCAAAGCTTACGCGCTAAAAAATTGCCGAACTGGGTTGAGAAATTCTACCACACCATGCTTATTCTCCTGACTTACCTCCGTCTGAATACCACTTGTTCGGACGCTGTATCTATGAGAAAAGAAATTTGATGATCGGACCAAACCGAAAAGTTAGATCTCAAGCTTCTTGGACTCGCAGCTGCCACAGTTCTTGACTTTTGGAGCTGATGCACTGGTTAAGCGTTGGCCATACCTCGTGGATCATGAAGATAATTATTTTTTTATTGATATCTATTCACAATGAACTTAGCAAACTTCTTTGAAAAAAAAAGTGAAATTAGGTGCAATAATTCCGACCAACCTAATAGAATCAAAGCTATAAGTTGTTTAGTGCCTACTCACAGCTAGGATCATAAATCAGTAGAATAGCGGAACTAAAGAATTAACCAACGTATAAGCCAATTCCAAAACATTCACGTTAACACGTTCTCGCATGAGACATCTTATACCCCGAATAGTCCTAAACTTCCTCCATGCTTAGACGCTCTCCTAGTATCATATATTTCGTCCCGTAATGTCACCGACGCAATGGAAGCTTGAACATCCGAGAAGCCCTGAAATTCCGGCAAAATATACATCGTAGGAAAAAAATTGGCTCGCAAATATATGCCTACATTAATCTCTTGCCCTATGATTGGTTTGATAGCAGTTTACGCAAATTACACCAAGTTATTCACTGTAAAGTCACGGGCTAAGAGTGCGAGCCTTAGTTTCGTGTTTTCGTATCTTGTGGACAATGGCAAAACCGAGGTAGTTACCTGAAAAACGCAGAATAGGCCCTGCTCAAGACCTTGAAGTGTTCAGCCCAAGCTGACTCTAGTTTACGTTTTTGTTTCTTTCGGTACCCGGTAGAGAATGGAGGAAACAAATAACAAATGACCACCAGGGGATCGATGAAAATCACTTCACAGAGCAATCAACATGAGATGACGAGCTGTTCCCACACGTCATGGTAAATCAATCCTAGATGACTACGATGAGTGACGGTGAGCTTGTTCCAAAATTATAAATGCGTAATTCTCAGATGGTCTAGCTTATTCTAGAACCAATCAAGGTTAATTGCTCGGGACGGGAAATATTTCGACGACTGAATCACCAACATCCACTGAAACAGAATGTCGTGATCGGCCGACGAGCAAGAGATAGATGAGTGATGCAGCATCGAGTATAAGAAGGGCCCATTGCTCTTCACCGAAAAGATAAGTTTACAATTCGTTTTTCTACTTATTGTGCTCTTTTGTCTTCCCATTTAGTAGTGTGCATTCACAAGCAGCATTTTAGCTGCATTTCCACTTACTCGTTTCCACTTGGCGGTTCTAGTTCCATTTCAATGAACCAAAAATTATACGTATAACCCATAATGTTAGTTTATGCTACCTGCGTGCAAGCTTCGGAGATCATTGTGAACGGGTTTGCGCTACAGCTCTTACATTGAATGCTTCTTGACTCTACAAGCGAACGTTTCCTGCACGGATGCCTCAACCTATACTTACATGATACGGCAGTACAAGTCTAATGATGCAGACATCTAGCATAAACTGGCATATTTTTTGCATTCGATTATGTATAACCTTCATTTTGAATTCATGGCCGGATTTGAAAATCTTACGTGTTAGATATTTCCCACATTCAAGGGACAGAGCTAGACGTTGGTCTTTTGTTTTTGTACATCTTCGGCTAACTTCCCAGCCGATGTTGTATTCCTTACGATTATAGTCATATAGCTGCAGGCACCATATGGTATAAGATTTTTTGAATCGATAGTGTACTTCACTTTTTCAGACCTTACATTCTATATGTGTGTGGTTATGCATAGTCAGTAAGCGTTTCGATTTTGTACGAGTACCATATTATTATTTGTGCGTGGCATGTGCTAAAATCTCGTCGTTATTATTAATTTCATTCTTGATTTATATAATTAATTATTAGCTACCTGTGCTTCATAAATGCATCTATTATACTAGCCCTTATTCAAATGCCTAATTATGCTCTCTAAGAAAAGTCCTTTCTACTGCATCTCCTAATGTATCTCCGCGGAAAGCTAGCAGCTAATAATACATCGATAAGCTAGCAGGTCATAAGCCTAGTTCCACAGTGCTCTGACGGCTTAAACGCCAAAACCATAACCCTTCCAAGTCGAAAATGTCACAAATCGCGAACGTCGACTTCAGACCACAGCACTGTTCTGTCGCCCTTCGCGGTACTAATTTACTGTCGCGGTCCTATGATGCGCCGCTTCATTATTCTTACCGCTTTCTCTCCTTAAATTATACCCAATCACATAAATGTGGTATATACGCATCCGAACTGTCGGTACTGGGGAAGGGAAAGAGTGCGATGCCACGTCGGTACAGCGAATTCCATACTTTGCACTACATGTTTATTGTATGTCTATGATATAGAATAAATGGGCCACAGGAGAGAGCCGCGCCGTAGCCTCATGCCTTGGCGGCAAGCGACAGGGATCTAGAGAGTGCCCTGCTAGCATTCACCTCTTTGTACGTGTACTATATAAAAAATACATGTTGGCTTTCCTCGTAGATCCAGTCAAAGCTATGTATTACAATGTTTAACTTGAACCCCTCTGTGACGTCATGTTCTGATGTACCTATATAAATGTGAATGAATTGGACCTTGTTTCACACTACTGCAGTTCTGTCGAAAGAGTTGTTCGAATAAACGGCACGGCACCTTCCGTATTCCTCCGTTTTCGCTGTCCTTTTTGGCCAATTGTTAGGAAGGCAAGGTGGAAGCACGGATAATAATTGCAATCCAAGCTTCCAACCAGGATGGATGATTATGAGCACTAGTTCCCCAAATCCGGACATGAGCTTGTCAAGCAGTTTAAATATTATTAATTGACAAGCAGAATAAAACTTCTTAAACATTTAGCTGAAGATAACTCATGCCATATAAAGAAGGATAGAATCGCAGCGCTACTAACAGATCTCGTAGAACGCCCGAATAACACTTTCACGAACGTAGAATAGAAATGGGAAAGAATAGAAGAATTGTAGGGGAAACGTAATACATGCAAGAAAATGATTTGAAAAATATTATTTAAAAATTTTTCTGCTTACATAAGCAAATAACTTCCTGTCATAGCTAAAAGTTTGATATAATTGTGATCATAGGGATTTCATTTTAATAACAACTAAACGGCATACCCGGCTTCGCTCGGGTGTTTTACAACCCCGGCAATTTCACACCAATGAGGACAATTGCCGAAGCCGAGAAATTCAATATGTATGCCTATAATTTTGGTGGTAAACATATTAGCAAGCTCATGTAACCCTCTTCCACCGACCCGTAAGCGAAAAGTCATTAATGTTATTTCAGTGTCAAATTCATGGAAAGCAGTTGCAATATTCGTACTTAGGGTTTAGCGTTTTCGGCTGATCCAGTGAACACATTTTTACCCCGTCCCTTTCCAAAAGCGGGGAAAGAACAAAAGAAGTTACTGAGTCGATATATCCGTGGAGAATGGTTGTCATATTCGTGTACAGCGCGATGGAAAATCCTAGTAGACACGTTTTCACCGGTGCGTGGACGAGAATGGCGAAAAATCAATAATACCAATAATTCGATATTCTGCGCAAAACGGTTATCATATTCGTGTTTAGCGTATTGGGGAACCCCAGTAGAACTGTCCCTACCAACTCTTGGGCAAAAATATCGAAAAATCAATCAAATCGATAAATCGATATTTCGTGCAAAACGGTCATCATATTCGTGTTCAGCGCACTAACAAACCCCAGTAGACCTGTCCCTACCGACTATTAGGCAAGAATATCGAAAAATCAAAAGGATCGATAAATTGATATTTCGTGCAAAACGGTTATCATATGTATTCGTGTTCAGCGCATTGAGAAACCCCATTAGACATGCCCTCGCCTCCCCCTGGGCAAAAGTAGCGAAAAATCAATAAAATCGACACAATCGATAAATCAATCGATAGTGCCCGGCACACAGTAGCCTAAAACCTCCGCCGGCCAATGAGGAATGAGCACACGAAGTTTGGTCCCGATCGGTTCACCCTCTGCGATTTCTGTGAGGAATCGAGAATACAGAGAACTCCAAACGTAGACAAGAGTCGAGACCGCGGCGCGGCTCTCTTGGGCAGTCACGGGAGCTCAGCTTAGTGTGCGCCTGCGTCTCTCCCCAAGAGAGCCGTGCCGCGGTCTCGACTCTTGTCTACGTACGTTTGGAGTTCCCTATACATACATATACATGTACATATACATATACATACACGCAGATTCTACGTTATATATGCAGATTACCCATTGAATATACCATGATCAGAAAAGCTACAAAAGCTACAGAAGCAAAGAAAACACCTCCAAAAACTCGATGAACCCATACATGCATAAATAAACACACGAAATAAGCACTCCTGTGCTGTTCTCGCAAGGCAAATGGCGTGGGTTACGCGTACACATGCATACTGGAAAAATGTGAGAGCAAACAAAGCGTATCCACCGACGTTTTAGATCTTTTGTCATTTTCGGTAGAAATGATATCTCCTCCAATTGAAATCAAGAAATTTTTCAACGCTAACGAAAATGATCAAAGTTCACCGATGAGTCTTTGCCTAGGAGTGACCATCGAGAACTCTTCTAGGAAAATCACAAGAAATTGATTTAGTATTGTTGCCGAGAGTAAAGAGAGGGTGGTGAGGGAATGCATTCCGGTGGGCACTAACAATCATCTGGAATGCATCATGCATCACTCAGGAGCACGCAAAGCATGGCTATGTGTAACCAACAGCAGCAGAGGAAACAAAACATTGGGTATCCATAGGAAGTGTACACTTCCGGATTTACTCGCAAATACGAGCTTACACCAAAGTAGAATATGAACTTCTTTCGAAGTTTTGCTAGTGATTGGACAAAGCTATTCGGGGTTTGTCACATTCAGTATCCATGTGTACAGCAAAAAGCTAGTGTAAAATGCAAACATTTTACGCCTACTTAATGCTGCTCCAAACAACAAAAATTATTACCCACAGGATAAGGAATATAGCGATTTAGATTTATTTATGGCTAACAGACAGTCCAACGTGGAGTATTCTAACCGTGCATTTATTCCACCGTCAATTTCAAGTAAAAAGAACGCTTCTTCCATAAAACAGAGTTTACCCCGAATGTCAACAGAAAAAGCAGTGCAAATAGCTAAATTTTTTTACGAAGAAACTTTGATGGAATCTATCCGAAAACATACAAACATACTACAGAGATACTCAAGGATTTGATCCTCCTATGTAAATCCTGGTAGTGCAGCAAAATTCTCTAGATCCTTCTATATAAATCCCAGTAGTGCAGCAAATTTTTCTAGAGCGCAGACGTGGGGGGCCAGCACATGATTGCATGCTTTCGTCATGAGGCTTAATTATAAACAGTGTTCGCGAGGATGTGAAGCTGACGAGACATTCAGCTGATGTTTCGTTACAAGTGCATACATGTAGTGGAAGTCGCGGTGGGACTAGCCTTTCATTGTTTCTGTTGGATACTGGATTCGAGCTCAAAATGCAGCACTTGAAAATATTGACGCTTTTATGTTGAATCACTCTATGAAATCTAGGAAAACTTGTATCTTGCTCTTGATGTAACTGCGCATTTCGCTGCAGCAGCAATGATGCGCAGTTGTTCACCTCAGCGAGAGCAAAATTTGTTAGAAGGCCTTGAAAATTGTATAAAAAGTGTTCAAGACGATTAGAAGAAAAATTTACAAAAAGCGGATTTTTTTGCCCAACTTTAAATATCAGAACAAAAGGTATTGGTAGAAAGTAAGAAGACAAAAGAGCGTGATAAACCTGAAGAATGAGCATCAATGATATATCCGGAAGGTTATCTTAGCGTGAATTAGCCCGTCGAAGATCCATTTACTTACTAACGAATCTGCTCGTCCGGCTAACGTCGGACTTCCAGAGGTTCAGACGAATTTTCAACCAACGAATTTATTATTAAACGATTTGAGGCGCTCTTCTGATTACAACATTGAAATCCAGAAAATTTCGAAGAAAAAACTGAATCAAATGCAAAGCTTCATGTGGAGGAAGCTTCACTCAAGGTAGCGATCGAAAGCGCATATGGAGCAACCCCGGAGATGAGCAGAAAGAAGAAAGAAGGAACAGGAATAAGTGTAGAATTCTACTCTCGCACAAGTCAAAGACAATCTAGCATCTAGCATAATTTTAGTTATTCTCTCAACTAAAATCCCATCATGGAATAACCTGCTTGATATTCATTCAAAAAGAAAAAGCTTTCGTTAGGAGATCACACTCAAAAATCTAAACTAACTCGTATTTCCTTCGAAAGCTGAAAGGAAAAGTCTTACGGAATGGAGAAGTCCAAAAACCAAATTCCCCACTTTGTACATAGATGAAAACAAGGCAACAAAAACTCACAATATGAAGAACTCACAATGTGAAGAAAGTGGCTGCTTCGACTCTAAGTGAATTTTGACTGCAGATTCTCAGTTCTTCCAAAAATCGTTTTAAGCGAGGATAAAGCAAATATCCACACACATCCACATCCAATATGACCTCTGCAGCCAGCTTAACCCACTCAGGTGGATATGCTTTCGTGGATTAGATATTCGTAACTCAGCTCGAACTCGAGATTTTCCCTTAGAATAAAAAGTATTATTATCAGTATTCCCTGCACATTTTAGCAGTACAGTGAACTTATGCAAGGAAAGAAGCCCAAATCACGGGAGTCAACGAAATGCGAAAGGTCAATTTTCAGTACACATTGATTCGCATGAATTTTCTAGCCGAAAACTGGATTCACCGCAAGCTCGATAGGACGTTCTATTAGGCAAAGGTCTGGCCAACACAATATTACAAGGGGATATCCAACGCCCCACTCAGTGAAATTTTTCTTGGTAGGATGTGAACCTGTGTAGATTTGCCCGCCCCGCCAGTGGACATGCCCTTCTTCGGCTCACCAGAACTGAGGCATTTTCAACCGAATCTCAAAGCCAAGCCTAAAGTGGTAACAGGCTAGGCATTTGGTAAATTCTACTAGTGCCCTGGTCTAGCTACTGTCGAACACCTCGAGCAATATTTCATCTATCAGAAAAAATCACCTTTTTCTGAGATGACGAGGTTTGTTGAATTTATCCAGATCTCCCTCAGCGAAACAAACAAAACAAAACTCCATTTTAACAAGCAATGTCTTCTCATCACTAAAAGTGACCCAATTTTCCGGAAAATTTCGCGACATTATTTTTTAGAGGGATTAAAGTAAATGGTGTTGCAAGTGAAGCACTGACCGGCGGTGCTTTCGTTCAAAATCCACTTTGCCCATTTTTTGCCACATTTAGCTGCCAAGAAGGCAGAGCGACCAGTGATTTAGTTGCGCCCAACCTAGCTGCTAACATTTTTATGGACTGTTTCGAAATTCTCGTCCCGCCTCAAAAACTATGCTTTCGTATCTGAGAAGTTTCATGACCATAACCTGGTCAAAGTTGAAAATTCCTACCGTTCTGGAAGTGTTTCTCTAGTCACAGCTTCTGCGCGCTTACGACGCGACTACCTGGCCAAATGCAAAGCTAACACCAAATCTGGCTTTTGTCCCATTAGGGCAAAAAATAGTCTAAAAATCGGGAGAGCACAAAAACCATGTTTTGCCTCATTGTACAATTTCGTCTCCAGAAACCATAAAAAGGGTAATTGAGGAGGCCTTTTCAGAGTGCAGATAGACAGGTCTTGCTCTTTGTAATAGTCCAAAGTTTGTCTATTTAGCTTCTGAAATAACGCATTTATGAACTTCCAGAAATGCATTACTAGGTTGCGGCCATTTTTTATGGGACAACCTAATATATTGTTATCCAATGAAAAGTTATCCTGAAATGAACCCCTTATGGTAAGGTTCTATGCATCAAATATCCCAGAGTAGTTCACTCACCAATGCACTGCGCTTGCACCGAATAAGCACATGGATGGACAAACAATACTGGACAGCCAGGTGGACAAAAAGAGTCGTAACCAGTTATAGAACTGACATTTTTCCACTCCTAATTGAACGCAGGCACAGGATGCGGGCCTTGAATATCTGAAACGTGGTGCTAAGCCCACTGGAGAACGTTCTAGTGGAATAAAGGTGCACTATTTCTTATTGACGAACGCGACTTGACGATTTCCGCTTCAGCTGCGCTCCGCTGGCAAAAAAGCAGTCCCATCGCCCTACATAATCTATTGCCACTAGTTTCTACTGGTACATGATGGATGACTACGGGAGTTGGAATAATAAGAGAGACAAACTACAGACATTCCCATTAACAAGCTTAAAGTGTCTACTGTACATATATAGCGAAAATGGGAGATGATTAAAGTAGCTGCCACTTTTTTCAGCCATCCCTCTTCGGCCCTCCTGTTGGGCAAAAATGGGCAGCCAGCTGGCTATCACCTCCAAAGATCTTAAAAACTGTTCGGTGCTCAAGTAGGAGACAGTGACGCCACTGGGCATTTCCCCAGGTTTCAAAATTCTACAATTTGCTCACATTCAGTATTGGGACCTGTCGGTGGTAGCTTTAAAACATTACGTCAGCAGTCTAGAAAGCCAGAGAAACCAGAATCATTCAGAATCATTTTCGCCTTTCGTTTTATGATCTGACATAGGCCGGCCCTGCAGACGGATATCAAAGAATTGAAAAGCTTGCGGAGAAGTTACGGGGACACCGCACAAACATTTATCGAATAGAAAAACAATTGACCAACAGAGTCATGAAATTAAACAAGTTAGTGTGGCAGACAAGATAATTCAATCGTCAGAATGGTGCCCTAATAGAGCAATGGTGACCTGATAATTTTCGCGCTATTTCAAGGCAACGCCACTAATGTTACATTCTTTGCTTTGGATTAGTAAAAAAAAAACCAGTAACCAGACTATCCTCCGCAACCAGCTGCAGACTCCGATTGCGGGTTCCTTCCTAGAGCTATGATTCATGAACGCCTTACCGAGCAAAACCAGGCTAGCAAATATCATTACGCAGTCTATACCGTAATTATTGATACCAGAAATGAATGTGTAGTCTTAGCGGTTGCTTGCGAAACAAAAGAGATGCCTACATGTGTTTGACTACGGGAATTTCCCACGCCACCGATCAATAGGAATCCATTAAGGAGCTCGCAGATTGAAACCGTTTCTCAAAGAAAAAAGACCAAATTAGAGATAAGAGCTGGAGAATATGAATGTGAAAAGATAAAACGGTGGGTAGTATATGTACCTAAAACGGTGGTCAATATATGTAGTTGGGACCGAATAAAAACCGAATAATTTCGTTACTTTAAATAACGATTTAGGAAACAGTTTCAACATCCAGACATTCGAGAATATGAAAGCCCTGAAACTCTTCTTCTCTCTCATACCGCACTTCATTGGTCTCTAATGTTGAAACATTGGATATTTCCATTTATTCGAATATTCGATGGCAAAAATATTCGATTCCGAACAAATAGAAATTTCGAACGTTCCAACATCGGAGTCCAATACAGTGCTGTACGTAAGAGATGAAGAGGTTTATTGCTTTCTCATCCTCGATCTAAACCTGTAAAATGTTTTCCAAATTGTAAATTAAAGTAACAAAATTATTCGGTTTTAATTCGGTCCCTAGTAGACGGGTTCAGCACTAGTCAAGTTCCCAAAATGGATTTGACGAACGTAAACCTCATTCTACTCAATTTCATTATCTACAGCTGTGTTTGCTATGATTCATTTTTTTTCCTGATATGATTCATTGCTGCCAAAGCATCTCCTACTATAGTTGTCATTTACGAATCGGTATACTGTAATCGGTATACTTCATGAAATTTAATCGTTCTTAGTGGAGAGGGGAAAGAGAGAGAGAGAGAGAGAGAGAGAGAGAGAGAGAGAGAGAGAAGGTGACCTCTATTACGTTAGAGAAACTACTACTAGTCGAAATGATTGTGTGAACCGGACTAGGCGACCCATTCCACTATCGTCTCCTCGCACAGTATTCACCGAACCAGCACATATCTCGGATATTCGGACCAGATACTTGAGTGCAAGACTCTTAGTGACCATTAACAACACTTATCAGCTTATTTCCTACGGCACTAATCAGCTGATCAGCATATACGTCTTTGCCACACCTCGCCGGAAAATAGAAAAACATGAAAACATGTGAAGTCAAATAACAGACCTTCAAAGTGATCAAAAAAAATGCAAGCGATTCCCGTTCATTTCAAGTAGAACGTTCCAACCGAAAAAGTTTCACATATGTGTGCTCTATTCTGGTAAACTTCATCATGCTCTATTCCTGGTAAACCTAGTAATTGATTAACTTTAGATATAAAAAGGCAATTCGTAGGCGAAGCACTGCTATCTAGAAAGAAAACTCTGCAGTTATCCTCAAAAAAAACTATATCATCTACCCATGTAAGAACTGGTTCTAAGCCACCTCATTCCAAGAGTTTTTGAGTTGCTTCATTGAGACACATTAAACTAGCAAAGCATCACCAGTTCGAGTATCGGCGAAAGCCCGGGAGAGGAAGGTAAGGAGTGTACCTACTTAGACATGGAAAAACGATGCCCACGAAAATGCCTAACTGAAGATTTGAAATCAACTTTAGAGTAATAAAAATAAATAACATTGAATGTTTCAGTGTTCTCTTACATATTCAATCACTGTATCAAAAGAAATTTAAAAAGAGACTGACGCATGACAAAGAAGTGGCAAACAATCGAGCGAGCCTTCGTGTGAGGCAGTGAGAGACAGCAATGAGTTTCCAATACGACACGCCACCAGTTATGAATTGATGGGCTAGTCATGCCATTGCTCAAATCCCCGGAGTGTACTTTAAAAGACCGGCTTAGTAGCAAATTTTGAACGCGGCGAACAAATGAGCTTAAATAAGGAAGCAAGGGCGATTTAAGATTAAGAGATTTAAGAGCAGAAGCGGCAAAGCTAACGAGAAATATAAACATTTAGTGACAGCAGGATGCTCCTATGTAATACAAATTATTAAAATTAAGATTGTTGGGTAGATGTGAACAAAACTTCGCTGCCCAAGGCCTTGTCCTTTTTTTACTGGAATGTTGTTGAACGATAGCATGTTACACATTGTGTGCTAGATAGGTGCCAAACAGCCTTTTTTTCGCAAGACTCGCATATTATTAGGCATCTTAGACTAGGCGTGTTCGTACGTTGTGCGCTCGACTGTAGGCAGAATAAGGATACGGACAAGTGCGAGCAAAGATAATCTACATGTCCATCTTTACGCAACTGGCCTCATCAATGGGAAGAAAAACATGTATGCCAAAATAATGAGGGATTAAACTCCTACCCCAGAGATCTTCGGATGGCTGAGATTCATCATCCTTTGTGCACAAATCGAATCCCTACAAACGACTGGATTCTTTCGCAGTTCCCCTCTCTTTGGCTGCTTTGCAGAGCTCGAGGGAATTATTGAGCGTTTTCTGCAGCACCCCTGGCACAATGCCAGAAATCCGTCGCCCCGAAAGACATCGATGTAACGTGAGCATTCTCTGAGTGCTTGCACTTTAGAAACGAGGCAAAACGAATTGCTGGAGAGAGAGGGATTCCGATATCCTAGGGAGAGCTCAGGAAAATGTCTGGAGTGTCGCGGACCAGGGCAGCGAATGAGAAAAAACACAACGAAAGAAATGATTGACAAAAAGGAGTCGCTGCATACCGCGTTTCACAATGGGCAACGGCGTTATCGACCCAAAATGACCTTGAAGCGGTTCAGCTGACACTGTGGTCCGGTCGTACGCACATCAATTGCACTGTCAATATTAAAATCGTAACCGATGTAACCGCAGAACAGATGTTTTGCTCGACGGCTATTCTTGGAATTTCAGTTCTTGATGAGGTTAAACGGAGAGGATTAAACATGAGCCAATAACACCCTTATAATCAGCAAAGAAGGAAAAGTACCAAAGCTAAGGGAAGAGGTATAAAAAGAAATAGCACACAACCCAGTAACTACCGCGCGCTTTCCTAATTGTTGGGAGAGCGCGGTAATCGCTGGGTTAGATGAACCTGTACGGAGCAAACAACTTAAATGTAGTTGTAAATCACAAAAAAAATAAAGGGCTGATTGCAATACACTTGCATGAAAAAAAGTGACAATACGAAGAAGAAACATGTATGTGATAGTAGAAATCAAAAACCAAGAATTCGTCGAAATTTTAGTGCCGGTTTGTACGCAATTGGCGAAGATCGAACCAGATAAATATTAGAGATTCAGCAAGCAGCACATAGTGAAACAGAAATTACAGGAAAAGCCAACCAATAAAAAAGTGATTAATAAAATGACTCAAAAGAGAAAAATGTGAGATGAAAAGTGTGTGCATTTGAAAACACCGAGGCAATCTCATTTCACTACCTTCCCCCGTTGAATATGACAATTAGTGAGCGTATGATTATGTAAATGACATGTAATTATACGAAAACACAACACATTAGTCACTTTAAACGAGTACTTATCAGCTGTCCACGTACCGGCTGTCATCACAGTAAAGGAAAAATACATGCAATTTGAAGGAAACCAGCAGAGGAAAAAACGATCTTAAGCAAGTGTATGAAGTCACACTAGATACTTCAATATTCAAAAAATCCAACAAAATCACGCTACAAATAGAAATATGGCAGAAGGAAGCCGAAAAAGCAACTCCAGGAAGTATCGATTTCAAAAATCGCAATTCAATGTGCCGGGCGCAGCTACGGAGCCAGCGCTGTATTCAACGCATAATCGTGAAAACCGAGGATCTTCTCGCATAACGTCGGTTTTAAAAGGAATAAAAAGAATCGGCGATGGATCAGCGATAA
The DNA here is from genome assembly GCA_037903475.1 of Ancylostoma caninum. Classification (NCBI taxonomy): domain Eukaryota; kingdom Metazoa; phylum Nematoda; class Chromadorea; order Rhabditida; family Ancylostomatidae; genus Ancylostoma; species Ancylostoma caninum. Next base: position 467,044 of record JBAJFG010000362.1, read on the forward strand.
CAGACGGTGGTTATAGTGAATTAAATTTGCATTTATCCATAAATTTATCGCTTTCTACCGCCTCGATCACAATGATCACCATAGAAATGTGGGAAGTCCCTGAGCTGATTATCGGCTTGGAGGAAAGCCAGGCAATTGTAAGGTGATTACGTGACGTCTTTCACCCACAACTTAACCTGCGATAAGAGAATTGCTGATAGGACGAGGTAAAGAAGATAGAGACGTTGTAGCGACGAAAAATCGCCTAAAGTAGCTTGAACTTTCGAGTCTCAACAATGCTGAACTACTAGAAAAAAAAAGTAATGAGAGCTACAAGATGGGCGAACTTTCAAACATGACGTGGTGTTACACCAATAAATTGTTGGGGAACATGTCCACATATTATGTGTAAGCATAAGAATAAAAAGTTCATTTTAAGCCTCCGAAATTCAGGCTTAAATTATGCTCTGCTCAGTGCTTGATCATAGAAGTCAGCAAGTTTCGACTGTTTATCGCTGACGCCTTGGAAATTTGTAAATGGGTTGCTCCCAAAATGCAAGGCTTTCGAAACTGACCGCAAACAAGCCTGTTTAAAAAAAAACAGGAGCTGAATGAAAAAAAGGATAGAAGAAAGGTGAGAATGAAGTAGAAATGGAAAAACTAGAACCATGAACGACGCCACCGCTTGAAAAATGACAAAACTACTAATGACATTTTCCAGATAATTCTAACGGAACATTGTCACGTATAGTCACGAAAGAAACACGTCCAAACCAGTCCCAACCGGTCAATTCACAGCGAATGTTGGTGAACATTAGGCTGAGTGCCCAAACGACACGAAACCTCAAAGAAAACTCGCACGAAACGAATTCGTCCCAGAAGTCGATGGAGTCGACGTATAAGCCGGTAGTCATAGTAAAAAGGAAAACTGGCGATGCTATTTCCGGCGGCCGCTGCGCGCGCCCCGCGCGTTCCGGCTGCCAATATTCGCCGAATCGAACCGACCAAACGTGTTGGGCAGCAGTTGAATGGACTAGCCGCGTAATGAATACACTGCACTGGCGATTAGGCGGTAATGGTGTCTTGGAATCCGAGAAACCCTGCAATTGAGATAGTTCTTGGGTTAGAAGGCGAGTCTTGCATACATTTCTAACGTTTCTCCACGGAAGAATCGCCGAGAAAAGATTCGCATTTTCCACATTCCTCGCCAAATACCACCCAGGGGCTTGGCTGATATATCAGACGAGGTGCGAGATAAAACGTATAAAAGCATAGAACGCATAGACGTGGCTCGTTCGCTAATCAAATCCGGCTTTAGCTATGGATTTTGGATTGCCAGTTCAATGTACTCCTTGTTATTTCCACAACAGCTCTGTTGGCTATTTTTATTAGTCATATCTCTGATTGAGAAGACTCAGCTGCACTTCTATTAATTCCTTCTTGCGTATTTGCTTACTCTACATATGAACCGTATTCGAGAACATGCTCGTTGGGGAGGGACGGGATCGGAAATACTTTCAAGTATTGGATCCGTTCCAAACAGTGCTCGTACAATTGTTTATATGTACATACATGTCTTCAATCCCTTATGGGTCTCCCGCGTATGCACGAAATGTTAGACCATCTGGGCTTCTCTTGTATGTTCACGAGGCGATAGGATCTCGTGGGATATGGGATGCTCGTCCCCTATGCTGGGTGCGGGATCACGATGGATCAGGCTAGTCATCTAATTATCCATAAGTTCCATGTTTCTTACATGAAAATGTGTCGGCTCCAGATCCGTTGCCTGGACTTAATTGGCTAGGTAACGCGTTGATCCCCTACTCAGCGTGCGGGATTTGCACCCCCTGCCTCCACAACATCTTCTTGTCACGAGAACATATAAGAGAAGCGCAGATGGACCAACAGTTTCTGGATGTGTACGCGATCCATAATGAATTCAATATGTGGACAATCGTACGAGCACTGTTGCGACGGCTTCAACACTTGGCAGTATTTCTGATCCCCCCCCTCCCCCCCCCCCTACCGGGTTTTTTTCTCATACGGCCCTCTAGAACATCCGGGCTGGGATAGGAGTGAATATTGGTGCATTCCCAGAATGGAGATACAAGCTGTAGATGAAGGCTCGAAGGAGCTGGGCAAATACCCAAGAAACAAAGTCACGTTCCTTCTCTGCGACCTGCAGTATTTGTGCTAAACAGGAGATAATGTGGAAGTGGAAGATGCCCATCAGAAGGACATCTTTAAATTGTTTTCTGAAAACTCCCTCTAGAAGGTCGGTTTTGTGTGTAGTAATTGAGAAGGTAAAAACTACGTATCTCTACTCCTTGATTGAACTACTTTGTTTTTTTTTTCTTAAAGAACAAGTACGAATTGATTACCACCCTCACTTTTTTTACGAGCAGAATACAGTGGGATACAATCTATTAAACAAAGCGCCGTAAGGGGGCTAGAGCGGTTAGAGATACGGGGCGGCACTCATAGACACCGCAATCTTGAGGCGCAGACTGTGTGGCGAAATGGCCGATTTCCATGGACGCAGACACGTTCGCTTCGGGACCCGCAATTTCGTCACTGCTGGCTCTCCCGCATGCACGGGATGGTGATTTCATCACCTTTGCTGGCGGTCTCGCCGCATAGGAGTGAGGGAGTGTTTACAACTTTCAAGCAGTTTAGCATACGGAACAGGAAGATCCCCCTTCCACAGTTGCGGCGGTCCTGCCACCAACAGTGCAACGATGAGCGGGTTCTTTGGAAACTCTACAACGTCTCGGATACAGGGTGGTGCTCGCAGTCATGCCGTCGGCCCATTTGGGGATGCATCTGCCGCATCCCCCCACCCCTGAGGTCTCGAAGCGATTGTGCAGTTACGGTGTCCGATGTTTTCGAGAAAACTTGTGCGCCAACGCAGAGTAAAGGCCTCAACATATCAAGGCATGACATTGTGTAACCAGTCAACAATATACGGATTCATCAATAATATACGGGTCCACCGATGAAGAAAGGGCCCGCTTTAGCCCAATGGTGCGGGCAACGCCAGATAACGGGCCCACCGATGAAGAAAGGGCCCGCCGTGGCCCAGTGGTGTGGGGAACGCCAGGATACGTGCTCACAAATGAAGAAAGGGCCCGCCGTGCCCAATGGTGCAGGGGATGCCATGACACGGGTCCAGCGATGGAGAAAGGGCCCGCCGTGGCCCATTGGTGCGGGGGATGCAATGACACGGGTCCAGCGATGGAGAAAGGGCCCGCCGTGGCCCATTGGTGCGGAGGATGCAATGACACGGGTCCAGCGATGGAGAAAGGGCCCGCCGTGGCCCAATGGTGTGGGGAACGCCAGGATACGGGTCCACCGATGGAGAAAGGGCCCACAGTGGCCCATTGGTGTGGGAGACGCGAGGATACGGGTCCAGCAACAGACACCAACAGAGAACGGGCCCGCCGTAGCCCGGTGGTGTTGGGGACGTCAGGGTCCGCCGTAGCCAAGTGGTGTGATGAACGCCAGGATACAGGTCCGTCGACAGAGAACGGGTCCGCGTGGCGCAGTGGTGTGGGGACATCAGCATACGGGTCCACGAGGAAGCATCCGCGATTGCTCAATAGTGTGGAGAACACCAGTATACGGCTCCGTAGATGGAGAAAGGGTCCGCCACGACCCTACAGTGAGGAGATCGCGAGAACGCTGGTCCACCGATGGAGGAAGGACCCGTCGTAGCCCAATGGTGTGGAGAGCGTCAGGATACGGGTTCCCTTTGGTCCGATAGTGTTGAGAATGCCGGGATGCGAGCACCCCCCCCCCTGGAGAACGGATCCGGCTTGCCCTAACTGTGAGGAAGGCGCCAGAATGCGGGCGGTCAGATGGAGAAAGGGCCCGCTGCGGCCCAGTGGTGTGGATAACACCAGGCTACGGGTCCACCAATGTAGGATCGGTCCGCTGTGACTCAGAAAAGTGGAGAATACCAGAATACGGTTCAGCAGACGGTGAACAGGTTCACTGTGGCCTAACAGTGAAGATGACGCCAGAATACGGGTCCACCGTTGGAAGAAGGCCCGCTGCGGCCCATTAGTGTGGAAAACACACGGATACGATTTCGCCTTGGTCCAGTAGTGTGGGGAACGGCAGTATACAGTTTTGCCCATGGAGAAGGCGTCTGTGTCGTAGTGAGGAATACGCACGAATACGCTATACGATGGAGAACGTACTTCTCATACTCTACTCAGCCCATAAGAAGGCGTTCATATTGGGGCGCATTCAAAGATTGGTTCTACTTCTTTATCAATTTTCTAGAGATTTGGCAAGTGCAAAGCTTTTGCACATGTCCCAAGTGGCTGCCCCACTCCACTTTCTAGCGTCCCGAAGGGGCGCTAGTAGGAAATAATACAATAGGAAATCTAAGCAGAGCACGATCCTTCAGGTTTAATTATTTCTTAGGCCCTATTGCACCTGATTCGAATAATTTGAGGGGGTCATCTGAGAGGACGTCCCGCCAAATTTTAACGAAACAAGATGAGTTGTGATCGAAAGACGTAGATCTATCTGCTTTCGTAGCTTTTCTAACTTCTCCATAAAAAGGTGAGATTTTTCAACTGCCAGGGTATGTAGTAATAATCGAGCAGTGTGCTAGGTGACTCTGAAAAGAATCCAATAAGACCTAACATCATCGTATTATTCACCTTTGCAACTTGGTGTTTACTGAAGGTTTGGAAGATCACCTCGAAACTCATATGCATAAAAAATAGATTTTCCACAAGATTGTTTACGATTGAGCTGCAAAAAAGACCAACACTCCTCTAGGTTCTGTCACTGCTACAACACCTCATAGAAGCGCTTGTCAAGCGTTAGGATGCAATCTGCAGCTCATTTGGGCCTCGACATTGCTTCTCGTGGGATTGAGGCTAATTAGATAGAAGCTGAGAGAACCGGACTTCTCATCTAACACTCTTCACTATGTTCGTGTGCGACCATGTCTATTGTTATCCCATAGAAACACCTCACGGAAGCCTCAATATGGGGCCCCTTACCAAGAGAATTCGCTACCGAATTCTGTCAAGGAGTAGTTCGCTGTGAATTTAGCATTTTCTTTCGGTTCAACAGGGTTTGAACATGGAAGAAAGCACTGAATAAAAAAGCACTCTCAGCCTTGCAGAAAGAACGTGCGAGAAGAGAAAAGTAAGGAACATTTTAAAACACACAAAAAACTGGTGAAACAAACCGGTCTTGCCTATTTTGCTGTGGGTGAATTTGACACAATTTTTTTTTTCGGAAATTTACAATGTTGAATTTGTTTAGACTGCTCTGTTCTCACAGCCGATTGCCACCTTCACTGTGAAACATCTCGCTAATCTCATGAAGATGTCCGAAAACGACGCATTAATCAATTATTAGTACTACGGACAGTCGAGCCAGAAAGATGCTAAGAGTTGCACATAAAATTATCTGGATAAATCCTTAGAAAATGAGTCTATACTAATATTATTTCTCTACGTGTTTCGAGAGAGAATTGAATTAAATGGTAAAGACTCCTCTAAATAGCGTTGTTTCTATGTCTTCAACTATCGTATGTACATACCTTCCCCTTTGATGAAAATGATGCCATAATGTGTCAGTTGCTAATAACAGTTTGTCCGCTACCTGAGTATGAACGGGATTGCTTCTGATGTGATTATAGCAACATTACAAGCAAAGGATACTTGGTCAGTGTGGCCATTCTCAGCGAGGTGTGCGTTGGCTTATGCAGCTCACGACGCTGATTTCAAATCCGTTGTCAAAATTGACCAAACTGCTCCTTGCGATGAGTTATGTCCATTTTTGCTGCTCTTGTGCAACCACTGAGTTTAGCATATAAGGAGGCCTCTCAGCGCAAAAATAAGTCTCTCTTCCTTCAAACAGCATCTCAAATCTTCAGACAGACACTCCTAGGTTCGAAATCTGCCGAAGAATAAGCCACACAGGTCAAAACCACGAAATTCGTCGGAATGAGATAAACAAGTTTAGAAAATATTTTTACAACCGCCATGTTCACAATACCAAAAATGGGCGTAGCTCATCAGAGAGAGCAGTTTGGTTGGTTTTGAAAACGGAGTCGAAATCAGCGTCTCAAGCTGCATAATGCAACATGCATCTCATTATGAATAGCCACACTAAACAAATATCCTTCCCTTGTTAGTAAAAATTCCCATAGCGTGTTCACAAAACATAGACTACGCCGGTTTTTGAGAATTCTTGACAAAATATATTTGTACATGTGTTGGTAGATACATGCTTCAGGGCAGGGCTTCTCACTTATTTGTTTGAAAATGTCTTTTTTTCCTGGAAATGAGGTACATTTTGAGGTCCTTTATACAGCTCCACAAATGACCACTTCGCTGCTTTGGGTTTCTGCTTTCTGTTTCTTATTTCCACGTTGTACCTTTTCTCTCTGAGTGTGGTCTGACGGGTAAATCAAACATTATTTTTATTCATGAAGTTTGAGAAACTGGTATTTATTATTATTATTATTTATCACGCCAAGGTAAAGCAAACGTGAAAAAGGCAATCAAATGACACATCTCAATCGAGTAACACCGAGTAAAGCATACAGAAATCTACTCATTGCACTACTGGCTAAGTTCACGAACAACCCTTTTTATCTCACTGTAAGTCGATATTGAAATTCGGAAGACTTATTTCTTGTGGAACAGATCAACGAGATTTTGTGTACCAATCTCTGAACAACTGAGCACGATACCGTTGAGGGAAATCATTGGGATATAGTGAAACTACTCGAAGACACTCGGATGTTTTTGGTAGTTTGAGATGCATCGGTTTTGTGCACTATGTTGCTAAATGTATGTATGTTTTATGCATTTTTTGTATTAATGTACGCATGTATATACGTACGTAGCTATTAACTGGACGGATTCGATCTAATAGGGCAATTCCTTTCACCTTACTTCTTTTCTAAATTTCTCTGTATGAGAGGATGGCGGTCAGAACCCCAAAAACAAGTTTCTGATCGCATACGAAACTTGCTTTTCCAAAAGCTTGCTGACAAGTTGTTTTCACACTTCCTTGCCGACAAGTTGTTCGCCCGAAAAGCTTGTCGACAACTTGTTTTCACTGCTTCGTTGTTGAAAACAAGTTGTCGACAAGCTTTTCGGGCGAACAACTTGTCGGCAAGGAAGTGTGAAAACAACTTGTCAACAAGCTTTTGGAAAAGCAAGTTTCGAATGCGATCAGAAACTTGTTTTTGGGGTTCTGAGTAATAGCAGGAACCATAATTGGTTATTTTGAGCCCCACGAAAGCATCAGAGAACTGGTGCACAATTGGCCCAAACGTGCCACACGCTCGACCAGAATTCATAAAATGTTGGCCCTCAACGGATTTAAGCTTAATTTGCTGCCTCCAAAAGGCAACGAGTATACATACGTACGTATGTGCATATGTACATACCTCCAAAAGGCAACGAGTATACATACGTATGTACATATGCACATATGGTTAAATCTCGACTTAACTACACGTGGAAACTGAAGTCGTGGATTTCCACTGACCAAACCTCTCCTTGCTTAGTTACGTATTTCTTATATTCTAGCTGATTTTCTCGTCACGTCTCCTCTGAAGGCACAAGATAAACTATGCAAGTGTCCTCCTCAAAATTGATGCGATGAGGACTAATACCTCCCAGATAGATAAAACATATGGGGATATTCGCCAGCTTATCCTTCTTCCTCTCATCAGTAACACAGTTTTTCAGTGTTATGGCTTCCGCGACTTGAGAACAAAGACAGCTGAGGTCGGGAAATGAACAATCGCTGCTCGCTTAACAGTCCGGCAATCTACTATCAAGTTGTGCATAATTGTGCTCTGCTTTTCGTGCTGGTTTTTCCGTGTTGGAATTGGCGCTTTGTTGACTCTTTTTACACAGTAAAAGTCCCCAGCGTTCGCCTGATTCAGATGGTCGAATTTATGTTCGCTTGACTATGCTCTACAACTTCTTGAATGCAACAACCACAAAGTGCTCATTGCGAGATCTCTGTAAGACCTTCAGCGAAGGAACTGCCAAGGAACTTCGATGTTGATACTAAAACTGGGAATTCAGCTAACAAGTCAGAAGAAGTCGACATAATTTCTTGAACATGTCATAACTAGCGTGGAGAACTCCTAACAGTTCCTTCACCAAAAGCCTCGCCAAAATCGCAAAATGACTACTTTCTGACATATTGAAATTTTTCCGAAGCGGGAGCATAGTTTAACAGATATGAATATGATTATCTAATCCCCTTCCACTGGGCAAATACCGGAAAATATTTTTGTGGAAGAAGAGCCAACAAAATGACACATCAAGCGGAAATGAGCATGTAAGAAATCTATAATCACATACGCACCACCCTCATATATACTTCAAGTAATAACAATCACTTTCACTTCTTGTATAGGTACATTTTCACATTTTACACGGATTTTCACATTTTACACGGGAGCATTTTAGGTGATCGTTCGCACCCTCACCGCTTAGAAAAACGTGAAACTATATGGAGGTAGTATTAAACGACTTATTCAAAAGAAATTAAAGCTCATGAAAATGAAAAGGCAAACCGACCATAGCTATTTCCTTTCATGGGAATATATGTTTTCAGAACCTACCGTATTCACGTAGATCCTAAAAAAATAATCGGTGAGAAATCCACTAAATACACTTTCTCCACCTCTTCCATTTTTTTTGTCGTGGGATTATGTTACTAATACAAAGAGTTAAACCATTCATGAGTCCTACAAGGCACATACATATCAGACGACATAGGTCGGCACTAGTGCTATAAGATAGAAGCATGTGAAACCATGATTTTTTTCAATTGAAAGAAATTAGGATGCGTTTCTATCCGAAGTACGTCAGTACAGGGCATGGACCTCTGTGACCTCGCGAACAATCAGTGGAGACAGATTCAGCTGCGATAAGGGCAGAGTAGATGCTGGAACAGTCTGGAGTCCACTCTGTCTGTTTCCAGAGGTAGTTTTGCTGCATTGTTACTGTTGAACTATTGAACCTTTGAACTCGAGAGCAGCACCAACATCATGGACATCACAGGGTCCGGAACCCACGACCAGAAACTTCCCTACTACGAATGTGAGCAGCAAATGACTTGAGGACAGCGGTGAGGGGAAGATGATAGCAAGTGGGAAGGCATGCCTACAGGTTTCCTACTCTACAAATCACACTGTTCTAACTGCATTCGTCTTGCGCAACGTTGGGGAAACAGCTGCCAAAATTGGCAGCTAATGAGCTTCTCGAGATGCCACTTGGCCACTTTCTTAAACAGATTGGGCTGGAATCTTGGCCAGATTCAATCGTTTGCAAAATGTGAGAACATAGGGCTTGCACTTTGTGTGAAGAAGCTGCAGAGAACGCTAGCAGCCATAAGTGCACATTTTTGTTACGGCAGACTTCTGGATCTCAAATCTATGCGTCGGAGAGAGAAAATAGAAAGGGAGGAGGAGCGCGCAGCAAAGCAAAGTAGAGCAAGTAGGGAAAGTGCATGTCTGAGTCCAAAAAGCCCGAATCGAATAGTTACCACGCTACACTGGGGCAAAAAGGGCACCAAGCTTTTCGGTGGTAGAAAGCACATTTTTGACGAGTAAATTCGTTAAATGGGTCTAGAATCCGTCGGTTTCATGGAATCGAAGACGAAATGAGACACTGATATGAATCGGCGACTCAGAGATGTTCAAAAACATTCATTCGATCAAATAGTCGAAGGATTCTGAACGAGTCAAGAATACAACCAAGAACAACCCAACTTTGTCGATGCTTTTAGTGGCAAATAACGGCGTCATGTTTTTCGGAGTCTGAACGAGTCTCAGATCTTGAGGGGGTCTTTTTCCTTCATTAAAAACCAAGTGATTGACAAGTTCTGCTTCGAACACGTTGAGGCGTTTCGAATGTGTGCGTGTAAAATAATGAAAGTGCGGATATGCAAGAACTCCTTTGCTATTGATTTCAAAAGAAAGGTTTGTGTTCAGGTGCATTACGCTCTTGTGCTGTTTTATTAGTTACAACCTCGTGCTCGGGCTGTTAAACAACCCTAGTAGGCATATCATCACCGACCCAACGGTCACAATGTTAGCAATAACAGTTTGCATAACCACCGGCACTCATATTAGCAACAATTATTGACGAATTCCAACTGCTGCATTGGATATAATGATAACGCCTCATGACGACACTGAATCCAGCTACAGTTCATTCGTAACCGAGAACCCTTTGCTCGATGTCGCGCTCAGCAGATGATAGTTGAGATGGTCTCATGGGTCGTTTTGATGGCTCTACTACTTACTGCGCACCATTCGATGTGCATCAGAAACCGAGACGGGGTAAGTTTCCAAAGTCCTAGTGAAACAGTGGAATGCTACATACATGTTCATACAGTGGCAGAGGGCTGCACCGAGAAATTTCAAACGGAAATTTCGCATAGTTAATGAGAGCAAACGATCATTACATTTTTCCAATTTGAAACCAGCCCAAGCCGGACCAAGCGCCAGCCATACTGCGATTGTAAGATTTCATTTAAATAGAGTGTTGGTATTCTAGGATTACTGTTCCGTAGTTTGAGAAATAATCATTCAGGGAGTCATAGGAGATCAAAAACTAAAGAATGAGAAAAAAGAAGGAGGAGAGACTCAACCTACTCAACCGTCTGCGCATATTCCATGCAAGTTCGCCGAAAAAGCAGCAGAACCTCCTGAGCCACCGGTAAGTATCAGCCGAACAATTTGCTAGTGTGATATTTTCTGTTGACTGCCAGTTCATATGTGCATGTGTGCAAGGAGTCTAGCCACTGTTGTCATAAACCAGGTGTTCCTTCTGCTCAGCTCTTCGAATTGTTCACGAAATGGTTTCAAATCTTGACCTTTAACTTGAGTAGCATGTGTTCCGATCCACACAGGAAGTTGCTTCCTTTTAGACAAAGTTAGTGGAATCGACCGGCGATTACAGGAACGATTTGGGGCTATAGATTTGAAGCTACTTTTATAGTGCATCGGAGTGCGATCCGGTCGGACAAGAAAAGGTACCTATCGATCCTTGTCCCCATCTATGTGGCGAGGATCTATACGTACCTTTTCTTGTCCGACCGGATCGCACTCCGATGCACTATAAATGTAGCTTAAAGGCAGTGTCTCACCTCATGGGCCGCGTTCGAGATTCCCACGTCCCACGTCGAACGTATGTGATCCGCCTAGCACAAAGGTGTAATTTAGGTTCCACGGAAACGTCGAAAACCCTATAAGTTACGGGTTTCTTTGGCCGAGAATTTTGAAATTCTCGGCCAGTGGACGAGAGAATTCATTCCACAGCAACAGCTTGCTGAGGGTGCGGCATGATTTTCCAACACGGGAATGTTTGTTTATTTGATGATAGCTACTGCTGAGAAGTTCATTTTAATGGGTAAGCTTAACTTCTCAGCTTCGATTTCCGACCTTCCTAGCGAGGGAACTCGCCCGCTCCAATGTCACGTTTGCCTTTCAAAATAGGGGTTTTTGACCGTTTCTCCAGATAAAAAGCACATTATTGGAATCAGCGCGTCGAGTAGGACCTGATTCTGTTGATATCCCGATAGGTGAAACACTGCCTTTAAAGACAGTGTATCACCTAATGTTGGGTACTGAGATATCCATAGAATTCGATCCAGTTCGACGTGTTGATTATCCATTAAACAAGTATTTCCATTTTGAAAAAAACTATGCCGCAGCCTCAGCAAGCCTTTGGTGAAGGATGAAGCCTTTTGACCACTGGCTGAGAATTTGGAAATTCTCGGCCAAAGAAACCCATAACTTATACGGTTTTTGACGTTTCCCTGAAACCTAAAGTACATATTTGTGCTCAGCGGTTCGCAGGCGCAGTGGAAATCTCGAAGGCAGTCAATTCGAGAAGTATAGCACCTAGCATCGTCAAAGATTGGTGACTTCATTTCTAGTACGTATCGATTGGGGGCGGGTCGCAACAGTCAGTCGCGAAATCCGGGCCGCCCACAATCGATATGTATTAAAAATTAAGTCGCCATGGCGACGGTTAGGTGCTATACTCTTCAAAGAGTATACCCACAGCCTAATGTGATGCACTGCTTGCCTAGAAAATCATGCTTGCAATCTACCCAGCTAAACTAAGTCCGCTAATTGTGTAGCCATACATAATTTCCTACCTATGTATTGCCAAGCAGAAGCGCTATCAAGTACTCATGGTGCAGAAAATCCAATCTCATCAAGAACAGCGCCAGGATAATAACTTCCAGGATCCGCTGCCGTAGCAACTCTGTTACCCTTGTCAACACCGTCGATGGCAAACCTCCATCTTTAAAACGGAATGAATATGTTGTCATGCAATGCAATGACTAGCTTAATGTGTGTGTGTGTGTGTGTGTGTGTGTGTGTGTGTGTGTGTGTGTGTGTGTGTGTGTGTGTGTGTGTGTGTGTGTGTGTGTGTGTGTGTGTGTGTGTGTGTGTGTGTGTGTGTGTGTGTGTGTGTGTGTGTGTGTGTGTGTGTGTGTGTGTGTGTGTGTGTGTGTGTGTGTGTGTGTGTGTGTGTGTGTGTGTGTGTGTGTGTGTGTGTGTGTGTGTGTGTGTGTGTGTGTGTGTGTGTGTGTGTGTGTGTGTGTGTGTGTGTGTGTGTGTGTGTGTGTGTGTGTGTGTGTGTGTGTGTGTGTGTGTGTGTGTGTGTGTGTGTGTGTGTGTGTGTGTGTGTGTGTGTGTGTGTGTGTGTGTGTGTGTGTGTGTGTGTGTGTGTGTGTGTGTGTGTGTGTGTGTGTGTGTGTGTGTGTGTGTGTGTGTGTGTGTGTGTGTGTGTGTGTGTGTGTGTGTGTGTGTGTGTGTGTGTGTGTGTGTGTGTGTGTGTGTGTGTGTGTGTGTGTGTGTGTGTGTGTGTCACCGTCCAAAAGTGGGGAAACGCTCTTAGATGTGTCCACAGTGATAAGGGTACTCCAGTGACCAAAATTACGAGAACACCACGAGAGACGGGTCCAAAGCCGCAAAGGTGGTACGACGATGCCATTCGGAATTGACGTGCCATATGGACAATTTCAGCGTGACCCTAGTCCATTACACATTCCTGTATTCATTCCATTAGTGTCCGAGGCGAGCACCTCATCCTTCCATCTTCTTGTGCACAAGCAGACCCCTACCACTTATGGTTAGAGTAGCGCACCAACCCACAAAATATGCAACATTTTTCGGAATGAGTGTAGGCCGACATCATAGTTGGGAGATCAAATTAGCATTACCGGGACGAGCGATGGTCTGCCGTTACCCGGGAATCGGCCTAGGATAGCGATAAGCCCATTTTGCCAAGAAAGTTCCAAGAACTCGAAGAAACGACTTGCTTGTAAACATCTTTCATTTCTTGTTTTTTTTTTCAAGGTCCGTACTTAATCTCGTTTTCAGGCTCAATGTGTTCCTTCTTCGAAAACGATGAATCTGCCTACACAGCCCTCAAAAAGTGCAGTTAATTTGGGAAATGAAATAGTACAGTCAACACAACGTGGAAGCGACCGTGAAATAGCGCGCACTCAACACACACAGATAGAAAGTGAAACCAAGCAGCATAAAAGAAATACATTGCCAAGGAAAGAAAAAAAGCTGAAGCAAGGTGTATCCCAAGACTCAAAGCTAGGAATCACGCAAAGAACACTGGATACCCTCCAAACGCAAGATGAGCTAAATAATGGATGTCCCAATATAGAGCAAAGATTTAGACAGGAGAATCATAATGAATCTGAGAGGGTTTCATATTCGGAAGTATCAGTTGAATCCAAGAGTACTTCTGTAGGTTGTGGATGAAATATGGAAGTCCATTGTAAAAAGAATAGAAAGCAGCTTAGTTTTAGAATACCATGTTTACAGACAAAGTTAAAGTTTAAATAAAATAGTTGCTTTGTTGAATGCTCACATGCCACTGGAGTTCTGAAGAAATTGAGGAACGTAATCAAAGAAATTCAAAGTTGCCTTCTTCTCGGAAAATTTAAAGAAAATGATTTTAGAGTTTTCTTCAAGAAATTGAAAAAATATGTAGTGTGAAACGGAAATAAAAACCTATTGATCCTCTTCTTTCTATTCCGTGAATGATTATACGTTACATACTTGTGTTGTTTCACTGGAAAGACTGTGATGTTGGATACTGTTTTTTCCTAGCTATTATATCTTTTTTCCATTTTTGTGATATTATGTCTGGAAGCAAAACGCAAACACCCGAACAAAACTCCAAACTGCTGACATCAAATTCTTTACAAGTGGATAAAAGCAGCATCCGGAAGACCACCTTTTTGTTTTTTTGAGATCCGTCACCTTTTCAGAAGAAAACCAGGCGCACAACAGCTGCTTATTGCCCTGATGATGTCTGGTTAGTTTCTTTTTCCTCAAAATTGAGGGCGGTTTCACAAAAACAAGAAATGCCAATCTGGGGCGACTTGATCCACCACATTCGTCCTTTCTGGAGTTGACAACACCATCATGTTCCCCAGAACTTCGAAAAATTGTTATAAGGTGGTTCTCAGGTCTGAACTGCTTCGATAGGTGCAAGGCGCTGTAGTTGAATTTCCGCAAAATTGAAAATTTGGATTCGGATTGATTCTGACTAAACTTCGGCAGCTTCATACATTTTACAGGGGTATCGAAAAGTTTCCGGCCTCCGCTTGCCTGTTTCATATTCCTGCACTGCTTTGAGAGCTCCATGTAGGGTGAAGCCTTTCATGTTAATTTGCAAAGTTTCATGAGATTTCGTTAAACTTCCCAGGAATAAGAACGTTTTATTCAAGCCAAGGTATGGTTATCGCTCAAAAAATGTGTACCCAGCGAGGAGCAAGCGACGAATTTTTGCTTTGTAAACGAAACTCATTGAACAAAATCTAAATCCGCCCCTGAATTCTGAATGAAGAGGAGGTCTTCTAGCATTCCCACATAAAATTTCGGAACTCAATATTTTTAGTGGAGTGACAATCGGTCAGAAATAGAGCGACCTCTGATCAACGAGCAGAGACAAGATGAAGACAGATTACTGTCGCTGTAGAAAAAATCACTAAGCGTCGCAGACAGGTTTTAGGTGCGATAAGTGCGCAAGGACCTAAGCTATTCAAAACTTCCTTTGGAAATTTTTTAGGCTACCATCTAAGAACTTCAACCTTCGCAGAACATTGAGTCTCTAAAACCTTTTCGGCGTCCAACAAGAAAATTCCAGTTGAATATTCAAAGAAGATTTTTGGGAGTTTTGTAGAAAGCGGAAAGGACTTTCTGTAGTACCTTGACTGCCTAGAAGTGGCAAATTCACAGCCAAGATTTGAAGACCCAAGCATGGAGTACTGGGTCAGGATGGGCAGATCTCTGAGAACAGTGCGATCGAACACGGAAGCGGGAGTGAAAATGTCTTGCCCAAAGTTCTGTGCGATAGAGAAAAGATTTTGTCACCTAACCACCTGCATATAAACCTCAACGGAGTGGATTGTTACAACGCTACTTTGATCCACACTTTTCGGAAACGAGTCAAGAAAAATCACGGCAGAAATTCAACCCCGGAAGTCAGGCTCTTCAATGAGACATCACTTTCCACAAAACTGTATTGCTTCATGACAATGCGAATGCATTTCGCTAATTCGGCCAGTTTGTAAAGGCAGTCCAGGGACTAGATACTAGAATCCGTGAGAAAATCTGAAACGGCACTTCAGCGTAACGAAACAAGTAACGAAAAAGAGTCTGCGTTGGGTGTTTATATTCGGCTGATAAAAATTCTTATAAAATTGGGTAAGTTCAATAAAATGACAAGATGAAGAGTGTTTTGGTCTTTGATGGATGCACATTTATTTATTCTAAAATTTCACTGCGGCAGCTAATCTGCAAGTGGTTCAGGCCGGAAACTTTTTGATACCCCTGTATTATGTGTTGTCATAAATTAGCAATATTAATGAAAACTGAGCTCAATGATAACTGTTCATCCTTTGTTCTTCTTCATTACTAGTTCACTCCGGATCGGAGCATGACCGGTAATGTTAGAGCTGGCCGGCCGTCCTCCGCTCAGCCGGAGCTGCTCCAAATCCAGTGCTGCGTTGGCTAAGACTACAAGTCAGTTGGCCGCCAGCAGTGTGAAAATCTCTGGCAGCTCTGCTATTAGTTGCGCTATCCCTCGCACAGACCAGCACTCGGCTGATGTATTCATTCTTTATCACTACTCTACCATCACCAACTACTCCTTTCGGCTGGACCTGTCCGAGGGCTGGGTTGGTTGACTGGGCTGGCCGGTAATGGGTTGCTGCCCAGCAGGTCGATGGTGATGCGCCGGATGCCAGCCGGTGATCAGCAGCCGCTCGGGCGGTCGACACCTATTAGTGGACCAGGCTGGCCGCACCAAGTGCTTGATTATGAGTAAGAAAACTGTTATCGTAAACATTTAGAAGGAGGTGTGCACTATTTCACTGTGATCAGTGCTTTCATGATGTCGAGTTAGTGGCGTGTATGAAATCTTCATAGTCTGTGCGGTTTGACAGCTCACTATTTCAGCAACGTTGCTAATCCTGATTTTTCTTCCTATCACATATTGCTTGACATGCAGGAAGTTCGCTAGCGATGAGCAAGAGAAACCAGTAAGCGCACTCCATGTTTAGATAGGGCATAAACGATAATATTTATCCCTCGGATTTTGCTGCAGTTCGAGTTTTAGCATCACTGTGAGATCGAATCACTAATTAAATTTGTCTTATCTTGCCGGCAAGACAATTTGAGTCACTCCCAGTTTTGTCCACTAGGAAAGGATTCGTATCGGGCAGGCTAGGTACATTATAGGGCATCAGAAGGCTCCTGCTTTCCTATTTTAAATACGAGGCACGAGACGGCCTACTGGGTGTTACTGTCAAAGCACAGGATAACCCGATAACCCAACAAGATTTATTCTCCATGATATGTTTAGTCGAAAAAGCAAAAAAAAAAGAATTTTGATTTATTCGTCTGTGAACATTTCGATATCGAGTTAAATGACTACAAAGGACCTGTCAAACAAGACTCACCTCACTTTTTAGCATAGTTGTATCATTGCTCGATCGGTAAAGCAGCAGGCGGCGAATTGGTACAATGACATGACTCGTGATTACGAAATTTTTGCCAAATTGAACGGAATTACGGAATTTTTGCGCGATTGATAGCTGTAAGTTACGCTCAGAGACGAAGCAGAGGAACGGGTAAAATGGAGTGGGGGCCACTTGGTATAAGTCGATAATAATAATGTGACCTGTCGTGCACGTTCTGACTTGTTAGTTGACACGTCCAGAACGCTCTGACTTGTTAGTTTTCCTAACGTACAGTAGTTACCTAAAACGCAAACAAGTCAGAACGTGTAGGACAGGTCATATTATTGATCATTATAAAATGGCTCCCCCCAACTCCATTTTACCCGAGGAACCGAACAGAGTAGGAAGATGGTGGCGGCGACATCGTTCGCACAACATTCCACCGGCAAGTGACTCCTAGCGCTTGTCTGTGGCTTCTGAGACATTTCGTCCCCCTTCCTCCCTACTGAGCGCTGGTGCACATTTTTCCTTCCCTCAGCTGAGGCGCTCTGTATTGGTTAAAGATGGAATATGAACTCGGAAATAGACAACTTCCTTGCAGAGAAATCTTAATCGCTACAATATCAACGATAGGCTGATCATTCCATGCCGTGGACACGAAGCTCGTTCCCGTGATGCTCCATCTCCGCTGCCACTGTTGAAACTCACAGAATCATAATTGTCTTGTATCTTGTAGGAGAAGATTCGAAAAGCAACATTTCCAAGGAATAATTTATTTGCTCCCAAGCAATGGCTCCGAAGGTTGGTGCGGACGGCCCGCTCTACCATTACCGGCTGGGGGATCACCGGCTCGGAGCAATTATAGAGCGGGTCGGATGATCTAACGTTGTCCAAGATTACCCGTCAATTGGCCACAAGCAGTGTGAGGACATCTGGCAACTCCGCCATTGGTTGCGCAGTGGATCACACAGAAGAGTTCCGGGCTCTACGTTGGTGTTTATCCGTAGTGATATAAGTGCAACAGAAATAAGCAATTTCTCATTAGGGTTGGAAAGATAGGACTCTTTGCAAAGTTCCTGCATGTAGTGCTAGCCTTATTCTACTACTGAGTGGAGTGAATTCGAACCAACCTGATAGGGTGGATTCGAACCTCATGAATGTTCGAGAATCCGCTGCTCTATCCTTTCGGCCATTCGTGCTTCCAACCTACTTCAATCGGCTGATGCCTTCATCCTTTATCAATTCTCTACCATCATCTTCGGACCCTTATGACCGGACCGGCAGGCCACTGATGGGCATGCCCAGGCGGTAGATGGTGATGAGCAGGGCGCCAGCCGGTAATCAACAGCCGCTCGGCCGGTCGCAAGTGTGGTGTAGTGGCCGGCCGGCGATGGGCTGTAGCCCTGCCGGTCGGCACCTACTGTCGATCGGGCCGGCCGGTCCAAATGTTTGAGTGGTCCAGTGCTTAGAGACTACGAATGGTGTATGCGAACCGTTACATATTTTGGTTATTAAGGTGGACCTACCAAATAGTCTCTACTGTTCTTTCCATATGCCACCACCATGTGAAAAGGGAATATTCGTAGAAGGTACTCCATGGAGTTTCAATAAAGTTAGTCGTCAGAGTCTTTCCGTGCAATTTGCTCAACCGATCGTCATTGTCTTTTACATGATTCACACGATTTCGTTCAGCAAGAGGAAATTTGTATGGTCACCGATACACAGGTTTTTTCCTGTGCCTGTCACAAAAAAGACTACTGTTCTTCTGACTATGAAGAATTAATGGTAATGCCAAAGCTCTCATTGGTTTTTAAACTTTCACGCATTGTTTCATTCGCTTGATATTCAGCGAATATGGCAAAATTCTCCTGGATATAGCGACGACAGCAAATACACAAAATGTCTGGACCTTGTTATTAGTGGTGAGTGTGAATTCTACATGCAATGGAATCTTTCTAAAAGGCAGTGTCTCAGCTCAGGTTCGATTTCTAGCATTGGGTATGAGAAGAATCTAGGGAAGGTGCTGATTACAATGGTGTAGGTATCCCGACTCAAAAGTGCAAAAAACTCCCTTTGTTGCGGATCGGTGGTTACCTCTATCCAGGGTTGGTGTGAGGGCCCTGCCTCACCGTACCATGTTGCACCAACATGATGTTAACTAAGCCCAGGGCTTTTCACCATCGAGGTTTCCACCCTGGGTTCCCAGCGGGAGGACCCGGCGCTTGCACCAGGCTCGCACCTATGGACCAGCTGAAGGCCACAGCAGGACTGTGTACTGAAAGCAGTGGTAAGTCTTGCTGTAGGGACATCTTAACAATTTATTAACTACTACTACTCATACAATAAGAAAAATAGAAGCCTACAACTACCTATTACTACCAGGGGTCCTACAAGGGAAAGCTAGTAGATAAAGACTCACGAAAAGAAGTAGTATTCGGCCACGCCCTCATAGTCCTTCTCTCATGCCACCAAGGCGTTGGCTACGGCGTGGCTCTCTCCTGGTGTCCTCCTTCGGCTCGTCGTCCAACCTAGTTCTGCTCGATAGTACGAGTTGCCATCATCTATCATTGAACCGATTGAGGACTCTCGCTCCGTGCCCTTCGCTTCGCTCTCGTCGACTAGTCACATTGCCGAAGAAGAAACAGGAAGAAGAGTGAGCGAAACGCGACCTTATATGCGTTAGCGCTGGAGTGGGCGGAGCCTAGGAGAGCCGCGGGCAAACTTGAAGTGGCGGCGCGCGCGCAAAGCTGGCCGCAACCGCAGGCATTGACCGCGGGGCGCGACAAGACAGTGTTCCCGGCCACTACAATTTCGAGGAGCGGATCATCGCATCTTCTTTATCGGTTTCATTTTGGAGCAAAAGTCCAGCCGCCGCATCGAAAGCTCGTCCACATGGCGACACGCCGCTGTCGATCAGTGCCACTCCATGCCACTCCACGCCAGCATGCGGCTCCTTGCATTCGACCTCTCGTGCATGCAGCTGTGTAACATCCTTGAACTCTCGTTTATTCCACCACAAATGTTCTGGTTGTGGCCATTATTTACTATTGCGAGTACCTGTTGTTCATTGTTTGTTCATGTTCATTGTTTGTTCATTGTTTACAACAGCTTCGTTCAACAAGATGAAAAGTTAAGTTTCATCGGTCTTCTTAGGCGTCGATTAAATTGTGCCCTTGTGCAGTCGATATATTGTATCGAATTTCGTGACTATTTCGCAGAAAACGTTCATTTGGGACTTATTGAAAGGGCCAATCACGAATATGGCAACCATTCAGCACAATAATAACGGCAGTATTGACCTCATGGCACTATTCGGCAAGTGCAGCCCCAAGTAGTTCCAACGAAAAAAATATTTGTTTTGACATCTTTGGGAACCTAGATAAGGGAGAGTGCGAAAATCTGACCGCAGGCATGAATGGCAGGGCTACATTACAAATGAGTAGGATTTCTGTGATCAGCGCATGAGATAACCCCAATAGGCAGAGTCTGGGCGGAAAGTAAGGTTTCGAGATTTTTGGGGTACAGCTGTATGCACGAGAGGTCGAATGCAAGCAGCCGCATGCTGGCGTGGAGTGGCGTGGAGTGGCGCCGATCCATTGCGGCGCGTCGCTGTGTGGACGAGCTTTCGGTGCGGCGTCTGGACGTTTGCTCCAAAATGGAACCGATAAAGAAGGGGGTTTCTCGCACTTTTGAGTAGGAGCACCTACACCATTGTAATTAGCACCTCCCCTAGATTCTTCTAATACCAAATGCTCGAAATCGAACGTGAGCTGAGACACTGCCTATAAAAAAAAGACAAACAGCTCATTATTTGGCTTTGTCTTCAATTTTGTCTAACCGCTCGATTTCCTCCGCGTCTTGCGCTCATGAGTTGTTAACTTTTCCCAATCTTAAAACCTTTCTTAAGGCTTGCGACAATAAAAACACTTCCAGTGACACTGTTGCTCTTGATATTTTGACAACAAAACTCGAGCATGATGTTCAGAGAGAATTAAATTTCAAATTTTATAGCGTTTTCCCACTCTTTCCTCGCTTTTCGCTTTCAAATTCTCTACTCTCAGGCAGTTCTCGTAGTCCGCATGCGCTTGTTTTACGGCATGCTCCGGATTGCTTCCAGTATTAAGGAGAAGATCGAGTACGAGAGGACCGCTAAAACAGCAGCTAGAGGCTCGGAACGCCGAGACAAGAGAAAATCATTCAAAACTTCTGAGCATAAGAAATGCAGACCTTTTGCTGAGCCGATCATGTTTACATAGTGATCTATTGTTGGAACGGTTCGAACCCACCTTCTTATTTCCCGGTATTTCTAAATGTGCGCTGCTTTATCCGATCGGCCATCCGTCCCGATATCCACAGCCCCTTTTGGTCTGCTGATACCTTCATTCTCATTCACCTCAAAATTCCATAGGTAAGCGCGGGGGTTGGTGCTACGCATAGGCTTTCTCGCCACCGTGGGCATAGTCCACTAAGTTTCAGCCCCTAAAAATCCAGAGCAAAGATCGTGAAAAGTCTTTACAAACCCTTCCAAATGCTGTGTGAGGACCTTGGCACAAGAGCTCTTTGTACTGAAAAAAAAACAGGCTAAATTTCTTCAAACCCTCTTTATGCCGCGAACGTATAGTCATTCCATGCCTGACCAACAAAGCGGCTCAAGAGAAAGGAATACTTTTCACGGAAGGTTCAAATTTCTAAAACACCAGCGACGCAAACCCAGAGGTCCTGCACAAAAGAGGGTTGCGCGCCTCACTAAAGACCAGTCTAAGAGTCCTGCAATCCCGCTCGTAAGTACTTGCAGTTTCTGAGTTAGACTAGCGTGCGGCTTGTTCTACCACACAGTGGCCCGCTGTTTCATAAAATGACCATGAGCGTCCCGCTATTCCATAAAGTGAACGCGGACTATCCGCCAGCAAGTAACGCACCCAAATGTGGCATGGCCCAGCTTGGCACGCGTGTTACCCTCTATACCTTGAAGTGAGCGCGGCAGGCACGCGGACTTCTCCTTTTCTCCTGCTAGGATTTCTTTTCTAGTTCTCTGTTCTGCACTGTGTATCAACACATCATCTGCGCAGTGCAGCAAATATGGATGACGGATTCATTCCACTTTCCTCGACAGGGCAACCCAAAAAAAATTAATGTTCGTGCTGAATTCGACCGAAATATGCGCGACATGTGCAGGGGGGGGGTCAAAATTTTATCCACCCAGGTTTTTTGTTTTCTGGAGTTCAAAGCCTATGTGTAGCATGAATCTCAAGTTTTGTAGATCGATATAAGCTCTATCGCTAGATATGGTACAAAACTTCCGAACTTACAGTAGCCGTAGGAAAACATGCTCTAGTCGACAAAGGCTGCGACCGTGCATACTGAACAACGATGGACGAGCAAATACATGCAGCCTAACGAACATTTCATGAAACCATCCCCACCTCATCAATTGGACCATCAGACCTCTAAATATGAATTTTGTCCTCCGACGTCACAACAGACAACATTCAGGACGCGTTGTATAACGTCAGTTGAAAGCACGGACACCACAAATCCGCAAACGCCATGCGGAAATTGGGAGATCGAAAACGTTCATTGTAGGAATTTTTCAGTGATTTTTCAATTGTTCTCGTCAAGGGCATCGCCGTGGGCGACGAATTCAGTAGAAACCCGAGAGATGAAATTTTGCTTGGACCTTGCCTTCAAGAAATCGGAGCGTTTTCTGTGCGGAAATGCTCTTGGGTGTTTCCGCTCCTCCCTGATTGCCTTTGGGTCCCGCTGCGGAAACGAAATGAATGACTATGTGCTACGCTCTTAGTCAGAACTTAGTGGGAGCTGTAAGCTGACTCGTCGTTGGACGATTTTTTCAAATTCACGATCACGCCTCTCGATAAGAATGTAAAAATAAAAACATTCAAATAATAATATCTTATCTAATCAAGTGAAATTCAGCTGCGAAAGACGGCTTCACGCACTCTCTTCAAAATCACGACCGTCACCACCATCTGGAACAGGATGATGGTGAGCTTAAACATAATATTTTATTCTCGAGTTCGTTGAAAATGCACTAAGAACTAAGAAGAGTACTGCGGATTTTTGGTGAGCGGACAGTTGCATGTATCATCTATGTACAAGAAGGGCTGCAACGCATAAACTTGTAGAAATATCTGCAAATTCGGATCGGTTCTAAATTCTCGGTGGAACCTGACGGATAATTCAGTTCTTATTCGATCAAAATGTGTAGCTACCAGTGACGGTCGCCAAACTACAAACTATTGAAACTACTTTATAAAATAAATAGAGATCTCGTATTATTTATGTTTAGCAGCTTATTTTTACTATTATTTTTAGGCGCTCATTATAAATTATTCAATATTTGAATTATTAGTTCTATTATTTTAATTTCTTTTTCTCCATACGGGTAACCAAAATAGCGGAGACCCCACATTCTTCCTACGCCCCTCCCCCTGCCCCCACGTTACTGGAAGCTAGGTACTTGTGAGAAATTGTGTAGTTTTATAATGATACAGGGGATCTACATATTATCTCCTCTTACATAAAAATGAATAAAACGTGAAATTACTTATTGCTGTTGTTTATTGGGGAGAAGAAATATTCGACGAAATCGGAAGCTCTCTGTGTTAGCCGATATCCGTTCACTATAGAAAACTAGAGGAGAGCGGATATAAGGCGTACTTATCGAGGAGGCATAAGACTCATCAAACAAGAGAAATCCACAGACCAGTGTTTATTCATTTAAATCTTCTCTTTCATGAGCTCTTTTACAGAAGAAGATTATCAGGTGCCGAATTCGGCGTCCTCTTCAGACCATTGGTAGGTCCTATGTACATTTATGCCAGTGACGCCAAATTTGCTTCTGATTCATTGCAGTGTCGCGTTCTTCACTGTTGTTTTGTTCGTTATTCTATCTTAAGAATAAGAGATGTAGGAAGAAATAAAAGCCAAAAATTGAGCTAATCATGTATGTTAAGTTATCATTTTTATGTACTTGTTAAGCGATATCGCTGCTGAAATCTGTTTAATGCCAATGTTTTCAGTGCACTTCATAGAAAAAGTACGTGATTCAAATAAAGATTCTGTACTTGTTAATACAGCCAACATAAGCTTTATTACTTATATATCCTTAAGGACACCTCTTAAGGACGTGTGA
Organism: Ancylostoma caninum; assembly: GCA_037903475.1. NCBI lineage: Eukaryota > Metazoa > Nematoda > Chromadorea > Rhabditida > Ancylostomatidae > Ancylostoma > Ancylostoma caninum. Next base: position 491,192 of record JBAJFG010000362.1, read on the forward strand.
AAGGCCGTTCTTTCTTGGCAAATATGAGGAAATCCAAGAAATAAGATTGTGTGAGCTTTCGAGAAAATTGTGGATTCCTTCGGCTTACCACACGTTTGTAGTACCCTGCAGTAGTAAGGGCAATCTATACTAGCTCCGTGCGTTAGCCGCGCATTGGTCGCACGCATCCATTTGCAAGGTGTTTTCCATGAAGGACGGTCAACGCGGCATGTACATCCTCAATGAAAAGAATGCGCGGCCGCCGCGACGCCGGAAACGCGTGCGTCTCGGCTGCGACTGAATGCGACTGGGCGCTATTCTTCATCATATAGACGCACGCGAGTCATTCGCGCGCATCCTGTATAAATTGCCCTATACGTTACAAAACGTGAGAGGAGTTCGCTAGCGAAGTTTGAAGAACAAGGAGCAGGCTTCTCGATCTGTATGAAAAACACGCGCGACGCACGCGCGCATGTATCTTCACATTAGGTTGTCAAATGATATTGATTTCCTGTGTTTTGTTAAATTCTGAAGTTTTAGGCCCATACCATACTTCACAGCTACACCGTCGCGGTGAGGAAAATGCATGGAAATGATGAGAACAAAATGTTGCGAGTTCTCATATCTTATCACACAGCTTGCGTGGAACACCCTGCTGGCATGGGAGCCACCGTGAGAAAACTCGTAATGGTGAACGGCGGCAGCTACAGCGTCGCTGTGTAGTATGCCACAAGCCTTATTAGAGGTGAGGGTTCGCTGGGGACTCGAATCGGAACTTTCGTACCACAGTAGCCCACCAATAGCTCACGGTAGCTCCACCATAAGCTCATTATGTACATGCCGAATATCAACCGTGGTATAATGGTGGGCCCACTTAGGTACGAAAGTTCAGAGTAGATATGGATGAGGGATACCTGAGACAACTCGTCCACTGCAGACAAGCTCCGCCCCCTGCAGATGAACTCCGCTTGCTCAATTTTTTCTGAAGGATCTGGTAGGGATCTACGCCAACGTCCAGTGCTCTCCTCGGCTGTCAAGTTTCTAAGTCCATGAAGCAATCGTTTGGAGGCACAATTTCGGGGGCAAATCCCGTTTCAACTGTCGGCAAGTCCCGGACGACGGGTTTGAACGAGGACCCACAGCTGGCAAACAGCGGGCGAAACCACGCATGTTGCGGGCGAAACGCGCTGTCGGGCGAATCGCCGGTTGAACGCAGAATCATTCGGGCTGATGCACGATCGTCGGGGTTCGGCCCGCTATGTGAAGAGTGTCGGGCATCGGCCCGCTTCTCGCGGCCACTGCTAATATCTCCAAAAAGCGGCATGAACGACTACACATTTCAGCTCAATGAGAAGCTGGCCCGATCGGAATTACTGGTTGGTAGTAGTAGGAACGTGATAGAGGATGAAGGCGACACCGGGATGGAAGTGATCAGCAGTATGGACATTATTTTTTTGTATTGTACATTTTTTTCATTTTTTCAGACCTTTGCGACTGCTTACGTCTAGTCTATCATATGCGGCGTGTGCGTCTCGCCATCTAGAGAAGATACTAAGAGTTTAACCTGGTTTAGGTCTCGCTGAAGTCCTAATTACAGGCAAGAGAACACAAAGAACTCTTATCTGCCCTTTCGTACAATTGTATGACATCAGTGCTGCAAAGCTTTGGGTGAGGAATCCGATTATCGTTCTAGTGCGTTATCGGAACGACTTCGTCTCCACCCAGTGGTCTCAACGAAAGTAAAGGAGGATTCCAGGAAAGCAGCACAATATCAATAAGTCAGGATTTCACATCTGGTATGGCATCAGATGACAGCTTCTGAGTGGAAGGTTGTGCATAGGATGAGACGTAAAAGGATTCTTCAGTTCTCTCCAGTCCTAAGAACCTAGAATGAAGAAATGATGTGTGGATAGTGATGAGCAGCACCTGACATCCATCCACGAATTGTATCCAATGCCAAGTCATAGTTTTATCTCTCACCAGTGATGGACGTGCAAATATTAGCAATTAGAGCTCGTCCACATGACGTCTTTGGCAATCAGAACCAACTATCACAGCTTCAATAGGTGTTTGCCGGTGTCTGAATAGTTCGCCGCCTTATCATTCGCTGAAAAACTCGGCCTTCCTCCTCCTAACGTCCCAGGACGGGTCGACATAAAATCCATGGTGTCACCTTGAGATCTTGTAATGATGAGTATTCCTGATTTGGTAAGCATTATTTATGTTCATTTCCTTTGTTACGTGAAGCTATTACTAGTATTGACAGTTTTAATTGTTTACTTTGATATTTTGTTTACTTCTGTTTCTTTTGACTTCGCGTCCTTTTTACCCGTTTCGGAGGAGGAGATTACGTCCTCCAGAAAGCCACCTTGTTTACAGATTACTAACCCCCATCAGGTTTAGGAATCAAAACAAAATTAGGAGATTTCTGGTAAGAATCATTCCATGCAAATATTTATTCCAAAATGAGCATTCGTGAGGTGAACACAAGTGTGCCCCGCAGCATTACATGGAATGATTCACTGTTTGCTTCAAACCTTCCATGACAAATTTAATGGCGATGCAGGAATTCTACCTCGTATACTTCATGTTTTCCTTCTTCATCATTTTCTGAAAAAAAAACAAGCTTCTCTTTAAGTCTCTTCATAATCGTGTCTTCGAGTAGAGCTCCATAGTTGCTCCTCACAGAATTGGAAACCAAAAGCGAGTACAATTTCCTGTAAGGCACCAACGAATGATCATTTAATCTTATGGACAATGGTCTTCATTTGGTTCGATACACTATAAGCTATACTATAGTAAAAAAAACTATTATGAAATATTGATCCACTTCATCCCTTACTGACAATTTCATGCCAAAAATCGCGTACGGATTGAAAAATCTCCTCGGACCACCTAAATTCTCAGTATCGCCCTTTTCGTTGAGAAATTCATAACCCTGCCTTTTTTCAGAAAGGAAAATTTATTTTACTGAAACTCCAAGGGTTTTCCAGAGAAGATCTGCTATATGTACGATAGTTCGCATTCTTCTCCTACATCCAGCAGTTCCCAGCGTATCAGAGAACTACAATATCTCCACTAACTTCTTTAAAGAGCTTCTTTTAAAATTCGAGTCGCATTACTTTCGTTACATTCCTATAAATTTGTTAAGATGTATTGTACCGAAAACTGACTGGTTGATCTGCCTACAGAGGCAATTTAGCTACAAATTTCACGCTAAATTGTGAAATATTCTCTTTTTTTCTTAAAAAATTTCGTGCGGTACCGCGGGCGGTTGGCCACTCGATGCGCGACAAAATCGTAGTTAAACGAGAACACCTAGAATTTCATGGTGAAGCTCAAACTGTAAGTTTACCTCAGGACTGAGGGTTGAATCGATTGCGGATCTTGCCTTCGGTTTCATTTTGCAGCACATTGCGCCTTGCACGCCTTACGGATTTATAGGGAAGGAACAAAAAGAACGCAATTTCGCGCGGCGAGTGTACTTTTTAACATTAAGATTTCTAAGGAGTGTGGCTGGATTACACTATTGCTGACAAAATCAGACCTGGCTTGCGAGCTAAATTCCAGCAAAATACTGATCAAATCTGGCCCAACTACTCATTTGCGTGCGTTCAACAACAAATAGCAAGACATCTCTAGAATTGTAAGGTTCCATTAGGAGATTGGATAAGTTCTCTTGGCTCAATAAGTCTCGAGAGCCACATTTGACCATGTTGGAAAGACTGGGATCCAGGCTGTCATTTCGCCTCCGAATCTTCTCGAATTCGCCAATTACCAAGTATCCTTGCTTAACAGCTTCAACTTAACGTATTTCTTGCTTTCCTACGCACGGCTCTGGATTTGTTTCAGAGTTTTCCTACCTTCCATATTCATCCTTGACTCCATCTCACTGCTACACCTTACTCGTTCACACATTGAACGCTTGCTTGCGTGAGCTAAGCTTCACTATCGATTTCTGATGAAGTGACTAGACCTGATAAGACTGTTGAGTAATGCATTCCTAACATGGTGAGTTTGTTTGCTGAGCTTCACAGTTTGGAAAAGGCGAGAGAAATGAGCCCAAGCTTCACTTCAGCAACAAAGTTATCCATTTAGTTAACCTGTAACCTAAGCTATTCTGGGTAATTTCGACTTTGCTGGCTCTAGTTTATGGGAATTTGCTATTTCAATTTGAAGGAAATTGTTGATGCGATATTGCTCATTGTAGAAGATTTCCTGGTGGAATCTGCTAATTTTCAGCTTGTAATTTGGACTTTGTGGCGGTGTTTGTGTAAATTCCGCGTTCCCTTAATGCTGACTAATGCTATGGCATGGAACTGTCCCGTCAAGAACATGAAGACACTGATAGCGACAAAATCGGGAAGGGGGCCGACGCCGCTGATTTCACAAAAATTTAGAAGTTCTGGAAAATCTCAAGTCCGCGCGGACGTCATTGTTTTTTTCTACCTCTCATCTATTTTTTCCCTTGTGGTGCAAAAGAACGTAGTATCTTTGGAGGTAATCCAATGGATGTCATTTCCTGGCAATTTCGCACATCATATCCAATTATTCCTTGATTTCTAATTATTCCTTGATTTCTTCGAATACACGACATATGAGAAAAGTGCTGTTTGAAACATTATCTAAGGTTCTGCTTCGGAAACTACGAGAGCAGGAAGAGAGGCCTTCAATAGGAGCGCCGTTATCAGTCAAGAAAATTCTGCATAAATGTCGAATGTTACGCAACAGCATCCTAGAACACCATTCCCGCTATCTATGTTGTAAGCCTATCGAGCATCTTATCTGAAGAAGGGACCGCATCCCCGCAAAGAAGAATTCCAATACTTCCGTGTCCATTTGGGCGTTCAAATCGATCTGTCCACTCAGAATTACGACGGTGAAGAGAAACTAGCTTTCGAGAATAATGGAAGCCACGTTACCTACCGGTGCGCAGTAGAGTTCTTAGTAGCACATATTGGCGAAAGATCCAAATCCTCAGCGGATGTTTCATTTTTGAAAACAATGTAAGTCCGTTCTTTCAGAAACTTTCATGCCTTGTATTATTTTACCTTTCCAACAAATAGAACAGCGCAGCTGGGTTATCAGAACTGCTCAAATACGACTCATCTGCAGGCGCAAGTAAGGTCTCACCCCCTTCCCTCCCTGTCCCCTCTCACTCTTCTCTTTTCATTGATTGAATTGAAATTGGATTGAAATTATTAAATTGAAAGAAATTGAACGCACTGGGAGAGGAGCTTGGTGGATTAAACAGTGAATTAAGAAAACCTTGAACCATTTTCAGGCCTCTGGAAAAATTCGAAATGTCGGCCAAATAAACGTGCACAAATAACATCCTGTGTGGCACAACATTGAAGACCATCAATATTTTCATGATTAGGGCAACCATAATTCTTGCATCATATAATTCACTCATGATGGTCATTTTGTATTCTCTGCACTCCTACCCTTATTCAAACAATTACTCTCAACTGATTATAAAGATATACCCTCGCCTCTTTCAAGGCCACACTTATTTCTTTTTTTTTAAATTTAAATTGAAACATAGAACAGAAAGAATGATGCAGATGAAAAAGAAACATCAACCAGTATCGAGTGAATGGACGACAAACATTTGGAAACACTCTTGACGATCACAAAAGTGAAAAGGATTAGTTTCAAATTCGCGCGAATGCGGAGTACTATTCGGCAGTGGGGGGATTCCTTCCTCTTGGGACCACGTGCTCAAGCAGTTCAGCACGGGACCCATGAGCGTCCAAATGCGCATGCACCAGGTGACACATCATACCAAAAGTGTAAGGTCGCGAATTTGTTAACACATTGCGGACCGAGCCACATTCTCGCATGGCGAGTACATGTGGCCAATCGATATTTTTTGGTGGCGTGGCGTGATGCACCATGTGCATCACGTGGCTACGGTGGAACAGTATTTTTTAACGTGAGTAGCGAACATCGCGTTTTTTCGCAACTCTGTGTTCTTTTTTTTATCCTTCCTAGCATGAAAATGGTCTATTGTTTCGCATTCCAGTGATACCTCCCTAATCGGACAGAACGTTGCAACATGAATTCATATTTTCAAGAAGTACTTCGTTTGAAACTTCTGCTAATGTGAGAGCTCAGAACGGGCCTCGTTTGATATTTTGTCCTCTGTATTAAATACTGTAGTTGTATATAAGGGCTGTCGAAAAAGTGCAGTTTTAAACGTTCGTATATGGCATGATGCACCATGTGCATCATATTGTCCCCAACGGGTTAAGCTCAATAGCGTTGGGTACAGCTCGCACAAAAAATCAGGAGAGCACAAACGCTGAGGTTTATTTGATTATAAGTTTTCCCATTTGTTCGTTTTCTTTTTCTAGTTCAATGGAATACTTGTGTAAAAATCGACAAGCTAATGAATTAGGTGATAGGTGATAATTCTTGGTTCAGGATACCAGAACCATTGCGCTGGTAGCATCGATAGTGTCCTATGTGCTGTATAACGTATTATTTTTGGCCGCTCAACTATGGCCAGCGTTTGCTACCTTATTTTTAGGTGAGTCTGCCTGGTGCTGTTGTAGGCAGGCCATGCCTATTGTAGAAAGTATAGTCAATTGCTTACTCACTAGTTTAGGCTTGTATTACCTTCTAATTTGTTATGGATATGTGAAGAAAACTAGAAACGTTATGATAATAGGAACTGTTGCACAGGTAAGTACACCACATTCGCTTACTACTGGCACAGATGTACCAATCCTTGTTGATTTTCCAGGCACTGGTAACACTCGTAATTTTCGGTTTGTTTATATTTTTCATGGTGGAAATTTTCATCTCGCACTCTCTCGTCTACAATGTTCTCGTCTACATAAAGAGCTTGGAAGAGTCCAAGCGGGTTGCAGGTGAGGGTGGATTATGCAAGATTCCACAGGATTAATATTAGGTCGTTAAGTATGAAATGTCTGATTTTATGAGCGGTCAGTTTGACAGTCTCTATCTTCGAAGAATTACTAAATCTCTTCTAATCTTTGTTTTCATTATGAAGGTACATCCTCTTCCTTTCAAAATCACTTCCTGGGTTTTTGATCAGTTTTCGATTTTTTGTTTGAAAGCATTTTTTGTAGAACTACTCAAAGACGAAAAATCGTTTCCTTTTGGAACACAGGTTACATTTTCCAGCCATTAGAGCTGAGAAAGCTGGGAACATCACGGTAGTATTAAGGGACATTTGGCTAGTAAATGCACTGAACACCGTTCGCTTGGAAAGTTCCGCTCAGGTGACATGAAGCTCCAAAGTGAGCCTTATGATGAACCTGGGTATCGATGAGCTGGAAGCTGTAGCCGAAGCGGATAGGAGTCAAACTAAGTCAACGTGAGCAGCAAGGTGTGACCTTTATAATCCAATAATATTTAGGTACTGAAGGCAGTATGACCCTTAAAAGTGGTTCGGTAAACGAATTTTCTCCAGTTTGATCGTCAAAATGGGTGCCAATTTTTGACCATTTTTCACAAATCCACGCTGCTTAAGCCAGAGGAGCAGGGGTGAGGACCCGCCTCCCACTCGCTGTACTGGGCAAACCTTGCTCCATTTCACCACAACATCTTTCAGGGATTAGCTCACTTCTTGCTGGAGAAAATGTTCAATTCTCAACCTTATGTTGGAAACGCTCTTCGCCACTTGATTGCTATACTAACTTTTCACGTTTCCAAGCTGTTGGCGCAATCAAGCTGCAGCTAAGATGGCAAGGCTGTGGGGATAGTGTAGGAGCATGTTCGGATATCTTATACTGCATCTTGCTTTGGGAACAAAACTCGAAATCTTCTCATCCAAAATCAGACATTTCATACTTGACGACCTAATATCAGAATTTCTGGAACAGTCTAACATGATCTAACATTCTTCAGCTGCTCGCGATTGCTCTATTGTTATGGCAATAGACAGCCTTATAACGGGTGCCATACATCTCTGGACACTACATTTCTGCATTAAAGAATGCAGGTTAGACTGATATCGAATTTTTCTCCTCTTAGAAATTCCCCAGGATATGTTCTTCGTTTCCGGACATTTCTCGAGCAAATTAGAATTCTGAGCTTTTTCTCAGGGTTGAAAATAATCAGAAACAGGAGAAGCAGGAGAAAGAAGAGAAACAAGAGAAAGATGAGAAACGAGAAAAACCGGCTGAAACGTTCAGATTTGCTGAAAGGTCATGGGCGATGCTGGAGAATGCGCTCGCACACCTGAGATTTCGGTAGCTGTGGTCTCTGCACTGTGTTCGCACTTGCACCAATGATGATAAAATTCACTTGCTGTGCTTTTTGTGCGTATTGACTGCATTTCTCTGTGCTAGTCAATCCGACATTTACGCCTCAAAGCACAGCGGTGAATTGCATTCAATAGGCACTCTGAGGTCAATTATGTTTTTATAAAGTTGATCGGAGATAAGTCAAATAAGAGTAATTTGTACTAAATGCGCGCATGCGTCAGACGTCCCACAGAAGTCATGGTTTTGAAATAAAGTAACGTATTCCTCTTACAATTTTAATTAGATATAAACGTACCATGATAGGAGTAATAATGCAAAACATGATAGTATAATTTCATAGAGCGCGGTATCGTCCACGCCGCTAGAGAATCTGACTTTGTGTACAAGAATTCTCAAATTTAGGTACTTCAGAGACGTTGCTCATAATGTTTTAGGGATCAGACCGAGAGTCACCCAACGGAATCTCCTATAGCAGCGATTGCAATCCATACAGAACTCGAATATCCACAAATGTAAGTGATTCGACTTATCTTGAGAACTCAAAATGAATTCTTTTTGCTATTTTTACCAAAACTCTACGTATGTCACACAGCAAGATCTGGGACTGTGGAGCTCTGCCGCTGGCTTCACTATCCCCTATCCGGTTAACTTTCCTGAGAATTGATATCATTTTAGTTGCACGTGTATGACTTGATCAATGGGAAAAAGAGGGTCGTTGAGCCAATCGCAGTTCTCAAGGGAGACAGCTTTTCTCTACCATACTAGTCACAGTTTCTACCACAAAGATACATCAAAAACACTATATTCCTATTTGGGTTGTTACTATTTGAGGCGAATTTTTTTCTACCATACTAGTCACAGTTATGCTGCCCATGGAGTTCACTCGATGACGTGCAAGTAGGTGGTTTTTCATCTATTCCCCGCCTTACTCTGGTGATCTTCCCGTCTGTCTTTTTTTTTCTTCCCGTCTTTTTTTACTGACGCACCTGCAGTGCACAAAATAAAAAAACTATTTCGAACCTACCGAAATTCAACAGCGTGCATCTCGGCACAGCGAATATGTAATCAGTAGTAAACGATGAAAATTAAGGTATTACAGGATTGATTGTGCAGCTTAGCGGTTTCGGAATGCTTGCATAAACTATGTGAAAAGATTGTACTGGTTTTTTTATATATCTTTAGTTTTTTCCTAGTTTTATAGCCTTTCTTGGAAATACTGATTACCGACTGCTCATTTTTACTTCTAATTTTGTGAGCAATTTCCGCTTGATGCTCAGACTCTAAGGCCTGTTCTTCGCCCATACCTCCTATTCCCTCTCCAAGGAGCGCTTTTGCCGGATACGTTCCCATCCATCTTTATGTTCTTAGTTATTATCAGTGATTGTCAAAATTTATAACTATGCGAAATGCCCCAAATGCTTGCTTTCCATTTGTCCTCCCACATTTCCAGGGTTGCCAGGTTTTTTAAAAACTTACTGTATAAAGCTTGAGTTGCCAGGTTTTCTAAAAACTTACTGTACAAAACATTTTAGAGATTAATACGAGAAGAAAACATTCAGAATTCTCTCGGATGAAAACACTGTTATGGGCCAGTTCTTAAGCAACATGTTCTCTTTCACTATTTATGACTAAGCCAACGTTGTTCAAATTGGAGGCTCCCCCGCACTCAATATGTATTCAAGACACGCTTATCTGATTTCAGGCTGGAGATCCCGCGGCTTCGAACGACTTCACAGGGCGAAATTTCTGGCGCAGATCCGGATAAAATCCGATTTTCTGATCGTCACCGGTCAATGCCACCACCGTCACGGCAGCATCGTAGCGGATCTACACAACATTTGTAAAAATGTACTTCTTTGTCATGTGCCTTCTGTGCAGATGTTTTCTTTGATTTTGTTCACTATGAACCTATCAATCACCACGATTACTAATCTACGCGTCACAACACCACGTGTGCAAACCACTTACCTCTTTGAGGTTTTGGTGGTCCGGATACCTTGGATGTATCCTTAGACTTTTGCAGAATCTAACAATCAAACATACATATTGCTAGGGAGACGTTTTAGTGAATTAACATAAGAACTATCTAGTTTAACAGTTTAATAGTTTATTTTTAGTCGATTACTGTGTGACAGAATGCTAGGAGATGCAACATAAAATGATCAACCGTGAGAACAGCTGTTGTTTGGTCGGAAAACCAGTCGCATTATCCCCTTCGTTTCAAAGCTGGCTAAACCCGCGGATAAGAAGTGGCAAGGACGTGTTTTCCGGTGTCAACAACAGGGTAGGGTTCGAGAGCAGTATTCATAGCGAGAAGGAGAGAAGGAAAGAGCATAATTCCTGATAGTTAAAACAAGCATGAACAAACGTTAACCACATGAAAAACTCAAAAAAAGGCACATCTCTGAGGGGAGACTTTGTGTTTAGAGAAAAAATGAAGTAATAAAGCAGGAGCTAACCGTGAGATAACCAGACGTAGTGGAGCAGAATCTCATGTACCTAAAAGAAAATAAAGAAAAGCGAGACAGTCCATATATGATGGAATAGTCAAAAGAACCCCCTCTGCTTGAGAACGAGTTCAAATTTGGCGCAGAAAGATGTTGGCGAGGATGAATCAGGTAGATTGTTCCAGGTTTTCGCAGCTCTGATAAGGAAAGAGTTATAAAACTGTTGAGAGCGAGCTTTCTCCACTGACAATCTGAATTTGTGACCCCTAGTACGGGATATAGAATTAGAATAACTGAACAAATTACACATATCGATCTCCACTGTTCCGTTCAAAATTTTAGACACCAAACATTGGTCATGCATAATCCTTCTGATGGTGAGTGTTAGCGAGGTGCCGTTCAGACGAGAAAGCCTTTTGAGAAAGGAAATGTGGAAAAGCCCATTTCTGGCGAATATACGGGAAGTGTACTTTCTCTTAACATTCTCTACGGCATCTTTTAGTTTCTGTTTTGAGGGGGACCACAAAGGTGTACAATATTCTAAAACAGGTCTCACATAGGCAGTGAAGAGTTTAAATAATGTACTCGCTTTCCTAGTAGAAAAAGCATAGAGAATGAAGTTTGATCTAGCATATGCGAGGCAATCTTTATCATTGTACTTGTCAAACTTGAATTTGTCAGTGCAGGTGATCCCAAGGTCTCGCACTGAATTAGATACCTTCAGTTCGTTGCCTCCAAGGTAGAATTTTAGGCCTTGGGGAGGATCACAACCAATTAACATGACACTGCTCTTCTCATGGAATATTTTCAAACCCCGATTAGTGGACCACTCAAGTAAGGTGTTTAGTGCCGCCTGGATATTTTGATAGTCGTTCATTGAATATATCTTGGTTTCGTCCGCATAAATGGAGCAGGAAACACCAGGGGGAAGACACTCAGGAAGGTCATTGATGTAAAGGAGGAACATCAGTAGCCCTAGGCAGGTGCCTTGCGGCACCCCACATGGAGTTGTACAATAGTAGGGATAGGAACTACCTACAACAACAAAATCAAGATGTCCTGCAATGGAGCAATTCTATGTACATGTTCACGCACAAGTTTTTATTGAGTAGCAGAACATACAGACAACACCACCCTCTCTGCTGCTGGAGCGCGTTTCTCCGGTGGGGAAAGGCACGCTGAATAGTTCACAGATATCGGGGTGAACTTCAACAGAAGTGACAAGATCCGTGGTTTCGAGAACTCCTTATCCATATACGCGAAAACGTAGGGCGAGCGGTCCTTCTCCCAGTACGCTTATACTATGCTTATACTTCGTAAACCGCCCTGCGCAAGCTAGCTGTTCAAAAGTTGCCCTGAATGGATGCATACGTGTGCGAGTAGTGCTCGCGCTGTGGTAGCTCCCGTTTATCCACGCGACGCAAGATCGTATTCTGTCATACTTTCTTCCTTAAAAACGACGTGGTAGCAGACGCGACGCGATGATTTCGTCAAGGTTATGACTGGAATTGACAGCTGTTCTCTTGGTTTGCCGATTTCCAGCGGTTAGCCAGCGATCTCTAGCTCAGACCTACGTACGCGGAGATACTTTTCGCTGTTTCATGTGCTTTCTGTGTTCCTGTTATTTCCGTCTCCATTTCGCCAGCAGTTTTGTTTATGTGTCGATTTTTGTAATTAACAGTTTCATGAAGTGTAGTGAGACGTATAGCGTAATGTTCCTGAACTTGCTTGGATTCCAATTTCCTTTGAAGGCATGCTCCTATATAATAAATATTCTGTTATCTTCGATTGCTAGCTCTTGCTGAAGGCCATCTCTGATAACTGTGCAGCATGAACACATCCCGAACGACGTAATGAGTCGAGTAGAAACCTGCAGCGGTTCAAATTTGCTGCCATGTTCTCATTACTTGCTGCCATCCCTCAGCAGTTGCTGCTAGGAAGACAAGAGCTCGAGCAGCAATTGACGGGAGGATGGCAGCAGCTAGAAAACGTTGCTCCTAGGGTTTCTACTCGGACCATTTTGCCGTTTGCGCTCCGCTCGTGTTGCACAGTCATCAGAGATGTTGCATTTAATTCCATTCCAGTCACTCACCATATCTCTTGTCCAGAATTTCTCATCTTTGTTTTGCTAGTGGTTTCTTTTGTTACCCCATTTCAGTGGGAAATCAAAGCATTACATGTAGTTTTGCGTGCGTACGTGAATTTACAAAATTTATCATGAAACGGCATTGTGACGCGAAGGCTGTGCCACGCTTCACAACGCGCATGTTGTGGCCAAAACTGCAACGTGATTGCCTATGCGAAAAAGTATCAGGGCAGCTGCTTGATCGATGCCGCTGCTCTGATTTGATCCTCCCACATTGCGCGATTCTCGATTTGTTTTTCCCTAACATTTGTAGTTCTTTTAATCAGCATGGAAAACTGCTGTTTCATTTGCCTAGGCGATGATAGGTCGATTTTGACCCAGAGCATCAACGTTGTTGAGTTGGTCAAGAATACCTTTAGAACCAGTGCTTGACTGTCCTGTCCAGGTTTATTGTTTATTGTTCACACTCTTTTATCACATTGGCATAATGAATATCTAGCCTTACGTGCGAAGAGTTCGGCTGATTTCTCCACATCTCTATAGAACAGCTTCGTTCAGTCGCCACCTAGGTCACTTCTAAAGCAGTTCCATCCTTCCCGCTCCTGATATTCTTGTGACGTTGATAGTGACGATGTGAATAGGATCAGTCGATTGCTGGTTAGTTGTTGAGGTTGTCCAGATTGTCCGGGTTTAAGAAGACACAAAGACCTGCCAAGTGGAAAGTGGGTGCGGGTTGTAAATGTCTATAGCCAACCAACGACCGGGGTTGATGGGCTGACATCGAGTTTAAGTTGTGATACGTTGTGGAACCAAAACCCTAACCTCCATTCCCCCCCCTCCACTTCCTTCCACAGTACTATCGCCTTAAAATTATCAAGTTTCTGCTTGAAGTTCCAGAACATTTTTCAAACATTGGGGTGTATTTTTGATGGCAGCACTGGCATAAGTCTTTCTGTTCAATCACGGAAAGATTTCCTCTTTTTAAATTACCTGGGTTTTGACACAGTCCCTCAAAATTTTCTGCGGTTTTGTATACTATTTGGAATCTGATATGTGCTCTTTCTTTTTTCGAAGTTCAAAGCACCTAACGCCCTTCTCGTCACATTTTTCCAGTCTCGTGTTTTCAAACAGGATTATAAACTGTAACTACGCAACTTCTTTCCTTCCGCTCGATGTTTTCTGTTTGCAAACAGACAATCTAGTTTGTTTTCTCTTCTTGAAATGTTTTTTTTTTTCAGGATGAGCTTCTGAGATTGATATGAGAAGAGTTGACACCAATTCTGTTGGCATGATTTATTACTAGAACTACGTCGTCACAAAAAGTGAAGAAATTCCTAGACGTGATAACAATAAGGCCGAATAATTGATGTATACACAGATGAAGTTGTCATCTTATATGATTGTGAGCTTGCTGCAGACAGAAGCAAGTTGGCTGGAACCAGGCATATTCATGATTCGTCCACGTCTCTATGAATGTGAGAATAAAGCTAAACCCACTTCGCTCCAGCATTCGACAGGCAGTTACAGACCTGTTGTACTCCTGCTGTACCGAAACCGCTGGACTGCATGCATACCTTCAGTTTCTGGACCATCTCATTATCAGAAGGTAGCAGTAGTTCGCAACTGCAAAACCGAGTATCAACATGATAGCATATAAGGCACACCGAGTGGTGGTACTTGTTACTAGACGTGTGCGTGAGTCACGCGTTCGGATGATGAATGTAAGAGCACCTTTGAGTCGCAAACGAAATGCTCATGTGCAGCATCGCAGCTACTCACAAATGTAGCGCGGAGTCTTAATTGAAAGAGCACAAGCCACATTCACCGCTCTTCGTAAAACGAATTTTTTTACATCCGACGCCCATCTAACGTGAATAGTATGAAATGCCCAGTGCTGGAATTTCTCGAGGGTCTGTGGCGTGAGATCAGCGGCGAAAAAAAAGGTTTCAAGAATCCCATTACTCTGCCGTGCAACTATCTCTACGGCAGCGTTCCCGTATGAAAAGTGCAGTGGCTGTGATCTCTTTTATTATCAACGCATCGATTGCGCTATGGTTTCAGCCCAAACTGCAATTCAAGAAAGTGTTCACTTACTTGTGTTGTTTTCTACACGAACTAGTGGCACGTTGCACACAGTTCATACTACATGACGTGAACTTCTTTCCAGCTTTAACAAAGGAAAGTACTTGTTCTTGCACGCCTGAAAACTAGTAAGTAATAATACACGCATTTTATGAATAAATAGGTTCCGGATGTTACTGTTCATTCAGAGTGCATGTTTATTGCGGAATGCAACATCTCGCTTCTTTTTAGCAACAGTGATTCTGATCGCAATGGTTCGGGAGTCGCAGCGCTTCAAGCTCAGCATAGGTTTACCCGGAGGTAAATTGGATTTCATTAAAAGGTCGAGAAACAGAGTGGGCTTCGCATCCTGAGCCGGAAAAATGGTTTTTGTTGCTTGTAATAAAAGGATTACTTGAATAGAGGCGAGACAGGCTCAAAAATGGCTCGCATCGGGAGTCCTTGTATTTACAGCGGCGCGATCAAGGTCCTTAATAAGAAACTACGGCAAACTCTGAGGCTTCTCCAGCATATGCTTTCTGCTGAGAGAGTGAATTTGGGATGACTTCTTAACAGTTGTAGCACCCCTCAAGCAATTTTGATGTAATCTACAAAGTCTGGGCTTCGCATCGGTCTTTTGATTCCTTCGCCAGCACTTAAAGAATTCCGCACGAATAAAGTTCGCTTAGAAGCGCGCAGTTCAAGGAGAAATGAACAGGGTAGCATGTCAACGGCACATGAAGCTCGCGCACTGCCTGATCCATGTTGTTATTGTGCATTTCCGGTATGTAGATTTTTTGGGGTTATCCGCGGTCTAAACAGTTAGCTTTTCCCTTTTTAAGTGTCCAATGTTCCTGAGTAGGAAAAAGTTGACAGTTCGCACTACTTTTTTCTCCAATGACCACCTTGTTGATGGATTTTCATGCGCAATGTCCAGGATCTGTTTCACAGCTTTTTGATCAAGGTAAAATGCTGGTTGAAGATGGGATGCCCCTGCAGCAGTCATCATAAGCCTCTGCCTGGATGCCTAAGCCTTGGCCTCAGTCTAAGCCTTAGCCCAAACTAAGACGCCCACTCCCGGCTGCTTCCAATGGGCTGTTTATGGACGATTTGTGTAAATTATTCATTGATTCTCCAAATACCAAAAATCTTGTCAATTTGTGACTTTTTATCGAATTGTGCATCGAGTTTACGAACAAGCCCAACAAACAAGCTGCTACGAAGTATGTGAGGATTCCTCAAAAAATAGATGATTTTCCGTAAATCAAACACGTCAATTTAGCCATCTGTTTGCACTTTCACATCTTTTTTGTCAGTCTTTAACTATTTAATCGTAGGCAGTAGAGTAGGAGCAATGTAGGAACATATGAATACTCCTTCCATCAATCGCCATCGAAATCGTTGATTTTACGTTTGGTCGCTTCATAGATTCTCGAAAGCACCTGGCTTGCCAAACTATGTTGGTCAGAGTGCCTCAGCAGCCACCCAAATGTACCCACTAAATTTGCGTCAAACGTAGGTGTTAAGGGATGCGTGTAGTGCTAGAGCCGTTACGAAATTCCGAAAACGAATCCGGTCAGTGCAATAGCTAGCGATCATTGATGCTTGCCTGTTAACAGTCTTCTATAATATAAGGACTGTAAAACAAAAAATATTATACCAGTGGAGCTAAGTTATCTCACCAGCTTGCGCCAGAATTTTGTTCATCTCGGTGAACAAAGCTAATTTGAACGTCTCCATGTACCTTTTCGGGACCATCTGTGGAGCTCCTTGTGCGCACCTTTGAAAGAAAATGAGCAGTCAAAAGTACATATTCATGAAGAACTCTGCCCATCTGAGACAATCTTGTATGCATACATACATCTCTGCCCTCTTTTTGGTGACAGAGCATTAGTTCCTCTTTCACAGTAACTAATTTGCTGGTATTTTTAGGTGAATCGAAAGAAAAATTGGCAGATCACTACAACTTACCCAGCCTATGCGCAATATTTAGGCCATCAAGTAAAAGATGTTTACTTTCTTGAGTTTGACAGCCGATGTCTCCAAAGCTTCGTTTCCGTGCTTTTAGTTTTCTTCTTCTTAATTGTGGATGCAGGGCTGGTAGTAAACCCCGATGTCGCGACATCCGCGAACACGTTGGCACCACTTCGCGACATCTGCGAACACGTCGCGAGAATTTCGCGACATCAATGTGTGTTTCGCTGGTCAATGTATCTCTACCAAACTCTCTCAACAGAGCACGTTCGCACATGGCCTAGTGGTTAGTGCGTTTGCCGCAAAAACGCGACACTGTTGTGGTAGGAAGGTTCGCTTCCTAAACATTTCAAGCCTTTTGCAAAACCACAGCGAGACGTGTATCCGTCCCTGAGAATTTTGTTTGCAGAGTAAGTGACTACATATCCCCTAATCAAATGAAACATTTACATACACTTCTTCCTCCACTTCAAATTTTGAGTAACTCCTAAGAACTCTATACTTCGCAGGAGTTCTTTTGATCCCTCCCCAGTACTTTAAAATTCTAGTTCGAAGTACGTGCCAAAAAGCAATTCAAGCAGGAATGAACAGGCCCCACACGTCAGCTGAAGCTTTCGATTTGCATGGTCTATGCTCTTTTTGTGACATCTCACACCTTTTCGCAACGTAACCGCTCCCCTTATCCTATTCGCCGAAACCTGTGAAAAAGTTCCTTTCAGAAAATCCGTAAAGATCACCTCCTTTGATTTGCGGATTCTTTCTCCGGATCATTTAATAACAACTTCACAGATCCCTTTACAATGAGAGAAGCTGGCTATGAGCGCTATGTACGAGGTACTCGATGATTCTCTAAAACCTCTAAAATGAGTGTGAAATATCTGAAAATTTCCTCATCTTGTGTCTTCTTATCAAACTGTGTATCACGCTTACGATTGGATAAAGCAAGGCATATGGACAAAGGTTCAAGAGCTTCATACATCTGCGCTGTTCCAAAGGAGCTTCGTTTTGATCTTGATCTCAGAATGACCTGTGCCGATACCTGGCCGTTCTCTTGTCAACGAACCGGACGTTCACGAACTCCGTTCGAGTTCGTAACATCACGCCTCGTTGACTACCACACTATTTCCCAAACTTTTGCTGTCTGCACCTCATGACCAAGAGGTCACGAACATGGCTACCAACCACTGTCGCAATATGGTCATTGAACTTAGTTGCCAACTATGTCCCAACATCAGCGAGAGCGCCCCCTTTATCATGGAAAGTTCATGAACATCTCGCGACAAATGTGAGTGACACTTTCACGACATGTTGGCAGCTAAGAGTTTACGAAATCGGGGGGTTTACTACCAGCCCAGGTCTTTTTTCTTTGAAAATCCCTTTTTTAGATTTTTCTAGAACAAATTCCAGATTCGTGTTCTAAAGCAATTCTGTAAATCTTTCGAAAGATCAAAAAACCGGTTACAGAATGTGAGTATTCTTGAGATATCGCAGTATTCATCTTACAGTGAACTTTATTTTATCTTTTCGTATTCAAAATTGCACATGTGACGTCACTGGCAGCACATGACCAGCTCTAATCAAACATAGCCCGCGCAATTTTGCTGTAGCTGGTGAAAAAACCATCTAAAATGGTAACCGACACAACATGTAACAGAATTCTCGTGGTAATTGACACTTCCGAACTGTCATCGTATATTTACAGGATTTTGAAATGTGTCTGTATAGATTAGAAATGGCCAGCGTAGGCCAGCGTAACAAAATAATTCTAAGACTTACCCTGGAGTGAATACGCTATCCGTGTAGCACTTAATCAAACTATCCACACGATCACGGACCTGTTGGAAGCACTTGTGAACCATATCTCCCGAGACGCCGGCTTGGGATGCGTGTCGCTAAAAAAGTGATTATTCATTAAAACTTATCCGTTTGAGAAAAGAAAACATACTCGATAAGGAGAGTGTTCAAGAATAGCGGATGCTGCTGTTTTAACAGCAGCAACTTCCTAATTATATTAAAGCTTGATAAAGGAACGTTCATGTGTGAACGGTAAGAAACGAGGAACACGAAGAAATGAAGGCAATACAGTTTAAAATACCTCAATTCGATCTAACTACCTTCAAGTTCATCTGCTACAGATGGATACGCTAACCATTTCACGTAGCTCTATTCCCATTCTCTAAATTTAGATTGAACTTCGCTCAACACTGGTTTAACACATTGACAACAATCTACCTCTTGGCGAGTTGTGCCACGTGGGACCAAATCGAATTTCTAATTCATTTCTTCCACCGCAGTAATAATTGATTTTATATTAATAAATAAACAATGGGAGCAGTATTGATGATATTATTATTTATAACAATGCAATAATTAAATCATTATGTAAATCAATAGCAATATCAAATCAATAAGTAAAAATCCCAATAATATTGATAAATTGTTAATAAATTTCAATGTTTGTAACATTTATTGTAACTATTGAGTCAAAAAAAAATAAAATTTGACGTGGATTTTACAATATGTGTAGATAAATCTAACTCATTTTCAGTGTTTTTGGTGTATTTTTTATTGATTTTTTATTAAGAGTAGTACAGTATGCCTATCGTTATCCACGAATTTGGTTGCGTGGTGCAAAATGGTAGTCATATTCAAACTCGATGGCTGAAGTGACCTCGCTATGCAAAATACTAGGATATTCCAGTCTCGGAATCCCCTTTTTTCGTGGACCCACCGGTGGGTCCCATTGTCGTCAACGTATTAAAAATGGGCTCATCTTATCCATTACAGTTCGACAGAGCCTTGAAGAGTCCAGAACTGGTGAAAGACCCCACTCCATGCAAGATAAATGTTGTGAACAGGATAATTTTTGGAACTACAACTGTCACACTGATCAGAACCCTGAACCTTCTTTGCATGGTTTTTTCACCTATCCACAACGAAACTGTTGCGCTACTGTAGCGAAACTGTTGTGCTACTGTCTCCCCCTATATTCACTGTGTGTTGCCAGAAAATTGTCTCGTAACCACTTTCACAGTGCTTTGTTTTCCTACCGTATCTGTACAGTTCTTAAATCTCCGAGGCCATTTACGGCAACAGAACTATCAATCAGTCCACTTCACAAGACAATTCTATCATTTATTGTGAAGACGGTGGGAGTGCCACTGACAAAAGCGACCTGTGAAGAAAACTGGAATTCGCCTCCGAGGTAATCGTATGTTGAGTGCCAAAAAAAGCCTACCTGACACTGATCAATGCACTGTAGAATCGCGCCTGAATCCACACGACTGCATGGTTGCACCTGCGCGCACGTGCATTGCTGAACCATTTGTGCCGTGGTTAGACTGGCCGATACCACCAATATCAGAAACAGTGGCAGCATCACTGGAACAATACCACAATTCCCCGATGTCAATATTACGCAGATACTGCAAAGCGATTTGTAACGACCGAGACCGATTTGTATTTTTTTACTTTCTTTTCCACCGTCCTTCATAGAGTTGACATATGATAAGGACACGCAAAGAAATCGATTAAAAAGTCCAAGTGAAGCGTTACACATGACAATTCCTTAGCCACATTCCAACATACGGACCAATAAGGAGGGCGCCAAAACTGAAGGTACGGCGCGCGCGTCACGAATTCGTTTATATGTTTAAAGGCTTGTTAAATTCTGGAATGTTTCTTGTATATTTCTGTTATTTTATTCTTCCACTTCCACCCTATTTACTTTAACATGTCGATTTTCGCAAGGGTCGATTAATAAGTTATTACTAGTTATAGATCCATCGCTCTATTGCCATCGCAAAGCACTACAACGTCGTTGGATATGCACGATCCATAGCTTGCCGAGGCTATGAAAAGAACGTCACCATCACGACGATCGCGTGGAAAGGCTTGTAAGGAATATGGCCAGAATGAAAGCCAACAAAGTCTTCCTAGTCCCTCAAGTTCAACCACTGGTTTCTGGATTCCCTTCTCTTCGATTCATATGGATATTAAATCCTAGTGGCTTTAGTATCAGAGGCGTGGTGGAAATTATGCGATGGAATAAGTCTGTCACAGAACCGCCCGAGAAGTAGGGGGAACCTGCAAAGCTGCACGTGCGCCTTGAACGAACTTTAATTTGTGTGGATGCCATTACAGGGTGCGCCATAAGTTCTTGCACACCATATTTAGTACCACCACAGCAGCGGAATTCAATGTAATGGCATGAGCTCTGTGGCCACGCTAAGCCAACTCAACAAAAACAAAAACAACTCAACAACAAAAATAAAGGAACTTAAATAACTAGTAAGATCGGGAATTTGTCAACATCTGCTTTTGTAACAACAAAGAAAGTCGAGTGGGAGGCGCACCCATCGCGGCACTGAGCAACTACGTCATCTTAGCACTGAAGTGGCTTTTAAGGACAAAGCTCTTCTATTCTCATTAGAAAGATGGCGTAGATGCAGAAATCATAGGAGAATTCTGGGCGAGAACGGAATTCCGTTTTCTCTCTTCCTTCAAGAATTTCATCATGTTTTTGAAAGGATGCCTGGTCAGAGCAAATTTCATAAGATTTTTGTGGTTCACAACACAAACATCAAGCTCAGTCTTATTTGATCCGCATTTTGGGTGAGAAGAGACCTTGTTGCACTAAACATACATTGCATAGCCCAAGCGTAACGTTTCAGTAAGACTGCTCATGGAGCAAGCGCCTCTGCTAGAATGGTGCGCGGAAGAAATCCTGTGCTGAGATCTAACTCTCATAGAGCACTAATCTGAATCCAATGAACTGTTGCATGCTAATATTGTTGAAGGGCAAATTAAGTGCTACATTACTGCTACATTATACAGAAGTTTGAGCTCGTTCCATAGAGCCGAGGCGAAGCTTTGGAAGGATGCATACAAGAAATACCACCGTGCCGCGATGGGTGCGCCTCCCACTCGACTTTGAGCTGCTACAAAAGCAAATGTTGACAAATTCCCGATCTCATAGGTTATTTAAGTTGCTATTGAGTTAGCCTAGTGTGGCCATAGACGTCATGCCATTACGTTGAATTCCGCTGCTGTAGTGATACTAAATATGGTGTGTAAGAACTTGTGGCGCACCCTGAACAGGAACATTCACCATCTAAAGTTGATTATTGCTTGTTTATGAGTAATAACATATAGGGTATAGACATTTTCGTTCAAAAGCACTCTAGTAAAGTGAAATTCACTTCAAGTGAAAATACGTTTCTTTGTTTAAGACAGTCTTTCAACAAGGTAGCACTCATGGAAATCTTGGTTTCGGAGATAGCGCTGTTTCCCGGGGTCTTTATGGGACCTAGAACTGATAGCTAGAATAGCGTGAAACGCGCGATGCCACAACAAGGAGATGCTCCCTCCTATGCGTCTTAACGTCCGTGGATCCCATCCCGCGGACTAGAGGCGCGTGTGCGCAAGACCGTATATGGAAGTTCGCGAAAAAACGACCGCGTTCACATTGAAATGAGCGTTCAAGGCAATATCTTCTCAGGTAATTGGGGATTCTTCCTGTTCTACTTATTGTAGTTGTTGCCTTTATTCTATAGCAATTGGTTACGTGACTCATTTCAGAATTGAAAAATTCCAAGGGCTTTAGAACCTTATTAGTTCTGCTCACGTTTCGATGTTAGGTGTTTCGGATTCTCCTAGGCAAGTAATGATGGGAGGGCCATAATCTAGTAGCGCTTAGGAGACCACACCTCCGCTGTAGTTCAAGCCGCAAGAAAACTTGAGATATTTCCCAAATCTTCTCTATTTTTCAAGTCTGAGTTAATTCGTTGAGATCATTTTAACACTGTTTAAGTTCGCCTAGCTGTGCTTCCGTCATTTTAGCGGATTGGACATTGATCTAACTAAAAACTTTCTTCCTTCGATGTTCGAAAAAAATTGATAAAATTTGCACAGGTCTTTGAGAAAGAATTGAGGACTGCCTCATTTAAAAAATTTCTGTGCTATAGTAAAATGTTTTTGGCTTCTAATAAATGTATTAATGCTAGTTATAAAATGGGAAAGGCCTAGTCTAAGGGTAATGCTGAATTTGGGAACGAAGATGGAGGAGAAAACACGAACAGGCAATACTCGCAAAAGTAATAAGTCTTGCGAGTACTAAATTCAAGGTAAAACGTCCAAGACTTTTGAGAGGCGACAAAGAGAAAAGCCCAATCACCGTATTCCTTCGATAAAAGGAAAACAAAAACCAAGAGCACAATGGTGATCGCTGCTGGATTGGTGGCAATATTTATAGGGTCGAGTTTTTGTATGTCTAATGGATTCTCTCGGAGGGCAATCGGGAACTGCTGAACAGCACAGGTTTTTCGACGCCATTCCCCAACTGGATTCTCCTTGTTTCTGAGACGGTTGCGGCTGTGAAAAAACATACGGTTTGACGAAACCAGCATGAAAAACTACATCACTTACATCATAGAATATTTCCAAGTGGAAAATGTCTTCCAAGTATACTGAAGTGCCGGTGGTCATTGTATTCATGTTCCTATTCAGCATATTTGGCTTAGTCATACCCTTCCTTGAAAACTTTCCAACACCATGATTTGCAAATCGCTTGCCATCTTTGCAAAAAATTGGGTGTGACCGCAAAGAAATTTATTGCTCTTCTAGTGCTAAGAATGGTTTTGTAAAAGTATGACTGAAATGACTCCCGACTATGACACGGCGTGCAATTATCATAAAAACTATAGATCATTAAAAGATCATCATTGTGATCAATCAAACTCTACCTTCTTGTTATTGTTTTTATTGCACTCTGGACCTTTGCAGTATTTGTTTCCCTTACCCCTCCTGCTATTGCTGTTGCTTCAGGACTGAAGCACTAGTTAACTGTTAAAGACAAAAAATTCTCACCTTTCTATTACCACTTATCCGTATTATATTGTGTTAATATAAGATTCACTCCACTACTATGTTCAGAACAACTACTTCTGCTACGATCTTTCCATTGAACCATCTAAGGTGTAAATGATAGAAATTCACGAAGTTCTCCATATATTCTTTCTATTCTTGAGTTATTCTGTTTCCTTTTGGAAGTGATGAAATCAGATCTTTCCAAAAACATCCGCTTACTGCCAGCATTGCATTCTGAATCGCCGTTGCTGCTCCTCATCATCAAAGTCACAAGTCACAATTGTTCCTACAGCGCCCGCGGTACGTACCACTCCAAAGAGGTTCTTGAGATATAGAACCCGCCACGGAGCATCCTTGCTAGGTAGTCGCACAACTGATTACTGCTAACGTAAAAAGATAATAATGCTTGTCAGCATGACGTAGCAAGACATGGGTGTTTTAACAATTACTGAGAAGACATCATACATTTTCTTGCACGCACCTAGAACTTTCCTCGCTCATATTTCCTTTTCGTCTTGTAAACTGTTATCGGCATCACGCACATCATCTGTGACGTAATAAATAAATAAAATAGGGACCGACCGGTTTATGTCTTCACTGCTCGTTCAAAGCAATACATAACTAAATATTCTGGGGCAATCGGGGCACGTTGGTGGATCGAATAGGAGTGAAGAGATGCGCATTTTAAAGTTAGCTAAAGGAAGTGAAAAAAACAAGTGACATTAGCATCCGCTAGCACACCGGGATCTAAGGGGGATGGATCGAACATTTAATGCTGAAACTGAGCGAAAATTGGAAGATAGAGACGTTGTTCTCTACAGATTGAAGTTGAAGGCATAGATGTCCATGAGTTCGCCGCAGAAGGGGAATTAAACGCCGTACTCTGAGCTTTCTACTATATTTATAATGCCGAGTACCGTGAGCAGTCCGGCTGCTGATTGGTTCTCCTACGCTATGCCCTACCCATTTTCATGTCGATATCACTAGCATACTTA
This sequence comes from Ancylostoma caninum, assembly GCA_037903475.1. Classification (NCBI taxonomy): domain Eukaryota; kingdom Metazoa; phylum Nematoda; class Chromadorea; order Rhabditida; family Ancylostomatidae; genus Ancylostoma; species Ancylostoma caninum. Next base: position 515,841 of record JBAJFG010000362.1, read on the forward strand.
GGAGCAAATAATAAATAAACATAAGATATGTATATCCTCACTAGAAAATTCAATTCAGAATAAGTCGAGAGTTTCGAAATAGAAAGCAATACAATTTTCGAGGGATGGTAGGTAGGGATCAAAGGCTATATCTTTTTCGAACAACTAACGTAATTATTTATATTGAATCGGGCCCAAATTAATAATTGAGAAAATCAATTTATCCGATTTTCACTCTATCCTAAGTGCAATCACTAGCAGGTGATCACTAATCGAGTTTGTTTCACTGTTCTGTTTTGCTAGTCATCTTCAACTTTGGCATAATTTTCCGAACAGTTATGTACATCGTTCATTACGTCGAAATTTCAAGAGATACTTCCGCGTTTTTCACGCAATGACATTTCACCACTTTTTGTTTAGAGAATAGATTGATTCTTGCATTTTGCTAGAAGTGAAGGCCATGATGCGTCGTCAGAGAAGGTCGTGATGCGAATAATCTCGGCATCTGAAGTTAACTCTCATCGAAATGTTCAAGCCTGTCCTTCTCCAATGCGTGATGCCCTGGCCGAATCGGGAGGTAATTGGAATGCTCAAGATTAGAGCAAAAGAAATGATGTGGCAGTAATTCCCAGTGCGGAATTCGACGAAAATATATACATATAATCGACCTAAAGGGACTCAGATCATTTATCCAAGTCTAGAATGGCGCCCATTACCCCTGTTTGAACCCCATTAAGAATAAGGTTAATTCTGAAGCGAAGCATGGATTCCAATCGCTAAGGCGTTTTGGAAAGAAGCATGATAACGCGCACTATTTTTGCATCAACCTCACGTGTATTCAGTAGAATCTTACGTATATGGTGCAAACCTGAAACAGCAGGATCGACATCATTCGGTGTGCAAGAGAACGCTCTTGCAAGAAATGTGCAGGCACCGCCAGATTCTGAGCGACATTCCACAAAGGAGAACAAAGTAGTCGGCTCTGATTAGTACCTGTTTGCAACGACCCGCGTCTTAGTGGAACGGGACTTCGTCAAACTCAGAATTACATCCCGAGGAGCCTTGGAAACGTAGTTATTGTTGCCAGGGATTCACAAATTAGAAATCGACTATTAAGCTCGATTTTAAGCGATTTGATGCCTCCGAAGAGACGCTTGGAAACGCACATTATTTTCGAATCAACCATTTTCCACCTCCATTTTTGCATGATTCTGTGCACTAAGGCTCTGAGGGCATGGAAGTTGCAATGGAATCTTGGATTGTGCATGTCACGTGCACTGGGTAGAAGCAGCAGACTAGAGAGAGCATTTGTGAAGAAGAAAGAGAAATCATCGAGCGGTTCTCTAGAAAATAATTTTTATCTCCAAGATGTTCTAAATTACATACTGCCTGATTGTGGGATAGATAGGGGAGAGGTACATGTCAGTGCGCAGTATAGAAAAGATGCTAGAAATGGATCTTTGTGAGCTTGCACGAGTATCCAGTAGGGGAGAACATATCGCCAGAATCCATAGTGGTGAGCATGTAGAGAAGCGAGTCCACCGGTCTGAGAGAAGAGCGCTGGCATTTAACAAAGCGAAGGAAGTCAGCGGATGGATCTACTGATGGTGTAGGGGTGCACCGGCCCACAGCCAGTAGTGAAAGAACGGTCAGGCTAATGCACAGTAATTTCGTCGCATCATGCGTGCTAGTCTCAGTAACTTCTATTGACCGAACAGCTATTATTTTCTCCTTTTTTCATCTCATTTATACTAGTCGTTTGATCGTACGGTAAAATGCGCGGCAATGGTTTTTGCCCTCTGCTTCTTCATGTTCGTCAGCTATTTGTTCTAGTACGCTTCGCTCTCTATTCTCATTCGCCGACAAAGTTCCTGACTAAACCACACGTAGCAATCGAATACTTCAGAGTTTGACATCACAGTTTTGCAGGTCGAAGTCACAAATTATAGATCATCTCGACATCGGTAGTGTATTGCTAGCTGGTGAAAAACAAAACATATTGCTCCATATCAAAACAGTAAAACCTTCGCGTTTCAGAACAGGAAACAGGAAAGTCGACCACAAACGTGCTGCTGAATTTCCACTAACTAAGGGACAATTATTTGTCCTAAAATACCAAAATATCACTAACACTTCTAAAATACGTTGCCTGCGATTACTTAACCAGGAAAAGAACCTGTTTCTTTTTTTTTTCAACAAGGTTGATTTCATTCCAAACCATAGTGTGACCCGACGATAGTCGTGTTCGACTTTGTGAAGAAAAAAAAGAGAAGAAAATAGCTCACTAATTTCCTCGGAGAAACTTTTGAGGCGATGCGGCGGATAAGCAGTAACAAGCTCGGTTCTCGTATCTTTCATATAGCTTTGATCACATCTGATCATCGTCATGTCAGCATCAGCGAAAATACTGTACATCCACTTTAGACGTAGAGTAAAGCCAAGCATGAACTTTCCAGCTTTTGTAGAAGAGACGCGCAGGAAATATGTCCATCTGTATATATAAAAGCTAACGTTTGTGTGTGTATGTGTATGTATGTGTGTATCTTCGGAATAAAAATCGCGGAGGATGAAGCGATCTGGGCCAAATTTTCCGTGTAGGTCCTTCAGGGGCCGGTGGAGGTTATAGGCTACTTTTCGATCCAGAATATCGATTGGCTCATCGAATATATCGATTTTATAGATTTTTCATTATATTTGTTCAATGGGTCGCTGAGACATGTCTACTGGGATTCTCCAATATGATGGACACGAATATGACAACCATTTTGAACCAAGATATTGATTTATCGACTTTATTGATTTTTCATCATATTTGCTCAGGGGTCGGTGAGGACATGTCTGCCAGGGTTTTCCGACACGCTGAGCACGGTTATGACAACCATTTTGAACGAAAATATTGATTCATCGAGTTTTTTGATTTTTCATACCTTTTGTGCAGAAGTCGGTAAGGGCATGTCCACTGGGGTTCTCCAATACGCTGAACACGAATATGACAAGTGTTTGCAAATGCCTGTCTATCGAGTTATCGATTTCACTGATTTTTAGCACTTTTTGGCGGGGTCGTTGAAAACACTTCTGAGGATCACACTGCACGAGAATATCGATTTATTGATTTCTCCGGTTTTGCACAAGGATGGGTAGGAACACGCCTGTTGGAGTTCCTGAGCACCCAGAACACCAACATGACAAGCGCTTTCCATGAAGTTATTGCCCAAATTACTTCATCAACTATTTGCGAATGGTATGGTAAAAAAGGGTCTGTTGCTTGTATTTGTTAACTCACTGATCACGAAAATATTGCCTTCACAGTGTGAAATAGCCGCGGCTGTAAAACACCCAAGCGAAGCCGGTTATGCCGACTAGTTAGCGATATGGAAAACGCCAACGTGCTACACGCATGGTTATTCTCAGTGTATTTCAGAAGACTTCATTTGTATAACACCAAAATATAACGTTTGAAATTCTCGACTGTTTTCAATATTCAATATCCTGCCGGGCATTAAGGTGGTACCAGGCGTCATCTCACGTTTTTTTTCGACAGTATGATAGGCATTTCGCATTTGTTAGCTTCGATTTTTGGCTCACTAATGTTTTTTTCTTCATTTCTTCTCCACTTATCGCTAATCACCATTATACGTATGTACCTGTATAACAAAGTATCCAACTGCTTCTTCCACTCGTCTTTCCCCCGACCTTAGAATTCTCAACGGGGCAGATTCTCACCTCATCACTAGACTGTTCATTACCACTTGTCATGATCCAATACGTTGAACTGAATTAAGTGCAGTCGTCTTTAGTATTAGTTAACTTTCTATGTTTTTCACTACATTTAATCTGATCTTTGCGCATCCTCTAATCTTTTTTTTCAGTTGTTTCTTCAATTGATCTCAAAAGTGTTGGCTAATCGTTCGAGAACCGTCAAGGTTGGTGAAGGTGTCCTGCCTTGAGGTCCCCTCCAGACCGTCCGCAAAAGGAGCCTGGTGAATTCGTTGGCCTTGAGTCAGGTGGGTCAGCCTAGCCTTGGTTGCTCTAGACTCAACAAGATGCGCCCGTGTTTTGGGAGCGGAATCTCAGTAGAGACTCGTTCGCCTTCCATTGAGGAACAACGGGCTTTCCGTCATGCATTGGGGTCACATGAATACTTGTTAGGCTTGTAGGCGGCGGTCATTTTCTTTGCCATCCACTTGCCTTGCTTCGGAGCACCCTTGAGTGCATCGAAATAAATAAAGATATAAATATGTAAGCAAATAAACATATGCACATATATGTGTACATATTAAACTTTATTGTACTATCTCGTTCTTCATGCTGGACAGCCGTTTGCCTATGTACATGTCTTACACTTCCAGCCTGAATCGCTAACTAAACAAGCCAATTGTGGTTTGTTGACAGATTATTCCATAGATAACTTAAATTTGGGAGAAGCAGGACCTGAAGCTTGGTTATCCATAACCTGGGCCCATAGCAAACCGCCCTAAAATTAAGGTGAACTCAACTGGAAGGCCAGTTCGGAGTGTAGTTAGGTGAGCTGAATGTTGGCTGATTTGTCAAGATATGAAGCTGAACTACGAGTTGATAGTAATGTAAACGAATGTGGAAGGTAGGCTCAGAGACAACGGAGAGGAACCGAACACAGCGGCGATGTGAAGTCAACGAAATCAGCATAGCATTCTACACAGATTTGTATCCCACTGCTTAGCGGGAGGATTTCTGGCACGATTTGGTTTTTCCATTACATGGCGCTGTCGCACCGTTTTCGCAGCAGCCCCCAGGAGTGGAAAAAAATGTCGCAGAACTAGGAAATCCAGGATCTCCTTGAGCAAATATTGATGCTCGCATCAAGTGGCTTCATTTTGGAAAACTCATCCTACCGCTCAAGGCGGCAGTGAGTGGTCGGACGAAGAATTACCACGGGCTCTGGTTTCGCTTTGTTATCCGCTCACAAATTCTAGTCTTGGTCGAAAAGGTCAACGGTGAAGTCACCAGGCAAAACATGTCACTCCGGTTCAGTAAGCTGGTGCAGTCTCTGAACCCAAAGACGGGTTTACGAGCTGTTTTGAGACAGTTTACGTTCACCGCTAGAATCAGCTTTCGGGCAGATCCAGTATCTGATGGCACGTCAAGACATGAGAACTAGGCGGAACTTCGCAATAGACAGCCTAGTCGACTGTCGTGCCCGAAGTCTGCTCTACCCCTCGTTCAGTTTGTACCCGTCATGTGAGCATGTCAACATGAATGAAATACCTATGTATAGAACATAGCAACCCTTACGACACCTTTTCCAAAAATCAGGGCAGCGCGCATGACACCAAATCCAAAACGATGAGAAGGCAAAGCAAGGTGGCGGAGAAAGGAGCTCAGAAACATGAGACACCATCCGAATCCGGTGGAGGACCTAGGACACTACTTACCGGATAGCATAGATTGCGTGTCGGCTTACCGATCAATTTTATCGATTTTCCTCAGTTCAGTTCTAATCCGAATGGGAATGGGCTTACTAGGGCAATCCAGAGCACTGATCACAAATCTGACAACCATTCTGCAGGATGTGGTTACTGATTTATTGATTTTATCGAGTTCCGAGAGCTTTGATGAGGACGTGGCGGAAGCATGCCCACAGGTGTCTACAAGAATCTGGCGGTCACTTTGCATGACGTGGTCATTGATTTATTGACTTAATCGAATTTTTGCGAGTTTTGCCGCGTGCTTGGCAGGACTGAAGCCGCTGTGGTTTCTCACCTCGCTGACCATGAATCTGACCACTATTTTGTACGTTTTAGTGATTCTATCGGTTTTTCTTGTTCTGTTCTGACGTGGTGGAAAGGTGTATATGGGAGCTACCTGGCATGGCGAACAGAATAAAGGTGTGAGCATAGCAAATCCTCAGAAATACATCGACGAAATCAGTGGATCAATGCCTGCTCGCAAAACGTTCTTTAGTCACGCTAACTACATGATCCTTGAGGCCAGTCCGTGCATGGAAAGATATCTTGACGTGAACCACATCACAATAGTTCTCATATCTAATATTTTGAGTTTCAAGCCTACGTCCCAACCATTTTAACGTGCCAATTTCATCATCAAATAACTATTAGAAACACGATCATGAGATTTCCCAAAGACATCACCCTATTTAAAAGCGTTGCATGATTACCAATAAATGTTGTGCCAAACTGTTGACATGACATTTTCTCAGTTTGGAAGTTCGCTGGAGGCTAGCTGCATTTTAGTAAAGGAATGTGAGATATGTACTTCCGGTCTTCATCTGCACTGCAGAGGCAAAGATGTGCATGCACTTGGATATGATCAAAACAGCTTTATTGGAAAACCACACCTATAACCCTCTCCTATTGCGAATATACTTGTGGAGCTAAACGCGAAAAAATAATTGAAGCACTCGATTGAAAAGGAAGTGAAAAGCAATGCAATGTGTCATTTCTTGAGCACAAATCAGTGGGGAATTTAGTCAACCTGTTTCTTGTGATTTTTAACCGTTACTAAGTAAAAAACAAGAGGAATTTCACCCAACCACCCTAATGACTCAACTAAAACCCGTGTGATGTCGCAGTTCATCAGATAGGATTTTTTATTAATAAATAATGTATGCTTATGTACTATATTGTGTGCACTTCCTAGGAAGTCCCTCCCTTTTGAGTAAAAAAAAAGATGAAGCATTCAATACAAATGTTTTTATTCCCAGTACGTACATATACCTTGCTCTCGCATGAAGATGCTGATCCAACCTTGAGCTGTTTAGAACAGTTTCAGTCCCACATTTTGTTCTCAACTTCTTTACATTTAGCCATTACAACATTCACCGCTAAATAAGTTACTTAACGAACAAATAAATGGGAAAGCAAACAAGCAAGTACATAGTGGTAACAAAATTATTGTATTTCCTGGAGATGATGAGTTTTTCCTCTTTTTTTCAAGTTTCATTCAGTGTGGGAAATGTCACTTTCATTCCGGTTGTTGCGAGAGAAGCATCAGTCTTCGTAAAAAGGACGCTACACTGCGATTTTATTACTGGCCATCAATCACAGTTGCTTATTGTCATCGCAGTTCTGTTTTTTCTTGTGTCGTTTTCATCGTTTTACACTGTAAAATTTACCGCCTTCGCTAATTTGTTTTGTGTTCCAGAAATGATGTAATATTCCTGCACATGAACATAAATATGGAGGTTCCACCACACTATGGAACATTACACAACTAAAGGGAGTCATCATGAGACAATATAGTATCTGCTATCTGTACCTACAAAACCTCAGGGAATTTCTCCGCTTGAACTCCATGTTCTTCGCTCCTTGAACCCGGGCATGATCCACTACGTAATTGGTGGACTTACATACAGTGCTCTGGCAGAGAGTTTACTAGGTATCTATGAATAGGCGTGGAACGCCCTTCCAACACAACGCCTATATCAAATGCTTGGAAGTGACGTTGCCTTTTTTACACGTTCGAATTACAGATCCACTGTAATCATCAACCGGACTACCATGTACGGCACTATGTGACATTCACACATCAGCAGTGAGTGCTGACATCGGTGCCGTCATCTCTTCTATCAAAAAACTGTGGAGTCGAAAATTGTTTTTGCGTCTAATGCTTGAGAGATTGGGTTTGAGCTTGGCAAGATGCCAGTATCCGAAGCTAGAGTGGGTGAAATGTTCTAGCCCAGCTCAGAAAGAGAAAAAAAAACACTTCAGGACCATGATAAAGACGTCGGACCATGATAAAGACGTCGCCAAAACATCAGGCCGTTTCATAAATACATATTAGGTTGAGAAATTTTAAATGTTTTCTCCATCCGTTTTACTTTCCTCCACACAGCCCATTTTTGGTATAGCTCGTGTCTTCACATGAAAAAGCATTTCATAACGCTTCAGAAGGTACCCGGATCGTTCAGTACTCTCCGATTCCTTACTTCTGAGAAGAATTGATGCTACACCTACTCATTGCTGACTCATTAGTGCGCGAGCTCCCACTGATCAAATCCTTCTGGCCTAAAGGGACTCAATGTAAAGATTTGCAACGTCATCGGAGCCTTTATAATGTCAAATAACAGAATGGTCTCCCTTGAACATGCAGACAAAAAATATAGTACGTAGTTCAGCAACGGTGAGCAGCCTATTCTGACTCCAAAACCAGATAGTCACGAATAGAAAATGATATTGTGTTTGAAGTAAAATATGAAAGGATCGTCCTACTCAGTGATGATGGGTCCTGGCCAGAAGCTCACTGCAATTCCCTTCCACAGTATTTATACCCCTCGAAGTAGGCACCCCATCGTCAGATTGTCGAAACTTACCCACGACATGGCTCCAACCATACGTCGCGGAAGTGACTCAGTAGAAAGCAAAGCAGTAGGGAATGGAATCCTTCTCTCAGTCGTCGTATAGGCCAATATTTTCATATCCAGAACACCACATTTTCGTGTCAATACAGCGTTACTTGGCTGAGAAAAAGTTTGGAGACAGTGGTGTGTGGAAAGAAGAGCACGATCAAGGCGCGACCACGCCGAAGAGGCCACAATTTGACCAACGTATGGATTGAGAAGGCGGACGAGATTCCACGGCAGTCGAGGTTGAGCTTCGCCAGTGGACGGCGGAAACCTCCTGCATCGTGGCCTGTGTGGGTTTTTTTCTTTCTTTTTTTGTTGTTGCTGGTTGCCTCGAATTTGAGGCGTTCTTATTTTCCGTTAATAAATTTTTTTTCGATCTCATGTCCCTCGTCATTTCGTTGCGGTGAAGCCGAAGTGGCTATCTATCGTAGATGAAGTCAAAATTAGGGTCACTTGCTACTGCGTCTAACAGGGTAGCGAATTCCTCAAAGAGAACGCTGGTTTCTTTCTCCATTTCACAGATTCCAGTTCTGTAATGTGCTCCGTTCAGTGCTTTTGTACGTTCGATGGCAAGGCCGGAATCGAAATTGACATCTGAATTTAGCCACGTTGAAAGCATAGAAAAGCCTGCTCTTATACAAAGCAATATATCTGAAATGCAACTTGAAGGAGCTGTTTTCGGCTGGGCCCTTGCCATTATTGGAGGAAGTGCTGTACTATCCCAGTGCAACCAGCGCAACTTGAACCATGGTGAAATTTTGACTTACTTTTGTTTGATTTTGACGATGCAACGTCGGAGTATTGCTGTTGTTGTCCATAACCACAGGATGGTGTTGACATTTTTTTACTACAGATTTCCTGTGAATTCAACCTATTTTCCAGCAGACTTGCCCACATTTTCTCGAGCATTTTGAACGGAGTTTCGCAGGAATTCAGAAGGAGACCGCCGGTGCAAAAATCACCAGAGTTAAAGGCACAATTCTTTATTCGCAGGCGGTCTCCACATGGATAAGTCGAATGCGGAAGTCCCAGACGTGAAAGGGAACATAAGCAAGGTGGCGAGGCGATCAATAGCTTGACATCACCACTTCATTTTACCGTTTAACATCTACTTACATGCGGATAAGCGCATCTGTATGATAAAAAGGCAGTAATAATGACTGGAATGCAAAGAGATCCATTAGAAGGCAGGTCATAATTAAAATCAAAATATGCATGTAGTATAAACATAGTCTAGGTTTAGCATGTTTTCGAGAAGATAGTTTCGAGAAAACAGGCGATGAGCTCCGATTGGAAGCGATGCAGGCCATGTAACATGGTGATTGATTGTATCGTCTCTATCATCGTTATCTCTTGCATTTGTTCGTTTCGATTTATTTTGAGCTGGAGAAATCTGAGAGTGCTCTAAAGTGAAGTCTGTGTCAACATGAATTATCATAAAACAGAAGGTTCACGATAACTCCCAAAACGTCTAGTTTCCACACTATGAAATTCTTATGACTAGTATGGAAGTTCGGCGTCTACCAGACAGCCAGAATGGTAACATATACTATGAGAGATGATGCCGCGATTGCCTACAACTCTCACAATCATGCGTTCATTTCTGCATGAAAAGCTTGTTGGGAGCAAGGGTTCGTCATTGAGAAAGTGTGAAACAGCTATTCGGATCTTCCCATTCTATACCGCTGAATCTTCACCTGATGAAAATTCTGAAGAATACGGTTCATCAGACAAAACCAACACTCTTGCTGAGAGATGCTACTGTGCCTGCAATTCCATACCCATGCATGTCATAGCCGATGTTGATGTCTGTTGCTCAGAGCGAAGGCCATTCAGACAATGTGTTGTTGCCAAAGACGGTCATTTCAACATCATCCCTTCAAAACTAACCTACATATATGAGACCAAAAAGGTTCATTCTTGTGAGCATTTGAGCAGTAGAAACATCATTTTGGGGCATTGTGTATTCAGTCGCTATTCACTCTGCATTTATAGGAATGGGCAGCTGGCCTAATAATGTGCTATTCCGGAAAATGAGTTCCTCCTCACGACTATTGAGAACTTCTTCCTACAAGGGGCATTTGTGAGTATAAATCTCATTCACTTCTTGCTTACATTCCCTTGGAAAAACTGCATCATATCAACGTAGAAACGTTTAAAAACAAAGCATTCTTCCCATAAGGATTTATTTCAGAACGACATGTTGTTATGGCAGAATTATCTACACGTACGACTGCGTTTCACGCATCCTTTTGGTCCGCGTTTGTATCCAGGTTTGCATTGACAGACGTCGACAATACATTGAAGAGTACAGAAAGGGGGATTTGGCTTATTACACTTCGGCTCACAAGCTGTTCCGCAATCAGTCCAATACTCGTTGCGTGGACATCTTCGTACTGAATGGGGTGAAGTTTAGAACTCTTGTTTGAGCGTGTTGTAACACGGCAAAAAACGAATGGTGTGTGGTTTCTACTAATAATGTATTCGGAATATTTTCCACAGCACTGTCAACATGTCTCCTGTTTGCGAGCATTTTGAGAAGTCCCAATGGGAAGGGAGAACGAATTAATACTGTATGGCGGGAAGAGATGCTTCGTTGCACTGTTCAATCATCTTTTTTCCAATGAAAAGATCAATGTGACACACCGAAAATTGGAAACAGTGCCAAAATGTGCGACTTGTAGATTATTAGATTATCTCGAATGTTGTCGTCTCACAAAAGCTTACACCATGTCTTTTTTCAACGTAATTATCAAACCAGTGCTCTCATTGATGCAGCCACATCAAGTTTACAGTGGACGTCAATAACGTTGGTGGCCTCGAGAAGGACGTCGCGCAATCGCTCCGCGTGCCGTAACAGATGTTTCTGCTGCTGTTATGCTAATTCTACCAGCTTTTCTACCCGATTTCAAGAATTTTCCACTAAATTGGGAAGAAAAGGGCCTAGAAATAGCATTCCGGCGGGCGACGACACCGATCCTGACGCTCGCGGAACGGTCGCGCCGCGTCCTTCTCGAGGCTGCAGATGGGCCACCGCCATTGCCGTTCTCTATATGAATGTCACCTTCTTTAGAGCCCGAAAGGGTGAAGTCGGACGAATCTGTATCTTCCTTGCAGACAAAATCCTAAGTCCTCTTTTCTTGGCAAGGAGCATAGGTGAAAAGCCGTACTCAAATCCACTGAGTGGATAATAGGGCACATTCAGCACAGCGAGCTAGAGTAGTAGAGTATATGCTTTGTACAGATCGGAAGAGCAGCTTTGAGTGTGGTAGAGATTTGCGTGATCGGGAAACATTCTTCTTTGCGGTTCATCTTTTGAAGAAGAAGTTCGTTCAACTTTGTGTACCTACATGAATAAGAAAAACCTAATTTCCCACAATGCCGAGGTTCATGGAAAGTTGGGCATGGTGATAAACTTGGTGCTTATTATCAGCAGATAGAAGAAAATAACCAAGGATGAAATCACTTATTACCTGCAAAGGAGGTGATGGATAGAAATGCGAGGAGGAGGAGGTGGCGGATCTGAATTTTCAGTTGGTTTTCACATTCTTTAACAAATGATGGAGCATCTTGGTTGTCTTCCCTTAACTGACAATAAGCTAGTACGTTAAGAAGCTTTGCAATTTGCTGAATTTGCTCTCATTTCAAGTCAGAGTAGGAAGCCAAGGTATAAGCTGCAGCTCAGATCTGGGTATACATCCTGAGTTGCTCGTAGAGCCAACCGATTGCCGACAAACGCAGACAGACATTCGAACATTCGAATATTTGTGAGGTGTTAACGATCATAGCTTACCATTACGGAAGCGCTGGGTGTTGCGACCTGTGTTTCTACAGTAGTCTCGCGCTGATCCTTTTATGCAGCCCTTCGTGATGTGTTCACCGAACACTGCGAAATTTGCGATTAGTGGGTCGTTAGAAGTACCAGCTAAAAAGAGCTCGTTTGCTCAACAGTCAACAGTCTCCTTAACATATTAGCTTTTGGAGGTTAGGCTAAACATTACTCATCCAGACCCGTTTTCCAAAATTATGCGGGAAAGTGAGGTCCGTTGCCACAATCTTTTCTGAGAGAAATTTTTCATCGGAGTTGCTGTGTTGTTTTGTTGCTGATGAGGCATCTTCCTTTCGGCACAAGGCTCAGCAGAACCTCCTTTTAATTTTGAGAACTAAAAAAACAACTTCAATAGCTGCATTTGATGAAATACGGCGAGCTGATTGTTTTTTGATGTGTTAGAGGAGTATTCTTTTTTCGGATCTCATCCAGTGCACTGAAAGAGTTCGTCCTCGTTTTTCTTTTTCTTTTCTTAGCAGCGACCTCCAAAGCCAAGCAATGAAAAACTATGCTAATGGATGAAAGTTTCCCTAACATGTTAATTAAATCAGTAATTATTGAGAAGGCCAATTCGCTTATTTTATTAGCAGGTTCGCACGAGAATGGCGTACTTTGTGGTTCATGCCTTTCTCATCAAATATTCAAACACGAGTTTTCAAATTCGAGCACGTCTAATGAAATAAAACAAAGCTTTCCAAAGCATCTCTCTATCGAAGGATGAGTAACACCTACAGATCCATTTATTTTTTCAAAACATTGTAAATGTGTGCACAATGAAGGACAGAAAACATCCGCACAACCATATAACGCGGACGTTCATCAAGGGCACCAGAAGATCAAGAGGGTTAGTTCGCCATATTAGACGATATGAAAAAACTGAAAAATACCAGAATAAAATTCATCAGTTTCCACCGGTTCTGCATCAAAACACTTCAGAGAGAAGAGTACGTTCTGCGAACGGTGGAATATGCTCAGAAAGTCCAACTCGAGATGTTTGATCGAAATCAAGTGCTACGCCTCACAGGCTGTTATTCCAGCACCTTTATTGAGTCAGACGTTTCGACAGTTCGTAGTCTTCAGAGGTCTGGAAGTGGCTCAAATTTACTTTAACCTGTAATTTATCCGATCAAACACTGCCTCTCCCATTGCATTCAACTTGTGTTAGCGAGATCATCGCGAGGTCCACTGTAGAAGATGACATTTACCAGGTGCTCCACGAATCTAGCGGAGACGGGCTTTCATTTCAAGTTCTAAGAAAACAGTAGCCTGCAGCTGATGGACTAACGCGGATTACTAGACCACACTAGTTAGGCAGAAGTGATCTACAGAGGTTTTTTGTACGGGTGACCTTTCAAAAATTATTTGTTATACGTTATAAATAATTATCAATATCAATAAACATTGATCCCAAATTTAAACCTTTCTAATCTCCATAAATCACTTCTGCCTAACCAGTATGGTCCAGTGATCAGCCTTAGCCCACCAACTGTGTTACAACTTAAAGCGGAAACCCATCTCTGCTAGCGTTGTGGAGCACCTGGTAAGTGTCATCTCCTACGGAGGATCTCACAGTGACCTCACTAGAACGAGTTGAATGCACTGGGAGAGGAAGTGTTCAATCGGATAAATTGTAAATTCAAGCAAAGCTGAACCATTCCAAGTCTCTGCGAACGATTCAAACACTTTCACCGGGCAGGCTGACAGCAGTTGTGAGGTACCGAGCAGGCCCCGGCCTTTACTTTTTCGGCACCGGGCTAGTGGTTTAAATGATACCGCTCAAGCCGACAACATAATCCTAGCACCGGGCAAGCCGACGAGCTAATTTACAAGTGATAATCATTAACAATAACAGGAAATTTTCAATTCATAACATTATTTTCGTTCTTCACCTTCCACCTTACGGTGTGCAACGCCTGCTGTAACATATTCGGCAGCATTACAAAACGTAGGTTTTAAGTTCGTTTAACCATGGTGTTCTTTGCGTTATAATGGTAAAGTGTCGACTTTCTTTATGTTAGTGCATGTTTGCTCTATAAGATGAAATGTGTTTTAAGGATAGTTCCATCCCGACTATAACTCAGACCTGCTGGCAGTAGTAGTTTTATTATAAATCTAGAAAAAACCATGACTAACTAAGATCGGTGAAGATCAAGCTCAGAAGAGATTTTGTGTGTTCACAGTAAGTTCACAAAAGCTATAATAGTATCCGAAGCTTTTTCAGGAATCGCAGCAGTTATTTAAGAATGTTCTTCTGTAGATCGCTAGTAGCGACAGAAGCAGGCCAAAAGTACACTGAGAATTTGATGATGAAAGTTTCCCGAAGAAATTTCAAACAGAAAGGTGTTTTAGCGACTGCCTCCAGTAATTTTTTTCCGCATATTTGAGATTTTACGTCAATTTTTGTTGTAAGATTTGTAAAGGAGTGCAGCAATAACAAACGGCAGTGCTTGAGAAACGATGTTTGTTGTTATTTTTGCTTAAAACAGAGTTTTAATGTGTGGATGAGAATTCCCGACGTGCACTGGACTGTTTCCCGGGCAGGCCGGCTATTCATTACCGGGCAAACCGGGGTATATCAAGCCCCATTCATAACACCGGGCAGGCCGACTAAGGTGCTGTGGCCTTCCCAGTATTTGAATGCGGCCGACCCGGTGAAAGTGCCTGAGTTTGAAGGGAGGAGGATGTATCTCGAATATGAGAAGTAAGATGAAAAGTGATCTTGTTAAGCTTCGAAGATAGCGACTGTCAAACTGACCGCTCATGAAATCAGACATTTCATACGTGACGACCTAACAGCTAAATAATATAGGTAGCAGTGATGCATTTGCGGAACTCATGCCCCAGAAAACTGTGTAATTTCGCTTCTAAATGAATGGTTGTGGTTTATTCGGTCAGCTCAATTGGTGGCCATGAAAGCACGACGCTTTTTCGGTGCCGGCTTCGATTTACATAGACAATACAAAAAAAAACGACACAAGTTGCGGGCAGTAGAGGCCGAGCTGACGATTACGATGGGAACGAAGCAACTAAGTCACAAATGTCAACTTATTGAACAAATAGAACGGGCAGGTATTAAAACACTTAGTGATAGAAAAACACAATGAAATCACTAAGGCTCGAAGAAGACGTACGCGTGCGATAAGTCCGCTAGAATCCTAGGCGGTAGTCTTCGGTAGGCTATTAAAGGCCGTATCCACAAGTTCTTCTAAACTAATTGTGCCATCTGGCATCTCTCTTCCACCTTCTATCAGTTATTCAAGGGAAACACACGCAGAATACAATGCCACTTAGGTACCTCACACATGGGGTAGCTTCGACAGATATAATTTACAGTGGACCTTTCTCCGCGCTCGGTCTCTTTCCACCTCAATGCTGTCTCTTATCAGCGGCAATGAAGGAGGAGGCAGTTCGAACTATGCTGTCAATCCCTACGCAAGAGTTTCGATGGCAAAAACTCAGGTTTGATCTAAATTCTTTTCTCAAACAGCCTTTTTGCATTCATTCGAATTTAAGCGGTAATGTGCAGTCAATGTCAGTGCAATCCTTTGAAAACGCAGCGCATTCAATGTTTCCTCATTAGGTGACCAAAATTGACCATTTAAGCGGCCATTCGAGTAGTTATGTTGTTCGCAGTTCCAGCTCAAAGCCATAGTTTTCTTTGTGTATCCACATGCACTTGTGTACGTCTGCAGGTGAAGTTTCTGAAGTTTCCTTGTCCATGTAGCTGACAAACACCCTCTTTAGATTTGTAAATGCCCCGCACTTCTCTGCAAAATTTCTCCTGTACGCCTCGGACTTTGGAACTGCTTCACCCAATGCAACACTTCAATGTTACCGTTTTGTTGAATGCCAAGTATACATTTAGATCGCCTAATTCCCTCCCATGGGAAGCTAAACCTGAAAGATGACACATATTTTGATGATCCTGTCAAAATCTTCAGAATTTCAGATCAGCAGCCACAACCGTTGTTATATGCTACTAGCCGGTACTACATCTCGAAGCTGAAAAGGGCGTTGCTTAAGTGGATTCACCTGAGCAATTTTTTTATGAAGAGCTGAAATTCGTAGCATAATCACATTGCCTTGCCATCGACGACAGTATATTTGCAGTGCTACTACATACTTTTACTACGCGTAGCCTTCGTCCTTGTTTTCTTCTAAATTATCTTCTTGTATTTTATCAAATTTAGAGCAACAGTGAAACTTTCCGGTCGATTCAAAATGCGAAAATATCAAAGCTCATTCCCCTTTATGATAAAGCAATACAAAATATAAAATAACAATGCAACATCGACCCAATCGAATATTGATAAGTATTGATACGATATAAAATAACAGTGCGACATCGACCAGTGCCTGCAGATCAGTGCACATCATTTTTTTTGTCAGCGAAGGTCAGCTTGCTGCCCGTTTCTCGATTACTGGCAATCGGGGCCAATCTTGACACAAGTGCCATTTGTTGCACGCTTATATCCAGTCACACACTCGCAGACATTTTCGATACATTCCTCGGTACAGATATTTTGCTGCGGCTCATTGCATTTAGGCTCGCAAGCCTTCCCGCATTCCGCCGGTTCCTCATTGGGAGGGCAAGAGAGGTCTTCTGAAGAAAGAAAACGCCATTAACATTTTTTCTGACGAAAGAAAACGCCATTCAATTAACATTAACAATAACACATATGAAAGCAGATGAATAGATAGCTGATTTTTCATAGGAATTGGCTTATCCAGGACATTTTCAGACTTTTTCACGTGTACTTTTGCTACATTTCAACAGTTCGAGTGGAAAAAATCTCTTCAAAGATGTTTTTCTCTGTCCATCGTTTTGCTCTCTAGTATCAATTACTAGTCGAACCAAACAAAAAACACAAAACTACACAGACATGTACACATTGTGAAGGAAATAAAAGCTTCCAAATCTGGAATTCTAATGAAGATGATTAGTTGACTGGCTGGCGAAAACTATTAACTAAGATTTCCAAGAAAAGACCAAATACTAGGATTGCTGTCCATCGTTTTGTTCTTTTTTAAGGATTTAACTCCAGATTTATGCCTTAACTTGCTGTACTTGTGTCCAAATTGAATGTTGCCGGAGAAATGTCAGATCTTCAAATGTTCGAATGAGTAATTCATTTCATTTTTTTTCTAGAAGGAAGAAATTCGGTATCCAAAGACACTACTTTTTTGAATTATTCGATCGAGTGACTTGACATTTGAAGAATTCATTCTATTCAGATGTCAAAAAATTTGCGCGCACTTTGCAGAAGTTCGAACATATGCACATGGAGAGAACTACTTATATTTCCAACAATTAAACGCCGACGGTGTTTGAATCATTCGAAAGTTTGAATATAAGAAAAAATAATAGAAGTTTTACAAGTAAACATACTGTTATACTTACCTGCGATGACGATGACGCAGAAAACAGTAAGAAGAACGAGGCTTCCAATCTGAAAAACGGGATAGATGCAGGGACATCTTTCGGGGGTTTCCGCGAAGATAACCCAAGTGCAGCTTGTGCCAGCTGGTGGTTAGTAAGCAACCAGTGAGATGAGGGAATGTGTGTTACTGTGTTCTGCTTAAATGCGTTCTCTTCATTGGGATGGTTCCTTAGAATCTTGTTGTCCTGTGGTTACGGGTGGTATGTACTCTTTAAACTCTTTCTTTTTGTTTGGTGTTTTGAACGAAAACTGCATTAATGCAGGCCGGAGTAAGCATTAGCAGTGGCGCTCTTTATGGAGCCGTGGACAAAAAAGGAAAGATCTTTGTGATGATTCTACGACGGTGGTTCTGGGGCGAATTCCCGAAATTTTCGGAATGAGTCTTGCATTCAGACCCATGACCTTATTCTTCCTGAACTTCAAGGGTTTTGTGCATTTTCAAAAAATTTAACGAAACTCGCTTGAGTTTCGAGCGGAAACCCTGTTAGTTTTGTTATTTTCGCTCAAAATCATGGTAAATTCTGCCTATTTCCGTGCCACAGTTCACAGAATTCTGGCAAAAACGCCCGCCAGTGCAGTACCACCAGAGTTATTAGTACAATTGTTTGAATTTTGATTCATGAGAGCGGAAACTCACACATATAGGTGAATGTGAAGGAGCACCCAACAAATTACACGTTCGAGCATTTGAACACAACTAGCAAAACTCACCATTGCCGCTCTGCGCACCAAAACAATGGTGTATGAACCATTCCCATTTCCCGCCTTTTATGCAGTCTGAGATGTCGTGTTATTTGTCCTTACGGACACAGAGCGTGAAAAATCTATGCTGCATTGAACAAGCTTATCCGGTGATTCATACAGCTATGGTCGCTAAAAAGTTCTGACGCGGAGGAAGGTTTCTCGGGCTTTAACATAAAGTTCTCTATGGCGTTCAATGACTTTTATGGAATAACCAGAAATGGCAGATATATTTACGAAAATCATACATATTTTCTTGAGCGACATTGAAGTGAATGAGACACTTTTGTTCAACCACTTGAAAAAATGAAAAAGAGGAAGGAAGAAAAATGAGCGCGGTAGGAAGGATAGGTTGTGAAGATAAAAGGAAAAAAAAGTTAGGTTCATACACTCAATTTGTTCAAAAAAAAAAGTTTTTATAAGCCTATTGCCTAATTTTTTTTGAAAACTGGAATTTTTATTCAAAGCCGGTCCGCAATGAATTTTTCATGATTTCCTTTTAGAAACCTAAAAGGGATGTGAATGCTTGAATCTAAGAGTAGTATTGCAAAGAGGTGCATACAATTCTTGCCACTAAATCTACCATGTTCAAAGAAAAGTTCGAATATTCGAATCACTCATTCATTCGCTCTTTCAAAGGGAGAAGAAATGCGAACAATTCACTCATTAAAGAATCCAAAATTATGAGAATTGAACAATTCATTCATGCGAGCTCTTTAAACCATATGTTATTCAAACAATACGTTTATTCGCACACCATGAAACTAACGCTGTGTCTGAATGCCTGCCTCCAATCCAACCGAAAGAGAAACACATCCATTAGAGCCTTTTATCCAGCTGGATAGCAAAAGTACTGAGCACAGGCCCTGGTGTTTCTTTCACAGGGATATATCACCCTTTGAGAGGTGAAAGGTAAAAAAGAAAGATAGAGTGCAAAAAATTGTAATGTGTGGATCATTCTCGCCTCTGACCAAGACGAGGTCTACTAAGTGCTGAGTACTTTTGCAATCGGTCATAGTTATTGAAAATCACCAGAAGGGAAAGGAACTAGTAATACAAAAAATTATTTAAATAGATAAAGAAATTGAAAAAATAACAAAAAGGGCTTTACGGGTTGACCTCGTTTTCGGCAACTTATTAATGTCATCCAAAGAAAAACACTAGTGACATTTCTTCTAAGGGAATGCCCCATTCCAATCGACACTGCTCTCCATAAAGACAACTAATATCCGTAGGGGAGATAACCCCTTCCGCACTATTTTTCGGGAAGTAGGAAAACAAATAAGAAATCAGTGTCTCCAATCGTGCAGTGTCACGCGGGATGAGCCATGCTGATTACCCTAATGGTAACCCTCACCCGCTATCGTTTTTCTAGTCAGTTTATCACCGTGGACTGGCTAGGAAAAACGATACCCAGTGAGGGTTACCTCCAAGCATCTCTAGGACGTTGATCAATGGTTAGATTGCTAGAAACAAATGTGGAGAAATGGGAACCGCTACGGAAATTGGCTAGGCTCATCCTACAAAAATAACAAGGATGTGTTTCCATTCTAGTACTTCTAATTGCAACCCTTCGCTTGTCAGTTGCCCGTTTATGATAACAGTCGCGCGTTAATTTATCCCATCACTCCGTCAAGTGGCCTGTCGCGCCGTCGCGCCGGGCAGGTTATGCCATGCAGCGCTCGCGATCTTTGAAGATTCAGTTGATAACACCAAAGGATAATCTCAAATTGATATCACTGATAAACAGGTCAGCGCTGTACATATGAAACGGGTCCGTTTCATTACAGGAACACTATAAATAGATTCTCCGTGTCGTTTCCTCCCCATCTACTGCTTACTGTGGTGACCAAACACCACTGGTTTCCTTCCGGTTAAATTCCAGGCGAATCTCGATTGCCTTCCTCTCGATTACTCATACCACCTAACCCATATCCCTAGATTTACCCGAAATTTGCTCCACGTTATAGTGCTCTCTAAAAATATAGGATATACAGTCGGGTCCGGCAGCCACTGCAAATGGGCGCCGGCGGGTGCTGGCCGGAGCCACCCTCCGGCGCCCCGGTATTAATGAGCTATAAATCACTCGAGCTTGGGAGAAAGCGAAGAAAAATACAATTTTAGTCCATAGTAGACAGAGTGCAGTGGATATGTTAAGGCTATAAAGCAGGGGACCATTTTCACAACTTTCACGTTTTTCATTTTTGTGATTTTCATGGGGAAAGATTTCTGAATACACAATAAGCGAAGCCAACTCTTCCATTTTCTGCTATAGTACACTGCTTCGCGAATACAAAAATGGCCGTTATTCTTCTATAGATGGACACAGTACTTCAGTTATCCCATCTGAATAGTAAAGCTCATCCAATTCGGGATCCTCAGAAATAATTGAAATCCGTATAAATTGTTTCATATCCATTGCGAAGTAGTTCTACCGCTGTCATTTATCTTTCGTGGAGCAGTCCTTTACGGCGGAGTTACTCTCTCCCGGTTTCCCTCAACTTTGAAAAAGTGGTTTTTCACTATTACTTACACTATTACTATTACTTACACTTACACTTATCGTAGTTCATCTTCGAAATTTATGCAAAACGTTGCCGGATGCCTTCCTGGACTACCCGAAGGAGATCACGGGGGACGTTCCAAGCAGTGAACCCCAAACACTGCGATACTTAACTCTGGATCTCCAACGGAGTGGAACCAGCGATAGGGACAGATTGCAATCTGCCACTCAAACCACTGAGCCATCCGGGCTACTTTTTATGTTGGAGTTTGTTAGATAACTGCAGCAGTCGTAGGCAGCATACTATATGTATTTGCAAAACGGGTGCACAGGGCAGGATTCGATCCCCTGACCACCACAACGTCGATCATTCGCTCAACCCACTGAGCTATGCGCGCACGCGATGCAATATACAAATAGTGTCCAATCTTACTTACACTTACACTTATCGTAGTTTATCTTAGAAATTTAGGTGAAAAGGGAGTTGGGGAGGGGACACTCCTGTGAAGCCTAAGCCTAACCCTTAAACCCATTCTTAAGCATAGGGTTAGGCTTATCTACCCTGTCTACTACGGACTAAAATTGTATTTTTCTTCGCTTTCTCCCAAGCTCGAGTGATTTATAGCTCATTAATACCGGCGCTCATTTGCAGTGGCTGCCGGACCCGACTGTACGCAAGTGGAGCTAAGTTTAACACAGTGTAGAATCACAGAGTCTATCAACTGTATTGTTCTACAATGTGTACAGGTTTTCTAGTAAATTTCGAGTTAACAAGGAAGCAAAAAAGAGTACAGTCACCTAACCTTTTAATTCCATAACCTTGAAAAGATTACCAATGTCTCTATAGGAACAAATTTCAATCCTGTAATGAAAGTATTATGGTGCATAGAGCACTTTCAATCGAACTACAAACTGTGATGTATCCGGAAAGCTCATTACGAAGTTTTATTCAACCTAGTTAGCAGAGAATTCCAGCTCTAAAAGCGATCTTAACGTTGCTTGAGCTTCCATCCTTTTCCAGGACCACTGCTAAAGTTTATAAGATCAAATCTGAAAAAGGCGGAATTGATGGATTGTATCCAGTTTGGCATGTGGGATTATTTCGACAATGGCAATGAAATTGGGAATGTGTGGAATTTTTCTCATAGAAAACGTGGCAGAAATAGAGGTAAAAATGGCCTCAAAAGAAACGGGTGGTCCTAAAAAATTCCTAGTCAAAGCATTAGTGTAATTATACTTACTTCGCATGAAAATAGCTGGAAATTCTACGTATCTATGGTTGGTGAAATCCTGTCTAGTATATAAACAGATAGCGAAAGACAAAGCGTTACTTATTTGAAATTTCTCGGTCATAAACCTCACCACAAAATGTATGGGAAGGGAACCTTCCTTGGAAAACAAACCTTTTCTGGACCACTCGCTCACTCACTTTCCCCGTCTTCCACCTCTCAGACCCTGAAACATTTCAAGGATAGGAGCAAGGAAAATTGCGGCTATTGAATACTGAATAAGCTTTCTTCAAAATTCTTCGTGAGCCGTGACTATCCAACAAGAGCTACGGGGAAGACTTGTCATCCCATCAGATCTCTCAATTTCATTTTTTCAGTCCATGTTCATCCTGTTCATTCTCATTTTTTTTCCGAATCTTTGTGGTGAGATGTTGATTTTCTGTGGAGAATTCTTAATTTCAGCAGTTTATTGATTCATTTATTTGTTTGCTTATTAAATATTCTCATTTTTGAACAAAAATTCCATGAATCTTTTTCAGGTATGCTCCGTACTGTTCTGGTTCTGGCACTGACAGCGGTGGCCTACGGGCAATTTCTGAAACAATGCAGATGCTCTGAGATCCAGCAATGCACCAATGTCGGCTCTCACACCATTCTGGAGTGTTCGGATCAATGTCAAGTGGGAAACTCCCCTATGATTGCATTTTTTTTCTGTAAATTTCCTCCTACACCTTATTCGTTACAGCGTTACGCTGGTAGAACTGGAGCTTCATATCCTGCGCTACGTAAATGTTACCAAGAAATGTCCGGAACACTAAATGCTGTTATTCAGTGTGTGAAAGGCCGACTCTCCAATTCGTACGTTCACTTTTTTAAAAGATTTTCTCCGAAATAACCCAATGAGATCACATTTTCCAGGTGTGCTCGACGCGGTAATCCCATCCTTGTTCGCAAATTCTATCCAGAATTCTTCAAACTCTCTGTGCTCAAGGAGGTCAATGGCGTGCTCAAAAGATCGGGTTAGTTCGACGAACACGTGTTTTTGGTTGAAGTCCCATCGGATCCCGAAAATGCCTATTCCAGGAATCCAGCACAGTGTGGCTCGATTCTTCCTCGACGATAAGCAATTTATGGAATGCCGCCTCAAATGCATGAGTGATCGCGCTACGAGCTGTCTTAAAAGCAGGAAGTGGGTCAAATTTTCCATTACAAGAATACCAAGGTCGAAATATGCAGCCAATCTCGGAAAATCTCGTATTTCTAACATCTCCATCCATTTCATTCATCCTCTCTCTCT
Organism: Ancylostoma caninum; assembly: GCA_037903475.1. Classification (NCBI taxonomy): domain Eukaryota; kingdom Metazoa; phylum Nematoda; class Chromadorea; order Rhabditida; family Ancylostomatidae; genus Ancylostoma; species Ancylostoma caninum. The sequence continues at coordinate 539,201 of JBAJFG010000362.1, forward strand.
CGTCTTTCTAAAACCTTGCAATCATGAAGCTAGAAAAGTTCGCCTTCCTTTCGTTTTTAAGGCAAGAATATATCTCATGAAACTCTAGTGTTCCATCCTCATTCTTTCTTGATTTGCTGCTCCTTCTTTTTTACCTTTTCCCTCTTTACTTATTCCTTCCCTATACAGTTTATTTATTTTAGCTGCGGTCTCAACCTGCCAAGCAATGAGGTGCTCGTCCAGACGCTGAAACAATGCGCTATCGGAAGCGGAATGGGTACAGATGGCTTCCGTAAGCTCTGTCGTTGCACTGCCAAGGCTGGAGCAAGGTAATCACTCATTAAAAATTAAATTTAATAAAAGAGAACTAGTCAAGGTGAAGCTTGAAATGGAATCTAGGAAAAATGATTAGCTCTGGCAATAGCAGAATGAAAATAATAGAGGGGAAGCACAAATTTTGCTCTAGTTTTGTTTCAAACAACTCCTAAAGCGTGTCTAATGAATGAAGTAATGAAATAATAACGTACTCTCTCCTCATTTTCTGGAAAAGTCCCTTTTTTCTCCATTTGCAATAGTTTGTCTCCAAACGTTCGTTGAATTCCCCTAACTAGGATGTAGATGCTCAAAAGATTTTGATATCTGATTTCCACTAATCCTTGCTCCGATGCGATTCTCCTTCTATTCAATTCCAGAGGTCTTGCCCAAGTCTGCGAGAGGATCATTATCACATAAGGAGAAGTCGTCCATGAATGCCACTGACAGGGCAGCTTCCACCTGTGGTTCGGCAGAGTCCAGAAACCTAGTGAAAGGGAAATTATTTAATTTTTGCCTTGATTATTTATGTGGACTTTGCTTAGGTTTCTCACACTACACACGTATCTATTCGACATTCGTATGTGCTATATTTGTATTTTAGTGTACTTCTGTTCCACTTCCATTTGTGTGTAAGTTATTCAGTCGTTATATGTATAAATAAGCTGTTCTTCTAGTTATTGTCAGCTTATTATAAGAATACGACTTTTGTAGATTTCCAAAAAGGTTTTACGTCTATTTCTTTAAAATGAGGGGGAGAAATGCTACAAATAAATAATCGATTGAAATACACGAAATATGTTGATAAATAACCCTTGACTGAGTGTTGACGTAGCGGTGTCGGCTGCCCTTAGGATAGGTGAACTTATAAAAAGAATAACAGAGCGAGAAATTTGAAATTTATCGAAGTTGCAAGTATCCACCAGCGAGTTTACACGTGGTAAACATGGTTACCCTTTCTGCTGTCGTAATCATTGGGATTACCCAGGGTAAAAGCACTACACGTTAGAACGCTTAAATGCTTAAAAATGCTTTGTTTTTGGTAATTCCAATGATACATCCACGTCTTGACTCAACCATTTATCAATCATGGAAGGTTTGTACTCATTACAGAAGATGTAGCATGTCTAGGAATAGTTTTCTCTACAATGTCGGCCATCCTAATTTAGTTAAAATTAGTATTTAACAACGTAAAAATATATGCTAATGTCTTGAACCATTCAAACTTCGGCCTTATTTGAAGTGCATACATCCATTCTATAAGTCCGTTATCCAACAAACTGAATTATGCAAATAAAAAAGAATCTACTAAATTAAAAATAAATAAGTAAGTTCAGCTTGTCAACGAGACTTCAAGAGAAGTTCCTCTACTCCGAATACCTCATCTTAAAACAGTGCAACTGGTACATTAATGCAGTTGATTCCTTGAAGGCTTACCTAACGAGGGAAGATTGTATCACAAATGAGCGATGACATCGGTTACCCTCCACGCATTCTCCCGTATCCGTGCTGGCTCAAACATCTAACATCCAGAAGTTTTGCCAATTTCAGCGCTTAAATCTTCTTTACATACTTTAGAATCCGGCATTGTATATAAACTTACAGTGTTCCTTCTCTATTAATTTCCTTTCAATCTGTCAAGAAGGAGCTGAACACTGGTATCCAGAAACCGCAGAATAAGATTTACATTCCATTCCATGGAATAAAATTCGGAACCACCATGGAAGATTCAGTGTTCTCGTAAAAAAGTCAACTTTGTTCTCTGCAAAACTCGAGTAATATTCACAGGATTACCCAAATTTTCCAGTAGAGTTTCCTGTCAGCGACATGTCTCTGATCTACTCTGCTGTCATGCTCAACCATTTCGTGTAGTACATTTGGAGGGGAAGCACTGACAAAGGATAAATTACTTCTACAGATGGAGGAACGCCCATGAGCCATTTCATGGCATTTCTTCGGAAATATGGAAAATAGATCAGAGATCATCCTATATCGCTGGACCTTGTACTTCACAAATTACTCGAAACAGCGCCATTCCTTGGTCAGTTGTCTGCTCAGGATAAAAGTAATTTATCACATCACTAGGTCAGCAGACTTATTCTGAAGCTCGTGAGGCATGAGAATGCTTTTGGCAACGCCTGAGGACATTCTCACCTCATATCGTGGATCAGGAGGTCAAAAGAGGTCAGGAAGTGCCTATAAAACGAATCCATTCCTGCCGACATGCATTCTCGTTAGTTTCTGTAATCTGATGTTTCTCTCTCTCTTTTGCTCCTCATTTCCTATGGGAACCTCCTTTAGTGGTTTTCGTATGAATTCTAGGAGAAAATTATGAGGAGATCTGAAGAAAAATAAGCGTTTTTGACCTGGAATTTAGGCGGAAACCGTGAGATGTTTCTGGAGATTCTTCAACATTTAAGTTGGTTTTGGATTAATTGAATTATATTTTGAAATAGTCCTTCACGAAGGTCAACTAAAGCTACTTCATTTATTCAGCCCCTTATATTTCTATGTAAGTCATTCTCCACCACTCAAGGGCCATAGGAATAACTTGTCATTGCTCTATTCCCCGTCATTCTCCGATCATTCATTCGAAAGTACGTACTGAAGAGTACTGCCGGACTGTTTATGGATAACCTTCCGCTCTCATTGAAAAAAAAATTCGAACAGATAGAAATTCTTCAAAAGACCTCAAATTTTGTTCAGATATATGCTCCGCGTTGCTGTTGTTCTAACGCTTGCCGTGGTTGCTCAGGGTCAAATCCTGAGACAATGTCGATGTTCCGAAATAGAGCAGTGCACCAATATCGGTGCTCACACCGTTCTAGAATGTGCGGATCAATGCCAAGTGAGAAATTTCTTTATATTTACCATTTTTCTTGTAATTATCTTGTTAAACTAATTGTTCTAGCGCTTCGCTGGAAAAACTGGCGCTTCGTATCCAGCGCTGCGCAAATGTTACGAAGAAATGTCTGGACCACTCAATGCTCTCATCCAATGTGTGAAAGGGCAACTCTCTAACTCGTATGTTTATTTTTTACTCAATTTTTTTTAACCTGGACTTGTTATTTATTGGGATGTTCAATTGAAAGATCGTTTTTCAGGTGTGCACGATACAATAATCCTATCCTGGTTCGCCAATTTCATCCAGAACTCTTCAAATTGTCCCTGCTCAGAGAAATCAACGGCGTGCTCAGAATGACGGGTTAGTTCTGTCGTCGGGAAGATTACAATAATTTCGGATGAGATCAAACCGCAGTCCTTCAATCCAGGATCTGCTGTTTTCAGGAATTCAGCACCAAATGGCTCAATTCTACCTCTACGACAAGGATTTTTCTGAGTGCCGCCTCAAATGTGTAAATGACCGTGCCACCAGCTGTATGAGGAGGAATAAGTGGGTCAAATTTCACATTAATAAACAGCTCTAGGATTAAACTGTATAGCTGCTCTAGAAAAATCTCACGAAAATCCTGTCTGGAGATTAAGAACACGTTCTGTGCTATTCCTTTCTTTCTACTTCTATTTTTTCATCTTAACGGTTCCTTCCTTCAGCTGTGGTCTGGATCTGCCGAACAACGACGTTCTCGTCCAGGTGCTGAAGCAGTGCGCTTTTGCAAGTGGAATGGGCACAGAAGGCTTCCGTCAGATGTGCCGGTGCACTGCCAGGGCTGGAGCCCGGTGAGCTCTTAATAAAAATTGAATTTTATCGAGGAAAGTGAGTTGGGTGAAGCCCCAACTGGAAACTCTCAGGGAAACTAGGCGGTAAAATTGATAGGGAAAATCATGAATAATAAATGGGTTAAAATAATGGAAATTTTAATGGTCTCATTTTGTTCTTAGCGACTTTTACCAGATCATATCGAGTGAATAAGTAATTAAACTCACTGGTCTTCTCTAAATTCCTCGTTTTCTTAATGGGGTTCCTTTCCCTTTAATACTTGGTATTAAAACGCCCCTTGGTGTTAGCGTGCTTCTGGATTCACCGTACTTACCGTTACTAACGAGCTGATGTTATCCTTAACATTCCATCACCTGTATAGTGTAGAACCAAAATGCTGTCATACATTTATATACATTGTAGAATCAAGACGTTTTCATATGTTCATTTCATGGATCCCTTGCTGTGAACCGATTCACTAATTTTTTTTATTAATTTCAGAGGCCTTGCCCAAGTCTGCGAGAGGATCGTTATTATGTAAGGAGCAGTCATCTATGAACGTCACTGGCTCAGCTGCTTCCACCTGTCTTGGCAAAATCAAACAAATAATTAATTACCTTGTGTCTTCATTGTTCATTGAACATACATAGGCTCTATTAGTATGTAGAATATTTAGTCGTTCAATAAGTAATGGTATGTAATAATAATAATCTGATTTGTAAGCCCGCTCTAGAATGAAGATTCGATCGCATTGTATTTCTCTGAAAAAGAAATGGTGAAAAATACTGTGATCAACCTTTCTGGACGAATCTGGACGTGGGGTGTTAGCTATTCGCAGGATATGTGTGCATATAAATTGAGTATGAAGCACAAAATCACGCTCACTTGTTTTCCTAGGAATATGAGGAACTTCGGAAGTCTCCTTGGGAACTACTGATGAAAGGGTCCAAGACGCGGGGGCGCCAAAGAGACCACACTTCCAGTCCAGTTCAAACCCCGAAACCGGTGTGTGAACGACTAAACAGCATTCTAGCTCTCCTACATTCTCCCCACAGCTCCCATTACTTTCAATTTATCTTTAAAGGCAGCACTCACGCTGAAAAAAGTTTTCTCGCATTTGGGCTCATTTTAAAGGTGCCATCAATTGGAATGTAACCGTAAAAGGAATCACTCCAAATCCTGCAGTTACTCGAGTAATAAAACTCGTACGCATGTTCAAATGCGCCCATCATGCTCAATCCGCCCCAGTGTCTTTAATCATGTGCGGCTGTGTTTCCCAGCTGATACAGAATCGATGAGTATTTTCGGATAGCGTTGATCCTTTCCACACCTCGGCGGGCGCATCCATCTCAGGCGACATATCTCGTTCAAATGGGCATGTATTGGCAAAATACAACAGTATTTCTCGCAAACGTTGCCTTTTTTGATGGTCTTTCCTCTCTTATGTAGTAGCCAGAGTAGCCTCCAGACGTTTTATATCATCAGTGCTGTCTTTAAGCAGCATCGTTTTGTTCTACATCCATTAATAACAATAACTTTTGTCTCTTTCAATTTCCCGGTATCAACCGCTGAACCTACCCGCTAGGCCACGTCCATGAAACAGCTTTATCCCTAGCAAATATAGAATACTTTACTGTTATGCATAAAAGGTTTAACTTATTATTTCCCAATCATTTGGCGCATCGACTTAAAATGTACTGTCAGCACCCAGTGCGTCAGTTTCAAATCCCGAACATGCGAAAATTTTGAGTGTGTAGAATTCGAATTCCCTTTGCCTAAAATTGGATTTATATGAGAAGGCAGGGTAATGTGAGCGTTGCGACCTCAACTCAGGTGGAAATGAATGTTTGAGACGAGTTCTCGAGGGGTGGGGGGTGGGGTTGGATTTAGGATACGCCACTGGTGAGGATACACCATGGGCTCATCTAGGGACGCTTAACAATCGCCGTGTGCAGAGTCAGGCCCTTTCACCTTCTCATCTTTCAAAAAAAAAACCAAACGTAGTTACGTAATTAATAAAATACTCTAAGCCAATTTGGAGCCTTACTGCTCGACATAAAACAGGTTCTGCGTGGAAAAGACCATTGCAGTACTACCTTTCGCAGTAGTGGTTTACTCCATGTCACAATTTCCTTCGAATCCATGCATGGTTGCACAATCACCCGAAGCTTTTATCATTACAGGGTAATTTATACCAGTTTCAGCTGTGTACTAACATTAGTCGCGCGTCGGACGCACGCATTAATTTACGCGACAGGCATATATGTATTGAACTAGAAGTCCGAACCACCGCTGCGGACAGCTGCGATGCCTTCTTTTTTTCTGGAAATATGAAATTAGTTCATACTTCTTCAGGCAGAGTGGGGACATCCGGAAATTTTGTGTCCTCTAGGCTAAGCTGCCTTCAGCTAAGTTGGTTAAGTAATAAACCAACAATAAAAAGGATGGTGGAGAGCCTGGTTACCCAGTGCTCACTGCGAAAAGCTCTGTGTTCTGCACAATTGGTATCCATTACTTATTTATTAACAACAGCAAACGGTCACAGTGGAATCGTTGGTAGAGGCATATGACCTATCTTTCGATGATTCTCTTGCTTCAGTTTACACAGGTATGTTGACGACGTCATTACATGATGAATAGCAGCAATCAAGAGGTTCTAATACATAGTCCAGAAACAGGAAACAAATGAGCGAAAACAATCGGTCGAGTTGAGTTGTTCGGTTGGGAGCAGCGTAGCTTTCGTGTCTTGACTTCAAATTCAGCGAATGAGAGAACAGTATCCAGATCCACTCAGGAAATTACGATCTTATCGCAACTTTCAGCCAAGCCTCTGAAAATAACGTGATTACTCTTGGAAGGAATAACGTGATTACTCTATAGCAACGTGTACGGTACAAAAATTGAAGAAATAAGTTCTAGGATATTATGGTTGATTCAATTACAATTTAATTGATTTAAATAATTATATAATCTTGGATATTCCAGTGGGAAGTGGAGGGATAGAGTAGCTGTCATTAAAAAAAGGACCTATCCAGCCACAACTCCAATGGTCATTCAGATTATTTATGGATTTGTTGAAATTACCACCTATAAATTCAAATAATTGTGAACAAATACGTAAAAAGACGTCGTTAAAAAAATCGTCGCAATTAAACATGTGTTAGGAAAAAGGGTGGGAGGGGAACGAGACGAAGAATAGGGAGTGGGAGAGTGGAGAAGGTATTATCCAAAATGAGGTAAGAAAATGAAAACAATTATAGGGAAACTAAAAACATCCAAGGTAAAATAATTGTGATGCTGTAAAACGGGACGGTGACTCCATTGTCAGCTAGACCTCATCCCTATTCAAGGGTTCCGTTCACATGTATAGCGGAACACAGAGTGGGCGTTATCCTAGACCTGTGATGGGATTCGTCACTGAGTTTTCCCTTATTAAACGCGGTTACCCACACCTTCTTTTTGGCATTCATCACAAATTTTATCCCCAAGCCACGGGGTAAAGTACGAGGCAATCTGTGCCCATCGATAGGAGAGAGGTAAACTTCACTCCCACTTACTCTACTTTACTCCCAACCACGAGGTCTCGTACCATGTGGTAAACGTTTACCCCCATTTGAATGATGAATGCCAGCCCTGGATCATTTAGATTACACGTAGCAAAACGCGTTAGCGTGCCCAAATATAGCTTCTATCAGCCGCCAGTCAACATATTTACCCATACTTAACGTTGTATATACCCAAATGCCGCCTACGAGTGTGCCTCCTCCCCGGAATGTGTTCCCGAATTTTCAAAGCTACTTTATAAAATGAAAAAAAGATTGCATGAGCTTGTTTCTATTTTTACTTTTGTCGTTATCCTTAAAATATTTATTGCTGATCGTTTATTTTTAAAATTAAAGGTTTTTGTAAATTTCAGTATTCCGTTTGAGTCCATGGATTGGCGGAGTTGCCACTTTTTCCCACGCCCCCTCCTCTGGCTACCTATCCAGTGACGCAGCTCGGGTCATGAAGGACCACAAGAGAATTCCAACGCACTAATCGCACAAGCCTGACACGCCCTTTTTAGCCTCTTTGCGTTTGACAACCAAAAAAAAAAGCCCCAGAACCAAGAGCATCAAAAACAAATAGGTAGTTGGATATTAGGAAAGAAGGATTAGTAATAGCAGTAGGGAAGTGGAAATAAGAAATGTTTGAGGGAGGCCAAAAAGCGATGCATCTCCCCTTTTGCCAGACACTGCCAAAAGTTGATGATTTATCAGCATTTTTTTTAAGCAAAAATGGACAAAATTGTCATCAAAGATGCTGTTTGTAATGCTCACCTGGCTCCAGCGTTGGCGGTACAATGGCAGAGCTTGCGGAAGCCGTCTGTGTCCATTCCATTCACAAGCGCACAATCCTTCAGCGACTTCACAATTTCATGGTTACTTGGCAGGGAAAGGCCGCACCTCAATACGTGACTCTATTTTTGTGCCCATTTTCTCGAATTTTCTCGATCTAAGACGTCACTAACAAGCTATCTCACTAATTATTGGGTACTAATAACAATCTAAGTAATAAATGAGTTGAATTTTCTATGTATTCGTTCGGAAGTTATTAAGTCCATGGATGTTCTAAGCTTCTCATTCCTAGCGACACCAGAGTGATACCTATCGATTTTCTGCAGGCGACAGCGCCCACAATCGATAGATATCTAATCGATGACGCGATGCGGTGAGGGCTATATTCTTCATAGAGTGTAACGGTGGTTTTGTGTGTCGAAAATCCTAGAACTCTCATGCAATATAGTGAATAAACGATGTACTTACCTTCTTGTTCTGAAACATCGGAGACTCTCATCGGTCATACACTTGAGACGACAAATCGAAAACAGTTTGTCCTCACGGAAGAACTTCATGATTTCGTTTCTGATCCCTAAATTAAGCAATGTGGACAAGAATTAAAATGTTTGCTAAGGATAACTATTCAAAAATGCTGCAACTCACCTTTTTATCCATAAAAAAACGTTCTTTAGAAAAAAAAAACTCCAGCTTTTCTGAGTAAACTAATCTTTTCCACAACTCACAATCATTATTCTTGTATCATTCAGTCCTGGATATACCTCAGTAGTCACTGCAGAGCTCACCCTCGACTCCTTGCGGATTCAAATGTGGCTAGGCTGTCCGTATGTCGTGTCATTTTCCACTCGTTTTTTCCTCTCCGTGTCTTTTCCTCTTCTCTATAGTTTTGTTAACAAAAAAAAAACACAAATTAGGGAAAAATGGAACTCCTGAGTACAAGGAGGAGAAGCCTTCTATGATCCTTCCGGATAATTGTAGTATTTTTGCATACCGACCAGTGCAGCTGCTCAATCCTTGGAATAATGTCCTTAATGAGTGGACGAGAATGAGCTCACCCGATTTCTTAAGCTGATCGGTGATCTCCTTCAGCAGAGCGAGCTTCAACGCATCTGGATGGAACTTCCGAACCATTAGAGGATTATCGTGAGGAGCACAACTGCAACATTTTCAAACATAGCATTCTTCCGGAATATTCTTCTTTAGTAATGATATCATGGTACGAAACATACGTATTCACAAGCTTATTCTTGAAACATTTGATTATTCCATCAATTGATCCATCGATATCCTCAAAACATTTGCGCAGCGGCAAAAAGGACGCGCCAGTTTTGTTGGCGTGTTTCTAAAAGATAATGAGTACCTGCGAAAAAAAGCTATTTCTAGGATAATAATCCATGATATCTCACCTGGCACTGATCCGTGCACTTCATGACAGTGGTCGAGTTGACCTTCGTGCACGGCTTGATTTCGGCACATGTGCATTGTCTAATGCGAAGGCTGTGAACAGCAATAGCGATAGAAAGGAGCGTGAGCAGACGAATCATATTCTAAAAAGTGTTTAAACAGGATAGAATTGTTTATTTGTTTACTCGGAAGGCTTATTTAGGTGTCACAGCATTTATAGCTCTGGAAACCCTGAGGTGCAAATACAGGAAACTACAGTCGTCCAGATCTGCTCGACACGCTACACCACAGAATCGATAGAAAACAGTGATAATAATGGGATGTGGGGATGCACAGACAGTCAGAGCGTCAGGAAGCAACCGCTGCGGCGCGGCGCGCGGGTCCGAATCACTGACCTCTACTATGTATACGTGACTACGCATCGTATTTTGGATCCCATCCTTGTTTTTAGGCATGTTTCTGCATTCCGCTCCATTGCAGCCCATTTTGCCAAGTTCAAGAGCAACAGGATTATTATGGGTGCCATTTTGAGGGTATTTTCTCGTTCGCCTTGTTAGAAACATAAACACATGGAAAACCATTCATTCATTAATTCAACTTGTGCTCTAAGAAACATTATGCTCGGTTTCCCTTAGGAAGTTTCAGAAACTTTCTTGTTAGCACTTTAATTTCGAAATAATGGTAAAGTGATACCTGGTCAAGGTATTGTCAATATTGTCCCTCATCACAGTATGAAAAAAAAACAATGGTTTTGCGACGGTAATGAACTCTATGGTCCTGGTGGTTCTATGTGGTCAGCTCTCTCCTAAATCCTTATGGAACTCCACCGAAACTCCCGGAGGACAAGTAAGATGCCAAGAAAATAGAGGACGCACAGTCGGAAAGTAACCGGGAGATACCCTCAGATAAGTGTGTCGCTAGCGACTGTGAAGTCGGATTATGTCCAGAGGCTCTTTCAGGATGTCAAACAGCTAGCACAATCGCTTGCGACAGAAAAGGAAATGCCACAAAGGGAGGATGAAACAAAACTGCAGGACGGTCTCGTGCGAACGTGCAACAAACGAGGGCAAGAGAGGAGGTACCGAGTGATGGCTGACCTTTCCCAATTGCAAGCGGGGTGGAGTGATAGGTGTCTCCTCAGGACTCTTCCATCACCTCATAAAGCTCGTGCAACCTAGTTTGATATGATTGCAGGTCGTTGTTTTACTAGGCTGTAGCATGCGATGCTAGTAAGTGGCTACAAAGTTTGACGACGAAGACGACGTTATGTCTAAACGTTAGGCCGAAAATAAACGTGTCCTTATAAGAACCTGTGTGGCACAAAAGAAAACTTCAGTATTATCATAGCTTCAAAGCTTAGCTAAGTGGAAAATGGCGATATAGTTGTATTTGTAAAGAGTAACATTGCAAAATACACTCCAGTTACCACAACGCTTTCTCTCACAAGTTACTTCAATGATTTTCTATTTATTTATTTGTACATCCAGTGGGTGGAAGCCAACTAAAGGCCCTGTGTAGAGATAAGAAATGATATGAAGTGATTAAAGAGAGTGGAAAGAAAATAATGGGTATAGAAAACGTCATGCATTGGAATAACGGGCCATATAGCAGGTATATGCAGAAACATATGCTGGAACGACCCATCATGTGCTGGCAAAAACCCAAGGAAAATGTTCAAAATCGCCCGTTGGGTAGAAACTTTGTGTTGGGTTTTGTTCAATTCCTCAATTTTTGCACAAATTTCCTGATATATATATATATATATATATATATATATATATATATATATATATATATATATATATAGAACAAATTATTTAAATTCTACTTTAATTCTTAGCGAATTTGATTCCGAAAGATCCAGGTCCTAAAAGTGGCGCACACCCTAGCTTTCCCCCCACGCCCTCCCCACCCCCACCATCTCTCGTTTGCACCTTTTACTTAGGGCTGCTGCTAAAACCAAAACAAATCGTGAACATCTGAGGGAGTGAGAAGGGTCAAGTCCATTTGCCGCTACGCCCTTCGCGCGATAACCCAAAGAAACGTCGAGTTACCAATTTCGAGAATGATTGATTGAAGTGCTGAGCCAGGAATTTTTGGTCGGCGCTCTGACTTAGAATTGTGAATGTGCTCTATAAACCAGAGTGACACCCAGCTGACACTGGTCATCTTTGCGATACGATTCCTGGAGGCTGTAATTTGAAGTTTGGTTGAATTTTATGTCCAGGGATGGCGGTGCTGTTCGCTGCATTGCACTGTTGCCTGTATCATTTCATCGCACCGAGTCGGTTATACGAACTTGTTGACAATTTTTCAAATTTTCATCTAGAGGAACAGAAAGGTGAAATTCATATGCACAACAAATATTGGTACAATCAAACATCTGCAAACAATACAATGAAAACGAAATATTGCGACCAAAGTGACAACCAATAGCTGAACATGAGAAAAAAAAACGAAAAAAAGGAAAAATATGGGGAAGTAATAGACTCTGTCCAGGTATCCAAACTGTGCACATCGACAAATGGGCTATCATCAGGATATTGTCACTCCTTGACAAACTTGTGCAAGCCCCCTAAATCAAAGTTCATCATCGAAATGAAAAAATAGTAGTCGATTTTGCAATAGCCATTTTTTAATGTTTGGTGTACGCTTCATATACTGCCTATTTTTTCACAAAGACTTCAAATTAGAACATATGGGCCTGGACCGATCAAAATTACCGCTTCACTGCTGAAACTCCTGGGTCCACACTCACGAATATATCCTTGAAACTTGTGACCTATCAGCTTTTCTATAGTCGTCCAGGACCAGTCTCTAGTGACAGAAAAAAGGACAAATAGTATGTAGTAAGAAATGAATACCTAATTCCAGTAGAGGCGACACATTGACAAAGACGACGGAATCCAACGGTGCCGAGATCACTTTGAATCATGCACTGCTTTAACACTCCTACCAGTTCGGTGTCGTTTGGAAGTGTTAGGCCACACCTGAAAAGCAGTGCAAACGCAAAAATCAGACTGATACAATAAAATTCAACTTGAAATTTAAAGGAGCTGCTAGTGGTTTCTTTCGCTTTCACAGCTGTAATTTTACTCTTACTTCAACAATCACCTTGCTTGATGAAAATAAACTCACTTTTTCTTATTTATACACCTTGTTGCCATTTGGAACATACATTTCAGGTGGCACGTCGCAAAAGGCATCCCTCTTTTGAAGATTGGTTGCGCTAGATGTCCAACACCTGAAATACACAGATCATTCGCGTACAGATCAGACTTATAGTCTTTCATTTAGACGGTGCACTCCAGGTACGGGTCAGCCATTCGGCTGAGTTGGCATTGGAGCGAGCTGATGGGTTAATCAGCCAGTGACACCAATGAAAATGAATATGGTAAAACTTTCACCTCTCTCCATTGAGAAAATAGCCGCGGTGCTGACGATTATTGGACACTTCCCACCCGCGCGCGTCAGGCTCCGGTGTGACAGTGTAGAGAAGGTGGGCTGCTCGTGATCTTTTTCGAGCAAAAACAGGTCAGCTCTAAGCTGATATGCCTAGTAAGGTGCTAGAGTGAGCCAGGACCCCTTTTGAAGCATGTTTGGCTGTTTCTTCCCAGGTTCAAGGATGCAAAACGGCCTGAGGCGACGCGTGCGGGTGGTAAGTGTCCGTAGACGGGTGCTGACCGGTGCGTGGTGTGCACCGTCCGAATGAACAAACTATATTTCCGTCCTTGTGGATTTTGCCTCAATGGCTCGGGACCTTCAGTGAAAAAAAACTGGATGGATTTCTTCATTACCTAGTTTTAATTTTTGGTCTCATCCCGTACATATAGTATGAACTAGCACTGAAAATTCCACCTACTTCTAGTTACATCGAAAGTAAAACAACGTCATATGTCATTTGAATTTTTGAACTGTTTATTCATGTACCTATTTATCTACATATTTACCTTCAGAAGTGCACAAAGCAAAAAAAACGTTCCAGATGAGTAGAATAGAAAAGCAATGTACTTTTGCTCTATAATTCTTCTAATTTACACTATTCAGCAAAAAAAAGGAAAAGAAAAGGGATTTTCATATTATTTTTCCATTCCCCCCGTATGCGTCACTTCCTATTGCTATATAATCTCTGTAATTAGTTATGTTAAAACGAATGAAGAGCACTACCTCCTCTTTTCACGACAGTGGTTGCTTCAGAAAGGACAGCTAGCTTGAACGTGTCTACGGTACGCTTTGGTACCATAGCTGGTGGACCTATTGCACACCTGAAATTATCCTAGTCAAGTTGCAAGCAGGTTCGAAAAATCTAGAAAACTCTTAAGTACGTGTTGGAAAGCGCATCAGCAGCGCATCTGATCATGCTCTCTACAGGGGCTCCGATTTGCATCAAGCACATCCGAAATGCAGGATACGACATTCCAAGTGACGGTGCATGACGCTGAAATATGCTATTCTATCATAGCTGAAAATCGAGCATTTCTTACAGGAAGGAGCACCATGTGCATAGAAACTCGCTATTTCTACTACTCTGGAGAAAAGTAACAAAGTAAAGTAGCTTACCTGGCATTTGTCCCCGCATTGTAAAATTTCCATAGCGGTGAGAGGTCGACAATTTTGCAGCTCCTGACACCTACATTGACGGAGCATCTCAGTTTTCGTGGGGATGACCAGGAACGCTAAGAGGAAAATCACTCGATTCATGGCTCAGGGACTTGTCGGGAAAAGTAGCCTCTTCGAAGAAATGGCCGACTTTTATACAGTGGTCGCATGGCTAGTTAAACATGATGGGATCAAATCAATTTACCCTACTCCTAGTGTAGTTAACTGGCTACACACTGTACCCTTGTTGTTCTAACCTGTCTGCCCTGTTATGTTGAAGGAAGAACTTTACAACAGCAACTAAGTATAGTATTAGTGCAGATAGTCCTTCGACTCTGCTGTGGACTCCCAGATATTAATAACTAAGCCCTCCACTCTGGACCAAGATTATGATTGCAGGACCAGGACTAGATCAGTCTTCAGTTCTGAAACATTTCATCTGTCCAAGTGTAAGCGTGCTTACACAGGAATTTTCTGTTCAGAAGTGTGTAAAAGTACTTAGAAGTAGCCTCAATAGTGAATGCTGGGGTCAAACGTCCGTAATATGATAGGGTCGACATTACCAGACGCCAAACGTCGTCGACCAGCATCCTGAATGATTGAAGGTCCCTGAAAAAGAATAGAATGCAGTGAAGCCTTCCGCACATGAGGTGTGTTTTAATTTGGTCACTGCAGCTTTCTGGCTCATTTCCGTCATTGAGGTTACCCATGGTAAAGGTGTCAACATACCCGAGTTTACTCTTTTAGCAGCGGGACGAAAGAGGAACGTTTACACATGAATGGTTATCCATGAAGCTATAGAACCAGCATGTAAATTACTTCTTCTTTTGCAATTTCTGCTTTGCTCGCAGGTTTACCCTTCCTTCAATCAGGACCCGGATGCATAAATGGGATTACCCATGGTAAACGTGCTACTGCACTAAAATTCACCCTTTTCTGGAATGCATCGGCATGGTTACCCATACGTGACATTAGCTATCCCCAGCTGCTACCCTTGGTAACAATAACAATGTGTATGAGAACATGCACCCTTCTAATAATGCATCCGAACCCTGTTTGTTTACATGATCATCTCCCTGGTACTCTCGATAGTTATTCCTTACATTAGGGTAGTGAAGGCTGGCATAATGGGGATTATAACGGAGCTTCTCTGAAAGTGATACTTAGAGCCCGGATGCATCAGTGAGGTTACCCATGGTAAACGTGTTTATGTTCCGAAATTCACCCTCCGCATGTCTACCCTTACGTTTTATCTATACCCAGCTGCTAGCCATGGATATGAAATTGCTAATTTACGGATATAGTTTAGTGGCATTTACTCTTTTGAACTCCTTTCACGCTCGAAGGTTTTCTCCTTACCTGTAATAAAAAAAAATTCTCCTTACCGTTAATAAAAGAAAACTAATAGCAGTTTCGTCGCCGCCTTGTTCGAAATACTTGGTCAGTTAAAGGCACCATCGCACCTTGTTCGCGAGAAAAGAATCTCCAGAAGTTGAATGTTCATGTGATTCCGTGCAAAATTTCCGTAAAAAACCCGCAACAATTCTCGAGGAGCCTGGGGGCGGAGCCTAGGAGCGGGACCGAAGAACTATCTCAATAATTCACTCAACTTCTGGGGCAATTCTTGATCCTCGTGAGAGTACCTGATACATTCCTTATCAGCAGAGAAACTCGGTTCCACGCGGTATGAGCAAAGGAATATGTACATAGATGAGGTGAAAATCCTGTATTTCACAACGGCTCCGCCCATAGCCTCCTCAATAACTGGAGCTTCAAAACGGGTTTCTCAGCAGTTTTACACGGAATCACATATACCATTTTGATCAGCAGCTACTACGGACTCTTTTCAAGCAAAAATCTCAGGAACGATTCTGAGTTGGCACCGCGCCTTCAAAAAGAATGAGACTGAAAAACAGCAGGTTTCTCGCTGTAAAATAATGCAAGCGTGGTATATTTCGCAAGCCATTAAATGACGATCCTCACAGATAGCCGCACCGTGCCTTGCGCCAGGTATCTCATCAAACAGTGAAATTTCCTGGAAAGCTTTCGATGATTATATTATAGCTATCAAACTAATGTGGCATGAAGTAAAATGCAGGCGCTGGTCAGCCCACAGTCAGCTGGTGTATCCGCCATGCTCGGCTCGTGCTTCTTCTTCTTCTTTTTGGCTGCATTCTTCACATCTGAGGTAAAGAAAAGCGCTGGTCAGCTCTCTTCTTTCCTTATATTCATCGTTTAGGCGTGTCACTCTATTGGAATGGCGCCAATGCAACAGATGCCACAAAATATGATTGAACTCATGCCTGAACCATTGGCATTGATGAGTCGGTATGTGACTGAAAATACTGATACCCTCTTAAATCAAACAAGAACCTATTAATGGAGTAGTCCTCCCTCCTCTTAAGATGACTATGTCAGAAAGAATTGTCCCCTTGAATTACCTGCAGCCTTACTCGAAAAATTGTAAGATTTCGTGCGCTTCTCCCCGGCCGACTCACGCGCAGCGCGGCCCGTCAATCGATAAGACCAGCAGAGCGCCTTACCGTATTTTCGCTGCGCTTCGTGCATAATTTTGTAATTTTGCTCTGCTTGCTCGCAATTAATGTGATAAATTTTGCGCATATATCGAAAACATTTGGACATTTATGTCAGAACACTGGAATTATTTACCGCGCACCGGAGGCTGGGTAAATTGTTCGCATTGGTTTTGTAAGTCACAACTCCTTCACGTGGCGAAACTTGTTCATCATCCAACATTGCTTCCCGGAAACGTCCATAAATACAGCCTAGAAATAAGAACCCCTATCTTCACTTTGAACAAAAAAAAGGTCAAGATTAAGAATCCACTAAATATCAGTTTTAGGGAATACACGACGCGACTACCTCCAATACTATACACGACTACTCCGGTGACGAGATTCACGAGGTATAACGATAATTATGCAACATGTGTAGTGTTCATAGATAGAATAAGATTACAGAAGACAGTGCAAACGTGCTCCAGTATTACATACACTTATACGTAGAATTGGTTTAGTATCTCCAATACGTTTCATTACGATATTACGACTTGATTTTAGACGAAACCTCTCTCCCGCTACTCTTTTTCCAACAAGAGGATATTCCCCTATAGTTTATCCTTCAGCAACCACCACAAGGTATGTTCTCTATCTATCCCGACATGAAAATCCACAAAAAAATGGTGGTGGTAACACATTGCGTACCGGGCACATTTTTGCATGGGTGGCTGATTAATTAGCCTGATCTTTGGTCGAGCCAATATTATTCGTTGTTTTCTGCATGTGATAACGTGGTCCTGGAAAAGGGCCATCGGAGGGAATTTCAGTTTTCAACATAAAACTACAACGCAGTGGAACATAGCGATCAGATGGCCATGTGGGGACGAAAGATCGTGATGCACCATGTGTATAACGTGGTCCGCAATGGGTTGGGGAGATGACACTCGATTGCACGCAACCATGTCCCGTAAATACATAGTGAAAAATAAGATCAGTTATCAATGTGTATGGGGATCCATGATGCACCATGTTCATTCATACTATGGACAATTCCTACAAAATTACTTAGGAAATTAAGACTGGCTCTCTCCATCCATAGAAATCTCTGGAGTAATATGCGTGAGTGTTTCTACCATAAGTATGCTTTATTATTTCCAGATATGCCACCCTTATAACAACAACGCCGCCATCAACCATTGCTACTTCGCTGGGGAAACCCACCACAAAGCCGCGGGAACCTTCCGTAAAATGGTACTATTATAGTTTTTTTTCTTGTACGGGCCATGGATAGCTTATTCTACCATTTTCGGTTAAGGGCTAAAACTGTTCGGTGCTCCAAGGCGACTACATAGTTTTATAGCAGATTCCATTGGTCCGGACCCGTTCGCACGCACCGCGATATCTCGCCACTCTGATTGTCTGTGCATCCGCACTTTCCATACGATATCATCTGGCACGCGCGAGCGAGTCCGGAATCCTCCATACTGGCAACTCGAACGAACTCTTTAAGGAGTTGCTCGTCAGCAATGGTACAGATCGAAACGGTTCACCCATGGGACCAAAACATGAGCGAGCACCATCGTCAGCTGCTAGATGAGGACCTCAAGAAACTCGAACAACACTCACGAACCACTCTAGCCTCATTTGGTGACGTTCACCGCAAAGTCGCGTAAGTGTCGCTAAAGTTCGCTTACAATTTCCTATTTCTCGTGTTCTAACGGCCCTCATTTTTTTTTCAGAAGCGTATCTGCAGAAGGTGGTGAGAAGTATGGAGAACTTTTCTTTATAAGGAAAATTCTCAAATCATGCAATGAGCTGAAGGAATTCGTCAGAAAGGCTGTTTCCTGGAGTAAAGATGTTAGTCACTGGACTATCCTTCTACTTTGGCACACCTTTATCCATCTACAGTGCCGGTCACTCACACTTGCACCGCAGAACACCGCCAAACTGGTCCGCCGCAACGCACCACCTACGTACGCAGCGCGGTAGATCAGTTCTGCGCTATACATGTCGCACGTCAAAGCTACTGATGTTCTGTCTACTTTTCTTATCGTTCTTCTTAGTGTCTTTGCTTTAATCTCGTAGGACATAAGCAAGACATCAATATCGACAACGTCCGACAACCACAGCGCCCAGATGATCTTCCGCGTCGCGTAGATTATGCGGCGCGGCTGACCATCCAAGCGGTACTCTGTGATGCACGAGTGGCTGAGCGGCACTGTATCTTGCAAACGGCTAACGAATTCCAGATCCCACGCGCTGTGGTCGCTTGTGGTTGCGAAACGCCGGTGGAAATTTACAAACTATAACATAAGAACTCTATCATAGGCTTAGATATCTTTATTGCAACATTTTTGTGCAACAATAAATCAATTCCCGTTCTATCGATTGATCGATTAACATACAGATAAGTGAATACACGGAAGAACAACAGCTGAATTGCAAAGGAAAGAGAAAACATCGGACTAAACAAAAAGAATCGCAAAATTTCTCAATAGCTCTCATCCATTCACGAAGTCACGTCCGTCACTGAACCCTACATACATCTCTAACTCTTCCCTCAATAGATCGCCCCTCCATCAGTGAATGAATGCAACCTCTCTAATAATTACAATCCAATGTACAAGATTTACAACAAAACAGTTACAATGTCACAGAACACAACAACAGAAGAAAAGGCATGATGAACTATGAATACAAAGTGAAAAGTCTGATTTTCAACGAAACATGATCTATTTCCTCTGCTAAAACGATAAATATCGCTTTATTTGATTACGTCCAAGATTATAAAGTAATCTCAGAATAACATAAACAATACCTTTTCACGCTCTTCGACGATAAAGCAGTGTACGAATCCAAAGAATGTTGCGACTGCTCAGCTTTGACGCCTGCAATAAAATTATATAAAGTTAGCAGCGTCCGTAATTGGACATTTTACCAGATTTTACGAAAAACTTCAAAAGCGCTGAACAGCGTGTATTTACAGCGAGCCATAAGGTTGTATTAGGGAAATAGCGTCCATATCCCATGTAGCTGTTAGACAATAAAAAATGTTAGTCAACCATGTGGTATTATACTTCTTTCTCCAGGACGACAAGACTTGAGTAGATGTGCATTGGCATTGCGTTTTTTTCTGTTTTTCTCCAAATTTCATTGGTGGAAAAGATTCAAGTTGGTGCGGTACTCCTTAAAACATGTAGCGCTTTCAGTGCCTGCGGCGCGGGTGCCGTGGTTCGGGTGCATATGCTCTACTGGCCAAGGACAGCGGCTATACTGTCAGCGACGCACCGCCCACAATCGATATGCACAGAAACCACGGTCGCTGCGGCACAAGCACCAAAAGTTGCTGTGCCTCGGGAGAAGTTTCGCATAAGCCAAAATGTGTATGATTCGCTAACTAGTTATCAGTTCCCTCGGAACACTGCGCCTATTGAATAAGATACTGGCTAATTAAGTAGGTAATTTTGTCCAATTTCCTTCTATTATTCAACGAAATTGTTTCTCCAAGAAGCAGATTCTCTTAAAATCTTTCAATTTTCTGAAATGCGTTTCAGAGCGAGCATATGTTTTAAATTGAAAAACAGCGCCAAGACTTCCCGGTTCCTGCAAATTGTGAGTGATGCATGATCAAAGGCGAAGATCTTCACCTTCTCCCTAATACACTCCCGCTCATCGTAAATAAACTCAGACCCACGAGTACTCTCATTCTATTCATAACTGAAGACCACTCCTCCCCCTATTTGCGAGCCTGTGGTTCTTATCTGTCTAGGGGTTTAAAGGTGGAACAAACATACATACAAACTTGCTTTCCATTTCTGCTTGATTTCTAACTACTATTCAGAAGAAGTAAAGACAAACAGAAAGAAAACAATGTAAAACCACTCACTGCACCAACATTCACTTCTAATAAATTTTCCAGAGCCGTGTGAAACGTATAGAATAAACAGAGCATAGAGAAATTATCCGTTATTTACACGAGAACCCCAAGTATTTGAAATTATCCACTTCGCACTTGAGATAGATGTGCGCACGCGAAACTCAACATTTCTAGCCTAACAGTCTTCAACTTTGTTGAGCTCCTTGTAAACAAGTGCATGTACAGAAAAAGTAAAATGTAAAGCGATAATTAAAAATAATAGTAGAATTGTACCAAATGGGATAGGATAAACCAAACGAATGCTTGTTCGTAAAACTAATGCAGCATAATTTAAACAATGAATAAATATCGTGGCAGACTTACGTTGTCAATCTTTGCACAGCTCTTCCTAGATCACCCTGGTTGACTTGTGGATGCGCTAACCGCGTCAGAATCTCTTCGACTAGCTCATTACATATACCCGGACAAACCTGAAGCAAGAAAAAATCATAAAAGAGAAAAGAATAAAATGATATCTAAAACTCACTTCTTCTGCATGTCGGAATGCATTTGCAAGGGCGTCAAGTTCAGCGGTGGCATGGCGAGTACGCGACATACCTTCGAGCGCAGGCAAGAGACTGTATTCCAGAGCACCCTGAGCATAAGACTTCTCCAACAGGATTAAAAAACCCACACAGAAGTAGATGTTCTGTATTAAATGCTTTGTTCTGATACGAAATCTTGAGTGAAAGAATTAAGGGTGAAATTCCAACGTGGAATACACTTACGGGAACTCTTCGCCGAGGTGATGGAACTCGTTCATGATGTGAAGGAACATGGATCGCATTTGTGTAACCGTTTCTTCCTCCTGAACCTGCTTGACGTTCGCGTTCACCCTGAACGCACAAAGTTAAGTGGAAAAAGTGCATAGATGAAGCAACTAAGGGCAGAAAACAACTTCAAACCTCATGTCTGTGAATCCTTCCGCCACTACCACCATATTCGCGTGCACCATTCTCCATTGGATTGTAGGCTGAAGCATGATGACTTCTTCCACCCGATCCTGACGATCTTTGCCGATCATGGGTGTGCCCGCGGGAGGCTGACGAAGACGGGGAGTGCGCATGTTGATGCTGTTGACGGTGCGGGAGGTTCTGTTGCAAGCGATACAATACTTGTAAATACATTACATTTGAAAATGGCATACCGGGCTAGCTGGCGGACTGGCCACCGTTATAGTGGTCGCAGCAAACGATGTATTCGTCCTTCCTCCATTTCCACCATTCCCATTCGCGCTCGAAGTCGACAGTGACGCGCCACGCAGCTGATCCGCCACAGCCAACACTGTCGCATTCGACTAAAACCTCTAATTGAGCCTACATAGGCCTTCCTCTCAAAGTAACAACGATAACTTACCCTAACAATGGTTCCTCCAGGGCTAAGATCGTCGTCATCATTCACAGACACATGGGTTCGGTCAGATACAGCAGGCCTCGGCTGTCTATCACGTTGTCTAACGGTCTCGTCCCTTTGATTGGCGTCAATTCTTTCGTTGCCTGCACCGCGCACTGTTGGGTAATCCCATGCATTCGTTCCACCGCCACCGTCCGAGTCTTCATCAAGGTCACTGTCAGAGGACACACCAGTTCGAGATCTATACAAACAACAGTATTACCTCCAAATGATACCCATTAGCGAGCAACAGGATACTAAACACATACCGATACTCTCTGGCCCTTTCAATTAGCTCCACTAAAATACCATTCTTTTTTGCCTTCTTGATGAATGGATGTTTTAGAAGAGCACTGGCAGAGGGTCGCTGGAAATAGGTATTTTCCACGCAATAATCAGAATATTCGTAGCATTCAACATAATCTTCCAATAAGATTGTCCTAGTCTTCTCGCAGTTGATAATATTGTGTGAAAAATTGATTTGCACTTCCCTTTATCATACAGATTACATAACTGCAAGGAATCAAGGGTATCAAGGAAAAAGCGGAGGAATCCGACACTAGATTCAAAAAATACAGCCCTACTCTACAATTTTATTCAAGAATCCAATCTCCTCCAAGAAGGGGGGGGGGGGTGGTTTTGACGAATTGAACAAGAAAATCACACCAATCCCAGTAGTAGAGATTACATTCATTATCCCAACCACAGTATTTTTGTTAGCATTAGAGAAAATTTCCAGGCTTGTACCTGAATCACTTACGTTAACATAAAATTTGAACACAGGAGGGTACTCCTCCCTTTCCCATTAACAAAATGTTGCCGTATGTACAAAAAAAAATGGCCGATTGCCGAAAAAAGAACCAGAAAATAAAACCAATAGAACAACATAGTGAACTCACATTATCAGGATCCTTATTCAAGCAGAGTTCAACGAAATCCTTGAATACACGCGACCATTGAGGCCCTGTCAGCTGCGGGGGCGGATTCTTCGGGATTAGAAAGAGCACACGCATCGGATGTAAGTCAGAGTGCGGTGGCTCACCCTGGGCCAGCTCAATAGCTGTGATGCCCAGTGACCATATATCAGCCTAAGAACGTTTAAATGCAGAGATCAACAAACCAATTTCAGTTTTTTCATTGCAGTGTTTAAAAAGAAGCTGGGAAGAAGCAGAACAAAGGGATCCCCGATATGGTATAAAAGCACATGTAGGAAATGATGGCACAACAGGAATTCACCTTGTAATCGTAGCTAGCTTGTTTGATTAGCTCAGGAGCCATCCAGAACGGTGAGCCGACAAAAGTGATACGTTTCTTCACCGTTTCCGTCAGTTGTCCGGCGACTCCAAAATCGGCTACTTTCACATCGCCTTGTTCGCTCACCAACACATTAGCGGCTAGAAGAACAAAGGACTGCATGGGGTTGTTTGTAAGATGATATACACTTGGTGAGAGGGAGACAAGCACCTTTGCGCGAAGAAGGAAGAGATCATTTTTGAAATACTTATGACTGGACACTGATAAAGGAGCAACAATTAGATTGGATCCAGAAAAAAAAAAGAAATCGCAAAAGAAATCTTAAGTTTTAGTTGGATAAATATGAACAATAACGGAAAAATAGGAAAAGAAATGAAGCTGGAAGTCTGAGAAAAGCAGCTGTCGAGGTAGTCTTGCGGGAAATCCCAGATATAAAGGTTGAACACAATAGAGGCGTCGTATTTCACGTCTCAGTACGCCCATGAAGGCAACAGACCTGGTTATTACTCGGAAGTGTGGTCTTAAGACGACAAGCGATCACGTACTGCACATAAACGGTAACAATCAAACCACTTCAGACCTCTACACGATAGCAGAATAACCCTGGTACCTACACATGTATACTGGTTAGAATGCGATGATAAATAATGTTCTGTAAACCTGCAGTCGTACATTAACTCAAAAAAAAAATCTTTCGGACAACGACAAGAGGACCAAACGAAGAGCGTTCCGATCCCATAAACATCAATTAAGGGGCAGACGCAATTTTCCGCACAAATGTGTAAGGGCACAGTCTCACCTCATGATCGTTCTCGAGAATTTTATGCGACTGAAATCATTGGGATGAACCCGTTGAGCACAACGGTACATAAAGTCTCGAAAACGATTTCAGATGGGACTTTGCCTTGAACATTCACATTTAAGCTAGGAGCTAAGCGCACATGAGGTTGGTTCAATGACAACAGGAAGAAGAAACTGCCCAAATCACAACCCGTTCTAAAAGGACACAAAATAGGATAAAGCTTGGACGACAGCAGATTTGTCAATTGCAAAAATCAGCATCATCCACCTTTATGTCATAGTGACCATCGTGAATAACTTCGGGAGCCATAAAGAATGGTGTTCCCACAAATGTATTCGCTTTTAGTCCAGCGACGGTAGAAAGGAATCGAGCGACACCAAAGTCACCCAATTTCACCGCTCCAGTTACGTCATCCAATAAAATATTGGCTCCTAAAGAACCCATGGAAACTGAAGTATGTAGCACTCACTTCTATTTCGCATGGCAATATTTAATGCAAGGTTTGCGGAGCTTGTCATTATAATCAGTCTCATGAAGTCTCTTTTAAATAGAAACTATTGTAAGAAGTGAAAAATAATAGCATGAGTCAAATAAATGACAATTCTTAAGAAGAAATCCAATAACACCGAAAATAAAATGTAAAAAGAAAAGAAACCTACTTACCTTTTATATCACGATGAATCTTCCTTTCACTGTGGAGGTAATCTAGACCTTTCAGGATCTCTCTGAGAATGACTGCTATATGACTTTCATCCAGTTTTCCACTTTTCGTGAGATCCAGCGCTGACCCTCCACCCAAATATTCCATGATGATCCATAATTTTGATCCCTAAAGAACAGAAAAATGGTACTGGACTGAAAATACACCTACTAGTGAGATTGTATCTGGCGCAATATGTTATGAATAAACAGTATACAAAGAAATGCAGAAATAATAAGAAGTGGGCCAAAAAGTCACATGCATTTACATGCATAGAACACTTTTGAAAAAAATCTTAGTTTATCGCCCACGAGCGATACTAAGATCGTAAAGGATAAACTAAGATTTTTTTCCAAAAAAAAAATAGAAGCACTGTTAGATCAATAGTGCATCAATCAGATGTACAATTGGTGGAACAGAGGGAAAACTGAAGTTGAAAATGAAACGGTTATTCAGAACGCTTCATGTGAACACATACCCATCTACTTTCACTGATGGTCAGCCATTTTACTGGGAGTCTTGTATAGTTTCTTGTATAGTTGAGAATTAAACAGACTCCAAAACATCTAACATGGAACGATTTCTTCAATTGATATGGTCAAGTATCAAATTTCGTGGTGATTTTATTAAAAAGCAGGTAAAACATACACAATAGTAGGTTAGCATATTTCATATCAGCACTCCAGACATGTAATAAATTTTTGAGCACGAAAAATCTGCGTTCAAAAATGTGCAAAAATTGGTTTTTTCAACAGAACTTCGAGATTTCGTAGCAATAGCAATTTGCAGATATTATATATAAGATTAGCACTGATGATTAGTCGCCAAATTTCTTCAGCTCTAACAAAACGCTCTTGGATAAAACAACATGTTTCTGTAGTGTAAGGTAAAATAACGTATAATGGGGTCGTTTTAACAGTGCACTGTCCGCGGCAGCGACCGTCCTGGCATTGGAGCACGCAGCACGGTCGTAAAACAGTTGACCCATGATTAAACTGGCATCTTTGAAGAGTTTTATCGCTTGTTTTCTATTATACTGTCCTTTCTTAGGTCTTAGAATAACTGAAGAAAGGAGCAGACGATGAAACTCGTCAAAGAACCCGGTTCGACCATGGCACAACTGTCTGACCAACTGCGCTGCGTGCTCCAAAGCCAGGAGCGCCACTGGCGCGGACAATGCACTGTGAAAACGACTCCAATATATAGTGCACAACATGAATTTCCAAAGAAAAAATGTTTCCGTAGTATATTTCTAATCTTATATATACTCGAATAACATGCTTTGGAGCGATAACTCTACAATAAGCCACCTAAAATTCAAAAAAAAAAAACAAGACAGAAAAAAAAAACAAAAAAAGCCACTCTTGAAAAACGAGCACAAGTCAAAAACAAAAAACACGCTTACCTTTAAGTAACTTCCATAATATTTCGTCACATACGGTGAGTCGCATTGGCTAAGCACCTGAACAAGTACACATTCATTGAATTATGAAAAAGAAAGGTCGGAAAAAGAATCCTATTTGTCTACAATTAAGTAGCTGATCGAAAACTCACCTGGATTTCCTGCTGAATGTCTTCAATTTCATCCTCAGCCTGTTCGAGATCGATAATTTTTATTGCTACAACCTGAAAGTAGGGTACACTTCAAATCAACTTGAGAAATCCACAATGGTGGAGCAGAATATGAGTGAAAAAGCGACTATTTCAAAGTCAGCTTAACTAACCTGTGATGTCCTTCGGTCGATGCCTTTGTAGACTTCACCAAAAGAGCCGCGACCAATGCGCTCGTGTTTGGTGAAAATCTCCTCCGGATCCAGTTTCTGAAAAATAACCATAATACAGAGGGGGCAAAAAGAAACACAAATTCACCAAAATATCAAATTTCACAAGAGAACAATAACAACTGAAAGGAAGGACAATAATGTGATTTTCGCATCCACAGCACTGATTCAGTCAAAGCAGTCAAACCCTACGAATGACGAATATTTTCAATCGATTTTCTTCTCACAACAATAAAAAACACCTGGCCAACACTGGGACACTAAAAACATGTTAAAAAACTTTCTTTTAATTCTTTCGCAAGGTAAAATTGTCTGAACTGAGCATAAAATAGAAATAAATATTCGGATGGCAACGCAGAAAAGTAAACGATAATGTATGTAAGTAACAAGAGAATCCTCATTGAAAAGCTGCGCACCTCCAAAATGAGGAGATCGATGACCGTGGAGCGCAAATGAAAAATGGAGCGCGCAAATCAAAAAAGTTGAGTACAACTTGCAATGTTGCGTTTACACAACATCACGAATTGAAAAATGTTGCAGGAATTAAAAAAAAATGAACGGGCACTATTCCACATTAGGGGCCCCAGGATTTTCAAAAAAAAAATTTGGAACTTGAAATAGGGGGTTATTTGAAGTGCTGAACACAAATATCGTATCAATTTTACACAGTAGCCTCATTTTTGTAGGGTTACGGTGGGTACACTGTAGAGACGGTATCTCACAGAATCTTCTCAAATTTTGTTTAGAGGGGTTGTTTCAGACGCTGATCACGATCATCAACATTACTTTGCATGCCACCTCC
Source organism: Ancylostoma caninum (assembly GCA_037903475.1). NCBI lineage: Eukaryota > Metazoa > Nematoda > Chromadorea > Rhabditida > Ancylostomatidae > Ancylostoma > Ancylostoma caninum. The sequence goes on from JBAJFG010000362.1 coordinate 566,656, forward strand.
GTTTTCTACCCGAAATCGGCATTTTCTCCCAACTTCCTGCCGTATACCTCCCATAACCCTATAAAAAGCGGGGTTACGATACAAAATGGATACGATGTTCGTGTTCAGCACATCAAATAACCCTCCTACGCAAAATTTCGAAAGATCCTATGACATACAGTATCTGCAGTATACCAACCGTAACCCTACCCTACAAAAATGGGTTACGATACAAAATGAATACGAGTTCATGTTCAGCACCTCAATAAAACCCCGTGCACCAAGTTTCGACAAAAAATTTTCTTGAAAGTTTTGGGGGCCCTAATGTGGGATAGTGAACGTGACATTTATGTCCAACTAACAACGCTAGTGACTAGTGATCTGTTCACCAGTATCCACGTTTATTAATTACGCATAGAAAAACTTCCAACACTACTTATAAGCAAATACAGATAAAACTCATGTTAATACAAGGAATATTCTATCTGAAAGCAGTTGTATTCAAATCTTGAGCCATTCTCAGCACCGCCGTGAATTAGGCGTAGCGGATAAGTTGGGATGCAACTACGGCCGACACCAGCTCTGTCGTAATTCAGCCAGCTATAGTAAGAGGACAGTTTAACCTTCCTCAATGGTATTTTTAAAGCTCTGCTTACATTTGCTACCTTGAGGATTTCTTAGAATCCATGCCTGCGCTACTGGGAGAGTCGGGCTTTCGAGGATGTCGCTTCACTGAACGAGGAGTATAGCATTAGCAGTTGTTGCAGCGCGTTGAAAGTATCGTTGATACATAGCGATTTTAGATAAAGCATCATCAGCATGCAGCCACCCGACCCACCTGCAGGGACCGTCGATGAGACTGCATTTTTCGCGAAACCGGAAGCACGCGACGCGACCGCGCCGCTCGCGCAGAATCGTCGCCGTGACAGCAAATCGTGGTTTTTTTTTCAATAGTCTTATATCCTATTCGATGTTAACTACCAAGAAAACCCACTAAGTATCAAGCTAACCCAGTGATGTGCTATTACGGTGACGATACTAGCGGGAGCAGATCAGTCGCGTCTCGTTCTTCTCGAGTTCGTAAAAAACGCAGTTCCATCGACGCTCACTGTGTAATCGATACGTGTCAAAATCGATATCGTTTGAGAGGAGCCCAAAGGTGCCATACACCTAAAGGAGTACAGCAGTCTAAGAGCAATAATTGACAATGGAAATTTTGAAGCAAACAGGAATGGAAGAAGACGGAAGTTGAATAAGATACAGCTACAATTCCATTAGTACTCCCAAGGATTCTCGATTTTTTCACAAAAGTTGACATATTTATCATATCCTTTTGAGGAACAATTCATTTCTCTTGTATATTGAAGGCGACATGAAGAATCCGAAGAAGACAAGGAAATGAGGATTGAATCATTGATTAAATTTCGTTTTTGGGCTGAGCGTGGTACGTGGAAAGGACAGCTAGCGCATGATACTCCCTTATCATACACACGTCACCCGTGCTTAACAAAGAGGACAAGTCATGCAAAGCTATTCCATCGGCATAGTCCAAAGGTGACCGACACAAACCCATAACATATGTCCTTTTGGCAAAGCTAGTCAAACTTTACACACGAATTTTTTCGCCAAATCCTAGCAATGGCTAGACTTTTCTTCATGGAACCATTGGGTGCACCATTTCATTAGATGTACCGGATAAGTAAATAAATAAATAACAAGAAGACTAGTCCAACTGCATATAATCTGTTAGCGTTTCTCCAGTTGCTTGTATGTAACTGAGCAAAAAAAATGCTACGTAAACAGCCCTCGGCTCTACAGCTCCTCATTTAAATGACCTTAAATGACTTGACGTTGGGTGGAACAGCTTCCAGACAACGATGCGCTAGCATCACTCTTCTCCTGGCAGGTCCAAGCCCAGAGATGAGAACCACTGTGGGTGCTGCCTTCAGTGATGCAGTTCTCCAGGGAATCGAAACCTTTTGCAAATACCACTTGGTCGGCTGCATGAGTTGACTAATCGACAACTTTAGAGGGGTTGGGCTTAGAATGTGAGAGCTACTGCGAGTTAAAAACCTTAAACAAACATGAGTAACCCTTTCATTGCGCAGATATGGTCAAGAAAAGTGAAGCAGCGTTGTAGATACATGCGACATTACCTGGGGTGGTGGTGCACTGTCCGTTGAAAGAACTTCGCGGCCGAGCACTGCGATTAGTCAACTCCTGCAGCCGACCAATCGCAGAGCTCCACCGCCCACCCCCTTCCGGGTATAACATTCTGCACCCACAACATCACATAAGCCATTGACAGCTGTACACACCATGTAATGTTGTATGATCAGTTGAGCAAAAGTGATTCCTGCGAGGTGTGATTAGCTGAAGAACTGTTGTGCCAATCTAATTCGTGCGGCACAACACTAACGACTCAAGATAAGACGCTCTGATAGAGCGGTGTTCTCAATTCCGTTTTGATTACAACGAAAGAAGACTCCAGAACATCGTTAGTAATGCAACACTAAACCAAGCCCATTTTGGCTGCAAGATCTCTACAAGGTCTGTCTATGGAAATTCCTTGAAATTTCTGGAAAGGAATTTCATTTTAGGGACATCATTTTAATGTAGAATGCATATGCGAATGGAATTCCAATTGCGTTCTTGGGTCGTGGTTATCTCAGAGATCTGTACCCTCTTCACAGTAGCAGCCGTTAGTATTTGCAGCTTATTGTAGCCGGTTCTACAACAAGCTCTACACCTAAACAGTTTAATCCTTGCGACAAGCCTTTTTCACAGTACGCGTCCTATGGGCCATGTCTTTCTATCTGCGTGATTCAACTCGTTGGCCGAAGCCCTGAACAGACCCCTCTCTGTATTGTATTGTATGAAGGCACGTCTATGTGGTGTAAAGTAAATAAATAATAAATAAATAAATAAATAAATATGCATAGAGAGGACAAACCTCCACCGACTACCGCTGGCAGATTTGACAGTGCCACTTTTGCTAATTCATGTGCATCGTTGTAAATACATATATACTCGCTATAGGTGCTACGATTTCATCCTCTTCTGCTCTCACAGTGCATGTCTTATAATCCCAGACGACATTCTTTCTTTATGTCGCACGTCCGTTCGGAAGAATCTTCATTAAGTTCATGTGAAATAGAATGAATGAAAATATGTATATCACGACGAACTTTAAAAACGAACAGTAATAGCATCGTCATAAACCTTCGAATGTTCCAGTAAATTTTGCAGGATACATGCTCTCCGGTGATTTCATCTAACAAGCTGATCAATTGTGATTTTTGCTGGTGGAAGAAGTCAATAGGACTCACAGTCCGATACGGTGGGTCTGACAACTACACTTTCCTTTCCCAAGATATGGGGAACAATTCCCTGGACAAGGCCGAAAAGAGATAGCGAAGTGGACAGGCGTTCCGCCCTGTAATAAAAAGACTTTAGGGGCAAGGAATGTGGTGTTGGAAAGCTACGGTGCGTCACCTCCAGGCCTCGCGGCTCTTCAACGAGGCGCAAACGTCAAGCCATGATCTAGCGTTAGGGGACATAAGTTGCGCACTGCATACAGAAAAAAAAATAAGATTTGAATATCTCTTTAGGGAGAGGATGGCCTCTGACAGTTCACTATATTTCTTAGGAGAGGGGAATAAAGGCACTTTCACCACATTAGCAAATGCGTGATTATTGCCTAATGGCTCTTACTTCAATCTTAAAAAAATATTCAGTTCCAGCAGTATTTTTTCAAACTGAGATTTCAAAGCTGCAAACATTCAGGTTGGCCAGATATATACGTGGGTAGTTGAGCTTTCGGTAAAATAGTCATGACAAGAAGAATCCAGAAACCCCATTGACGACGCTAATGTTACAGTCGTCATCTCTAGTGGCTACACAAATGTTTTACTACTTCACACTATGCAAAAAAAAACGCCCTTCCTGAGTTCATAAAGCAAGATTGAAAATCACTTGAGGTGCCTCTTGAAAACTACGAGTTTCCTAATGTGAGAGAAGTCAATGCGAAAAGGTGCAAAAGGCACAATGCTCCATGAGACAAAGAAGGCAAATCGAATATGCGAAGAGGAATGAAGACCTCCATTTCAAATGGAATGACTCATTGTTTGTTGTGCCTCTTTAATAAATAATGAATAGTCCAACGATTCGATGAATAAGCGAGAAGGAAACAAAGAATTCCGTCTTGCTGAAAATGACATTCAAGTCAGCTTGACTATTTGCGGAGGGGAGAAAGAAGCACCCAAACAATCTCGTATTTCACCTTTCCTTGGACAGGAAAAAAAGCAAGAAAAAAGAATAAAAAAGGAGACTGCAGCTGCACAGAGGTCGACAAAAGTATGAGTTCGAGTATACAAAATGAGCATGTTGCTCTGCGAAGAAAAAATATTTCAGGGCATAAAAATATTGCTCATTAGGCCTGGTGTGGTGAGTTGGACTAGACCATACCGACCACCGCACATACAGAGATAGCCATCAATCGATATTCAAACATCACCGCACGGCCACCCACGACGCACCCACACAAGCACAGTTAGCAACCGGAAGACAGACAATCCTGCTGAATGAGCCGGACAGACAGGTACTTTAGTTAATCCCCCGACGTCACATTCGTAACTGGATCTAGGGTATAAAAGAAAACTCAGGGGAACTGCAGGGGATTATATACCAACTAATGGATTATTTAGTCAATTAACCAGGTTTGTGACTGTTCCTACTCCTAGTTTGTATGCCCTAGTCTCACCACCTGGATGACCAAGAGGGCAAGGACGCAATCAAGTTGGCGAGTCTTTTTTCTCACATTTTAAGAGGAAGTCTAGGACTTCCCCTCCCTTACTGATGAGTACTGGGGGCTTTTCGCTCAGCTTCCGTATAAGGGGAATATACAAAATGGAAGTTGACCCACTTTCTTTCATTAGTTTTTTTTAAAAATAATTTATGATCCATTTATTGGTTATGGATGAGAACTGCTCGGAAGATAACCTGGACAAGCGCTGTCAAACCAGGGCCTGGCCTAGGTAGTTTCGAAGAACCGTTTTTCAAATGTTTAAAATTTAAATATAGTATCTATGCGATACCCATGACCCTCACTGTTCCACAAATGGCCTCAGAAGTCCAGCAATTTTTAGTACCATGAGAGTAACAAGTATGCTAAGAATCGACGAATAGTAAAAAGTCAAAAGGAATTTAGACAAGCAAAGTTTGGCTCCTATTCCGGCCCATCGACTTTTGTTGTAATTTCGTCAACAATAAAACAGTGGCAAATCAAGTCTACAAGATTATAAAAATACCCTTTCGAAGTTAGTCAAGTCATAGAACTTGTCAAACAGATTTAAAAACTGTTGAAAAAGACCTCATCGTCAATTTCTTGCCTTAGCATCACTTATAAATGGAATGCATACAAAGATAAGAATTCTATCCCTTTACTTTTTAAGCAATACGTGTTAGTGAAGAATAACATTCAAGAGCAAAACCACAGGAATGAAAACGTCACAAGTATTAAGTCAGACTCACATTAAAAAGCGACAACGTTCAAGTTCTAAATATAAACCAGTCAAGAATCGAACTCATTAGCACAAATTAGAAAATGTGATCTAGCAGAATTCATTGTTTACCTTTGCCCCTGAACCGATAGCTGAGTTCCTTATGAAAATTCCAATACTTTCTTAGAAAATAGACAAAACGTGAGCTAGAGGATTCTTGAGGAGGAAGAGGGGGGGGGGGGTGGGAGGGATCAACCATTTCAAACAAGATTTGCAGTGTGCTATGCAGCTTGCGGCGCTGATCTTGGATACTCTTTCCTTATCTGCGGCGAGGCCCTATAGGGGAAAAAGTTATGTGGCATTTTTTGGTAATCATACAGCGGCCAGATTCGGCTCCCTGAATGTGTTTAGCTAAAAGTTCAGGAGAAACTGTTTGAATCTGAACAATTTATGGGAGTTCTAATTGATTTGTAATCGACAACCAGTTAAAAATGGGTTCTAGTGGATATTTTCTGGCAAAATGTACCAAAAAGGCAAATTTTGGCATCTAGGGCAGGCTGGAAAAATGACGCATAACCCTTCACAAAGGGCTCTGCAGCAGATAGGAAAAACGAATTTGAGATCAGCGTTACAAACTGCATAGGACATATTTTCCCTCGCCCAACCTCAAGTACCCTTCCTTGTAAGCTTTAACTTGGCTAACTGACTAGGCATTATCATGTGAATTCCGCCGGCCGACGCAATTCCGTCACCGTACCAAAAACGAATACCAGTGGTCCTCATCAATGATGAGTAGCTCTTGTTTACTCTGTGCTTCACGAACGGGCTGGCGGGGGTATCAATGAGGTCAGCGTACCTGTCTGAACACTCATAGAGTCACCAATCCTAGGGCAACCTTTTGAACTTCTCTGTTTTTGTTCAGATAAATAGAAACATAAATTTAGATTTAAAGAAGAAAAATTTAGATACAGAGAACCATAAATAAGTATGGCATACAACAAAGTTGACGCTCCACCAAGCTGGATGAGCCTCTTCTATTGAAGAAGTGGGCAAATCTGTCAAAAATTCAGGAGCATAACCTACCTCAGGAATCAAATTTTAGTATCATTTGGCAACGACAAGAGAAAAAAACTACCTCATTCAAAAGCCGCACTGGATAACGCTGCATGGGATTGGTGCACAGGCACAAGTATTCGGAGAGAAGACGAAGTCAAACTGCCAGTTCAAGGCAAGAAACACGCTACGGGCAGCGGGATTGCAGCTAATGAACAAAAAACTGGTTCAGAAGCATGCAAAAAGAACATTGAAACGAAAATAACTCAATTAAGTCACGATGGGCAGAGAATTTTTTTTTCGTAAACGCTAGTTTTTGGGTCCGATGTGAAGTGCTGAGGTGTTGCAATTAAAGCTTCTCACTAACAGCGAAGTGGGACAGAACGCTGACCTCGTTAAGCTCCATCTTGAAGCACAAAACAACTGTGGCTCCTCTTACACAGGTTGAGGTCGTAACTGGTAACATTACCAGCTCTAACGGCACTGACTACAAAAAGCTAAGCGGATTGGTCTATTTCATGTAACCTCCGGCGATCAAATGGAGCAGGTTCTTCTGGTGGTTGTCATAAATCAGTGGATCCCATCTCATAGGTCTTTGCGGGCATATGGATGTGCTGCATCAATCATGGAGCCCACACTACTCATGTTCAGTGCCGGACATTCATTCTTGCAGCACAGGATAGCCCCACCCCGTCTGGTCTGCCGCACCGCTCCATCTATGCGAGGCGGCGGACCAGCTGGATGCTTTGGTTGTCTGGCGTTGCCGGTAGCGATGCTTTGTTAATGTTTTCACTAAAGAATCTCAAAACGAAGACAAAGGCCCAAAGAAGGAGATGTAAACACCGTCCTACAACAACAGCGTCCAGGTGGTCTGCCGCGCCGCATAAGTGGTGCGGCGCGGCGAACTAGGCAGACGACGGGCGATATTCTATGATGCAGGAGTGATTGACTATCATTGTATTCGTTCTGTAACTTATTAAAACTGGTGTGGCGACGAAGGTAGTGGAAAGACGAAAATTTCAGTGAGTGAGATAAACCCGCATAGTTCTCATTTTTCAGATAAGAACTCAAGCTAGCTGGCTGCAACTGCAAAAAGTCCCAGTAAGAAGTTAAGCAGGCATCAATATCCACGACCTCAATCTGGTAAACAAATTCGCATACTAAATGAATTAATAATACATATTGGAAGAATTCGTGAAGTTTCTTATGTACCCGTTCCAATGAAATGAAATGAAACATTGGACCGGAAGACATATAAAAACCCCTTGAAAATAGCGCCACTTATGTGCATTCTTTCAGGCGGTGTAATTGTCTTCTCTCACGTGTCCATGTAGAACTGTCAAAATAGCGGGAAGAATCGAATGTATGCACCTACTAACCAGTTTGCTGCTGTTGAACCGGTCACATTTCAATAACAAATAACCTAAAAGTACGGAAAGAACACCAACGGTGCCGTTCCTACATAACTGCACCTCAACGTTATTACAGGGAGCTTAAAACGTAAGTTCGGAATCGTCGCGATAATCCGATTACATCGATATGTTTACGCCAAAAAATTTTTTACAGATCAGTTTGTAAGTGTTGTAGGGAGTCGGGGAACATTTCTGTGTAGCTCAAATAAGGACACGTTATTTTGTCTATGAGTTTTTCCAAGAGACGGAAGTTCTGGCTTGAATAAACCAGTTGCAATTAATTCCAATGCATAGTGAACTATTGCAGTTGAAACGTTACTACAAAAGAGAAACACCACACGAACAGTTTCTTTGGAAAAAAAAGACCTGCGTACCAGTCGGAGAAAGCAGATATAAAGCAAGCAGATTAGTTGCTCGCTTGTTGTCATCGAAAACGGAGACAAATAGATCTCGGCAATCGGTTATGCCAGCGAGAAAAGTTGAACGGTGAAGAATACTAACTGGATAGCTGTGGAATATCAAGGAACGAATGCAATAATGTCTCTGGATTTGCAAGAAATCCAGAGACATTATTGCAATATCCAGAGATATTATTGCATATTGTTGCCAGTTCAATCAAGGAGAACGCAGTGGAGTTTTCAAATAGAATTGACCTATTCGAGCAGGCTGAAGTCCTTCAAGAGAACGATACAACAGACTCACACTAGTCTCAAGCCAAATTCAGCAGCTAAAGAATTGAAGAAGTTTGCAAAGAGGTGGAGTTGTTGGTTCAACTGCATGACAGTGAAGGGAAGAACATAATAGTTCCTTGATTCTAGTAACAATGTTAAAGGCAGTGGTTTAACTCGTAATTGCTTCTAAAGTTTTGTAGGGTCACAGTGCATAGGAGACCTTGATAAAGTCGCTAAAGAACTCGCCTTTCAGCTCTCTATTTCAGGAAGAGTTCAGATGCGAAGGGAGGAATCTGCCAGATAAGCACTTCTGCCATATGCCTGCTTGTAGGCATCACAAGGGCATACATATATGGCAGATGTCTCGCATCCCCATATGACAGGGGGCTCAAAGACAGGGTTTTTAGCATTTTTGCACGGAATTGTGCACACGTCTGGGATCATTGTGGTCAAATGAGTGAAAGAAGGACGGTGCCTTCTACGCAAATGAACTAATGACTAAATACTGGAGACAACCAAGACCGAGACATCTGTTAAAAGGAGGCGCTAGGTGCCAACAGCAGATATCATTAGCAGCCCAGCTTGTGGCAGATGTCCCAACGAGCATCCCAAATTCTCCACAAAGGAAGGGGTGAAACGGGTTCTTTTGCACTCTAATTGCGATTCGTGTTAATCGTTCTGATCAGTGTCTCCTGGAAATTCTTCTCGTACAAGATCTCTAAAATGATTCCAAGGTGAGACATTTGAAATTAAAATAATCAACTGGTTCAAATACATAGCCGATCTTCTCTGTGACGAGATCATATTAAGCGCAAAGGGAGCTGCATAATTGGGAGGAAAATGAGCGAAAAAAGACAGCTCCGAGGCGTCCAGGCACTTTAACGCCGTGATATCTCAAACAGCCATAAAAACGCTACTCTGCCATGCTGATGCCGCGAATTATCACCTTCACCGATAGATTTCTGCTCTGTTCACCAATAGAATGCACGTTCAACCTTACATATCGCATGATGGCGTCTCATAAAAAAGTGACGTGTGTCACAAAAATGAGACATCAGTCACATAAACGTCACCAAAAATAGTGAATATTTCCCTACAATTTAGCTAAAATCAATACAAAAAGGAAAAAAAACAAGAAGGACGCAAACGCACAGAACCGCCGCCTGCTGCGTAAGTAAACAAAGAAAGTACACTATGTCCTGTCCAAGGTGTCTGCCGGATCAGCACTGAACCTGTTCCCGTACGACAGATAAACTAGTCATTTTTAGGTAAATAAAACAGATGAATGGATTGAAAAGAAGGTGCATAGTATGTAGAACGTCAAGTGTAGCAAAAATGAAGATAACACATCAATGATCAGCCCAAGTAGGCAAGAAATACGATGAGGTCGCACCTCACTCTCACCACGCAGCAGCTTTCATTTACGTCGTTTAGGCAAACATTCGCCCCGCTGATACTTAGCAGCAGTCAGAGCGCGACCGGCTCAGCTGCGATACACCAAATAGGGAAGGCATACCGTGGCGAACGGCGATCTCTGGTGCTCTATTTGTACGGCCACTAAAGCAATTAAGGCAGTGTACAATCTCAGAAACGATTTCAAATAGCGTCAGAAGGATCTCCAAGCGAAGTCGAACGAAGTGGTTTACAAAGCACATTTCGTTACAAAAGGTTTGAAAAAAAAAACCCTTTCTGGACCCCATTTTTTGGAGAGTTCAACGTGCCCGGGGAGACAGCTACCACAAGGAGTTGCGGTAGCAACACGTTAGGCGCCAGCAAACGATAGCACCGGTGCCATGCAGCAATTCCGCTCTTTGTGGTAGGTGTCGCAGCGGGCACCTCGAGCTCTCCGAAAAAGGACAAAAAAAGGTTTTCCCAGCATTTTCGTAGAACAATAGGTATATCACTGCGACGTGCGCCGCATGAAGATTCTTCTGGTGTCAAAACCTCGAATTAGATTTTGAGCTGAGGCAGAATAGTAATACATAGTAAGAAAACTGGTGATAGATTGATATTTTTTTTCGAGTTATGGTCTTCTCTCATAAAAAATCTGCTGCTCTATCAATTTCTAAGCAGTTATGTCCGTGCTATGAAAAGCTTCGGCGACAAACTTGGAAGCACCTAGTTCGAGAAGCAAGGATACATTAGAGAACTCAAACCACGTTCTTGGGCCCCTAGCTGTGAAACCGCACTATTTCTGGACAGGGTATGCCCAGGGGATCTATCCTTTTCGGGAATGTTCTAAACTGCTCGCGCCTCAAGTGTCGATGGTTTTAAAGCGTTGCGAACAAAAAACAAGACTTTCGAAGGAGGCGGCTTAAAGAGGCGCTCGGATTTCGAAGCTTCTAGTCTCGCTTCTCAGCTCTGCTGTGCCTAGTAAGGTGTTCATTCAAAAGATTCTACTCATGCACTATGTAGAAAATTTGAAAAAGCTCTTGTTATGTGGGATTGAGTCCCTTTTCCATTCACCAACGCGAGCAGTAGTTGAACAAATGATATGGACTTCTAACGATACATAGTTTATGCCTAGCGGTATCGTGGATGTCGCACTCGCACTTGAGCGGTGGCATAGTGAAAGGCAAGGGGATCCATGAATGTTCACAGAAAGCTTGCAGCATAAGCATACTAATTCATCAACGGCATCGAGGTAAAGAGCAAATAGCAGCAAAAAAAGGAACGTTTACCTCGTCTGGGAAGCTGATCCATTTCCCAGAAACGGGAGAGCCACTACCTATTGGAAAAACTTCGCTACAGATGATAATCGGAAGATGGGAATGGGGCAGAGAACAAGCTTGACAGGTTTTCTTCTCTAGAACACCGTTCTTGCACAGAGATTATGTTAATAGGTTGTGGTAGCTTTGTAGCCACCGCGCTAATGGCTTGATTTGCTTAATTTTCCTTCATATAGAATTCCTCCTATGTAAACGCTGGCTCCAAGACAAAACATCCTCTTTTTCCAGCGAAAGCAGTTCCGTAGGCCTTGCGAGAAAATCATTTGGGAAGGTTTTCCCACACGATGACGATATCTCAATGCTGTAAAATGTTTCAGAATTTTCGATGATGGTTTTGAGAAAAAGAAATTTGAATATGGGGTGAAACACACAACAAAAATTCGCGTTCAGGAATAATTTCTTGACTACTTTGTTTCTGGAATGTTAGGCTTCATCTCCTCTCTGGCGAACAATTCCAATTTTTCCACCCCTCCCTTGTCTGCCTATTTAAAGGCGGCACCCTTCGAAACTATCGTGTTTGTGATTTCGCCGGATTCTGGGGTTTTTGGGGGTGTATTGCTCATTCCGGTGGTGAAATCACGTGAAGCACCCGAGAAAGCCGGGAAAACGCGATGCTGCCTTCCGTGCGCGGACGAGTATTCCGGCGGCGCCCTTCGTGCGCAAATGGGTCCCAGCACGGAGAAAGGGAATCGGTAGCAGCCCGCATGCGCTTAAATGCGTAAGCTGGCGCGTCGGGCCCTCCAAAGCACTGGCCGACCGGGCGTGCACGCGACAGCAGTTCGCCGTTTTCTGCAGGTAAGTCGTTACTGTGTGTGTTCCTTGCAGATTCGTGATGTGCGCGACGCCTACTTTAGGGTTCAGGTCGAGTCGAGGATTTCGACTCGTGCTGCCTTTAAGCTTACAATTACAGCTTACAAATCGCGCACTAACAAACTGTCACTCATATAAACAAGTCGAAATTCCCAGTTGGGAACGAGAATCGCGCCCGGATGAAGCCAGGCCTAATGAAGCGCTCATTTATCCTTCTACGTGCAATCTTTTCGCCTAATCGAAAAAGTCATTAACGTGATTGCAGCCATTTTGCAGCTGGATGCAGCATCCACTCAATCGTCATTATGGCAGGCAGCATCGGAATGATGGTTGAGTGCTTTTTTGGGGCTCTCCATGCAATATTATTTACACAAACTACTCTTGCCCTTCGTTTCTCCAAACACTGATGTGCAATGCTAGCGTGAAACAACGCAACGGATTTGTACACGAGAGGTAGACGGAGAGGAGAGGAATGATAACAACGTGAGATGAGGCAGTTACCCGACGTTTTGAAGGAGGGTGAAGAATTTCTGGAGAGATTCGTTGTTTCATGACGAAACTGCTGTCAAATCGCCCGATAAGTCAGATATTGAAGGTCACCTACTAGAAAATGAGCTTGTTCCATGTCAGTGAGCAGATAGACCAAGGTTATGAGGTTTGTCCGGATTCCATTCAGAGAACTAGTGGATTACGGGTGGTTGCATGGTCATAATCGTAACGCGCGCGTTGATGAGACATACGATGATCTTCTACAACAATGCCCCATAATCCATAATGGTTACTACCACCAATCACAAAATCTCCGCCTGTAACACAGTGCAAACACATTGCCGTAAGTCACTACTTGGTGCGTATCTCCGGTATGCACTTTTGAATTACCCAAGTGTTGACAGAACGTTTTTAGCGCTATCAAATGGTGCAGATACTCGCAGTAGAATTCGCAAGATGACAGAGTTCTCGAAACATTGCCGCTTTCACAAGATCAATATAAATGTTGCCGAACTGAGAAGGTGGGCACTAGCAACAAGGTGAGCGCAAGTGCATATGTTAGATGAGAGAACCATCAATAAAACGAGAATTTTGGGAATAAAAGTGCAATTTTCCCGGAGCCATTTGTTGTAGGAATGTGGATGCTTTCGACTAGTCGACAATACTGCTCAAACAACTTGGATTCAAATCCGTAATTTTGGGTTATACAGCCTTCCAAAGAAAGCAGAGCCTTTGGGAAGGGTCCGCTAATCCATCATTCTCCTGGGATACCTTAGAGACCACTGGACATGCAAAAGCAAAGGGAATAGCTTAGAAACATGGGGGTATGGGAGATCACCTGTCAGGTGATTTCCTGGATTTTCTTCGCTTCAATAAACAACGAGAAGAGCAGATGGGAAGGTTAGAATATCATTGAGTAGAGTGTAGAAGCTAAAGAAGTTATACCTTTGATTGTTAAGAATTGAATTATCTCTACATTTCAATCTAAATATCACGAAGATTAAAAAACAGTGAAATTATGGAATAAATGTGCGTCAAGAGATTATCATACACCATAGCGGCCCAATATGACGTTATGGTGAAAAATGGATGTAAAATTCGTCTTCAGCATGTCGAATAACCCCTAGCTGCGAATTTCCAGCATTCAAGAGCTTCGGAATCCCTTTGCACAAGTTTGCAGCCCCGGTCCATAGCAGCCCCAGCCACGCCCCTTTTAGGCAGAGCGACAGGTAACTGCTGCCTAACGACCGGACGCCTCTTTACATTGCTATTCCCCTCGTGTTACGGATGAAACAAAAGAAAAAAAAGCAATCAGTAGTAATCAGTTGCTGTTTAGGTGTGCATGATACATATCCAAATTTCAAAAATCAGATAATCCATCGTTTAAGGGGAACGAATTTCCAACTCATGATGGGTAATAACTTTTTGCATGGTAGTAGCATGGTGGATACATCAGTTCAGCAGTGAAAAGAAGTAACAGAACGTAAAAAAGTAACATTCCATCAATAGTTGGAATAAGGATTTGGGGGTAAACTCACCTTAGCAAATTTGAGCATAGCATTCAGGCAAATGAATATCCAGACGCAGAATTGAGTTTTCTAGAGAACGCTAGACTGATGCGAAACGCAACCGAACAGCGGCCGGAACTCAGCAATGCAATTGCAAACAACGGCGGGATCCCAGTCGATAGGTGGAATCAGCAGCACAATGACCACTTGGGAACGCTGTACTGGCGCTGTTAACTGCCATGTTGTCTCAACTGCATACTATTTTTTTCAGAATTACAAGAAAGTAGTTTTTCTTTAAGTAAAATAGGACGAAAGATTTTGAAAAAATTCTGGAACTTTGGTGCACCCAGCGGCGCCAAAGCACACATGAGAACTACATAGCATAAGAGTTGCAACAGAGCCACAGCTCTACAACCTGGTACTAAAGTTATGGGAAAAATCATATTAATATTAATAGAATATTAATGCTAATATTAAATATTATATAATTCATATTATTTCTATATAACTTATATTATAATATAGAAATTTTAGAAATATTCATTGTCTTTTTCACGTCCATCTTAAGTGGTGTAATAAATAACAATAGTAATTAATAATAATAATATGAGTAATAATAATAATAATAATAATAATAATAATAATAATAATAATAATAATAATCCTTCTTAATGAAATTTAGAGGTAGAAGCACCAAGATTTTGGCAACGTGCCGAAATTCAAAAGCACCGACTGCTTCACCAACTCAGGGAAGTTAAAAACCTTGTTTTGATGAGACTGAAAGATGCAAATCCCACGACTAAGACATGCGTGCTCATGCAAAACACGGTTTTTTCAACCAACAGCTCTATACCAGCAATAGTCAGTCCATGCAAAACCCATGCACACCCATGGATATGCATGGCTTTTGCATGGATTCTGCATGGGTTTTGCACGGGTATGCATGGGTTTTTCGTGCGTTCTGTATCAAATTTGCACCGGATTTTCGCAAACGCATGGTTTCTGCATGGGTATGCATGGGTTCGGCATGGATTTGACCATTGGAAGCATTGAACTATTGATTACAAGATTGCATGTCTTAATCGTGGGATTTGCATTTTTCCATCTCATCCAAAACCCGGGTTTTTAAGTTTCCTGAGACTAAGCAAATGTCAGCAAGCAGTTATACTAGGATTGATTAAGCAATCCGGCCTCTGTTTTCTGCGTAAAAATGGATTTATCGAGCAACATATCCAGAAACCCTTGAAAAAATTCAAGTATTACATACTGTTTCACATAAAAGAGAGTTTGAAGAGATACTGCTTTTTTAATGAATATTACTTCAGGGATAAAATTCCGAATAAAGCAAGAATTGAAAACAACAAGACAAGCTATTCGCTCTGCCCAGGCTTCAAAATGTAATGGCTATCTAACTGTACTTTGATGCTACGAAATCCTAAGCGTGCCGAAACCTATCAAGCCAGCCACATACACCTCCCGCGATGCAACTTTTTCGAACCTCGTAAAGCAGCGGCGCTCGAACGGTTCACAAACAGCTACTTGACAAACATGCACCGGGATGATTGCGCAAAAAGTGGACACTGTGAAATTTGACCGTTTATGTGAAAGTTTACACAAATATGTGTGGCAGAAACAAGTACATAGTTCACTTATAGGTAACGGCTCAGAACTGCAAGACTATACGCGCAACGACAATGTCACGGCTTCTCGAGAATCATCCTCACTCGATCAAACTAAAAACAAAACAAATTCATGGACAAAATTCTAAAGTACCGTGGGTCTTTCAGACACAAAACATGTGACCTGTGGAACAAAAAAGAAATCTCTTGCGCATAAATAATTAGTTTTTCATGAGAAGGTGTTTTTATGCTGCAATCGTTAGGTATCCGGTTGGGTAGCACTTCAGCATCAATACATCAAAACAGCATATGAATAACCCCTCTCGTGGTGATTTCTGGGGCTCTGGTAGGGTTATCCTTCTGTTGAACAAAGCGCAGAATTCGATAAACGAGGAATAAGCCAGGGACAAACGGTCATTTCCCCTCAGCAGGTCCTGATATAATGAGGCAAAAAAAGTGCTACATAACCGGATATCTGCAGACTGCAATATAAAAACACCACAAATTGCACATAATCCCAGTACCATTTCCTGTAGCACATCGAAAATTGTCAATATACAGGAAAGTTGCTCGCATATCGAAAATCTCTTCTACATACTTGTGGATAAAATTTTGAAATTTATTTATTAGCAATGTATATGCCTACGGAAAATGCATATCTTACTATACAGGAAAGAATAACGCTAGCAATACAGAGTCGCGCGTTGGAGGCGATAATTCTAAATGCGCTCAAATGGTGATGACGTTTCAATTTGAGCTAAAATGAATTCCTAGCAGACGATGAGAGAGGGTTACACTTTCATCCAAGATCGTCAATCATGGAATAAGTAATCAGGAAAAGGAATGACTTTTACTGGTCAAAGTGCTGTGACAGATAGCACGGTTTGGATCCAGAATTAGACCTCAATTTCAATTTTTCAACCTTTTTCCCCGAGAAATGTATAATACTTTGGACTGAAGCATATCTCTACCAATGAAAACCAAACTAATCAAACGCTATGAGATTTCCATAGAAAATGCGTCATGAGTTAAAGGAATTCACAGAGCGGACATACTAAAGCTGCGTTGCGTGATTTCTCAGAAACTGTAGCATCCAAGGAAGGGCGACCACCACTGGGATTAAAGCCGCGGCGCCGAACTCATCAATCACTTTCAACATCAGTCATTAATCAACACATCTGGTCTGCGGGAGGGGGATGGATATGAAAACTGGAGTCAGTGAAACTAACTACAGCTGCCAAAGAATATGCAACAGTACGAATTACCACACCGTGCCGCAGGTGCGCAAAAGGAGGAATAAAGCTCTTCGCACTTTCTGAGAAAGCGGGTTCGCTGCTACAACATGCAGGCAGAGAAAACGAACGTCAAGACCACTTCTCCAACACGGACGTCCACTTAAAATTTAAGTGTTTTAAAACTGAACCGCCTATAGTTTCATTCTCGGCAAAACACCGGTTCTGAAAAGCAGGTTTTATTTAGCGAAGCTCCGAAGCACCCCTAGAAAACATCTCGAAGCCAGTGCAGAAGGCGATACAGCGAATGGATAGGCTATGAAAGTTGATGTGTGGGAAGATGTCTCCGAAACCATAATGATTTAGTATTCATAGCGCAAAGAAAGCATTCAAATTATGCAGTATGTAGATATTTACAACATGAGCTAATGCCTATGAACATCGGAAACACCAATGTTTTGCATATTTACAAGTTACATACCTACGTAACAACTACAATCAAAAATGCAGTTGTTACGTAGGTTGTAAAAAGCGTTTTTTTTCGAATGTGCAGTTCTTTTAGGCCAATCAATGTGTCGCATAGTGCAAACCCATTGCTATGGGCTAGCTTGATTAGCCACGGCTATTTTCCGTTACGAGCAAACACTTGACTTTATGAGAGCATTCTAAAGGAATGAGTATTTATGTAAGGGATGTAACAAAGAAGAAGTTTGCACTAAGACCTCAAAGACTACTTCTCTAAAGGCAGCCCAATATCAGTTCCTACTGCTCAGATGTATAAACAAAAAAAACTAACAAAGAAACGATCCCGAAGTGGTAAGAGCCAGGGATCACTCGGATTATCAAGAATTTCCATTTTCTCTCTTTTGATTTCCCACTAAATGTTATACTTTCAATGCAGGAATGAGCATCGCAATAAAGCTTCTTACCAAAATGAAGAGAAAAACTGAATTCAACTTAAAATTTCCATACAATTCTGCTAGAATCCTTTCTGAAAAGCTTTGCAGTCAATCATCAGCAGCAGTGGCAGACGTAGAGGGAGACTTCATAAAATAGATGAAAAGTTTTAATAAGCTTACTTTTATTACTACTTTCGAACACTTAATATTAATTATTTAATATTAAAGTCAATAGTTTCAGTACTTATATTCTTTTATCTGGGTCCTTGATGTGGCGGAGTTGCTACCTCTTTTCCCATGTCTACCTTCCCCTACCCACTGGCCTACCATTACTGTGTCCGGCACACCTAAGTGGTAAATTTTTAATGATCTTAGCTTCCAGACCCCATTGGTAACCGTAACCGCTTTCGCAGGTAACTACGCTGTCCAAAATGTTCAAACATCTCGAGTTGCTACACCTATAATATATAGTTGCATGCCTAACAAATTCGGGTCGATGCCTTTCTGCATTAACCCCCCATCGATATAGTTTTGTTCCACATTTGGAAGCTTAACGGAGAATTCTAACACTGGCGAACATCAGAAATCATGAACACATAGAAAAAAGTGTACTTCTTGTTAATCGTCAGCAATGTACTGTAAGCTATCATTAGCACTGCGAATGAACAAAGAATGTTCCTCTAGATAAGCATATAAGTGCAAATTGCGAGGAAGCCTTCGATAGAGAAGCACGAACACCGCTCAATGATAAATTGGTTCATCCGGCGTTATTTTTCCACGGTTTCGCCTTCTGTTTTGTCTACATCGAGAAACGCATACATAACTCTTTTTCCGCTTTTCCTAATTATGGCAACATTTTCAACTTCACAGAAATTTCAGAGCTGCAACCAACACAACCCACCTAATGGTAACGGTAAAATACCACAAATATCCCTCCATACCACCGCAAAAAATCATCAGCGCCATAAACAAAAACATTAACACAGCTGTATAAGCTAAATCACCTACAAATAAAAGCAGTAGCACAGCTGAATAGCCAAAACACTTGGACTACATAGAAGCCACAACAATGGTCACCATAGCACAATCGTTTGATTGTTTGAGCTGCTCAGCTCGCCGAGGTTGTGAACTAGGTCTTAGCCACGCTTGACTGCGTCTGCGTTTCGAATTCGTATCTAACGTATAGAAGTACGCATGAGAAACTTCGTGGGAAAGACTGTACAGGGAAGAGAATAGGATTTAGCAATTGCTCACCTGTACGAGGACTTCAGAAATATAATAATATCCCAAAAATCCAAATTTTGAAAAGCTACTGCAATATTACTAAAAAAAAATTCGAGAAATCAAAACCTCGCAGAATGCTTGAGCCGTGCGGCACAGAGAAGATCTCGCTAATGGAAATTGTTAGATTGAAGGCGAAATACAGAACCGCAAGCCCAAAGAATTGTGAAAGAATAGGATTTTCCTTAAAGTGGATGTGGCTAAACAGTGCACAATGGATGAAAATGCGTCGGGCCGGGATGCATCCTTGGGAGGATGGATAATCTTATATCCATGGGTATGATTATTGCTATAGATAAACACGTTGAAAGGTGTCAGGTAAAGGGTTAATTTGGGTGCGTTAACACGTTTATCATGGATAAAGTCAATGAGGCATCCGGGCCTGTGTTGTTCTGCAGGAATACAGATAAATTTCTACTACAAACACATTTACTAAGAAAGCATTGGATCAAGAACTATCAGGACCGCATGCCACACTGAAATTACCCAGGGTAAAAGGGTTGACACCACACAAATTTACA
Source organism: Ancylostoma caninum (assembly GCA_037903475.1). Classification (NCBI taxonomy): domain Eukaryota; kingdom Metazoa; phylum Nematoda; class Chromadorea; order Rhabditida; family Ancylostomatidae; genus Ancylostoma; species Ancylostoma caninum. The sequence goes on from JBAJFG010000362.1 coordinate 586,360, forward strand.
CATCGTTAACACAGGCGTCAACAAGTTTACCCTGGGTACCCTCAATGATGCATTCAGGTCCAGGTTTCACGTAATCTTCGCCTAAAAACGGATTCTTTACATCAGTGTGTCCCAACAATAAAGGGATGCTTAGACGTCTTCCTAGAATGCCAAAAATGCAGAGGACACACTGTTCGAATGCAGCAGACCAGCAGATTCCCGAGATCGCTGGTAAGCTATTAGAGCAGATTCGGCAGCGCGACATACCGGAGCGCAGAAATTCCTACCGTTTCCCAGCAATAACCAAAGAACGGAATAGCCCATTTGTCAAGAACGTACAGTACCTAATCCTATTCCAATCCAGAGTACTCATATAGGGGTTTTCACATACCCTCTATCCGGTTTCTCTCGAGGAAAAGTGAAGCGCATAAGAATTACTGATAAAAACTGCGCGATTAACCACAGTTGGCAAGATATTGCCGCTTCAATAGCCAAATCAGTGACAGCACAAAATCGTGGACCTTTGCATAGTTAAGACTTGGACATTCCATATCCTATAGTGGTGGTATCACAACTGTAATCGGCTCCTCGCTACTCCATTTCGTTGGAGCTTATCCATCAGTTAAGCACTGCAACTGCACTTTTGGCTGGATTCTTTTCTGCATGATCTATATTATGTGGCTTAGAAACTGCTGCCGTCCAAGAACCGGGAGCAGGTTGCCTACAGCAAATAGATTTGTTGCCATAGCGCGTGGACTGAAGTAAGTGGAATGAGCCCCTTCTATCAATCCATCTATAGAATAGGTAGAACCTCTGATTTCCACTTCTTCACTGGTTATCTTTATTGCCATTTTCTAACATTTGAATGACGCCATTTGAAGGCACTAAAATTTATTTTCCATAGCTTCGAGTTTTCATAACTCTGAAATTTCAACAACTCGTGTTTCTTTTTTTTTTTGGGGAGACACACCTTGTTCCCCCTTATCCACACTCCTCTTTTCCTCCTTCTCCCTGAGACCGCCACTGTTCGGAGTGCATAGACTTGGTGTGGATAAAGTACAAAGTCGGGCCTGAGAATGAAAAACTTCTTTGAGCACTCACAAAATATGTCGTGCCCAGAGACAAAATATGTGGGTTCGTAAATAAGGATTAGGAAGGGTGAAAGAAGGGTGACGACAATTTAAGGATGAACTTCCAAGCTCTGCATTCGAACCCATCCGCAACTTCGCAAACATATTTCCCTCAACAAAAATGGACAATGCACTCAAGACTAAAGAATATTTAACGAAACCACAACCAAAAGAGGTATTTTTGCAAAAGACAGCGGCTTCACTCCCCTAGGCTTCAGGCTCGAAATGCGAGACATGCAAAAATCCAACGAATAAAGCGCAAATACCTATTTATAGGCCTGTAGAAAGAGAAGCTAGAGATGAAGCAATATAACATAATCGAGCCAAGCACAAAAGGAAACATCAAGTCTCACTGGTGACATGTTAGAAAAAAACACCTATCAGCCCACTGATGGATCCATACCTCCAAAGGGCATCACGTAGCACCAACAGATTAGAGCGCAGAGTACAGAATTATTTGCTGTATTTAGCGACAACAATGGCGCAAAAGAATTACAGTCATGCACTGAATGACTCATAAGAATGACATTCGGGCACAGTGCATCTGTCGTTTCTGTCTCAGTGGCTCCCTCAGCGGAAAGAAAAAGAAACGCTGCATTTCCATGCAGGAAGAAAAAAACATTTGAGGAGGGGGATGGGGGAGGGGGGGGGATTGTCCACTAAAGATATTATGGATTTTCGTGAAAACTTGGGTTCGCTCCCTGCTGAAGAAAAAAGAATGTTTTCCGATTAGAACAATAAGTTTTCTGGATTTACCACCTGCGCACATCAATGTTTTTTTTTCATTATAGACTTCTCCAACTCAAATTATGACTGACATCATGATAGTGCTCGCTACAACTGAACGAGAAGGTGATTTTCTACAAAAAGCGTTTAAAAAACCTGGAAAGCATCGATCCGATCACGGAAGGATACTTCGCTTCCCAGAAGACGTGCAAACCACTTCGCAGCACATAGCGTTTCACTGTTACCTTTTACGTGTGTTCTACTACGTATCAAAATTGAATCAATGATACAAGTGCTCTAACAATTCCGCGGCCGCAACGCAGCTCGAACAGGGTAATACCTCGAGGATAAAGCTCATTTTTGGGGTAACCTTCTCCTCCATTTGCCGCCGTCCAATCCTTGATTACCGTTGGAGCATCCCTCCTCCTTCTTCGCACCATTTGAGACAACCGTGGTAGCAAAAAGACGAGCCGGTCACACCCACAAACAGGCTTTGACCTCGACGAATTACCCCGTTTGTATTAAGTTCTTTTTGTACAGTTATCAGAGCATGTACAAGAGGGCAAAATATTTACGGTGTCGGAAGATCACTCCTGCATCACAAAACACCACCCATTTGGTCTACCGCGTCGCAACAGCTACGCGGAGCGGCAGGGCAGTTGTGCGCTTGTTGGCGGACGTTGCTGGTGTTGATGTTTCTCTTATGTTTTCCACCGTGTTTCTCAGTGTCTTTGTTTGCACTCCAAAGAACATAAGAGAAACAATACCAGGAACGCCGAACAACCACAGCGCCTAACGAACCTGCCGCGACGCGCAGGTGGTGCGGTGCGGCAGACCGGACGGGAGGGTATAATACGATACAATAGTTATTGACCGGCACTGCACATGCGAGAAAACATTTGATTACACTCCAAGAGTAATTCCTTGGTCTGATAATTTTGCGCTACGAAAAAATAACCATATAGTCTAGACAAGGAAGTTTTAAGTATAAAAAGTGGCCATAAAAATGATTTTTTTAGCAATCAAGAAATCAGGTCTCTTGAATGTCTTCCTTTCCAAGCAAGAAAAAGCCCATAAAGTACCAGGATTAAATTTCATGCCAAATGGCTTGAACATACCTGCTTCATCAGAATATCCCTGGGCGGCCTGAGAGCTGGTGCCAACTCCTTTCCAACAGGAGAAACGTCAAGCTCGTCTCCATAGCCGTCATCCTCAGATACTGTTGTATTCACCGTCTGTTGGTACACTCCAGTGATACCGGCACCGTAGTTGCTCGGTCGGAACGGTTGATTTGGGAACTTCATTTGATGATACAGGAGGTCATCACGTGGATGCAGCAATACTTCCGTGTTCGGCAGAGTCGTATTTGAACGCGGCTTTCGATCAACCATGTACGGCTCACTAGGACTCGCGGAGGATGGCTTAAGCTCTCCCTGTGGAGGGCTCCTAGTCGGCGACGACAATCTGCGCGGCAGTGGCACTGGTGGCGACAGCGTCGCACCTGTTGGCTGGTTATGGTGTTGGATGTTAGTAGTCCCCTCTGGGGATGGAGTTTTGCTAGATTTCGGCCGATTCTGCACCATCATCGGTTTTCGTTGGTCAAAACGTTCGATTGCCGATTGTACCGAAGTGTTCCGTGAAATCGTATCAGTAAACCGGTCATCTCCGAGCATCCTGAATGCGTGCAGTTGTGTTCAATGAATCGAACGGATGTCGACAATTGCGATCCGGTAACACCACGAACACCACGAATGCGTCGTCATAAAAAAAGAAAAAGAGATATTCAAAGTGGGCGTAGAAATGTGGACGTGAATGAGCACGGAAATCGCAACGGAAATTAATCTGTGGATGCAAAACTAATTGCTGCGTTATTCTGGATATCAAGACCCAAGAAATCTACTAGAAAAAATTCCACAAAATAGCGGAGGAAAGGAGAATGAAAGATCTGTGAAATACATGGAGGAGAAATTATTCCGGATACTAAAACCCAAAGCTTCTACTAGAAAAAATTGTACTAAATAGCAGAGAAAAAGAGAATGAAAGATCTGTGAAATACATGGAGGAGAAATCAGCGCACCTAAGGTAGCTGAAGCAAGAGCGGAGAACAAATGTCTCTAGTTAACAATTTTCCCGGAAACATTCATTTGTACTTCATTTTTGGAAATGAAAAAAAAGATATACAGCAAGGAAGTAAGGCATTATTTCTTCACTGTTTTTTTTTTGTTGTTGGAGAAATTAATCGTGATTATTTCCTCAACATTCGATTTTCACTGTTTTTCTTCTCACTGCCTCAATATACTCTAATATGTAAAGGGCGAAGAGTCGCCGGATTAAATCGGAGTAACCTCGAAATTATTAGATTGATGCACAATTGATGCGCTTTTTTCGCGACTTCTTCTCTCGGTGAAAATTTACATTTCTCAAATGATTTTTTCATGGAAATGGTCCCCTTTTCTCATCTGGTGAAGGCGCTATCGAAAATCGTATCCATACGAGAAAGGTTGGAATGCAGCACAGCATTCCGCGATCTCAACCAAATTTTGGCTTAAGAAAAACCAGCAAAGCCAAGTCGAAAAATTTTTAGATAACTCATATAGGGAGGTACAATCCTACAGATGGAGAAGGAAGAGACCTACGATCAAATTTCGAGGACAAGGAACTCTTGGCAGTCGTGGAAGGGAAGGAGGCTCGATAGATGAGTCCCCAGAAATGACGCCTGCCCGTTCTGCCTAAGAAAACCGGTAGAAGTTCGAACATTGTTCCTGTCTGAGAGTTAGCATGGATCCAAGCAGCCAATCTCAATGCTTTTCTGAGGCTTTTGAGAGGAAGAACCGCGGTCGAATGGCCCATATTGAAGACTTCGGACAGCATTCCCGTTGTCAAGCTTTCATCCTCTTCCACGGCTGCCCGAAGTTCTCGCTGTTCGGAATTTGATGGCCAACCTCTTCTTTCTTCATCTATGGAGCTCGCATCTTATGAATATGAACAATCCTTCAACTTAGCCTTGCTGATTGGTCCATCTATGAAAGCCTCGTTGAAATTGCGAAATAACTAAGCTGCATTACAACTTTCCCGAAATGATAGAACATTATGGCCGATATGAATGCGGCTTTCGATAGCATGTTTAATGAGTGGAAAAAATATGATTGTTTTCATAAAAAACCATTTAGAAAGCTTCAACTTTCATCGAGAAAAGAAGTCGCGAAAAAAGCAGCATCAATTATGCGCCAACCTAATAACAATAAACAAACCCGTCCCGGTCTCTCTACCAAGTCCAAATCTGACCTCCAGCAATCATTTCGCCTGAGAATTATTAGCTGAATCTAACATATCAATGAGCAAACCAGATCATGCTCAAATGCTAAAAATTAGACATGTTAGCAATTGGTATGTGGACATAACGTCTAGCTTGATTCTTTGGAAGAGTAAACCTCGATAGCCAAACTCAGCCATGGTAGGCATGCCTGAATCCGGGTTCCCAAGGTAGAATCTGACGAAGATGCACAGAGATGAAAGGTGTGGATGAGATTCAGTGCGTATCGCAAAATTTGTAGTAAATCAGCTATTAGAAGAGTAGTGAAATATCGCAAGCAGTTCAGATAAAGACTGTGTTCTTTTCTTCCACAGCAATGCTATCCAACAGGGCTTGTTGGTTGCTGAGCAGGGCTTACATCCAATGGACTAAAACTGATACTAAATTTTGCCAGCATCGAAAGAACTTAAGAACTAAATAGAAGAGAAATATGGTTTTCAACGCAACATCATACACAGTACCCGAAGAATCGAGAGGTCAGATGCAAAAGAATCTGTCACAATCAAAGAAAACTAAGCAATTAATTATTCTCCTGGAATGTTCCGGTTCCATGTCTACTGTTTCAGTGAATTCTGCAAATAAATAAAAAGGCATTCACTGCCTCCGATGATTCCAGTCATGCCAAGAATGAAAAAGCCTGACAACGCCTATCCTGCATACCCAGTCTTAAGAAATGGTTTCCTTCCAATGTGCCTCACCCCTGAACCTTCCGAAGAAGCGCCAAAATTCAGGAGCCAAGCACATCTGTAGATATATTTAGAGCCATAAAGATAACGCCATTCGACGACCAACGTATAAACACAGTCGAAATGGGCAGTTTGGTAGATATTCACCAATGTAAACCATGAATTGACTAGTACTCTCAAAGCATTTAAAGATTACAAGTTCGTTTCCTTTCAGTATCTCTCTACCTCTGAAGAGAAAAGCACGGAAATTTTCGACGACTCCAAGAATATAGCTAAAAATAACCACTATTTCATCACTTCGAAAGGCATGCACGAATCAGCCGTTATTGGTGTGTGTTCGTGATGTTCTGGAAAACTGGAATGATTATCACTTGTCAGAAAGAGTGATAAACTCCGCTCCGTGTACAACGCGAAAATTCTTTTTATTCTCCTGAATATTTCTCAACCTTGGATTTGTGATCGTTCTGTGCAAGGTAGTTGCCTGACTGCAGCAGTAACTATCCACCAAAGCAAAGGTAAGGGTGGATTAAAATTTATAAAAAGATTACAAAGACATTTCCCATTCAGTGGAGGAGACTAAAGCAGGGGCCGACAATTGGTGACGAAATGTGATCTGTTATATGCAGTTCGCGATGCTGATCTTAAATCTGTTTTCTTTATCTGCCGCTGTATGATTCTGGCCTGTAAAGGTCGGCCAAATCAAGCTTTCGAGATAAATTCTGCCAAAAAATACGCGGGAAAATTATTTCAGACTGGTCAGCTAATTCAAATTGATAAGAACTTCAGAAAATTTCTTAGATTCGGATAGTATCTGCGAACTTTTAGCAGAATATATCCAGAAGCCAAATTCGGAGCGCTTCAGTTATACTGGAGTAGATTTGAGATTAGCCTTATGAACAGCATATGACAGGGAACATTTCATCGTGATTTATTGGACCACCCTGGTATCCTTGCCTGGTAAGTTCTGTAAACATACTTCTAACCCAATGAATAGCTGATGAGTACTTACGTAGTAAACAGAGAAATTTTTGAAAAGATTGTCCTCCACGACAAGTTCTCCTCCCTACCTTCTCCCCTCCCCTCCTCATCAACCATCACGTCGCCTCGCGACAGCCTGCTACTTCATTTAGTAGTAGCTTATCAAGTAATGAAAGGATTGAAACGAACGAAGACGTGGAAGTAACGTTTTTCATCATGAATTCCGTCTCAAATCAAGAAAAGATAAGGGTACTACAGCATGTCGAGAACAACAAGAAAAGCTCACGAGCAGAAGCTGATCGGAACCCACGCATCATAGGTGAAGCATCTATATAGAATAGGACAAAGCAAAAAAAAACATTTCCCCATCTCTGGTAACGGTGCAGCACGAACGCAGCCCGAACGGCGTAATGGTTCGGTTACAAACGCTAGCAGCAACGGTTCCCAGTTGCTGCCATCCTCCCCTTCATTGCTGCCGTCTTTCAGCAATTGCTGCCTAAGGGCTGACAGCTTGAGCAGCAATCAAGGGGAGGATGGCAGCAACTGGGAACCGTTGCTGCTAGCGTTTCTAACCGAACCATTACGCCGTTCAGGCTGCCATCGTGCTGCTCCGTTAGCAGAGATAAAATTCTCAAACACGGAATACCTTTTCAGTTGCGGTCAAGACATTTCACTTCCCAAAAAAATTCGTAACTGCGCACAATTCGTGTACCTAGTGCAATTTAAATTTTGGCAAGTACTTTCCAAGTTAGACAATGTTTCTTCTATGTATTCCATTTGAGAAATTAGTGCCTCCATGAAGTTGCCACGCTTCGAGACAAAACAGCAACTCATCCAAATTTAGACTTCACCGCAACTTCTAAAGTTCTTCTCTGCCAGAAAATTTTGGATCGGCAGGAACAAATCGTCTCCTGGTGGTGCCAACTCTGGACTACGCGATGGCTGATGGAATCGGGGGAGGGGGGGGGGGGGGCGGTCCCTCACAACTTGTCGGTTTTCTACTACTATGTATGTCATTTTTGCATCAGTTTTTCGGTAAGCCTCTGCCAATGGGGTCAAGCCAATGTCGTGGATAAGATTACTCGTCACTGTTTTGATACTTTGACTATAAAGTACCTAAAATATCCAATATGATAAATTATTGCAGCATTAAGTGAACCAACACATTATCTTTGAAGACAGAAGCAGATGGCGTGAACCAAAAAAAAACTAAATACAGTTTTTTCAAACATAGAATTCCATTACGCTTCAATATCGGTACAAAATGACTAACCCCAATATTCTTTTATTACATCGAAAATCTTTTTCAAAACGAGAAGTGGCCTTATCAGTGCTACGTACACCTGCTTAGCACCTCGGCGGATTAAAAGAAGTGGGAACTCTGTGATTCACTCTCCTATGCCAAAAGCAGGCACCATCTTCTAGTCAGCAGCAACATGAAAGTATTGTCCATGTCAAATCCGCTGACTCAGAACAGGGCGTCATCCGAAAATTGCTTCGTAGTATACATGGCTCGTGGCATCAAAACAACTGGTGACGGAGCAACTAGAAAGAATGTCATGGAAAGTCTCAGAACGCCAAAACAGTCGCCTGCCACCAAAAAGTCGAACGATTACAATGACTTAGTGGCGGCCGGAGGTGGAGGTGGGAGGGAGGTTCCGCGTAGCCGACAGAGACGTGCGGGGAAATAGTTGAGCGATGCGCCTTATCGTTAAGGACAACCGTCCAACGGCAATAATCGCGACGTTTTTCGTGCATTCCCTTGTCGATAAGGCAAGACACCACCGATTGCGGCGGACGGCACATTCATTGCACGACGAACCCTTATTCACTGTTGACTTGGGGCTGGTGCACGCGAAAAACACAAGGGAGCGCCTACAGCAGCAGCTGGTGTGGTGCTAGAAAAGCACACGACGACAAACTGACGACAAACAAATATGGTCGGTGTGAACAAGCTCCTCGCGCCACGCAACTGAACTGGAGTTCCGCACCATTATCTCACACGTGGGGTAAGGATTTCCTGTCTTCCAGAACCGTGGCAATGTTTGGTTATATTAGTCGAGAACCGCTCTTTCATTGTGAGGGCTCTTATGTCGAGCTTCACGCGCAACAACAACCTATGTCGAAAAAGATCCTGTTTTGACTATATACTCGAGAAAAATCTCATGATCCAAACATTTCTTCGGGCAAGGATGGTTCTTTCCTACACTAAATTGCAGAGGTGCATGTCTGTTTGCATGTCCGAATCAAAACCAATTCCACTACGCTTCCAAAAGCAAAATTCAAAACACCCAGCGATGAGTGGAACTGTTCCACAAAACTTCAGTCGTTCCCTTGATTTCATCTTTGCATGGAACGTATGCCCAAGTTGATGCATCATACTGTCCACAAGGTTCTATAAGAAAACCCATGAACGAAAGAATTGAGCAAAAACGCCTAGATGAGTCACAACATAAAGTTAAAGTGCCACCATGAATCAGAAATGCAAAAACTGAATGGATGGACTCCCAGAGAACGAAATGTTAGATTCCAGATGTAGTGACTCGGTGATATGAAAAGGCGAAAATTTTGAAGCTCACTACACAGCTATAGAAAATGACTACAGATTACAGATGCGAATCCAGGTGTGGAGAAGGATGAGGCTCCGCTTGTCATCTTACCAGCAACATAGCAATTATCCAAGGTGTCAAGCTCACTCTCCCGTGAACAACATTTTTCGCAGCTGCGTCAGATTGGGGTGCGATCCGCAGTGAATGCTTTAAGTGAATAGACAATGGCGTCTTTATAACAGTGTTTCCTCACATAAAACGTTTCTTTTCAGGCGTAATTCTGAGTCAAATGCACCTGATTCAGGAAAAAAAGACGTAAATCCATGGAACTATTATGAGGGAGTACATATAAGGTGTGAAAATCGATAGAATAGCCAAGACGGAAACAGAAACAAAGTTCAAGAAATTTTTTGGACATCTCACTTTGGCATCCTTATGCGTGATTTTAACCCAGCGGCGGCTTTTTCCGCGCTTTCCACATTTTCTCAAGTTCAGGCTCCTATCTCTGCTCCACGAAATTATTGTAAAAATGTCTATATTAATTTTTATAATCGTACTGACTTAGAAGTATTACGTTGTTAGCATCTGAGAAAACCGCTGAGACCATTGAAGCCTAGTGATCTCTCAAACCAAACTATCCAAAGAAAAGCGCGGCTCATCGGTGAGCTGCGCTGTCGTCAATGAAAAAAAAAGTTGAGATACGAGTGATGAGAGCACTGACGCCTGAAATTCCAAGCAAATGGAGTAAGGATGGGTTGAGGAATTAGAAAATGGAAATCTAAGCATGGCAATCATAATCAACTCCGAATCCCTACACGCTTAATTTTAGAGGAAGAATCTTAAAAAGGTGTTGGATTTGGAAAAAACCGAATTTTTCCGAACTGACCTGAGCGACCGAAAATGGCTATTTTTCATTTGAAATTTGTATAAGTTGTACTGTGATATTCATATTCCAAAAATGCAATGCTGATGAAGCTATTCCATGAAAAACCAATGTCAACTCCGCAAAACCATCAAGTTACCCCTCAAAAAGAGAATATGAACGGACCAAACAATGCGAAAGAAAACCGAAAACATCACAAAACTATTAGAAAATACTTAAGAGTGAAGATAAAAACAAGTTCCTATGAAACCAACAGCCGATATGTACTGCACGAGGATTTCTTCCAAACGCCATAAATCCTTGAAAGGCTCCCTCGAATATTTTCCAAATACTTTATTTAAAAAACTTTATGCATTGAATACTGATGATAGAGTTTGTTTTTTTTTGCAGCTTTCTCTCGGATTGTTGGTAGGGGTAGTAGAGAAAGTAGAAGTCACTCACGTGTCAACAGTGGTAAGTTAAAAGCTTTTGCTTCCGATGGGAAATGGAGGAGTTAGAGGCTAGGCGAGACAAAAGCCTATTTCACTAATAGCTAGCGTAACAGCATAATACCAGAGAAATGTCAAGGCGAATGGCGGCCCTTGATGGCAACAAGAAGGAGCATGTAGAGCGAAAAAAAGGAAAAGCGCGTGGGCGCATGATAGCGGTGTTCTAGTGCAAATTCCCTGAGGTGAAATCAACTTTAGCGCACTGTGAAAATGGGAATAGAACATAAGTAAAGGCTCAGTCCGTCGATTTTGGGTTGATTCTATTTTTTCCAATTCTTAATTTGTTTTGACCAAAAAAAGAAAACGCTGACGAAGCGAGCATGGCGTTTGCTTTTCGCCTTTAAACCACCCCGAATAGCTCCGCGACTGTCGAACATTGGAACATCGGATGATACAGCACTCCGCCTATGAATCAATTAGGCAGCTTCCAAGGAGCAAATCAGGTCATGTCATCATCCTTCATGTGATGAGTTCTGGATTTTGAAGTGGAATAACAAGGGCTAGGAACATTCCAGAAGAAATGCTTCGACCCTAATGGAATGTGCGGCAAAGTTCGCTCAATTAAAACTACTGACGGGGGCAATGTGATAGCCAGAAGAACGTTGCTCACACATCGTCAATCACTGATTCCAAGAATCCGGAAATTCAATGTTCCGTTAACTGTCTCGAAGGACTGTTCCTTACGTTGTTGCACAAAAATGGAACCAGTTTTCTACCGTGGACTTCCGCTTCTAAAAACTGGCTAAATGTGTGATGTCGATAGATTATGACCAGAAAAATACTGAAGAATGCAAGGATGACAATACATATTCAACGAGTAACAATTTAATCATGTGGAGTACTGTACTCTGAAGCAAGTAGCTTCACGGAGTCTTTTCACAGGCTGATCCTCAACGGAAAAGAAGGATATCGAGAAATCTGCCATTAAGATATTGGGGCGGAGAAGAATTCGGTCAGATGCACTCTGTGAAGCTCTACGTTATGTGCGTGGAGGAATAGTTAGTGACTGTCACTTTTCTTAGTTATTGAGACTCTTTTTCAATGTCTCAAATCTTGTGAGCTTTCGGCATATGTAATGCCTTCGTCAGACCTTAACATCCAGAACGATTGCAAAATTATCAGATACAGAGATGAACAATCTAATTAGCAACAATACTGTGAGGCAGGACGTTGATGATGACTCTAGCTACCAGCATCCGCAGTTGTTGTTGACTGGAAAACAAAAAAAAACCATATACAGGATGCAACAAAAGTCTTCGGACAAACATAATCGATCTTCAAAACATGGGGAAGAATCTTTAATCTTTGATTAAATATACGAACGATAAACATTATATTACAATGGTAGCTAGAGTCATTATTTGTTATTTTATCAACACAGTACTGTAGACTATGGAATAGAATCTCATTTAAAACGGAAGAGAAGAGCGTGAGGCAGAGAAGGTCGAAGGTCCTTTTTTCGGTCGCAGCAACAGAGTGAGGGGTACTGAATCAGAGCGCCTTAGTCAGTGATTTTCTTATTTAGACAATGCACGGTGTTTTTTTTAGCAAAACCGTAGGTTTTCTGCAAGTGATGTTTTTGTTTTTTTTATGTTCTATGGCGCGGAAATTCCGATGTACTGCTGCATACTTTACAAATAACGGCAATCTGCAGTGAAAACTTCAGAAAAACATAAAAACGAAATAGCTGATGCAAAAAAGATAAGGAACATTAATCGCAAAGGTCTTTGCGTAGGATCAGCCTCGTAATTTCGGACATATATCGAAACCCCATGATGCATTTGTCAGTCATTTCTTGTTTGTGGCGAAAACGGCGAAAAATGGCGAAAAAAGTTAGGAAAAATGTCTGCTGTCGAGAATGGCATAGAATACTTCGATTATTATAGGATTATTATAGGATCCGCATCAAGTTAATGCACCTAGACCTCCAATACGGGCGCATCTAAAATATTCGCAAGTAGTCAGCTCGACAGCAACAAATCTTTCCTATAGAATATGACCTTCCATGGGAAAGATTCCTGTATTTTAAACCCAGAAAGATATAAGAGAACGTCCAGCACTCGCCGCTATTAGCCAGATGTAAGATAAAATACTAGATGAGGAAGAGGACACAAGCCAACAAGTTAATACTAGCAACACCAACGGAAACCAGTCCAAGGCCGCTCGAGGAGCAAGAGGAGAAATCGAGTGCACGATTTGCGAAGCATGTATATTGAACAAGATTCGCAGCGATCGCACTTGCACGTGAGCTTAGCCGACAGCGGCAAAGAGGGGAACGACAGGACAGATCGCACAATGACGCCGAGGTGCGATCGTCGCCGCGCAGCTATGCTAGCGCTGACGCAGCGACCAGTGGGATCATGTCAAATAAATATTTGACCGCTGTGCTGTGTACAGTGTACCAGCAATTAGTCCATAGGGCGGTGAATAGCTGCAATGTTTGAAAAAAAAAATTAAAAAGTTTGCTACGGCTTCCTTCACTTCCACGAATAGTGCTATACATTATTATTGGGACAATCACGGAAACTGAAAATTCAAAGCAGCAAACGTTATTACTAGGGGATCGCGGATTCAAAAATTTGTGAATGAAGGACTAGCCCTGCAAATGTGTTTATTTATTTTTTTATTCAATATTTATTCGATATGTTGGAGTAGGACAGATGTGGAGAACTTATATGTACATAATATTATTTAGACAAAACATGACCATCAGATCACAAACTTAACTAAACACAATCAACCGAGTATGAATTTAGTCATTTTTCGTTTGTTATGTAATGTTATATGATAATTGTATAATAATATATGAGTATAATAATGCAAGATGATATGTCCTTAACTCTAAGAATTGTATTAGAATCAATCCTTGCAATTCAGGTTTTCTTCTTCTCTCTAATTGTGCCGCTAGCTCACTGGATATGCATCTACAAGGCGTAGAGATTTTTCCGCGCAATAACCTATTCATGTAAATCCGCTTGATGGCTTTACTTGTGCAAAAGTCATTTTCTGCAATTTCACGTAATTTCTCAACCAATAAGCAAACCAAAGGCGGTACTCATGGACGTTCCCGAGGAGGATCTGAGTTCTATGTCCACCTAGAATGGACGACCTCTCCCAGCAAAGCGTGATTTATCGTGCTGTCCTTACCTGTACTTGCATCAATAACTGAGGTGGATCACTCAAAAAAGTATTCCTCTGTTTTCGGAGAACTTGTCCGCATTGAGAAAGTAGGTAGAAATGTGGGTAGATCACAGTCTTCCCGAGGATGTTCATGAATTAAACTACTGGATTCTTGTGCGCAAAATATCGAGGCATTGCCAATTTTTCAGGTTTCATTTCTTCATGTGATGAATCAGATTATAATATAAGATGGCCAGAGAACTTTCGCATAACAGAACATGTTAGGTTCTCACATTAAAGGCAGCGTCCCACCTCAAAATCGTCTGTGAGATCTCAAGTGAAAAGAATCTCCAGGAGCTGGTGATCACAGCGGTATACGTGGTTCCTTGAAAGAGTGCTGAAAAACCTCATTTCCGAGCCCCAATTTTTAAGGAGCCTTTGGACGGAGCCAGGGGCGGAGCTAAGAAATTTTCCGAATAATTCACTCCAGGAAGCGCACCTCCTTAGGAAATTCATATTCCTCGTGAGAGTTCCTCATCAACTCCTTAACAGAACAGAAATTGTCCTTCATTTGTGGCAAGCAAAGGAGTTCGCGGTGCGGAAGCATTAAAATTCTGCCTTGACTCCGTTGCCAATGTAGGATTGCAAGGTTTCCGCCCAACGTACTACCTTGCTTGCCGCAAATGGAGCGCATTTTCTGTTGGGTTACGGAGTTGATGAGGAACTCTCTCGATGAATACGAATTTCCTCAGGAGGTACGCTTCCTGGATTGAATTATTCGTAAAGTCTCTTAGCCCCACCCCTGGCTCCGCCCAAAGGCTCCTTAAAAATTGGCGTTCGGAAATGGGGTTTGTCAGCAGTCTTGCGTGGAATCACGTATACCGTTGTGATCATCAGCCTCTCGAGATTCTTTTCACTTTGAAATCTCAGAAACGATTTTGGGGTGGGACGCTGCTTTTAAGCGAGTAAAATATAAAGAAAACTGGAGTTATGCGATGATAGAGATGACATGGTCGATTTTTTAGATACGGGATCGTCATCCAGTATGTGCGGCTTCATGATGAAAAAAGAGAGTACAAGTATATTCGGAACAATAACGCATATAACATGATTCGCATTCATTTTCCTCGAAATAGAGCGATTGAGGAAACAGGTCGAGCCGAAGTCTTCGTTCTTACGCGGACAGTGGCGGGGAAAACCATAAACCGTGAATTGTTCTTCCATACACTGTACGTGAAAACGAGAAAGCATAAATTGGTGCAAAAGTTAGAGTAACATCGTCTTTGGACATTCATGAAGTTTTGTTTATTTTTCGGAGATAAAAAAGCACATAAACCAGCAAGGAAAATCATAATGGATGGCGTAAGGGTAACATAAGGATAATATTACACATGGCAAGCGAAACTTGCTGCTACGGCCTGAAAAGCTACCGAAGTTGATTTAAACAATAACAGCAGGTGCAACAGCTGTTTTATTGTAATTAAGCGAATCGTATAAATACCGCACTAAATTAGGTTGAGTGCTGCTGATTTCCAGGATAATTATCTAGGGTTGCTCCTGAATTTGAAAGAATATATCAATAGAACTCAAACTAATAAACTAAAAACTTTAACTATCCTTCTATGGCATCATATTCAAAATAGAAAAAGAAACATGCACTGCTTGAGTCTGTAAAATCTCATAGAGTTCCCATTGACTTCGCGCAGCATTTTTCCCTCTTTTTAAAGATAATATGAATCAAGTTTGTGGAATAAATAATGGATATGATCTACAGGTTTCGACAAATAAACAAAAATGAAACAAATTACAAGACAATATAAAATATGAACAGACACAAGACTCTCCATACAGGAGCTAACCAGAAATTCTCGCTCCAAATTAACAAGGATGACAAACTTGTTCGCGCTCTCAAAAACTCAAATAATTAGCGTATCGCAGGAAATTTGTGTCGAAGCGAGATCGCTATTTGTGGAGCAACTTTTTTCCAGTACGACTTGGAAAAAAAGTTTTAAAGGTGGGTATGATCTCTGGAGATCCGTATAGTTCACGCAGGAAAGGGCAGGATCTATTGAAACGAAGCGCTGTAATGTAATCACTCATAAAAATCACAGCTTGAAAAGAGAGCAAACTCTTGCATTCAGGCCAATCCTTGAGCAAACACTGTTTCATACGTGAAACACATCTATTTGCATTGATGTAGATATTCTGGAGTCAAATATGAGTCAACATATGTTCAACAGACGTATAGAACATCAGACCGCTGCGGACGACTTTTCAGATGTGTAGTCTTCTTATCGTACCACATGCATATCAAAGCCGGCTGCCATAAAATCCCTTTCACATAATTGGAGTGGCATCCGGATGAAGGTTATAAATCTTCTACGAGCTTGACACTCCCATAACAGATTAGCTAATCTTCCCAAAGAGCAATACCGTAACGGACACGGGTGATTGCAAGACCTAAAGAGACAAAAACAGCTTCAGCATTGCCTCCAGTTATGGCAACGGTCTAGTTTGGGAGTAGTTATTCTCTTTGACTATATACAGACGGCTTTATAATCCGACTGGTAAGAGGAGAAGAGGGCGCGGCGATGGCGGCTCAGCCGTCGCCACCACCGTGACGGGTCTTCTCCTACCTCCCGATTCGCATAATACCGCCATTTATGAACGTAATCGGTTGCGGCGGTAGCAAGATGAATACGCATCTTTCAGACGATTCTGCAATGAATAATATATGCAGGATCGGAATTGCAATCGTTGTGGCCTTAACTGCATTCCGGGGTTAACCACGTACATATATTACTTGAGAGAACGTTAGAAGAAGGTTGTCCAATTCTAGCTGCAATGAAATGACTAGGAGGAAACCAGGAATTCCATGTTGTGGATTCTACGAGGGAGCTGTGGCGAGGGGCGTTAGAGGGGAGGGGGGAGGGTGGGAACCATGGGATAGTAAGGGGAAGAGAGAGAGGTCAAAAGGGGGAGTCGCAGAGGGAGAAAAGGAGTTGTTATAGTACGTTTCTCCATGGACGATAGTTGAGACGACAGCAGTTAGAAAAAGAACGCAGGAAAGTGTACAGCAACTGGAGAGGAATGAGAGAAAAGCAGGCTACCGCACGGGTACTCAACTACTGTTGCGTTTAGAACAGACTATAGGGATGCGTCATGGCCGGGAAGGTAGAGCGTGGGGAGGGGGGGGGGAGGGCGGAGGCAGCCGGGATACGCTAGAAGAGGGAAGGTGTGGGAATTTTGGTGCAGAACGGTGGTGGAGATGAGAATGGTGGATGAGGGAGCAGGGGTATCGACTTTTTGACGTCACTACGCTTAACCCTGTTGTGGCCTAGGACCAACCAACCCTTTGCACCCTCTGGGGAGGGTAAATCAGTACCAGCTTCGTGCCGGTGAATGAAGCGCTGACTTTTACACCGGTTTACCACCGCAAATCATTGTATACAAAGAGTCCACATGCATTCACATGCCGCCACGACTTTTAATTGAAACTGAGGGCGTGACGCCTGACAAGAAGGACAGCTTAATTAACGGCTATTTAATCATTTCACCGTCAACAATTTTTTTTCATTTCCAGGACTTTTCTCAGTGCTGGGAAGCAACCAGCATCCACCAACCACAATCGATGACATTGAACTATAAAATTATGCATGAAAGGCCACACTAAACACAACCACACGTTGCGAAAACACTTCAGTGGAGTAAATAATGGCGCCTGTACAACAGGTTTACGCTATAACCAAGAGGTAAATTACCCTGAAATAATTGGACAAGGATACTCAGTGCTCGATTCATCCCCAAACAAAGGCAAACGGAAGAGATGTGCGAAGTAAAGAGAAGACGAATATACGGTACATTGCTCTACCGAAAATATGTGCAGTATGTGTAAGAACTTGAGAAAGTTAAAAATAAGAAGATATGATGTACCAGTACCCTGCTGTACATCGTCTGTCCGCTGCGATCGGAAACAATGCTAAGCGGTTCGGCAAACAATCTTTTGGGCATACACAGGGCACTCCATCCAACATATGAGAATATCAAAAAGTCTCATTCGAGTACATTCACAACAGTCGATAATTTACTCGCCGATAACAGCAAAAAAAAAACACAACAAAAAAAGATACCTCTAATTTTCAAAAAGCAATTAAAGGAAAAATCGAGAGCAGAGGTGGTAAAAGGTAACTATAATGACTGCTCAAACAGCTGCAACCACCTGAACTTCAAAGTACTTTAAAGTATTTCTTCAAAATACTTCAAAGATAAGAAGGATAAGATAAAGATACTTCAATGACAAAAGCCATGACATTGTTTAATAGCTATCCAAAAAAGATTTATACAATCTAGAAAAAAAAACTAACATTTCAATGTGGTAAAAGAATCTCGCCACAAAGAATTGCACGGTTAGCCTTCACATTTAAAGGCAGCACTCACGGAAATTTCCACTTCTGAAATGAATCGCTTATCATGTAGCAGGCCGCTGGACAATCGCAACAGTTGCAAGTTGCACGCCTTGAATGGCCGCCTACCTGCGAAGATACTGCCGTGGACACATCTCTGGACATTAGGGTTCCGTCGCGCCAACTAACCCCGTTGACAAGATGTGCGCATGTGGTTCAGCGGGGGCTTGTTTATGAAAATCGTACCGTTTACAGGGTTCCGTGGCGGGACCCATCACAGAACACTCGCACGCGCTGTGGACACTATAAAATACCGCCACCATTTTCTGTGTTCTTCACGCTACTTCATCGTTGTCAATGAGTTCATCGTCACCAAAACACCCGATATACCGCGAAATCTTCAACCCAAAGATTTCGGCGAAATCTTCAACCCAAAGAGTGCTGCCTTTAAGTTCTTTCGAAGAAGCATAGAATTAGAACGTCGAAGTCTTTGCTAACACATCAAGCTTGAAAATTTCAAAAATGGAAGGAATCTGTAGTGTCACAGAGAAATACTTTCTAAGCAATTCCTCTGTTTCCCACGTTTATGAAAATATCGTCAGTGTCATTAAAAGCGTCTCGTGACTAATTTGCCATTGACAGGCCACGCACCATTATGTATCGTCAGGGAAACATCCGTTTCATTACGGTGCATCCGAAACGGAGACCCTCAAACTAATTTAGCCGACCACACATGCATTTATACACGATACATGGTCACAAGATAAAGTCAGCGCCAAATTCTCTGACAAGTGAGACGGCTGCGGCGCGGCTGCGTCCGACAAGTATGAGTGGTAAGTAGGCCTTCTATAATATTATAGTTATCGACGTATACCGCGGACTT
This sequence comes from Ancylostoma caninum, assembly GCA_037903475.1. NCBI lineage: Eukaryota > Metazoa > Nematoda > Chromadorea > Rhabditida > Ancylostomatidae > Ancylostoma > Ancylostoma caninum. The sequence goes on from JBAJFG010000362.1 coordinate 605,498, forward strand.
TTAAGATATGTATATGCAGCCGTCTGTACCCTTATAAATAAAATGGCTGCCAAAATGCGCGTTGATACCATGTGGGATTTCAGCAACGGACAACAAGCAAAGTTACCTACCACTGGAAAAACATGCACAAATAAAATGTCCACGATCAATTCATACATATTAATGATCTGAAAAAGAGAAAAGAAATGTAGTTGTAGCCACCACAGAGATGGAAATAGTTGAGGGGCTCTACACAAAAGAATAAGCGAAATGCTGTGCAAGAGTCGTCAAATGACACTATGAACCAATGGAGAATATAGCAGAGTTTGTCGATTGATTTTGCAAATATTTAATTAGAAGTTAAGTCTAACAATCTTGACCGATAGATATCCTTAAGGTACGTCTGTTGAAAACGAATCAAAATGAACTGAAGATACATAGAAGGGATGACATCGCTTCCTACTACTGATTGTGACGCCAGCGGAAAAGATGCATATCGATTGTCATGTAGTAATCGCGGCACTATTCAACTTTACTGGCCCCAAAATCTTCAAGAATTTTTTTTGGCTCAAACTTGACATGGGGGGGGGGGGGCATTTGAGGCGCTGAACGCGGATATCACATCCACTTTGTAACGCGACCCCACCTTTGTAGGATTACTGTAGGTGTAGGGTAGGAATTTAGTTTAAAAAAGTGCCGATTTCGGAGAGAAAATGAAGGTGGTACGGAAAATAAAACTCGTAATGAAAGCGAAAGAAAGAAATAAATTGCGAAAGTGTAAAATTTGAGAAAAAAAACAAAAAAACACCGGATGTCAAGTGTGGGGTAACTTTTTCGGACAATGCACATGTATAATTTGATTGTAAGACAGAATATAGTAGACGAAATAGTTGAACTGATGCAAAAACTAAAGCTAAATTTCAAAAAAAACTACAAGGGTGGAAAACCTTGAATGAATAAACTGAACTAAACTGGTACGGATATCCATGCGAAAACTCACCGAAAGCGCTTCAAATTGCTCCTGATCGACGAACGGCTTAATGGCTGGTTGATTCATGACTGGCATTGGATGCTTAGTGACGAACGGACGACACACCAGCGCCAAACGAAAAACCTTTGCGAATGTTTACGTTAGAGATGAAAAAGGACGTTGCTCAGCAGGACTAATGTTAATGTTCTAGTGGCCGAATGATAGCACAGAGCAGAAGAGCAAAGTGGAAGAAAACATAATATTTATAGTTCATTCCTGAAGATGTTCGAACTAGAAAAAACAAGAATGCAAGGAAAAATATGCGATACCATGGATGTCAGATGCTTGCCGTTTAGTGCATAAACTGCAAGTTTTTGCGCGTAAACACTAAAGTCTCTTCATTCGCGGCGAAAACAGAAAACACAGTTTTTTTTTCGCGCGGCTGTCGCGATGGCAAAACCTGGAACATTCGCTATGGTGTGTTGCGCCGGAGACAAAAGGAAACAGAGAAAAAGGAAAAGAAATTGTATGACTGCGACTCGAAGAAGTTACCGTAATCTAGAAACATCAGTGCAACAGTTACAACAACGCGTCGTACATACGGAGAACTCCAATCGGACGCAGTCAAGAGTCAGGACTGCGGCGCGGCTCTCTTGGGCAGAGTCGCGGGAGCTCAGCATAGTGTGCGCCTGCGTCTCTGTCCATGAGAGCCGCGCCGCGATCTCGACTCTTGTCTACGTACGTTTGGAGTTTCCTATATGTAATGACAATTCTCCTATAGTCCTTCTCAAAAAGTTCCGTAAATGCAGAAACGCGGTGGGACCTGAACCATGGATGCGGAGAGAGCATGCCCCAAGTGAGAGGGTCAAGTAGGTCCCGCCGCGATTCTGGTGCTGCGACTATATGAAATCGCGCGCGCAATCCTCTTTTTGACAAGGACTGTATGTCCTGCGTATAGCGCAAGGCTATCCAACTCGCCAATTTATGCACAAGTACTCAGCTGTTGTCGTATATGGGATCCACTGTACATATAGAGAATTCTCTTCAGCATCCTTATTTTGCATTGCATATGGACGCGTAAACTTTCCCGAGCGGCGAGCATGAATGACGCCATACAGGGAACGTCAACCACCATTGCACCCCTACTTGGTCCGGCGCGCAGCACCGAGTACGCGGCGCCTGATACAAGCTAGGAGCTGCTGCCGAGGTAACACCCGAGAGCCGCAGTGCTCAGATGCGCATCGCAGCTGATGCGACGCGTTAGGCCGTAGAGAGGAAATCTTGATGGGCCCGCGGGGTGACGGTCAAGACGTACGCCGCGACGCGACCGCGCCGCACGCGTATGCTTTTCAGGTTAATGTTGCTTTTTTCAAATTCGACGCACTAAATAACATCGGTGGCCACCTTCTCACAGTTTCTGGGCTCCCATAACATTTATCTGTCCCATTCAAGCTTTAAAAAAGTTGTCCCTATCCACGTAGAACTGTGCGTACCCTCGAAGGCTGCCGCCGCGACGCGCACATGAATCGACCAATCACAGGCCAGCAGCGTACCTCTTGTCATGCTGCCGGGCCCGCGTCTATTTGGAATCCCCTGTAAAGATGCCAGATCGAGCGGGATGGTGTGCATTCAAGTTTAAAGGCAGCAATCAGGGAAACTCTCACTTCTGAAGGGAGTCGCTTACTCAGAAGAATAATCTCTTGGAGTGGACAACCATCATCTATCTTGCAGCAATTACTACTACTGTCACCCCATAAGGGACAATTTCGAACATTGCTCACTAACTTTCATGTTAGTTTCCCTTTTAGTATGTACAACATTATGGAAACACCTCGTGTGGGGTGTTTTTAATCCTAGCGGTTTCTTTGCAAAGCGCTCTGTTTCATAGACCACTCTCACTCATAACAAGAAGGGGGTTTCCATTTTCCTATAAGAAATGCCCACAAGTCTAACGAACTATCCCAACCTTTCAGACAAGGATCAGCTTCGAACCTACACCATTTCATGAACATACTTCAAACAAGCAAGAATGCTTACAGCCATAGTCTCTGCGTTTGCGTTCACAGCAAGGTGACAATGAAACTCATGAAGTAGCATCAGGGTACTGTGAAGAATGACAATCCTTACCGTCTCTATCCAAGCGATTTCCAAGTGAATTAGTGACCCTTTAACAGATTGACTTTTAACAAATTTTCCGGGTTTTTCGTTGAGTTCGTTACGTCACTGGAAAAATGGCCAATACGGGATAATGCATTGATTCGTTACGTTGATAATGCACAACTGTGATACCAATGCTTCCACATGGGTCCATCCGCTTTTCAACAGCAGCTCACATGTGCGCTAGACATTTGACTCGATGAGAATCATCTCGAATAGTCGAAATTGGAATAATTCGGTTTTTCACTTTTTTCGAATAGTCGATATTTCAAGTCACACGAAAGTCGATTTATTCGAAACTCGACTCGATTTGACCCGGTCGAGCCAAGTGTCTGATGTGGGCGACTCTAGCGCCCGTCTACGGACACTTACCATCCACGAGCGTAGCATCAGACCGAGGGGAGGACCAGCTAAACATGGTTAAGAATTCATTACTACTGCTTACTCATTTTAAAAACTTCATTACTACTTACTCATTTTAAAAAGCTAGAGATCATTTTAGATCAAAGCTGAACTCCTGAGAAAAGACCACGAACAGCGGTGTTCTATACCCCATCCTACCGGGCCCTGGCGCGCACGGGCGCTATGCGTCCAATAACCCGCGCTTCAGCTGCTGCAGGGCTACGAGAGGATTTTGAAACAGTCTCGAATACATTGACCAAAAGGGGCATTGCACTTCCTGAGCTCGTGCAGCCGTGTTCGACGAACTGAAGGAAATTTTTCCACTATGTACAAGTTGCATAGGGAAGCATTTGAAATCTATGTATACAAGTCCTGGCCGTAGCAAACAACAAAGCTAGCAGTGAAGAGCGCACAGGATGGCTCCATGTGGATTTAGCTTCGGTAGAAAGCTGTGAATCAACACATGGTGTTCTGCTGTAAACCATGGCAAAGACCGAGAGATGAATTTGAAAACCGTCGTCTCTTTAAAGTCTTGAATGGCTGAACTCAAACCTGACGCAGAAGCCAGCGGCTTAACGCCTAATTCAGTGGTCGTTCCTGTCGAAGAAGATACTTCTGACGCCTTGGGAAATGCAAGTTGAATGGTCAAATCCAGAACAGATGGGCTCTCACTAACTCCCATGGTGATAGCTATGAAAGCGGAGAATCAAATGAACTACGAGGATTGTTCCTCATCACGAATTGCTCAGACAAGATGCCTATGGAAGCAACAGATATGGCGACTGAAAGAATACGGGTTCACTGCTAACAAGCAAGAAGACACTAACTGTATTAGCTCTGCAAATGAGATTTACTGGTCTCCTTGCTCTACGATGTTGTAGCAGTAATAACCAGTAACAATCCAATTTTTTGAAGCTAGTTAACCTTTTTTTTTTTGTTTTTTCTGGAGCCTCATCCAAATACCCTCTTACAACAACATTTTGCTGAGAAGTGCCTCGGTTTCATAAATAAGCATGGCTATGCGGTTGATTAGGCCTTTGTTTATTTATCAGTAGCCGTATGATGACTCTCAAGTGGGCATCACGATTCGCACCTCGTGTTGGTTCACCTGCTCGCTATCATTGTTGAACCTCACGTTTCTAAAGAAGCGATCTATTCCGTGGCAGATTTTGAGCTGTAGTTTTACTAGTAATTCTTCGGGATTTGGGTTTTGGAAAACTGTCGAAATTATGCGAATCTAATGAAATTGGCTAGGTTTTCAGTCGCCCACTTGAAAATATGTTAGAGTACAATTTATGGGTTCTTGTTTGTTCTTTTTCTAAATTAGGCATCAACATCGATGTCAATGTCCCACTGGGCCTTCTTTTGCGTAATGCAGTCTGCTAGTATGAGCAGTACTTCCTTCTGGAGGATATCAGATGAGAATAGGCTCTATGAGACAAAGTCACTAAAGCTTGTCTGATCTAGGGAATGGTAAAGCTGAATAGGCGCACAAGAAATAGTCTGGGTCCCCATTGCACCTTTTCAATTCGTGTTCTTTCTAGTTTCATCGACCCCATCTTTGCCGCACTGAGCCTCGATCGTATTGTTCCCCTCTTCGCCGCTAGAGGATTACCGAACGAGAGCGCGAAGTTGAGCAACTGGATTGCGAATCTTTTGTGAGCTCATTCTCCTTTTTTAACGGTTTTCTTCTTCCTTCCTTGATTTACCAGCGGTAATTTTCATGCTTCGAGATTTTGAGCGGGCTTGAGCTATGTTTCCAATAGTTCTACGTTACTTTTTTCCTAAAACAAGATAAAATAATAAATAAAGACGGCCAGCCACAGGCTGCGCAATTCTGAGAAGGGAGAGTCGGCATCCTACCCTTGCCCTAGGTAATGGTACAGATTTGAAATGTGAATATTCAGTTCGCTGTCTTTTTACCTATTCAAGCCTGTCGACATTCTTTACCTTCTGTATGAAGGGTCACATTGTGAATTACCACGATGTATGAATAAATAAGTAAATAAATAATACTTCAATGGTTCTACGTACCTCTGGTGTCAGCATTCGCATGACACTCACATAGATGGCTGTTTCCCACCTCAGCCAATTTCTTTGCATTTAAATTCCTTATGTTTTGAAATTAATACGAAAATTTTTAAGATTGTCAGTCGTGTTTCCAACAGCATTGCCTACTCTGCTGCCAGGTTTATTCAGCTATGCATCCATGCTCTATAAAAGTTGATCCACCGAATCTTCATCTTCCCAGGCAACGAGCCAGGCTAGTCAGTTCAGTGTGAGTGATTTTTGTTGTTCGACTTTTCCTTCGCTGAAAGTTATTGTAATCAGAATATAAAACCACTTCCCCTTCTTTTTATATAATTGAAAAAGTTATATAATAAATTACTACTGATACTGCATATTGCATCTGCTAAACATCCATTTCGCACAATGTTTTTCCTAGAACTTTCCATTCTCTTTATTTCTGCTCATACGCCTAGAAATCGCGACGGCTTAGTTATTCTCACCTTCATTCAGTCGTTTGACATTCTATACCTATCCATTAGTGACTTTTCACCATAAAGTTGATATATTTTTGTATATGAGTGTAAGGAGAATGTAGTGGAAGAAATTATTCAATTATTCTTAAATTACTCAAAAGACGACAAAGATCCCGTTGAATTTGACCATTTTTTAGCAAAGGTCGTTTTGCACGGCCAGCCACAGCATGCGCAATTCTGAGAAGGGAGCGTCGGCATCCTACCCTTGCGCTAAGTAGTGGTATAGATTTGAAATGTGAATATTCAGTTCACTGAAAAAAAACCGTCTCAGGAGTTAGAGATAAAATCTGACTAGCATGCCCTTTTTCCCATTTTTTTTCTCGTCAACCTAATAGTTTCTGTCTACGACTGATATGGTTCGTAAAAAAATTGCTCAATTCAACTCATGAGTCGAGCTGAAACTGGATTAGCGAAATATCCTTACGCCTTTATACTACCTACTACACTTAATATATGTTTATATACATAAGCCTTACAGTGCTGATCTCCATCTACTCATAGTCTCTCTCGGCGCCGTCACTTTCATCGTCATTTTACTTGGATTCTTTGTCTATGACTTGGTATGTTTTGAAAATCTAGTTGGTAACTTCATGTCCTCATTGATCATTCACTCATAAGTTACAGTCCGGTCCGGCAGCCACTGCAAATGGGCGCCGGCGGGCGCCGGCCGCCGCCACCCTCCGGCGCCCCGGTATTAATGAGTGATTTATAGAGCTTGAGAGAAAGCGAAGAAAAATACAATTTTAGTCCATAGTAGACAGGGTAAATAAGCCTAACCCTATGCTTAAGAATGGGTTTAAGGCTTAGGCTCAGGCTTCACAGGAGAGGCCCCACCCAACCCCCTTTTCACCTAAATTTCTAAGATAAACTACGATAAGTGTAAGTGTAAGTAAGATTGGACAGTATTTGTATGTTGCATCGCGTGCGCGCATAGCTCAGTGGGTTGAGCGAATGATCGACGTTGTGGTGGTCAGGGGATCGAATCCTGCCCTGTGCCCCCGTTTTGCAAATACATATAGTATGCTGCCTACGGCTGCTGCAGTTATCTAACAAACTCCAACATAAAAAGTAGCCCGGATGGCTCAGTGGTTTGAGTGGCAGGCCACCCTCCGGCGCCCCGGTATTAATGAGCTATAAATTACTCGAGCTTGGGAGAAAGCTCGAGTAATTTATAGCTCATTAATACCGGGGCGCCGGAGGGTGGCCTGCCACTCAAACCACTCAGGAGAAAGAAAGAAAGAAAGAAAAAGACAATTTTAGTCCATAGTAGACAGAGTGCAGTGGATGTGTTAAGGCTATAAAGCTATCACAACTTTCCCGTTTTTTCCTTTTTGTGATTTTCATGGGGAAAGATTTCTGAATACACAATAAGCGAAGCCAACTCTTGCATTTTCTGCTATAGTACACTGCTTGGCGAATACAAAAGTGGCCATTATTCTTCTATAGATGGACACAGTACTTCAGTTATCCCATCTGAATAATAAAGCTCATCCAATTCGGGATCCTCAGAAGTAATTGAAATCCCTATAAATTGTTCCATATCCATTGCGAAGTAGTTCTACCTTTGTCATTAGTCTTTCGTGGAGCAGTCGTTCACGGCGGAGTTACTCTCTCCCGGTTTCCCTCAACTTTGAAAAAGTGGTTTTTCACAATTACTTACACTATTACTATACTTACACTTACACTTATCGTAGTTTCTCTTCGAAATTTATGCAAAACGTTGCCGGATGCCTTCCTGGACTACCCGATGGAGATCACGGGGGACGTTCCAAGCAGTGAACCCCAAACACTGCGATACTTAACTCTGGATCTCCAACGGATTGGAACCAAATCGGCGCCCATTTGCACGCATTTGCAGCGGCTGCCGGATCCGACTGTACTCCAATTAATCTGTAACGTTCCAGAAATCTTCCACCAAGGTTTTGTCAGTAAATTTCTCTGAGACGAAGTCGCCACCACCTGTGGACAAGGGAACAACTCTTGTGGAGAACAGTGGGCACGGTGGGTGGTGGTAATTCTTTATTCTTTATTGTTTTTAAAGATGCAATTGCTCCTACAACTTGTTACTCGAGGAAATGAAAACTGAGCAAAAATTCTGGTCTTTTGTATTAAGGAAGAACTATTACACATTACATGTTTAGTTTCATTTGCCCTAAAAATGAAGGAAAATGTTTTCCTAGAAGTAGCCAGGACGTAATACTGTTTATATTAAGCAGAACGGCACGATTCAACAAGAGGGGGATTTCCCTCCAAGTCATCTTCATCTTCTTCTGGCTTCAAGGCTAAGTCCATTTCCTCTGAGCAATCTTCAGTTGCCCTTTCTGCAGCTGTCTACACTGACCATGGCGCTTGTAGTGACATTGGGAGGTGATTTCACACTTCAAACTTTATTCTCAGAATGGTCCAGCGTATCTCTTTTGGTTTATTTCATACGTATAATGTTGTCATTTTATTCATACATTTTATTTAGCTATTTTAGGTCCATTTTACTCCGAGGAGGCAATGCAATGGACGCAGCCATTGCAGCATTTCTTTGTCTCTCGGCTGCGCTACCTCACCGAGGCGGGCTTGGAGGAGGCCTAATTGCCACTATCCATACTGATTCGAGGTGTACAACGCTGAATGCAAGGTAGTTTCATGGCATTCTGACATTGATACTACAAAATTTTTATAGATTCTTGTGCAGCTGTCACTCGTCCGAAGGCAATTCCCAGTCTAAAAAATTTTCTTTCGAAATTTCGACAGGGCCGAAAATGCCTTGGGCACATCACAGTGGTAATGCACGGTTCCGTCCAGAAGTGCCAAAAAAATTCGTTTTTTAGAGTTATTCTGTGGAGCAGTTGGGCGGAGCCGAGCCAAAGGACAGCTGCGAGATTTCCTCAATGTTAGCCGAAGTCGAGAGTGGAGCACTACATTTCCTCGCCATGTACTCCCTTGCACCGCGTGCACCTTCCAGCCTGGTGATGCATGCTTAGGAAATCTCGCATTCCAGCTTTGGCTCCGCCCAACTGCTCCCTAAAGGTGTCGCCTGGAAAATGGGTTTCTTGGCATTTTCGTATGAAATCATGTATACCATTGTTATCGATTGCTCATGGCGATTCTAGCAATATAAAAAAAATCCACAGGGTGCTGTGATGTGGAAAGCTGAGATGGCCAACTGGAAAAACAAATCCAATCCTTTTCATTAAGTATTTAATTCCGTTTTTTTTTCCAAAGTTTTTCTTCCAGGGAGTCTTGCCCCGCTGATGCTACAGAAGCATTTTTCATCAATCGCCGTGATGAAACTGTTGTAGGTGTGTTCATCGCTCGTGTTTTACCATTTGAAAGAAATAAAACGAAGCAAAACAGAGTAGCATCATAACTATTGACGGATATATAACAACCGGTTTTCTAGAAGTGTAGTGCATGACACTAAGGACCAGTTCCATGACTATTCTCTGATGAATGACGATTCCTACCGTATTTAACTCCTTTAATGTGTATTTCCCTAGAAGTTGTTTGCTGGTAGGGACTATTTTCATGCATAGTGTAATATTTTGGAAATTATGTTAGAAGTGACTGATTTTACCTGGGTCCGATTTTCTTTCGTAGTATTCGTTAAATTCGCTTCTGTTTCTGTGCTTCTGTACGACCTTTTCCATCTTCCCAATTCCAGGACCAAGAGCTGTTGCTGTACCAGCCGCTCTAAATGGGCTTTACCGAGCATTCGAGAAGTACTCATCAAAACGACTGTCATGGCGTCGGTTGGTCAAGCCAACCATCGAGTTGTGCCTTCGTGGAATTACTGTAACCAAAGAACTCTCACAGGATCTTCTGGAGTTTCAATCGCTGATAATGAACAACTCTCGAATGAGGTATTATCAGAGCTACTGCCAGTGTTATAATAATTTCCTAATGTTCTCTCTGATATCGTTTTCTCACCAGGTCTCATTTCGTCAACGAAACTACGGCCAAAGTGCTGGCAGTGGGAGAAAAGATGTTATGTCCTCTGCTTGCAAATTTTCTTCGCGACATGATGGACGCAGATGATCCAGTCGAATTCTTCTACCGTGGCCAAGGCTCGAAGAGGCTCCTGAAGTTCATTGGAGAAGGCGGTGAATCTGCGAATTGCAGCCCTAATAATTACAAATTTACCATTTGAGTGAACAGCGGCTCTGTATCTAACAGAGAATTAATAAAACTCAGTAGTCACTGTAAATACATGCTTTTGTGCTTCGAGTAGGATTACCAGGCACGGTATTTTCTGGATGTCCGTATTACCCCCTCTTTAAATTTTTCAGAATTTTAATTATAACGATAACTTTGAAACTTTTAAAATTCGCGAAATCTGCGCAATTTGCTGGCTTGTATATACCTTTTCTACAAGTATACGAAGACCACTGTTGGAGGTAAATTTACTCGTTGGTATAGTAGGAACTCATCAGTTGCGCGAAAAGGAAGAAAGCTTGAGCAGCAATTGGGAGGTGAATGGCAGAAAACGTGAGGAGATGATGCTAGGCTTTGTACTTGACGTAGGAGTCAAATTTATCTGAAGCAAGTGTAATTTAAGGGCAATTTTAACTGCTTTCGGAGCTATCGTGGATTCTCCTCCCTAATTTGTCTCTTGTTCAAGCTTTCTCCATTTTAGATTTATTTTAACTCAACAAAATAACTTTGAACGGTTTCCTTCTACTCAAAGTTGATTTCAGACGGATTCATAGCTCCACAGGACTTGGAGGACTGTGAGTCAGAGTTCCAGCCAGGTGTACAGATGTTCCTGGGAGGCCATGTAATTTGTGGTCCTCCACCACCGTCAATCTACAGCATTGTTCAGTTGGCTGTCGCAGTAATGTATGGTTAGTTTAAAAGAGCATGTAATACTTCACCACTTACACCACACAACATAGCGAGGAATTCTAAATCTACACATAAGCACAACTTAGGAAAAGTCTAGGGAAGATTTATGGAAAGAAAGTCAATGTTAGCTGTACTTTTCATTTGAAGTAGTAGTAATGATTATTCAGAATCAAACTCAAGCTCAACGGATATTCCTCTCCTTGCATGGGACAAGTCGAAGCTCATTGGCGACGCTGTTTTCGATGAAACTATCCTGGATGACGCTGAACAGCTAATTGGGAAGGATTCCGTACAAGACGTTCTAAAACGTTTCAGGAATCGAAATAGTCCGGAAATCCAGGTGAGTGCTGAGATTTTTGCTTTCTGATGGACTTTTGATCAGCAGCTAGATTTCAAGAGTTTTTTTAGTACGAACCTGAGGAAAAAGGATCATTTTCTGTTTTGGTCATCGACGAGAAAGGAAATGCCGTATCGATGACTTCATCTCTGGGAGACAAGTGTGTGGTTCTCCAATAGTTTCCCATTCGAGTTACCTCTGGAACCATCCGTTATTTTGAACTTTAGTATTAGTTATGCTTTTGTGCCTCACAGGTTTTTATAGGAGCACGATTTATTGGTCTTACGTTTCAACAATTCGTCGTCGCCATAGGCCTGAAAGCGGTTCAAAGTGATGTTAATTTACGAGTAGTGGAATTGATGTTGTGAGATTTGAAAAAAAAAATTAAAAAATTCACAAAACTGTACGGGACACGGAGGTTCTTTCATATGATTTGATCTGTTGAAACAAATATTTCCACTTCAACCTCATTCACTACAATACGGAGTTGTTTGAACGGTTCATCTATTTCGAAATTTGAAAAAAAAAAAGAAATGTCCCTGGTGAAACGACTGCATTTTTCCTGCACGCTGACGAACTACTAATTCAAGAAGCTCTGAACAAACAAGTTTTGACGGACCACTATAATCTTGTGACGCTGCTAACCAGCTGCCCAAGCCACCACAAACGTGTTTTTTGTGAGCATTAACTGCCTTATTGTGTTCTTATAGTTACGATAATCAAAAATAAAGCCTATAGAATCTCGAAGTTTTTTTTTTTTTGAAAGTATTTAGGTTTGGAAATCGCGAATTCACCGAGTTTGGCTTTTTTATGAACAACGCAATGGGAGCGTTCACTTATGGTGCCCAGATGGGATCGATGGCATCACGAAATGCCCCACAACCTGCGAAATGTCCCCGGACACAGATGTCACCAGTAATTGGCATTAAGGATGGAGAGGTAGATCCTGTCACCATTTTCTTGAGGAACATTTACGCCTACGCCAAAATATTTCCAGGTATCCTTCGCCAGCGGCGGAACCGATTACCTTGGGACATGCACGTCGCTTCTTGGAGCACTCACCTCATCGGAAAGTCTACAGTCGAGAAGGACTCCTCTGTTGTTCAAGAATGAGGACGGCTTGCATTCACTGAGTAGCGATAAGTCGCTGTTGGCCGGTTATTGATGCTCTCTTTTTCTGATTGTATTCAAGAGCGCTACCTTATATGTGTATGATCGTGGAAGTGTTTGAGGATTTGTGTTTTTGGTTGGGAGTTTTCTTTATTAGGATCTCTAACTCATCATTTCATATTCAGGATTGAGGCGAAGTGGTATATCTATCCACATTTGTGAAGGGAATGATCCTTGGCAGGAATTGAAGAGTGTGGTGACCACGTACTGAGTCTGACCTTGTTGTGGCTCAATTAATACACTACACTACATTAGTTTAGTGCAGTACTTGAAATTAGATAAAAATTATCGCTGTGAAATTCCACTGGGTTTTTCATATACCCATCCCCTGGGTCTCTCTTTCACTCTCTATTGCAGAGTATTCAGTGAGAAACGCTGGTGATGAATCAAGCTCTCTGAGATAAAAATCAGCGTTCATTTTGTAATGTTGCGGCTATACTCAATGCGGAGTGTAGTGACCGGCGTCGATGGCGCGAGCTACATCGATTTCCATGCTTATTGATTCTAGGCGGAGCATCGCAGCCGTTGCTGCAATCATATCCACCGATGCTCGATGCGTACCGATGTCGATATCGCTTCATCGACGACCACGCAGAATGCTTTACTTCACGTAGAGTATGAACATAGTCTAAAATCCAGGGTAGGGTGATAACATTGGCGATGTACCACATTTTATGAATTTTTATTTATTCTCGGTTTTAATTTGGCCCCTCTCGACTTTTTTATCCAGCACTGTTGGTGTTTTTTACAAAGTCTGTGTGGCGAAACCAAGTTAAAGCCACTAGAAGTACAGTTTTTTCATCGCGATTCTTTTTCGCCATAGCATTGATGCTTCCACCTGAATCGCTACAATTTCATCGCTCTTACGATGCAATGAGGATGCCCCGTTATGGCTAAATCGAGCAAGTAAAGTGCTTACGAGTAGGTTTGCAGGAGCTTTTGTCTGTATAGTTCTTCGTTATTGCTAAAACTCTGTTTGCAAGCTAATATTCCTTCTAAAGTAGAGATTCAACCTCGCTCGCACGCATCCGGCGTTCTTCGCTGTGAAACATGCAAGGATTTCCATTTTCCAAGAACTTTCACCGAACTTGGCTCCATTCTTATACCCCCCCCCCCACGGCAAATTCCAGAGATGCACGTTTTTGTTGTTACATAGGCATTGGGTTGTATCATTTTATTCCTCGTCAGATTTATAATTGTTTTTTTTTATGAATAAACGGTTGAAGATCGGCTGCAGTTGCTGGTGTTTTATTGTATCTAGAACCAATAAACTCATCGCAAACTTATAGCGATGACTTTTACGCTAGTAGTGGGCGAAGGAGGGTGGGGGGGGGGGGGGTGCGGCAGTACGCTGTTCAAACAAATCACACGGCATTTTTTATCACATGATCCGTAATTACAGGGAGGGTCGATCAGTATTGCAGCCCTCCATGGCCTGACGCGTCGCAGCAGTCATGCTGCGCTGGAGATTAGATGGGCAACACTCAGCCTCTGCGACCTGCCGCGACGCATAGGTGCTGTGGCGTAGCAGGTCAGGTAACTTCTTAATTAATTCTTTTTCTGGTCCTGTCCTCCGCAGGCAAGTTTTATGTATAACAGTTTCACAACAATAATAGATTATTACTTGACTACTATCCCTCCAAAGTGGCATCCTTCGTTTTTCAGAAACGTCGTTTTTGAAAAAAAAAACCGTCATTAATGGTCAAAAAGTGGTTTTTGACCATTTTTGACCATTAGTGACGGTTTCTTTTCCAAAAAAGAAGACGGTTTCTCAAAAACGAAAGATACCACTTTGGGGGAGAGTTGATACCACCTAGGCGCATTTCTTGGAGTTGACAGCGTATCGGAACACTTCTTCAAAAGAGAGAAGTTTCCTGGGAAAGTTCCGCTTTTGAGAAAAAACATGATAATTCCTTGTATCAGACAGGTCCTATAACAAGTTTCAACGAGTTCTAGTGGGATCGAACAGTTCGTACTGATATAGGTTTTTCGAGGGTTTTAGCTTGAATTTGAGATGAATTAGGCTGTCTTCGATAAATGGTACGTATTTCTTCCTGAAACATCAGTCGTCACCTTCACTAACGGCTATTTAAGTCACTTTTTTAGTGCTACCTTCTTTTCCTGAAAGAACTCTAGTATGTTAGCCCATTTCGGAATCCGACTAGACTTAGTACTACCCAACCGACACTGACCTAGTGCTGTGCCCTGATGCAAGCAATCGTAAACTTGTCGTGCGCATATAAATCTCGTCTGCGGCTTGATCTTCACCAGCCAGTCATTCATGGCTTCTCTTGTTTTTATAATGCATGAATGTGAATGTATTAGGTTGGTGCAAAAATAATGCGCGTTTTTCGCTGCTTCATCTTCAGTGCAGAAAACTTCTGGTGTTTCCTATCATCGGTATGAGATTGCATATGGTTTTGCAGCAAATTTCATGGCCTTTTCAATCATCTTATGCATTTTGAGCGAAGTTCATGTTTTTGGTGAATTTCTAGTTGTGGAAGGAAAGGCGCCAAAACAAATTTTTTGCCAAACTCATTTCAGCGAGCTGATACTCGAGGGCATCGCAGCAGGAACCGCTCGGAATACTACCATAGTTCTGGCGAAGGGAGTGTGAGCGAATGCATTCCGCGGAGCTGCTTGCGGATTTTTCGGCTTGGTGTGCCTTGCTTCGAAATTGAGGAATGTCGCATAGGTCTTCCTGGGGTTTGCGACCCCCAACTGATGACAACTATCAAAAAGCACCCATCCAAAACAACATATTTGGTTTCGTAGAACATCACCGTTTAATACTGTCAGACCATCCCTCCCTTCAGTAGAAATGGGAGGATGAAAAAGCTCGACGAGTTGATGTCGCGCATACTGAATGAGTACCACATTGATCCTCGTTGAGAGGTCTGCTTCGCGCCTTTGTAGTGGAAGAATTGCGACCAAACAGTCGGTCGCTTCGTGATTAAATATAAAATGTAGACCCTCTTCGGCAAAATGAGTGCCTCGCTCAACAGTTGGACGAGGGAGATGCACCGAAACACTCCCAGAAACCGAAGCAACACCAAAATAAGATCACGGCGACTTTGTGGTGACCTGCTGCAAAAATTGCTCACTGCAGCTCATTCATTCCTCCTAATCTGGTAAGTGATTTCAAGACGTAAATGAAATAAATTAGAAACTTCACTGTGTGACCCCAGCGTTGCTCAATAAAATGGATTCTTCACTCCTACACGGCACCGTCCAGGCACATCCTGCACGACAGATTCTTCACAGGGTGGAGCAACTGAGCTAGGAAGCTCGGACTCGTACATCATAATCAGCAAGCTTCTCGCTCTCCGACTACCACTTCCTCGAGAACCTGGGCGACTTCTTCCGGGAGAATTTTCTCGAAGACTAAAGTAATACCAAGACTGCCCTCCGGAAGTTCGTCGATTCTAGAAGGTTCTCTCAGAATTGCACGGTAGTCGGAGAACATCTACCTTATTGCTAAAGATTTGCGGATTAAAGCACTTCTAAGCCTTTTGAAAAAAAATCGATCTTGAAAGGAGTTATGAGGTTCGGAATCAAAGACATGAAAACGCGCATTATTTTTGCACCAACCTAATAATATTATCCTCTCTTGGTGCCAACGTGCATCAATACTCACGCACGTACGATCCACGGCGGTTGATTACGGAGTCAACAATTTGGGGTTGAAGTTGTGATGAAACTTTTCTCATAATTACCTTCATTTCATACAACAAAGGGATCACCAATATAACAAAGGGAGTTAACATGTTACTAAGGTAATCTAAAGAAGACACCAGAACATAGCCGACATCAAACTTACCCTTCATAAAGTTAAGTAAGTTACACCACCGTTTTCCACTGCACACTGGAAGGTAAAAAACGAAAATAAAGTTATGAAGTGAAAATCCCTTGTTACTGCTAGTGGTTATCAATTGTGAAGCAGCTTGCCGGCCCACTTCATTCAAACTATTTACCGGATCCCGCCTGGTTCCGCTGAGGTAAAGGGCGGGGCCTGTCCGGTACTTAAGAATCGCTGTCGGCCTATCCGGTGAATTTTCCCGAGTAAGTTCACTTGTTTAGGTACAGGCATGGAAGTTGGCGGTGGCTCTCAACGTTATGCCTGCCCTTCTGAGCTTCTACTTTTGTTTGCTGGTTGATAGCTCCTCTTGCATGTCTAATGTCGTCGCTAACGCAGAGTTATGGCGAATTAAAGATTCATGGCGCATCTATAGCTTCCTTGTGCAAATCTCAATTACGAATAACGACAAATAAATTTGGTTATGCAGAAACTCTGCTGTGTGGCATAAAAACACCAGCTTAGAGAGAAGAACCAGACTCGCAGAACGCTCACTTCGGTGTTTTGTTTGGCCCATTTCAGATGTAGGCTGTACGGTTGCTAATACTTGTATCTTGATTTTCTCGGAATCCAAGTCTGTAAAAAGGTATCAGTATGTATACTCTGCTTATTTCCATAACAAGCTTGGATGTTTCGTAAGTCCTCAGATATTTACGCAACTACAGAATGCTGAATAGAGGTCTACCCTGAATCATCCTGAGAATCCTTGAGTTTTGGTACAACCGCCCCACCTATAATTGAGGTGCATTCCAATGCTATCGAGGATCAAACCTTGCATGATTTCGAACTCATTTAGTAATTAACTCTTAAGTTTAAGGAGTTGTTCAAGATGAACCTACTTGGCACTATCATCTGTTTGGCAGCCGTTATAATGGTATGCTCCTAGCGCTACCATACCAAACGATTATGTGACACGAATTACCTGATAATGAATTTTTACAGTTTATGCCATTCGCTGCCTTGGCTGCACCTAAGAAGAAAGACCCTCTTAGAGGGCTTGTTGGCCGACCATCCTATACTCCACAGCCTCCCTGCGGCATGGGCCGTATTCCCTGTAAGTTTTAAATGGAATGACTGGAATTCACGTCAATCAATGCATCCAAACAGTGGCTGTGCGCTGGGATCGCTATCTTTTACAGGCATTCCTATGCAATGGGTGAACGTGGCGGAAGTTAGTGTATTTCTCACGCAAAGTTATGCGAGTGAAAAATTGATTGACATTGTTACGGTTATTCAGACAAACTTACGGGCAGATGGCAGAAGGAAGCCAGAACCGTCAACCGATCAGTGACAAGAACATTAGGAACAAAGGCTCTACTTTCCCAGTATAGGACTTCATATTCAAGAAATTGTCGGCGGACCATGTGGGGAAGGGGGTGCAAGCAAAAATTACCACCTGAACGAGGTCTGCCGGATAGCGCACGTGGTGTATCTGCAGGGCAATGGGTGCATAACGCATAAAATCACCACCCCTTATCGCAGCCCCGTACATGTGCGGTGCCGGCTAATTACTTTCGCATCGCGTCCGCCTATCTGGTCTGTTCCGCTGCCGGAACCCTTTAGCTTTAGTTTAAATTCGTCAGAAGCATCAACGTTCACTCTACATGCGCAGTGTGCAATATTAGCTCCACAACTATATGATCGTGTTATTCTAACACTACTGCAAGGGCGGACTTCCGGGATGTTTGTTGTGTTCGCAACACTAGTATGATAAACATCTTAAAACAATCTCGAAAAAATCCTCCGCATAACTTTTCGTTCAAGAACGTCAAGTGCAGTAGGAACTCAAGTTTTATTACTCTACCATGACTGCAATCTACAGTGTTGAAATTTCAGGCTTTCCCGGACGGAAGTGAGGTCATCCTGACCATGCTGGTTGGCAAGCAGGAATTCCTCTGGATAAAGCATATCATATCATTTCATGTTCGACGTTTAGTGAATCTTAGCATGATCGATGGTTTCTCGCTTCTTTCTTCTGACGAGGGAAGTGCTCGAAATTAAGCTGGGCTTTCGAAATGAGACATATGTGGTTGTATGGCTTGTCCCAAACGATGTTACAAATTACACTTGAGTTTTACTAAATGAGCAATACAAGCCTGAAATTCTACATAATTCCTGCCTTAATGACATGAATCTCCCTCATCCGCAGCTTGGCGGCAGGATGGCTAAGTGGATAGTAATGCAGACCCAAAGGATAAGACTCGAGGGTTTGCATCCCGTCCTCACATGGGGTTTCGCAAACTTTAGGTGCTAGTCTTCAATAGGGTACGGAACCGTTCAAGAGATCCTCTTAACAAAGCACCGTGAGGGCGGCAGTGACGGAAAAATGGATACAGGCAGGGACCGCGCCCTGACTGTCTCGAGCCCTCCGGGCGAGAAAGTGTCCACAACGATTCGACATTGTATAGCAGCAGTGTACGGAGCAGAGTAGCCCCCGTATTGGGGCTAGGTCGAACAAATCGGTGGATGCAGTGAGAGGTCCCGCAGCGGTGGGATAGGTTCGGTTTCTTCACTGGGGATGTGCGCTTGGCTCTCATCCCATTGAGGTCCCATAGGGATTAGCTAGTTTTAGGACTCGTTTCTAAGAAGGACACTACAATCAGACATACAGGATGAACTAGCTAGAAACGCGTCATCTTTAGCTGTTGTGACATTTCGTAAAACCACCTTTGGCCATTCTTTCTGAATATTTCCTAACTTTCTCCCTTTATTCTTGAAATCTACAAGGAGTGCGAGTGCACAGATGAAGGACTCGTTTGTCGGGGCTCCATAGTTCAGAAAAAAAAAACACTAAAACACAGGATAGGGACGCACGGCCGAGGAAGGATCAGCCGTGGCCCAATCGTCGGAAAAACATCAGGATACGGATCCACGGATGGAGAGTGGGTACGCCGTGGGCAATATCTGGCAAAACGCCAGTACACGGGTCCATGGATAAAGAATAGGCCTGCCACGGCGCAGTCGTGGGGAAAACGTCAGATACGAGTCCATGGATGGAAAATGGGTCTGTCATGGCCTATTAGTGTGGAAAAAGGTGATTATTCGCACTACATTTGTTATTTTGAGTTGTGCACAGGTTCTAAAGCAATCTGGAAGATGCTCCTGTGCAGTGTTGGGAGTGTCATAAAAGGTCCATAGGCATTGAATGAGTGCAGTGTCAAAAAAACGGTAGGTACTATCATTGTACCGGAAAATATTTTACATATAGATGTATGACTAAGAAGATAAGGATCACAAGAAATGTGGAAGCCCGATGTCGGCAAGGCTGCCAGTCTGGTAGAATATAAGCAATTTACAAGGAGAATTCCGTATTTGAGCTTAGTTAATTATTAGTTCTGCTTCTTTGTTAATTTTCTAAGCATTTCACATGTGTGAAGCGTTTCTACCTGCCTCAAGTGGCTGCCCCACCCCACTTTCTAGCGTCCCGAAGCGGCGCTAATAAATGAACGAAAGCTACGAGCGTTGCTCTGGAAATAACGGACAATTGCTCGATACTGGGTGTTAGTGCAATGTCGCTGAAAAAACAAAATGTTTTGATATGCCATACAATCTATTCACTCACTTTCTCATTCTTTAACCGCCTTAAATTTTCCATTACTCACGCTTGGTTGCACTTTTGCTGGCCAAATTTGATCAGGGTCCTGTAGCTTACATAGTGTAAAGTCAATAATCATCTACCTCCCGAACAGCTCCTCACCCTGTTAAAGGGTAGGAATTAAAGTTTGTAAAGCAAAATTCGTGAACCGGATGCAAACCCTCGAGTCTCATCGTTTGGGTCTGCACCACTATTCCTCGGCTATGTAGCCTCCAAGCTCTGAGTGAGGGAGATTCATGTCAGTATATTAGGAAATAGAATTTTAAGCTTGTATTAACCATTCAGCAAAATTCAAGTATAGTCTGTAACATCGTTTGGAACAAGCCTTCCAACCATATACAGTCGCGGTCAAAAGTATTGCAACAACTGGTTTTTCGAGTATAACTTTTTGGGGGATACTTCAATTCGTGCAATTCCAAACATATATTATGTCGTTAACGATCGAAAATTGCAAAAAAAATTGCAATAAATTGAACTTGCATTCATCGGTAAATAAGATCTTACTCCAATCTTGGGGTGTCCAGTTCAAAATGCGGCGAGCAAATTGGACTCTTGCTCTTCTATTCTTAGCATTTATCAGGGGTTTCTTGGCTGGACGACGACCATTGAGATGTGCAGCACGTAAACGACGACTAACAGTACTGCGGCTGATGTTGAGTCCGTCGCTGGCATTGAATTCAGCCGCAATATCAACAGACGTGAGACTGGGATCGGATTTGGAGAGCCGGATGATGCGCACATCTTGACGATTAGAAGTCAGTCGCGGTCTGCCTGGTCTCATAGCATCGGAAACTGACATCCTAGCTTCGAATCTCGAAGAAATACGAGATAGAGTGCACTTCGGGATCTTCAGAATCTTTGAAATGGCCGTTACCGTCATTCCAGAGTTTTTAATGTCCACCACAGCTCTTCTGACAGGAATGGGAACCTCAGATTTTTTCGGCATCTTTGAGAATTGACACCTTAACCAAAACCACTGTGGGACAAGTGGAGGACAGGCATGAGAAAAATTTACGAACTGAAGAACGCAAAGTGCCACTGCCTCGCGAAAACGAACCTCCAATAAAATTCTCTCTTGCAGGGCTGCAACTGACCGCACGATGACCGCTCTTATTTTGCAAATTAGTTCCGTCATATGCTTCTACATAACCGGCTATCATGATATGTATTGAGAAATAAGTCGAGTTACACTCGAAAAACAAGTTGTTGCAATACTTTTGACCGCGACTGTATGTCTCGCTTCGAAAGCGCAGCTTAAAATCGTTCACTTCCCTTGTGAGCTGTAACTAAGATTGATATAGCGTTTTATTCGGCTGACGTTTCGACCTACTCGCCTTCGTCAGAGCCTGGAAAGTAAAGAGCAAATGTAAACCACCTCGCACAAACGTCTCATCGTTCACAGAAGAATGCAAGATGTGTTAAACATATCATATGAATTTTTGAAGGTATATACATATCTGGCAAATTGTTAAGCAACTGTAGCAGCAGGAAAAGTCAAAAGGCTTGAAGGCACACTGGAACCTTAACACTATTTCCGAATCTTTAAGACAACGAAGTGGTTGTGTCACCTATTCGTTCAATATGTGAAGAGAGCCTCATGTGAGAACATTACGTTGGCGCTATAGTCCACGTAGAGTATAACACTCTGGATCCCCATCGCTGGCGAGATCGGCCGCCGATCGCCAATATTGATGACGGGGGATCGCCAACATCCACGCCGGTCGGTCGTCAGAGATGGTGATGGCCCGTCGCCACTTTCGGCGGCAGTCGCAACGTCCCGCCAACAATCGATGAACACCGGTGTCACAGGCGCCAGCGACGGCGACTCAGGGTGTTACGTAACACCTCAAGTAGATTACGGCGCTCGTGTTACTTCGTTCGTTACCATCGGGCTAGTAGTCCGTTCTCCAGACCCTAGCAGTGAATAATACGCACAGAATGCGGATAAAGTGCTATAGTAAAATCAACAACTTTTGCATAAGTACAATTATTACAATAATTTTGATTAAGATTAGCAACTGTTTGACAATTGATATGCTATAATTCTATGGCTTATTTTCGGTTCCGTCTCCGTTTGCCTTATTCTACATGCTAACAGATTCGCTAGAGAAGTAACAAAAGGAATAAACCGAACTTCGTTCGATGCTGATGTTTACCAATTCATGATTGCTGTTAACTACTACTCACCGGCTAAGGCTTCTTCTACTCGGTTGTATTTCATTGTCAACATTGGTGACCACTACAGAAACTTTACTATGCTGTTTCATCTATGCCTCTTTGTTTCTTCAGCATCCGTGATTTCTCTTTCGAGAGGCCTGTCAGGGTGACGATGCACAACTACAACATTAAAATGGGGTGAAAATCTTTTTGCATGGTGCACCATCGAACGGCACGTGACCAACGTAACCAAGGCATATTACTTTGGCCGCAGTGCCCGTCACTGCTCACTTAAAGGAAGCACTCACGAAAATTTCTGGTCTGAAGATTTCGCGGAATATCGGGGTTTCTAGCTACGATGAACTCATCGACAACGATGAAATAGCGTGAAACACGCAAAAAACACAGAAAATGATGACGCCATTTCGTATGTGCCCACAGCGCGGACGAGTATTCCGTGATGGGTCCCGCCACGATTCCATGAACCAGCCTCCACTAAACCAGATGCGCACACCCTGTCAACGGCATTTGCTGACGGGCGAAAACGTTTTCTCCACGGCGGCAGATTTGTTCACGGAAGTATCTTCGCAGGTAGGCGGTCATCTCAGTGTTCAACTTGCTGCTGCAGTTGCCCAGCAGCCCGCTACATGGTCAGCGACACATTTCAGAAGTGAGAAATTCCGTGAGTGCTGCCTTTAAAGGCAGCAGGGTACAGACTCAGCACATCATGAATGTGAAACGAACACATACAATGATGGCTTACCTGCAGAGAAAATGGAACATTCGTCGCGAACACGCCTGGCCGTGCGCGGACGAGTTTTCCCCTGCGCGAAAGCCATTGCGACGCGTGGTTTTGGCCGAGTCCCGCCATGAAACCATGTGGATTGAATGCATTTCGTTTTCCCTTTGCGCCAAACCACGCACCGCAATGGCTTTTGCGCCGGAGAAAACTCGTCCGCGCGCGAACACGGCCAAGCGTGTTCGCGACGAATGTTCCATTTTCTCTGCAGGTAAGCCATCATTGTCTGTGTTCGTTTCACATTTATGATGTGCTGAGTCTGCACTTCATCACCGACAGCTCAACTCGGAGGATTTCAGCCCCTGCTCCCTTTAATGGTTAGAAAACAGAACAGATAAGAAAGTAAAGGAGAGGGAAGCAGTGCTCTTGAATTAGAGTTAGGCACGCCAGCTCCTGTATTAGTATCTAATAGGAATTTCGGCAAAAGAAGAAAAGTTCTAATGGGTTGGGAGATTTCTTCTTGCGAGGACTATAGGAAAACGAAAAAATGCGAAACTTTCTACTTGGTGTTAACAATCACGTTCAAGCGAAATTATACTAAGTATTGTGTTTTCATATGCTTCAAAAGTAGCTGTTATTCTTCCATTTAGATTTTCTACATTTGCGATTTTTTTCTGTTAAAGATCAGACTTCACTGTTTTGAGCTTTGAGTTTATTGGTGCTAGTCATAAAACACATCTACAATGTTACGTTGGAGCAAAAGAAATATGGTATTTTGTTGCCTGTTTTAGTTTTTTTTTTTCCCACAGCCTCTGCGAACTATCAACTTGGCAGGGTAGCAATCCCTTCTATAAACAAGAACTGCTGCTAATCGTATGAGAAGGTCTCTGATATCCTGCACCCAGAAGCTATAAAGCGAAGAATTATGTGAGCACCATTTATATGCGTCATGCTTGGCAAGGTTTTTCTCACGAATCAAGGTCTGTGAGAACGGAGAGAGAGGGCAACCACGCGGCGAGTTTTTCTAGAGAACACAGGGTGTTCCAATACACGTAGTGTTCCAGACTTCAACGGGAATGAAAACCAGGGGAACGTTTTTGGGCTGTTATAGCCTGAAATTAGGTGTGTTTGAAGTAACCGCTGGCAATACATAATGAGCGCTGCAGGACTGATCGGCAAACATCTGCTATGACTTCCTCAGAAAATCCCGCAGCTCTATCCTCCGAGAGTTCAACCTGACACGCCCACATTTTGGAGTCAGCAGCAAAATATCATATGTAATGATGAGAGCAGCAGTTATTGAGGTGATGCTGAGTCAATGTCGAGTCAGTGTGGCAAAGAGAACAGTTCATGATTTGCAAGAAAATCGAGAGATTCTTGGAAGGATGTCTTCAAATTATGAAATGCACTTGAGCATTTTTATTTTTTAGCCATAGCCAGCCATGTTCTTTTTCTCACTGAAAAATGCAATTTTTGATGAATTAGACATTCGAATCCTCTGGTATGTAGTATACTTCGGAATATTCGATTTTTTTTGAATAATCGAATTTCGAGTTTATAAGATTTTTCAAACTTTTTGAACAATCGAACTTCGAATCTACTCGGTTTTCCCCTTTTTCGAATAATTCAAATTCGAATTCACTCTATTTTCACTTCTTCCGAATAATCGAATTTCCAATTTGCTCGATTTTTACTTTCTTTCCAATTTTCGAACTCATTCGGTTCTTCAAGCCCCGAATATTCAAATGAATTCGAATATAGGCTTTGAGTTTATTCCCTTTCATGAGCAGTTTGACTACTTTGGAATTAGTAGAACTTGCAAACATTTGAGGATTTCAACTTATGGCTGTGAGCTGTCAAGTCCAAGATATGCGTAGTATAGATTGATATGATAACCTCACTATACCATTTTACCGTGCTTTTTCACCTTAACGGTAACTGTTCAGTCTGAACTGGTAGCATGTATAACTGCGTTGTGTATATAACGCAATAAATCAAATCAAATCTCGTCTGACCAATTCTTGCACTGAGCCACACCTTTACCCAGGTCTCAGCCAATCTGACCCGGTCTGACAGTCTCGAAGGGCTCGCTGAAGCGTAGATACGAGCAAACTCTCTCTCTCTCTCTGATGCCCAACCACCTACTTATATAACCTCCTAGGCGCCGGGCCGCCACGTAGCAAAGAGCGGGTGGAACTCAGGACATGAAGGGGAGAACGCAGGTTGAACAACACCACAGTAAATCAGGCAGCAGCTACCCATATCAACGAAACACGGAGAGTGGTGCGCTGCTGTCGGAAAGCAGCAGTCCTTCGTCATGTAGCAATAACTGCCTTCCATATTTTCCATATCTTGGGGTTGTGGCTTGGCAGGGTCTGCTGCGTTTGCCTTATCCAGTTATCAGAGTCGTTTCTCCTTAAAACCAATGTCTCGAGACTAGAGTGGGACGAGCGAGCGAGAAACTGTGGAGCGTTGCGCCACATTTCTCAAATGCGCAGTGCTGTCGCCCTATTGCTAGCATTGGAGGTTTATACTAGCAGCTCCAAACTGGGCTCGTCGCGTTTCTTACCTAGACAGCTGGATAATTAGAGGTGCGAGCCAAGTGTGAGAGATATTGGCAGTCACTAGTACTGTATCCGACTGATCGATCTCAGACTAGTCCCACCCCTTTGTCCGCCTCCTTGCCGCGTCACCGCGTGCGATCGCCGCGACGCTTACAGAAGCTCCATGCGCAAAATTTTTGCAAAAAAAGCAACAGAAGCAAAGGGGAATGTTTCATTGCTGTTTTAACAGGTTCGATTGAATTTGTAAAGTTGTACTTCCTTCTACTAGTTTAGAATGAATTTGAAGGCTTGTATTTTTCTTTTCAAAGTTTAGAATTGCAGAGTTTTTGTCTGGGGAAAAGTGCCTACTATTGCCTAGGTCCATGCTTAACTGCAGGTTAGCTATTTTTACAAATTTTTAGTTACCTTTTTTGGATTTCAGTTATGCCGCTATGCAAAATGTTTGGTGACCCACGCTGGCTCATTAATGCATCCGAGGTGCGAAAACCATCTTGGAGGTATAATTAGTATCTCTAGGGCTAGCCGTAGGGAAAATACAGGATGGACGTATATCGGAGGAGGTATCATCATGCCACCAAAATGTGTTAACACAATTATTGATTCGAAAAAAAAGTTTATTCAAGACTTCCAAAGTTGAAGCTGGGATGTTACAAGCGTCATAAGAGTTGAAATGCAATTTTCATGGGAGTTTGTTCACATTCAAGCAGGATTATTAACTGCCGAGGTAATTTTACCTTAAAATCTTGAAATGAATGATTTGGTGGTCAGTGATTGAAAATTACTGGCTTACTTGATGTCAGTTCTGCACTAAACCTCAATAAGCTTTCCTGATATCCTAGCTCAATTTTTCTTTCATAAATGGAAATCCCAGCCGGTTAGTCGCGAGGCTACGTGGCGCGTCCCCAGGTGGCGGATAGGGGGCTAATGGCGGACCAAACGCGACCTTGTGCCTGCCCTGAGACGCGGGTGGATTCAGGGGATGGACTCCCTGTCTCTGCAGTGTCGGAACGATCTATACCTTCTGTCAGCGCGTGGGCATGTTCATGCATGCGTGCATGGGTGTGCTTGCGTGTCTGTAGATTGTATCCTGCACATCTATCCGACCAAAAGCCCTGCATTCAAGTGACTGGGAGGTACAAGGGATGCGGTTCGGAGTCGCCTCCAACAAATAAGCTCCATCGTCCACTCCCGGGAAGCCCGGCTAACTTCCCGGTGAAATCACACTCCAGCCTCCCACGGGAGAATAGAGCCCAGCAAGCTATCTCCTGTGGGCTTCAAATTTTTCAAGCTCGACACAGCAATAATAGAGAGTGTTCTCCTGATCTCGGAAGAGTCACTGGTGCGGCAGCGCCAGTGAGGACGAGGTCCGAGGGGTTATCTAGGCTGCCTAAAACCAGAAGGACTATGATGACGGTCTGTACCTTCAACGCACGCACGCTTGCATCGGAGGCTTCCATTGAGGATTTGATGATGCAGGCCAGGAAGATCAGGTACGACGTCATCGGACTGACCGAGACGAGGAGACACCGACCACTGAACGCCACCTTCGACACTGGAGAAGAACTGTTCCTTGGAACCTGCGACAGTAGAGGAGTTGGTGGAGTCGGTGTCCTCGTCAACACGAACTTGGTCATGAACATCGACTCATTCGAACAGCTAACAACCCGAATCGGACGTTTGCGGTTTTTTATTGATGATGTTTTATTATCAGTCCATAAGAAACGCAGAAAAATACAATAGGCTAAACAGTGCTGATAAAACAGAGCAAGAAATCACACACGCAATGGGGTAGTGGAAGATGGAAATGGGCGGATTTCATGGCACGGAAGAGCAGTGGCCGCTAACACCGCAAATCCGTCAGTGAGGTAAATCAGAGCTCCGGATACCAACTTAGTAGGTCCGTCAACCAAGCCAAGCTCCACACGCGGCACTTACTAGACTCGAAGTGGGTCACCACAGATTAGAGCAAATGCGTAGTAAAGTGATAGATGAAGCACCTGCGAGTCACTGGAGATAACAAAAAAGAAGAGGATTGTAGTTAGAATATTGTACTGAACATTGAAATAGTTGATGAAACAGTACAGCTTAAAATAAAGGCTAGGATAAACGCAAAAGCTAGGAATTAGAGAGTGAGGTGAAACATAATTGTTGTCAAATAAGTGCTCTCGAAACGGTCTCCCCAGCTGAAAAAGTAGTAATTAGTCATGATTACGTGTGGTATAGTTCAATATAACCCCCTCCGTTTAAGAGTTTTCTCCAGCTTAGTGCAGAAGCAGAAGAAGACGATGATAGAACTACAGAACAGGGGAGAACATTCCAGATTCTGGTGCTGCGTGGGAAAAATGATTCGTAGTACAACATGTTCCTTGCTGTGTCTGTATAACATCTGAAATGGTGTCCTCTTGTTCTGTTGCTAACATTGGAAGGCATCAGGAGACGTTTGACATCAATTTCTATTTCGTCAAAAATAATCTTGAAGAGAAGATTTTGGTACAATTCGCCTCAAAAGGAGTGATGCAGTATTCAGAGGAGAAAGTTGTTCTGGGTAAGATATTTTGAAAATCCAATCCTGGCAAAAATACGGTTTTACGTAAGTAGCGAAAAGCTTATACAATGTGAGCAGGTTACGAGTGCGAAAACATTTCGAAATATTATTTGATTTTCTAAATGCAGCCTGTACGGTATTTCTTATGTGTTGCTCGAAGTTAGTTCATTGTTGTAGGTAATGCCGAGGTCACGAAAAGAATTAGAAATAGAGAGCTCGTAGTCTGCTAAAAAGAACCGACAATTGGTGGGATGATTTGAACCGACAGCATCACAGGTTGAGAAGATGTGGATCAATACCGGCCTTGACAATCTTCGTCGCCTACGCTCCAACATCCAGCTACGACGAAGGGGATATCGAGGCCTTCTATATGGACTTGGAGAAGTTCTACAGGGAAGACCACACATTCTACAAGATCATCGTTGGCGATTTCAACGCCAAGATTGGTCCTAGGAGAACGCCTGAGGAACTTCACATCGGTACCCACGGTCTGCAGTGGAACGAACAGGGAGAGGGGCTGTCTGAGTTCATCATGACGACGAAGACCATCCATGGTAACTCACAATTTCAGAAGCCAACCTCCCTACGCTGGACGTGGGAGTCACCCGGTGGAGAGTACCATAATGAAATTGACCACGTCATCGTCAATCGAAGGTTCTGCCTGACCGACGTCGTTGTTGTACCAAAGTTCTACACCGGATCCGACCATCGCCTCCTTCGTGCAAGATTCTTCTTCTCACGCAAAGGAGAGGAAGCCGTGAAGTTTAAGAGAAGAAGTCCCAAACCCGTCATCAATTGGGATCTTTTCACTTTGCTAGCCGGCTTTTGGGAAGATGCGGTTGTCGACAACATCGACGAAGAGTACGATCGGCTTGTACAGCATCTCCGCGACAGCGCAAAGAGCGCTGAGGGTTTAAGAGTCACCAAGAGACGACTGTCTTACGAGACCCTCGAGCTTATACGCCAGCGTGGAGCAACGGTGCAGAGAAGCGATAAAAGAAGATCTCAAGGAGAGACGAGCAGCAGTGTTGGCCGAAGCCGCAGGGAAAAGCATTCGCTGCACCTGCCGAGACTTCGCCAATCGCAAGACCAAGATGTCCGCCCTCCGGCGCCCAGACGGAACAATTTCTTCATCAAGACGGGTAATGGAGAAGGTCATCTACGACTTCTACTCGGATCTCTTCGATAGCCACGTCCACCTCCCTCAATGTCATCTTAGGGAGGACGGGTATGTTGTCCCATCGGTTCTCCCTTCCGAAATCCGACATGCCATCAAGTCGGTGAAGAACCGTACAGCAACAGGCCCCGACAGGATTCGACCGGAACATCTGAAGAACCTACCGCCAATTCCCATTACCACCTTGGCTAGGCTTTTCACGCGGTACCTGTCGGAATGCAAGGTACCTAACCAATGGAAGACCAGCAGGACCGTGTTGCTGTACGAGAAGGGAGACCCGCCTACTGTCCGTCGTCTACAAGCTTTTTACGCGAGTGATCCTCAATAGAATCGAAAGGACACTAGACGAGGGACAGCCGTGCGAGCATACAGGGTTTCGAAAAGGATTCAGTAGGATCGACCACATATACACCGTTCCTAGACTCATCGAAGTATAGCGAGGATGCCCCTCTGTCTCACGTTCATCGATTTGAAGAAAGCCTTCGACTCTGTTGAGACGGAAGCGGTGTTGGAAGCCCTGGGCAACCAAGGCATACCTACTCAATACATCAAGGTATTTCGTGAGCTCTACAGCAACTTCACGACCAGGATTTCTCCATTCTACGACGACATCACCATTGACGTCAAGAGAGGGGTTCGGCAAGGCGATACCGTGTCGCCAAAACTATTCAGCGCCACTCTCGAAGACGTCATGCGGAAACTGGAATGGGATAGCATGGGAGTGCAAGTTGATGGCCGGCGACTTAGTCATCTTCGCTTCGCTGACGACATCGTTCTTATAACACCAACCATCAGCGAAGCGGAACAGATGCTGGCCGACGCGTGTGGAAAGATTGGTCTCCAGCTGAACCTGACGAAGACGATGTTCATGAAGAACGGATGGGTCTCGGATGCCCCATTCTCGCTCAACGGAACGACCATATCCGAATGCTCCAGCTACATATACCTAGGTCGGGAAGTCAAAATGATGAACGACCTCGCTCCAGAGCTGGGCAGGAGGAAAAGAGCGGCTTGGGGAGCTTACAAGAGCATCGAGGACGTAGTGAAGAAGACGAAGAACACCAGGCTCCGTGCCCACCTCTTCAACACAACCGTTCTCCCTGCTTTGAGCTACGCCTCAGAAACCTGGGCGTTGCGCAAGCAGGATGAGAATGCGGTCAGCGTCGTCGAACGCTCCATCAAGAGGGTGATGCTAGGAATAACCCGCCTCACGCAAGTGAGGGCTGGAATACGGAGCTCCACCCTTCGTCAGCAATCGAAGATCAGGGACGCTGCCGCTTATGCCAAGTTGAGTAAGATTAGGTGGGCCGGACACGTGATGCGTTTCAACGACAACCGTTGGACAAGAGCCGTCAGCGACTGGACTCCACGGGACGTTAAGCGCACGACAGGAAGACCACCGACCCGATGGTCAGACTTCTTCACGAAGTCCTTCAAGGATAGATACGATGCTCTCCGTGTCCCTCGAACGGACAGAATCCACTGGACAACTCTGGCTCGCGAGAGGGACAAATGGAAGGATTGCTGGCGCCCGCTCGGTATACCCGAAGATCAACGGGAGTCAAGGTGATCAAGGTGATCAAATGGGATCAACTATACCCCATGCGATTTTTTCTGTCACAGTGTGTCAAACGGTGTTCAGACTCATGACGCTCAGAGTTCAGATAAAATAGGATGAACCAGGCACTAGCAGGTGGGCCTTCCTATCCAGCTGGTTTCAGTGAGTTAAGTTCCGCGCTCTGTTGAAGCAGCGTTTATTTTGATTTGAGAAGAAAAAGTGAGCTAAGATGTCAGATATGCTCAGTGAAGTTTACTCTTTAATTGACCATGAGTAGGCTTGGTGCGTGAGTGCTACAATACCATACCTCTCAAGTTTCATTACAATATTTCTCTCGATGAAAACTCATTTAGAAAATAAAAAGTTTTTGGCACATTTTCCGTTCATGGATTGGCTTTATGAACCAAATATAAATTTTCCCCGCTTTCTTAGACCCATTTGACGCTCTTGTGCAATCCGTCGCGTTTCCCACATCGCGAATGCCGCGCGCGGCAGGAGACAGAGTAGGGTGGGCAGGAGGCGGGGCTCGGTGAGATGCCGAATCGGTTGACCTTCCCCAGGCAATGCTATGAAGGGTAATCCAACTGCCTGGGTAAGAAACGGTAAAACCCTCCAAACATAAATACTGTTAGGACATATCAATAGTTGGCCTAACATATCTCTGAATTATTAATGTGCGGAATGCTCTCAAACACTAACCACATCTCGATTCCCGTCGATATTTCACATAAACGGATTCTCAAGAAAAATCGGATAAGACCAATCTAAAAAAAATAGATCAGATCTATGCTTTCACTTTTTCTGTTCTCTGGACTACGAATTCGAACTTTGCTTATATTTATTGAAAAGCTATTTATTCCTGCTTGCTCATTTCACTTTCTTGACTCCAGGAACTGCTTGGATATTGCAAGGCTGAAGTAAAAAATGAAAATTTTCTGATTTCTGAGAGAAGACGTCTGTTCGTTATTGTTGAACTAACCTGTTCCAGCCTCTCCGATCATACCGTGTGTTTGATTTCCAGGATTGTTCGGATCTTGCAAGCCTAAAGTGGGCACCAAATTTGTACTGATTTCATGACATGAAAACGACGTCTGTTAGACATGGTAGAACCAACCTGCTCCTGCTTGTCCGATCATAGCATTTGATTGATTTCCAGGATTGTTCGGATCTTGCAAGCCTGAAGTGAGCATGGAAATCGTTTTAATTTTATGACATCAACACGACGTCCTCTCGTTATGCCAGAACCAACCTGCTCCTGCTTGTCCGATCATAGCATTTGATTCATTCCAAGGATTGTTCGGATCTTGCAAGCCTGAAGTGAGCATGGAAATCATTCTAATTTTATGACATAAAGACGACGTCCTCTCGTTATGCCAGAACCAACCTGCTCCTGCTTGTCCGATTGTACCACTAGCTTGATTCTCGAGATAGTTCGGATCTTGCAAGCCTAAAGTGAGCATCAAATTCGTTTTGACTTCATGACATGAAGACGCCGTCTGTTAGCTATGGCAGAACCAACCTGCTCCTGCTTGTTCGATCGTACCATTTACTTGATTCCCAGGATTGTTCGGATCTTGCAATCCTGAAGTGAGCATTGAAATCGTTTTAATTTCATGATATGAAGACGACTTCCTCTCGTTATGCCAGAACCAACCTGCTCCTGCTTGTCCGATCGTACCATTTACTTGATTCCCAGAATTGCTCGGATCTTGCAAGCCTGAAGTGAGCATCAAACTTGTTCTGATTTAATGACATGAAGACGAGGTCTGTTTGCTGTGGTAGAACCAACCTTTTCCTGCCTGTCCAATCATAGTATTCAATTGATTCCCAGTACTGCCCGGATATTGCGAAGCTGGAACAAACATAGGAATTGTTCTGATGTCATGACATGAAGACGGTGTCCATTTGCTGTAGCAGAACCAACCTGTCCCTGCTTGTCCGATCATACCATTTGCTTCATTCCCAGGATTGCTCGGATCTTGCAAGCCTGAAGTGAGCATCAAAACTGTTCTGATTTAATGACATGAAGACGACGTCTGTTTGCTGTGGTAGAACTAACCTTTTCCTGCCTGTCCAATCATAGTATTCAATTGATTCCCAGTACTGCCCGGATATCGCGAAGCTGAAACAAACATAGGAATTGTTCTGATGTCATGACATGAAGACGATGTCCATTTGCTGTAGCAGAACCAACCTGTTCCTGCTTGTCCGGTCATACCATTTGCTTCATTCCCAGGATTGCTCGGATCTTGCAAGCCTGGAGTGAGCATCAAAATTTTTCTGATTTAATGACAAGAAGACGACGTCTGTTTGCTGTGGTAGAACTAACCTTTTCCTGCCTGTCCAATCATAGTATTCAATTGATTCCCAGTACTGCCCGGATATTGCGAAGCTGAAACAAACATAGGAATTGTTCTGATGTCATGACATGAAGACGATGTCCATTTGCTGTAGCAGAACCAACCTGTTCCTGCTTGTCCGGTCATACCATTTGCTTCATTCCCAGGATTGCTCGGATCTTGCAAGCCTGGAGTGAGCATCAAAATTTTTCTGATTTAATGACAAGAAGACGACGTCTGTTTGCTGTGGTAGAACTAACCTTTTCCTGCCTGTCCAATCATAGTATTCAATTGATTCACAGTACTGCCCGGATATTGCGAAGCTGAAACAAACATAGGAATTGTCCTGATTTCATGACATGAGGACGAAGACCACGTCTGTTTGCTATGCCAGAACCAACCTGTCCCTGCCTGTCCGATCATAGTATTCAGTTGATTCCCAGTACTGCCCGAATATTGCGAAGCTGAAACAAGGAATCGTTCTGATTCCATGACATGAAGACGAAGTCTGTTTGCTATGGCAGAACCAACCTGCTCCTGTTTGCCCGATCATACATGTTGCTTGACTCCCAAGATTGTTCGGATTTTGCAGGCCTGGAGTGAGCACTGAAATCGTTCTGACTTCATGACATGATGATGTCCTCTCGTTGTGGCAAAACCAACCTGTTCCTTCCTGTACGATTACACCACTTGGTTGATTCCCAAGATTGTTCGGATTTTGTAAGCCTGGAGTGAGCACTGAAATCGTTCTGATTTCATGACATGAAGATGTCCTCTCGTTATGGCAAAACCAACCTGTTCCTTCCTGTACGATTACACCACTTGGTTGATTCCCAAGATTGTTCGGATTTTGCAAGCCTGAAGTGAGCATTAAAATTGTTCTGATTTCATGTCGTTAAAGCGATGTCTGTCTGCTATGGGAACCAACCTGTTCCTTCCTGTACGATTATACCATTTTGCAAGCCTGGAGTGAGCACTGAAATCGTTCTGATTTCATGACATCAAGATGTCCTCTCGTTATGGCAAAACCAACCTGCTCCTTCCTGTACGATTACACCTACACCACTTGGTTGATTCCCAGGATTGTTCGGATTTTGTAAGCCTGGAGTGAGCACTGAAATCGTTCTGATTTCATGACATGAAGATGTCCTCTCGTTATGGCAAAACCAACCTGTTCCTCCCTGTACGATTACACCTACACTACTTGGTTGATTCCCAAGATTGTTCGGATTTTGCAGGCCTGAAGTGAGCATTAAAATTGTTCTGATTTCATGTCGTTAAAGCGATGTCTGTCTGCTATGGGAACCAACCTGTTCCTTCCTGTACGATTATACCATTTTGCAAGCCTGGAGTGAGCACTGAAATCGTTCTGATTTCATGACATGAAGATGTCCTCTCGTTATGGCAAAACCAACCTGTTCCTTCCTGTACTATTACACCACTTGGTTGATTCCCAAGATTGTTCGGATTTTGCAAGCCTGAAGTGAGCATTAAAATTGTTCTGATTTCATTTCGTTAAAGCGATGTCTGTCTGCTATGGGAACCAACCTGTTCCTTCCTGTACGATTATACCATTTTGCAAGCCTGGAGTGAGCACTGAAATCGTTCTGATTTCATGACATGAAGATGTCCTCTCGTTATGGCAAAACCAACCTGTTCCTTCCTGTACGATTATACCATTTTGCAAGCCTGGAGTGAGCACTGAAATCGTTCTGATTTCATGACATGAAGATGTCCTCTCGTTATGGCAGAACCAACCTGTTCCTTCCTGTACGATTACACCACTTGGTTGATTCCCTAGATTGTTCGGATTTTGCAAGCCTGAAGTAAGCATTAAAATTGTTCTGATTTCATGTCGTGAAAACGATGTCTGTCTTCTATGGGAACCAACCTGTTCCTTCCTGTACGATTATACCATTTTGCAAGCCTGGAGTGAGCACTGAAATCGTTCTGATTTCATGACATGAAGATGTCCTCTTGTTATGGCAGAACCAACCTGTTCCTTCCTGTACGATTACACCACTTGGTTGATTCCCTAGATTGTTCGGATTTTGCAAGCCTGAAGTAAGCATTAAAATTGTTCTGATCTCATGTCGTGAAGATGTCCTCTCGTTATGGCAAAACCAACCTGTTCCTTCCTGTACGATTACACCACTTGGTTGATTCCCAAGATTGTTCGGATTTTGCAAGCCTGAAGTGAGCATTAAAATTGTTCTGATTTCATGTCGTGAAAACGATGTCTGTCTGCTATGGGAACCAACCTGTTCCTTCCTGTACGATTATACCATTTTGCAAGCCTGGAGTGAGCACTGAAATCGTTCTGATTTCATGACATGAAGATGTCCTCTCGTTATGGCAGAACCAACCTGTTCCTTCCTGTACGATTACACCACTTGGTTGATTCCCAAGATTGTTCGGATTTTGCAAGCCTGAAGTAAGCATTAAAATTGTTCTGATCTCATGTCGTGAAGATGTCCTCTCGTTATGGCAAAACCAACCTGCTCCTTCCTGTACGATTACACCACTTGGTTGATTCCCAAGATTGTTCGGATTTTGCAAGCCTGAAGTGAGCATTAAAATTGTTCTGATTTCATGTCGTGAAAACGATGTCTGTCTGCTATGGGAACCAACCTGTTCCTTCCTGTACGATTATACCATTTTGCAAGCCTGGAGTGAGCACTGAAATCGTTCTGATTTCATGACATGAAGATGTCCTCTCGTTATGGCAGAACCAACCTGTTCCTTCCTGTACGATTACACCACTTGGTTGATTCCCTAGATTGTTCGGATTTTGCAAGCCTGAAGTAAGCATTAAAATTGTTCTGATCTCATGTCGTGAAGATGTCCTCTCGTTATGGCAAAACCAACCTGCTCCTTCCTGTACGATTACACCACTTGGTTGATTCCCAAGATTGTTCGGATTTTGCAAGCCTGAAGTGAGCATTAAAATTGTTCTGATTTCATGTCGTGAAAACGATGTCTGTCTGCTATGGGAACCAACCTGTTCCTTCCTGTACGATTATACCATTTTGCAAGCCTGGAGTGAGCACTGAAATCGTTCTGATTTCATGACATGAAGATGTCCTCTCGTTATGGCAGAACCAACCTGTTCCTTCCTGTACGATTACACCACTTGGTTGATTCCCTAGATTGTTCGGATTTTGCAAGCCTGAAGTAAGCATTAAAATTGTTCTGATTTCATGTCGTGAAAACGATGTCTGTCTTCTATGGGAACCAACCTGTTCCTTCCTGTACGATTATACCATTTTGCAAGCCTGGAGTGAGCACTGAAATCGTTCTGATTTCATGACATGAAGATGTCCTCTTGTTATGGCAGAACCAACCTGTTCCTTCCTCTACGATTACACCACTTGGTTGATTCCCTAGATTGTTCGGATTTTGCAAGCCTGAAGTAAGCATTAAAATTGTTCTGATCTCATGTCGTGAAGATGTCCTCTCGTTATGGCAAAACCAACCTGTTCCTTCCTGTACGATTACACCACTTGGTTGATTCCCAAGATTGTTCGGATTTTGCAAGCCTGAAGTGAGCATTAAAATTGTTCTGATTTCATGTCGTGAAAACGATGTCTGTCTGCTATGGGAACCAACCTGTTCCTTCCTGTACGATTATACCATTTTGCAAGCCTGGAGTGAGCACTGAAATCGTTCTGATTTCATGACATGAAGATGTCCTCTCGTTATGGCAGAACCAACCTGTTCCTTCCTGTACGATTACACCACTTGGTTGATTCCCTAGATTGTTCGGATTTCGCAAGCCTGAAGTAAGCATTAAAATTGTTCTGATTTCATGTCGTGAAAACGATGTCTGTCTTCTATGGGAACCAACCTGTTCCTTCCTGTACGATTATACCATTTTGCAAGCCTGGAGTGAGCACTGAAATCGTTCTGATTTCATGACATGAAGATGTCCTCTTGTTATGGCAGAACCAACCTGTTCCTTCCTGTACGATTACACCACTTGGTTGATTCCCTAGATTGTTCGGATTTTGCAAGCCTGAAGTAAGCATTAAAATTGTTCTGATCTCATGTCGTGAAGATGTCCTCTCGTTATGGCAAAACCAACCTGTTCCTTCCTGTACGATTACACCACTTGGTTGATTCCCAAGATTGTTCGGATTTTGCAAGCCTGAAGTGAGCATTAAAATTGTTCTGATTTCATGTCGTGAAAACGATGTCTGTCTACTATGGGAACCAACCTGTTCCTTCCTGTACGATTATACCATTTTGCAAGCCTGGAGTGAGCACTGAAATCGTTCTGATTTCATGACATGAAGATGTCCTCTCGTTATGGCAGAACCAACCTGTTCCTTCCTGTACGATTACACCACTTGGTTGATTCCCTAGATTGTTCGGATTTCGCAAGCCTGAAGTAAGCATTAAAATTGTTCTGATTTCATGACATGAAGATGTCCTCTCGTTATGGCAAAACCAACCTGTTCCTTCCTGTACGATTATACCATTTACTTGATTCCCAGGATTGTTCGGATTTTGTAAGCCTGGAGTGAGCACTGAAATCGTTCTGATTTCATGACATGAAGATGTCCTCTCGTTATGGCAAAACCAACCTGCTCCTTCCTGTACGATTACACCACTTGGTTGATTCCCAAGATTGTTCGGATTTTGCAAGCCTGAAGTGAGCATTAAAATTGTTCTGATTTCATGTCGTGAAAACGATGTCTGTCTGCTGTGGGAACCAACCTGTTCCTTCCTGTACGATTATACCATTTTGCAAGCCTGGAGTGAGCACTGAAATCGTTCTGATTTCATGACATGAAGATGTCCTCTCGTTATGGCAAAACCAACCTGTTCCTTCCTGTACGATTACACCACTTGGTTGATTCCCAAGATTGTTCGGATTTTGCAAGCCTGAAGTGAGCATTAAAATTGTTCTGATTTCATGTCGTGAAAACGATGTCTGTCTCCTATGGGAACCAACCTGTTCCTTCCTGTACGATTATACCATTTTGCAAGCCTGGAGTGAGCACTGAAATCGTTCTGATTTCATGACATGAAGATGTCCTCTCGTTATGGCAGAACCAACCTGTTCCTTCCTGTACGATTACACCACTTGGTTGATTCCCTAGATTGTTCGGATTTTGCAAGCCTGAAGTAAGCATTAAAATTGTTCTGATCTCATGTCGTGAAGATGTCCTCTCGTTATGGCAAAACCAACCTGCTCCTTCCTGTACGATTACACCACTTGGTTGATTCCCAAGATTGTTCGGATTTTGCAAGCCTGAAGTGAGCATTAAAATTGTTCTGATTTCATGTCGTGAAAACGATGTCTGTCTACTATGGGAACCAACCTGTTCCTTCCTGTACGATTATACCATTTTGCAAGCCTGGAGTGAGCACTGAAATCGTTCTGATTTCATGACATGAAGATGTCCTCTCGTTATGGCAGAACCAACCTGTTCCTTCCTGTACGATTACACCACTTGGTTGATTCCCTAGATTGTTCGGATTTCGCAAGCCTGAAGTAAGCATTAAAATTGTTCTGATTTCATGACATGAAGATGTCCTCTCGTTATGGCAAAACCAACCTGTTCCTTCCTGTACGATTATACCATTTACTTGATTCCCAGGATTGTTCGGATTTTGTAAGCCTGGAGTGAGCACTGAAATCGTTCTGATTTCATGACATGATTCCCGTTAGGATTGTTCGGATTTTGTAAGCCTGGAGTGAGCACTGAAATCGTTCTGATTTCATGACATGAAGATGTCCTCTCGTTATGGCAAAACCAACCTGCTCCTTCCTGTACGATTACACCACTTGGTTGATTCCCAAGATTGTTCGGATTTTGCAAGCCTGAAGTGAGCATTAAAATTGTTCTGATTTCATGTCGTGAAAACGATGTCTGTCTGCTGTGGGAACCAACCTGTTCCTTCCTGTACGATTATACCATTTTGCAAGCCTGGAGTGAGCACTGAAATCGTTCTGATTTCATGACATGAAGATGTCCTCTCGTTATGGCAAAACCAACCTGTTCCTTCCTGTACGATTACACCACTTGGTTGATTCCCAAGATTGTTCGGATTTTGCAAGCCTGAAGTGAGCATTAAAATTGTTCTGATTTCATGTCGTGAAAACGATGTCTGTCTCCTATGGGAACCAACCTGTTCCTTCCTGTACGATTATACCATTTTGCAAGCCTGGAGTGAGCACTGAAATCGTTCTGATTTCATGACATGAAGATGTCCTCTCGTTATGGCAGAACCAACCTGTTCCTTCCTGTACGATTACACCACTTGGTTGATTCCCTAGATTGTTCGGATTTTGCAAGCCTGAAGTAAGCATTAAAATTGTTCTGATCTCATGTCGTGAAGATGTCCTCTCGTTATGGCAAAACCAACCTGCTCCTTCCTGTACGATTACACCACTTGGTTGATTCCCAAGATTGTTCGGATTTTGCAAGCCTGAAGTGAGCATTAAAATTGTTCTGATTTCATGTCGTGAAAACGATGTCTGTCTGCTATGGGAACCAACCTGTTCCTTCCTGTACGATTACACCACTTGGTTGATTCCCTAGATTGTTCGGATTTTGCAAGCCTGAAGTAAGCATTAAAATTGTTCTGATTTCATGACATGAAGATGTCCTCTCGTTATGGCAAAACCAACCTGTTCCTTCCTGTACGATTATACCATTTACTTGATTCCCAGGATTGTTCGGATTTTGTAAGCCTGGAGTGAGCACTGAAATCGTTCTGATTTCATGACATGAAGATGTCCTCTCGTTATGGCAAAACCAACCTGTTCCTTCCTGTACGATTACACCACTTGGTTGATTCCCTAGATTGTTCGGATTTTGCAAGCCTGAAGTGAGCATTAAAATTGTTCTGATTTCATGTCGTGAAAACGATGTCTGTCTGCTATGGGAACCAACCTGTTCCTTCCTGTACGATTATACCATTTTGCAAGCCTGGAGTGAGCACTGAAATCGTTCTGATGTCATGACATGAAGATGTCCTCTCGTTATGGCAGAACCAACCTGTTCCTTCCTGTACGATTACACCACTTGGTTGATTCCCTAGATTGTTCGGATTTTGCAAGCCTGAAGTAAGCATTAAAATTGTTCTGATTTCATGACATGAAGATGTCCTCTCGTTATGGCAAAACCAACCTGTTCCTTCCTGTACGATTATACCATTTACTTGATTCCCAGGATTGTTCGGATTTTGTAAGCCTGGAGTGAGCACTGAAATCGTTCTGATTTCATGACATGAAGATGTCCTCTCGTTATGGCAAAACCAACCTGTTCCTTCCTGTACGATTACACCACTTGGTTGATTCCCAAGATTGTTCGGATTTTGCAAGCCTGAAGTGAGCATTAAAATTGTTCTGATTTCATGTCGTGAAAACGATGTCTGTCTGCTATGGGAACCAACCTGTTCCTTCCTGTACGATTATACCATTTTGCAAGCCTGGAGTGAGCACTGAAATCGTTCTGATTTCATGACATGAAGATGTCCTCTCGTTATGGCAAAACCAACCTGTTCCTTCCTGTACGATTACACCACTTGGTTGATTCCCAAGATTGTTCGGATTTTGCAAGCCTGAAGTGAGCATTAAAATTGTTCTGATTTCATGTCGTGAAAACGATGTCTGTCTGCTATGGGAACCAACCTGCTCCTTCCTGTACGATTATACCATTTACTTGATTCCCAGGATTGTTCGGATTTTGTAAGCCTGGAGTGAGCACTGAAATCGTTCTGATTTCATGACATGAAGATGTCCCCTCGTTATGGCAAAACCAACCTGTTCCTTCCTGTACGATTATACCATTTACTTGATTCCCAGGATTGTTCGGATTTTGTAAGCCTGGAGTGAGCACTGAAATCGTTCTGATTTCATGACATGAAGATGTCCTCTCGTTATGGCAAAACCAACCTGTTCCTTCCTGTACGATTACACCACTTGGTTGATTCCCAAGATTGTTCGGATTTTGCAAGCCTGAAGTGAGCATTAAAATTGTTCTGATTTCATGTCGTGAAAACGATGTCTGTCTGCTATGGGAACCAACCTGTTCCTTCCTGTACGATTATACCATTTACTTGA
Organism: Ancylostoma caninum; assembly: GCA_037903475.1. NCBI lineage: Eukaryota > Metazoa > Nematoda > Chromadorea > Rhabditida > Ancylostomatidae > Ancylostoma > Ancylostoma caninum. The sequence continues at coordinate 646,499 of JBAJFG010000362.1, forward strand.
TTCCCAGGATTGTTCGGATTTTGTAAGCCTGGAGTGAGCACTGAAATCGTTCTGATTTCATGACATGAAGATGTCCCTTCGTTATGGCAAAACCAACCTGTTCCTTCCTGTACGATTATACCATTTACTTGATTCCCAGGATTGTTCGGATTTTGTAAGCCTGGAGTGAGCACTGAAATCGTTCTGATTTCATGACATGAAGATGTCCTCTCGTTATGGCAAAACCAACCTGTTCCTTCCTGTACGATTACACCACTTGGTTGATTCCCAAGATTGTTCGGATTTTGCAAGCCTGAAGTGAGCATTAAAATTGTTCTGATTTTATGTCGTGAAAACGATGTCTGTCTGCTATGGGAACCAACCTGTTCCTTCCTGTACGATTATACCATTTACTTGATTCCCAGGATTGTTCGGATTTTGTAAGCCTGGAGTGAGCACTGAAATCGTTCTGATTTCATGAAATGAAGATGTCCTCTCGTTATGGCAAAACCAACCCGTTCCTTCCTGTACGATTACACCACTTGCTTGACTCCCAGGATTGTTCGGATTTTGCAAGCCTGGAGTGAGTTCTGAAATCGTTCTGATTTCATGGCATGAAGACGACGTCTGTCTGCTATGGGAACCAACCTGCTCGTTCCTGTACGATTATACCACCTGCTTGATTCCCAAGATTGTTCGGATTTTGCAAGCCTGAAAGCGTTCAAACTGTTCTGATTTCATGATATGAAAGCGACGCTTATTCGGTGTGAAAGAACCAACCTGCTCCTGATTGTCCAAGCATACCATTTACTTGATTCCCAGGATTGTTCTGATTTGGCGTACCTAAAGTAAATGCTGAGCACTTCTTTGCGGTCCACATTACCGGTCCAGCCCATATTCTCTTCCGAGTTTTTCGGAAAGTAATTGGGGTTTTTAAGCATTGCGAAAAAAATTATATTTCCCATAATGAAAGAACATTAACCAGTGATATATTTTCCACTTTGTTCGTTTATTTTTTGCCAGGTTTTTGATAATTTCATAATTCCTTTTTCATAGAACTTCTGGTCTTTGTCAACAAAAGAAAATGACTACATATGGTTTAATATCCCCATCTTCGGTTAATGTTTTCCCATTCAAGTAGCCCCGCAACGATCAAAATGAGTGTTGTTCAGATGGCGCAAGATCAGGGCTGTATGTTGGATGCAAAATGAACTTCTAGTCATGCTCCAATAATTTTTGCCTAGTCGTCAAATATGTATTCGTTCTAGCACTGCCTAAATGGAACAGTACTCCTTTGCGACTCGCTGCTTCTAGTCATTTTTTTTAAATTGATTCACCTAATTTCGATTGTCGGTTGTCGACCCTGCATAACCGAATTGACATTCTGGTTCCTTGCAAGAGCACCAAGACATGTAACACCTTCGTGGTCACCAAATGAGTACTGTTTCACCAAGACAATGTTAGACCTTATTCATCTTTGGCGAAAATTGCTGGAGCTTGGTGAGGAATTTACGTCGCATCCATCATATATCCGTGATTTTACGCCATCTGACTACCGCTTATATCCACCGCTGCAGAACTACTTGCATGAAAAAAACCTCTACCGAAAATGAGAATATCAAATCTTATGTAGCCTAGTTTTTTGCTGAAAAGACCAGAAGTTCTACGAAAGAGTAATCATGAAATTATCAGAATGATGGCGAGAGATAAACAAACAAAATGGAAAATTTATCACTGATTAATGTTCTTTCATTACGAGAAAATAAAAATCTTTCGCAACGCTCAAAAATCCCAGTTACTTTCCGAACATATGTTTCCAATATGTTGTCTGTTTTCCGACACTTTTGCTTTCTTAATGTGCAAGAAACAATTCCATCTGTCCATTATTTTATAAATTTTCTTGCCTATTGGGGTGCACAGATAAAAAAATTTTATGTTAGTTTATTTTTATTTGTTTGTTTTTATCATTATTTTCAAAATATTTTTTTACTAATTTTTTATTATTATAAAAAATATTCTTTTTTCAAATTTCACTTTCCATCTAGGTCCACGAAGCTGCAGATACCTCACATTTTTCCCAGCAGTAAGCACAACAGGCTTGAATAATTTCTGCACTTGATTCCGTTTTTGACTTCCTGTGATGATTTGCACGTCTTTGTAGGGGATCCCCAAGAGCCAAGTTTTCTCCGAATCCATGCATAAAACATAGCAACCCTTATGATGCTTTCTCTGAGCTACGCTGAGCGAAATCTGAGCTACGCTCGTGGTACCAATTTCAAACGATGTGAAGGCATCCGTAAACGAGGTGATGGAGAAAGGGGCTCAAAAACATTGGACGCCACCCAAACCTCGCACAGGAGCTCGAATATTTCTGCAAGAATAGTATCGATTCAGATATCGATTTATCGATCGACTTTAGCGATTTCTTCAGTTCCCCACCAATCCAGATCGAAATGGGTTTGCTGGGGCAATCCACCACGCCGATCACGAATCTGACGCCGATGTGTTCATTGATCTATTGATTCTATCGATTTTTCGCAACTTTCGCTTGGGGCGTGGAGCAAACGCTTGCGGGGATTATTTATCATGCTGAACACAAATCCAACAACCACTGCTCATTATCGATTCACTGATTTTACCGACTTCGTACCTTCTGTGTTCCGGCGTGGAACTAAGATTGTCCATAGGAGCTATCTAGAATGCTGAACATGAATGAAGGCGTGATCACAATGACTCCATGGAAATACATTGACGAAATTAGTGAATCAATTCGCGCGCGAAATATTATCTAGTTACGCCAATCACATGAACCTGTAGGCAGTTCGTGTATGGAAGTTATCGCGCGTGAACCAAGATCGAGACCATCTAACACTTCTAGTTTCAAGCCTACATTTCAACTAGTTTTACAAGCCAGTTTTGACATCAAGCAACCAATATCCAGTAACCAACCCAATCATCCTGGCCTGTCCCACATGCCACCATCATTTCTCCCTAGATTGTTTGGAGATTTTAACGCGATAGCAATTAGGAATAGATTTCTCAAGAGCAACTTTTCCCCCAAATATCCGAGAACCTCTAATCCTCCAGGTGTATTCCATGTGTCAACGCCATTTCCCCTGGATTATTTTCCCTTGGGGAACTGTAACGAAAAAGTATCCTTAGAGTTAAGAACAATACGGATATGCAACCCTAGGAGTTGTAGCTTGTTCACTGGTATTTGTGCAACTCTGTACAAATTAAAATCAGAAATAACATCCTTTCATGACATTCTCAAGCATATGCAATCGTCGGCCTTTATTTTATTACTGCGTTATTGTGATTGGTATGTATTATTAACGGGTCAACTGTTATAGACCCTCTAGTGTGCTGAGGTGCTTTCTTTGGGTTGCTCAAAAACACTTCCTCATTCCACCTACCTCCTGCTGTATAGATATGAATTTTGTCAGCTCCTACTCTCAGATTGGGGAACTGCGGTATGCCACTGTAGTATCCCCCTGTACCTGTTGTTTGAGCGGATCTGCTATTGCTTCCGAGTAATCGGAGAAGTATTTCTTCTGAACAGCAAATTTGAATAGCGCTAGCAGTCTATACTTCATCTACTTACTTTCCTGCACTCCATTGCCGTAGTTTTGTCCATAGCTAGGTGCAGGTAATGCTCGTGAGGTTAACACAGTATATTTGTGTTCACGGTGTACTACTGTTCCACCGTGAGCGCCAAAGCTACCTCGTGGAACCACATTGGACGTCATCGAAGATTGGACGGACCATCGCAATCCAGAGCCTGGAAACTTCTTACCGGAAATTCCTCCTACATCAGCTTTAATCTCACTCCGATCCACCTTGCTAGCAGGAGAAAACAGATGTTTTACCTCCGAAGTAGGAACCCTCACCTGATCCTACTTGCGGATTGGACCAATGGATCGTTGGATTGCCGGCGGACGCTTGCCATGCAGAACCTGAAAACTTCTAACTAGAAATTTCTCCTACTTCCGTTCTAGCCTCACTCCGATCCTCCTTGTTAGCAGGAGGAAACAGATGCTTTACTCTGAAATAAGAACTCTCACTTATTCCTACTTGCGGCTTTGAGGGAATGATCGTAAATGAACCTGCGGACCCTTGCTGTGCGGGAACTGAAAACTTCTTTCTAAAAATTTCCCTTTATCTGTTCCGATATCACTCCGAAGCAGCTGCTCAGGAGGAAACAACAAATGGTTCATCCAAGAAACAGGAACTCTTACCAAAAACTGCTCCGGACCTGGAATGGACGACGAAGGCAGTGAGGAGCACGAGCAAAGCATGCATCCTTAGATAATAATGTTCAATTATGTTAGCAGTGGTACAAGACAAAAAAAGAATTTGATTTCGCTTTCTCGGTTTATAGAGGAAATTGTTGAAAAGAGCTTTAATCGTCCCCTTAGGCAACAAAATACAGGATCTTTTATAGGGAAATCTTGCCGCGGGGCACTCTCTACCTCTCATGCTATTTTGCTTTAGCTTTGTGATCATATGGAAATGAGGTGCTCAAACACATATCATGATAAAGACATTCTCATTTAAGATGCACCGATACATAATACATCATTATGTTGAGCGTTTACATAAGGACTTTGTTGAAATGATTTTCTGTATACGTCACACCAGAGAAAATTATGCAGAGACGGAAGAGGACGAAAGCTTCTTTATTGGCTGATGAAAGCTGAGATCTGGATCAATATAGATTGTACATCGATGGATCCGTACCAGGTGTGTTTTGTCACGTCAAGAAAAGAATAACGATCATATATCGGCCTTCTTTGATTTCCGTCCTTTGCTATTGATATGATTAGGTTCGTTCCTAGCCACAAACGCCTTGCATTGGTGATAATAAAACAAACTGATGATGCAATAGATAATCAATCTTCATCGACCGGATATCAAATCGATGGAGATGTCCTGCAGTGAAACGTGTGGACACAAATATTTACTAGTAATTTTTATCGCATAGTAGAATATCCGAACTACATAAAGATATCAAACAAGGTGCGTTTTCCGTGCGTCTTTACATGGTAAAATATAATATATTGGACTAGACGACATACCCTGCGTTATTCGGATGTTTTGTTAACTTGCCCATCTTGCACTGATGAGAGCAATTCTATCACCGATATATTCTTTCAAAACCTAACTGACTATAACTGCGTTGTTCAGAAACTGTCATCTCGCCATTTTCATACTAACTGCATATTGCATTCGCGTAAGACAGCCAGCACCTTTTCATCCCTCCCTGTGCAGAGGCGAGAAAAGAATTGATAAAAATAACTATCGTTTAATATATTCATGCTAAGTGGTTGTCATATCCATACACAGCATATCGTTTTACCCCTGCACACGTGTCCAAGTCGAAAAAAATGGCGAAAGTTTAAAAAAAAAAACAGAAACTGATAAATAGGTAAACGGGTGCATACTCTGATGCACATTGGCACCTTGCACATGGGCTTGCCAAGTCCCTGTGCAAACGAAGTCCGACAAATGTATTGCCAAACAAGAAGTCCCGCCAAATGTATTGTCAACAAACCTTTCCAATTGTATGGTCACACAAACCTTACCAATTGTATCATCAAACAAAAGCGTTATCAACCGCGCAAAAATTTCGATATCTTCAGGAGTTGTGCCATGATACCAATCTTCGGAGTCCGCTGCCTTACCAGCTGAGTCATCCAGATGGACACCGCGATGGCTAAGCTTCCAGCTGAGAATGGAGCCAACGTGCAATCCCACATAATCGCTATCATGTCTCGCTAACTGGTAAATGTATCGCCAACAGATTCTCCCGCCTGCTGTATTACCAAACAGAATCTTGACCCATTCTTTCGGAAAATGTATGGCCGAACAAATTCTCTCGCCACATACAACGTCACCAAACTTCAGAGCAGAGAGTAAAGTGGTTGCATCATCTACGTTCAGCATATTGGAAAACCTAGTTAGGCACGTCCTCACCGACACTAAGCAAAAGTTGCGGAAAGTCGATAAAATCGATATACCAATATTTGAGCGCAAAATGGTTACCATTTCCGTGTTTAGCATGTTGAAAATCCCCAAAAAAATATGCTCAAACCCCTTGAGCAAATATGGCGAAAAGTCAATAAAATTGATATAACCCATAACCTTACCGATAGTTTCGGATGAAAGTAGCCTATAACCTCCGCCGACGCCACCAGATCTATCCATTGCATGCGTACATTAGCGTCTGCTTGCGAAGTTTGGTCCAGATCGATTCATCCTCAACGATTTCTATCCATCACATGCATGCATACAGATCAAAATTGTGGAATTTTCTTCTGCATGTATGGAACCTTGGACCAAGGATATCGCCCATAGAATTGCATTGCATCAAACCAAATGCAATGCCCTCAGAGGAAGATTGCTGTGCCACTCGGCCACATCCGCGCAAGAATTGACTTTTCGAAAACACCCTCGAACTTGGGTAACTGAACCAAAACTGAGGGTGGAGAGCAATCCTTCGAATGCTCCGATTTCCAAATTTTTAGGTTACTGCTGTTATAGCATTCACATCTTTCATTTTTGACTGTACAGCCAGGCTTCTGAATTCGATTCTGACGGAAAATCAAAAACTAATGGATGTAATGATGCACTGAATGAGTCAATGTAAGCCAATGGCCGACTAGCTAATATCCTTTGCAACTATTTCAGGCTATTTCTTCTTAGGTTAGCTGTGTGCCTATATGAGATCCCTAATCCGCATTAGGCATACGCGAGCCACCATATATCACAAGCGCTTTTGAGCGAAGCGTGCTGAAAATTCTGAAAGGGTATACATTTTTACTCTTTTGAAAGCAGATATGAGCAAATTTCGACAGAAGAGCAAAAAAAAAAGCGCAACTGGAGGGTGAGTTAATACATTAATGAGCAATCCCCCAATTATCGAACACTTATCATCCGCGCGCGTCAGGCCCCAGTAGGACTATGCATGGAAATTAGCCATTTTCGGTTTTTTTTTCTCGATAAGGACAGCTTAACTTTGACTTAAGGTGATTGACAGGGTACTAATACTAATATACGCCTTTTGAACCACGTCTGGCTGTTTTTTTTCTAAGTTCAGAAGGACAAAACGGCTCAACACTACGCTTGTAGGAGGTAAGTGTCTGTAGAAATCGATGAACTGAAGGGACGATTAACAAGAAAATCCAGAACAGAACCTTGTGTGGAATGGAAGGATTTCTGCCGTATAGGAGTGTTTATACTTTTTCGCGAAGCGACGGCGTCGCGGCGACAGCCACGACACGCGCGACGCGACGGGTAGCGAAGGCGTCGCGTCGCTTCGTCGCGCCATGCTGAACGTCGCAAATTTACGTACTCACGCAAAATTACGCGCACACCCCGATTTAGCGGGGATCAAGAGCTTCCACGGACTGTTTTGGACCCCATTTTACCATTTGTGGTCTGAAATATTCAGAAAAGGTTCTCAGCGATTTTCAGTGATGGTCTTTGCGATGGCTGCAACTTTGCGAATGCGATGGCTGCAATTTTGTTCTTCGCCAAGGATGTTTGTTCCAAGATTTCTTCTATGCATACATTGCTGTAGTCCCGTGTTTCGCCGCTTTGTGTTTTTCCCCGTTCACGTCTGTTTTAGTAGTACTACCAGGGATTTCTTTTGAGGTATACGTTGTTCTGGTGTCTCGATTTGATGTTTTTTGGTTCTTTGTTGGTCGGATGTGTGATTTCCTGATCCATTTGAGAGTTTCGTTTCACTAAATCACGTTCTAGCCCTGAGCTACTGATCTTTTCCAATCTTTCACTGGTTAGACGTGTTATCTTGTGATTTCTGTGGTGTGGGGGTGGGGGTCTTGCATCGACTTCACCACAAAACCACACCGGGATGTGAAAAATCATGTGTCGGAGTGGAGAACTACCTTACATTCACCTAGAATCAATATCGCTGATCGAACGCTGTTCTGAAGAATGTCTACGTGGAAGGGAAACGATTCGATATTTCAAATCCAGAAGAAAACCTCTAGATCAATATATGGATGTGACGTGTATACCTACATTGTGTTCTTCCACGGCTCGGCTCGCAATCCATTCACGTTCACATTTCCAACCGAATTCGTCTTATTCCATAGGTTTTGAGTCAAACCACTCGAAAAACTATGGAACAGTGGCCAACTCCAGTGCGCAACATCAGCGAAACCATCGCGTCGTTTTTTTAAGAAAAAAGTATAAACAGGGCGCGACGTCGCACCGCGTCGTCGCGTCGCGATGGGAAACGCCAACTACCAAATCGCGACCATTGTTTGCGCATGTATCCGCTCGGGACCCATCGCATTTGAACAGTTTGCTGGGACGCGACGGTCGCGTCGCGCCGAAGTATAAACACTCCTTATAGGAAGACGTGCGCAGCCAATTCCTCACAGGACCCACGCGATTCTGTTAGGTTGTTGGGAAAGTTTCCCGCCAGTCTCTTCCCCTTTCCGTAGGTCTTTTCGCAATTGTTTAGGGACTTTCTACCCAAAACATATACGAAGGTTAGGCAATAGCCTTTTCGTACCAAATTTCCCTCCGCATTCCGTCACGGTTATGGCCGAAAAAATCGTCATTGACTAGAATCATGTTCGACTGCTTCTGCTCTAAAAATTCATAAAACACGGTAACGAAAGCGATGCGGCAAAAAAATGTCCGTCATAAGATAGGCCCGTCCACTGACTCTTACTACAATGTAAACGTTTGGTCCCGCAGATTTGAAGACGGATTGAGGCATACTAGGATTTGGTCGACTGGTCGAGGTGGTTCGAGAGCACTTCCTAGAATGCCTGAAGAAAGTCTGCGGTGTGATACCCATGAGCCAGTGAGGGAAATTCAATGCCTTCATAATACAATAGCTGTTCATCTACGCCGCTTCAGAGAGACAAAGTGATACGCCTTATGTATTCATCCTGATCTGAGCTGCCACAGCTTCAAGTACTGAGAGATGTGTGCCTAAACTTTTTGGCTTTTCCATAGGCTCTCGCTTCGCTCGACAACTTGGTTACTAGTGACGAGAAGTGGACTTCCTAGGTAAATCACCTGAGAAAGAGCAGGTGGCTTAGCTGTAGGTTACCTGGGATTCTAGCGGCAAAACCAGAACTCTATCCAGAGAAGGCATTGCTCAGTGTTTGGTGGAATTAAAATGGAACCACTCACTTGCAGCTGCTGCCAATAAGCCCCATCAGGGTCAAGCGTGTGTCGATAAATTATCAAGGGGGGGGGTCGTACGGGGGGGGGGGTGGGGAAAGAGGGGGGGGTCGTAAGGGGGGGGGGTCGTGGTCGGGAGGGGGGTGCCTTAGTGTGGAATAGGAGGTAGAAATTTAGGCTAAAATTTTTGCACGTTCGTACTGAAAGTCCTACCCAGTCCTGCAGGCCGGTAAAAAGTCATTTTATGGACCCTACTCAATAGTGCTTTAATCCCAAGTTTCAGGTCTCCAGCTTCAAGAGGAAAGATTCAGCACGGGAATTACGGAGATGAGGTTTCGTCGATAAAAATGGCCTTTTTTCCATGTTTTTATCAACGGAGTTGAATCGCGGTGGAAGCAGCTGCGGAAAAACGAGCTGTACAGCCTGAAAGCGCGAACCTTCGGCTATTAAAAACCTGAAAAAAATTGGGACCTCAATGGGCCAGATCTTCTGATATTCGTGTCCGACTACAACCATGCCTCTGAACGAGTCTAAATTTTAGGCTGAAATTTTCGCACGTCCGTACTGAAAGTCCTACCTAGTCCTCCACCTCTATAAACAGCTATTTCATGCTTTACGGTCGACCATCTCGAATCTACTACAAGCGCGTGTCATTTTACGCCATGCAAAAATTCTAGCCTCGGAGGGGATCGAACCCTTGACCATGCCGATCATGTGTATGGTTGTTTTTCGTGACGAATACGAAGGTATTTCGTTTAGAAAACTCTGTACGGACGCTTTCAGACTGAAATTCGCTCCACGCACACGCTCTAACCCTCAGCAAAAATTTTAGTCTCGGTAGGGATCGAACCCTTCACGATATAGATGATGATATAGATGTTCTTTTTGATGTGTTCGAGCCTCATTAGTTACGTAAGCAACATTGCATAGTTAACGCACGTTTTTTGTCCACCGCGTACATTTCAGCGTTTTCCAAAAAACTTCCAAACAACTAGTTAGATACAAAAGAGCCTCTTTCTCCTTGCTATGCTCTGGCTCCACCACACCTCTCGCAGTACGAACACCTGAAATGGGATATCTAAGCCTCTAAATTCTGCAAGCATGGAATGAAATTTGTGGGCAAAAGGGGGGGGGGTCGTATTTTTGATGGCTCAAAGGGGGGGGGGTCGTATGGGGGTCGACTTTTTACCATCATCACGCTTGACCCTGAGCCCCATTGCTACCGCCGGAGTTACTGTCAATAATGATGCAACCAATACCGTGTAATTATTGGCTGTGTTGAAAAAGAAAAATAAATTTGAAAAAGCGGCTCAAAAATGGCGGGAAACTTTTCCGACAACCTAATACATAAACTCGCGTGTACACACAGTCCTCAGAAATACGGATTCTGAGGTGCAGGAACGCTCTGGGACCTGAACGATGTCTGCTAATGAGAGGGTCGAGTAGGTCCCATCGCGATTCTTCGGCCGCGACGCTATGAAATCGCACGTGCAATCCTTCCATCTTTTCAATCCTTTCATTTCATATTGCACCCTGAACCTACAGGATACAGATTTTCCGAGTTCTCTGTAGTTCTAATTTTTCAATTCATGACGATGGTTGTTCAGATCTTTGAGTTTTTTTTGTTTTGTATAGTTTTATTCACATGAGATATGCCTGTGTAATAAATGAGGGACCCGAGAATTCGTCTTGTCTGAAATTTGTTTCTATTGGCACCAAAGGTTGTAAAAATGTGACTACAAATCTGTTTTCGTCACCATTCGGCTGGTTCTGCCCCAGAATTTCGGAGTAAAAATTTCCGCCCTTACATCGCCGAGGGGGGAGGGTGTAATTTGAGGTCCTGGGCACGAATATCGTATTCTTTACTGCCATAACTCCATTTTTGTAGGGTTACGGTGGGGACATCGTGGCATGGAGCGGTTGTTTTGGACGCTACTCACGGATATCGTATCCGTTTTGCACCGTAACCTTATCTTCATAGAGGTACGATAGGTATGCGGTAGAAAATTGAGAGAAAATTCCGATTTCGGTAGGAAAATGAATCCCCACCCTAAACAAAATTTAGGAGGGTTGTGTGAGCTACAGTATCCACAGTACACCTACCGTGACCCTACAAAAACGTTGTTACGATGCAATCCTTTGGAATTCTCCTTCCTTTGAAATCAAAAACATTCATTCATTCATTCATTCATTCATTCATTCATTCATTCATTCATTCATTCATTCGATTCATTCATCCATTCCATTCAGTCATTCATTCATTCCATTCAGTCATTCATTCATTCATTCATTCATTCATTCATTCATTCGATTCATCCATTCATTCATTCTTCCACTCATTCAGTCATTTATTCTTCCATTCATTCATTCATTCACTCTTCCATATTGAATCAGGGACATATTTTTTGACACGTCGAATAACTTGGTTGCGTATGAACCATTTTGATGCAGTGCCTCTCTTGAATCCTGAATAAATTCGGTATGGATAACTAGTCGACATGCCGAAATATAAAAGTTTGTGCACTTTTTTGTACACAGACCACTTCGTAAACGTTTACATGCACTTCTGCAGAGAAATTTCCTTCGGAAATGTGAATTTCCTCTTTGCAGCGCTTGCGTTTATCAGCTGAGCGTGGTTAGATGATACTCGGCAAATAATTAAGAATACTCGCTTGACGGGGCGTCGCTTATCTTGTGTCAGCCGAAGTGCGAGAACTCGGTTCTGCTTTATTGTTTTTCCAAGAAACTGCCTTCCTCATTTCTTCGCAGATGAAAAGCAGATCTAACTTCACCCTACCAATTGAAATTTCTTTGTGAAGTGTCCAAACTTTTGGGTGAAAGTGCTTACCTTTGGATATATCCTGCAAATATTAGTACTACTGTAGTACTCTCGTAAAGGATTTTTGTGAAAGCGTTGATTTTTTTTCGTTATCCACGAATACAAGTTTCATTCAATGCTGGTTAAGAAATTATGAAAGCAGGAAATCAAAGCTGCGGAAGACCACTTACCTAAATGATTCATGAAAAATTTGAAGAAGTTTCTGTAGACAGGTCCTGCCTATCAATGTATGAACATGGAAGCTCTTGTACATCCAGAACTTTTATGGTAACTGAGAAGCTCACTTTCGGACCTGTACGCAGTTTTTCTTTGATGTTTGCATTGAACATCCATAAAATCCTGAAGGAGCTAGTCTTACTATCGCAATCCTTCGCCCCAAAGGATGTCCTGCTAATTTTCGAAATGTTTTTCAAGTAAAAGTAATACATTAGTATATCAATGCTATAGTATAATTTCGAGAGCGTATCACACTGTGGATTGCTGCGGGAGGTTTTTGTTGTGCTAGCACAAAGGTGCAAGTGGTTGGAGAGTTGTCCTTGGCAAACAAAGGGGATCCAGGAGTTTTAATAAGCAGGTATTTAGGTCATAATTCATCTGTGTATGGATTTGTTCTCCGGAATAGTCATGGACTGCTGCCCTTCTAAGCAAAGAAGCTGCAAAACCTGCTCTACTTTTATTTGGTATCTTTATTTTTTACTCATTTATTTGTGAGTGGGAACAAAAAAGGTGTAAAACATCAATACAGCGCAAACAAGCTAATCAAAGCCGTGGTAAACAACCAGATCTAGAGGAACACAAACATTTCATGGAAATTCAGGAACTAATAAGCTGATTCTTTGAGGGCTAGGGGACATGGTAGGATACACGTTATCAACGCTCAATGAGGCTCAGATGCACTAAAAAGACAGGAGAAATTAAGCATTGAATTACTGAATCAAATCTTTGATAAACAATAGGGAAAATAACTAATATATGACGCCAAATTATGTAGAAATGAGTGAATTTTAAAAGGATTATTGGTAGCCATTGCTTAACCCTGAGCAAGACCCATTGTTCCACAGGCTTCTCCTGGCTAGGATTCATGAACGCATAACCAAGCGAAACCAGTTTATCCAATCAAGTTTCAGGTTCTGTGTCACCCGAAGTTATGAAGTCTATAGGATACCTAATAAAGCTAACCTTAGTTCGTTTGGACGGTCTGAATTTGAAGAATTCCAGGCCGGTGTGGCTAAATTTTCCTCCAGGGATTTACATTGCAAAAACAATCAGTTTCTGTAGGTTAGTTAGGTTAGTTATTTGAGGAACCCAGGCTTATCTGGATTATCAGAATTTTTACGAGTTCGAGTAGTTTCTGATAGATCCGCGCTGGATTTACAATAGATCTTCAGCCAGAACAAGCCCAAGAAGCCAAGTGTGACCATGTCAGCCATGCCAGAACCCACCCTACAGGACGGTATCCTGCATCCACTGCTCCTAAAAACCTCTGATCCCACGAGTGGTGGATGAGCACCGCCGAGCAGCTCGTCCTCAACCGCGCGTGTGCTCTGGGCGAGCTTTCGCTTCGGCCGGCGGCGACACCGCCGCCGTCGGAGCCGCACGCCCCTTTCCGTGTGCTGTGTATCGCGCATGTTCTTGATTCGAGTGCTTCTTCTAATATTTGCCCTGTGAGTTCTTTTTAATATTGAGCGTGATAAGGCTCGGCTGAATGCTGGAATCGGATGAATTCCATGGCTAATCTATCCATGAAAAGATCACCTCATTTGTCCATAGAAATTGGTTCTTCAGGATTCATAGGGTAGTTGCTTCTGATCCGAGGCGAAATCGCCAGATTTTTCTCTTCCAAGAGAAAGATTATTTCTCATTATGCACCAGAGCCTTGAAGGAAGGAGAATAAAAACAATAGATTCACTTTTCCTCGAATATTCTGGTACTCAAATCGGTTCCTCGACTATCGATTGGATTAACTGGGGCATTCGGCTTTTATTAGGTCCTAAGTAGAAGCGCAGCGAAAATGCCAGTAGAGCAAGTCCTGCAAAATAACCGAATTAAATTGTTTCCTCGAATTCCTTGGTTATCTCATGAAAATCCTACAAATCTGCGCAGGATCGGATAATTAATTTCGCAGCTTTGGAGCATTTTTCCTGGAAAATCTATCGAAAACAATTTTCTATCTTTTCCTCTCCATTAATAGCATCACGCTCTCTCCATTTCTGCTGTTTTCGTGAATTTTCTTTTCGAAATCACCTATCGTTACGAGTTACTTCACAAAAAACAGCTTCTCCACCCAATATTCCCAGCTTACCATGTCCCCAACAATCACGTCATTTTCTCAAAATTATTAGTTACCCAGCGACGTAACCAGATTTGTGCGAATTTTTTACACAAAGTGCACTGCGCTCGTTCCTTGCATCGTTGTGGAAACATTGCTCAAATTTCCAAGCAGGATTTGGCTCATTTCTTCGAGGGACAAAAATCGCGCAGCAAATCGACACACGCTGGCCTGGATATCTGTTCTGAATGGGACCACTTCAATTGCGTTTATGATTAGCTTCCACATTGCGGCTGCTGGAAAAAAAATCAAGTGGAATCCAGTCCGTCTTTCTTTCGTGTTTCTCTTACTGCCCCCTCCCCACCTCCAAACTCCAAGTCCTATCCTGACGTATTTTAGGAAAAATTAAAAAAAAACTCTTTAGAGCATACTTTCCATTCTAGAGAGAATATATTTTACTTCATTTTATTTTGTTCTATTTTGGGCTGACTGCAGGAACTCGAACATGGATAGTCACGCGTAGTATGTGATTAAAATGACAGAATACGAACGTAAAATTATCCTCTATTAATATTAATAAACTAAAAATAATATCAAACAACAAATGAAATGAAATTATATGATTTTTTAAAATATTCGGAGTTTGTATTCTCCTATAAATTCCACAACAACGTGGAATTGACTCAACCATATGTGAAAACTCAAAGGAAAACTCTGACTGAGCTACTACCGCCACTGCTGAATGTACTTCTCCACAAAATATTATAGTGTTTCGTTGACTTCTCCGGAAACTATCCTGGGAACCCGGGGAAATGGGAAATTGTGGAACTTTTTCAAATCAGAATCATTGAAGAAGGTTTTGCTCCAGCTTTTGGTACGGATTTACAGCTCATTTTCATCTGGGTATAGGGCAAACCGCCAAAACTCCCACAAATCTTCCTAAAATTCTCAACCAATTTCCCATGAATTCACTTCCTTCTGCAGCTAAGTTTTTGTGGAGGACTCATTGAATCTTTGCAATTTGCAGGATTTGCAGGAACTTCCAGAAATCTCCTTGCTCTCGTTTTCTGAAGAAAATCGCGTGCTGCTTTTGGCTGTAGAAGTGTTCACGTTGTTTTCTCTGGACTTGTTTTTCCGTAATTGCTATTGTCTGTCTGGTAAATCGCAGTGACAAGTCATAAAATCGAAATTTCTCCTATAGAATGGCACTACACCACAAAAATAGTTGTTTTTGAAGACATTCTGTTCAATGGTGTTGAGTACGCTTCGACTGTCTAACAGCGAGCAAGTTTTACGAAAAATTCTACTTTCTTTTCGTTTAATGAATCATTAAAGGTCATCGAAATTTGAAAAGCCATCCAGGAATAAACGTACATATCTGACCACTACTTATATGGAAAATCCACAAAAATCCGAGTGGTTCAAGGGATTTTTTTAGTTTGAAGAATGAACTAACGTCGAAACGTTGAATTAACGTTTGAGCAACTCTTCAATGCTTGTAGGTGAAGTACGTATTCACGTACCTTGAGGGGAAACGAAGCAAAAAAAAAAACGTACAAAATCAGATTTTACAAGAGGCTTTAACATTTCTGATATAGATATATTCAGTCAAGAACATGTGATAAATTAAGTTGTATAAAATTTAGAAAGACAAATAAGGTATTAGAGAAGTTTATCCGATGTACATTCCTGGAAATTTCCATTCTTATTGCTTCCTTGTTGTTTTTTCGTCATTTATGGCATAATTTCTGTGCATATTCCCATTGATTCCACATTTAACGGCGGGGTTTATTGGCGGGGAGGTATTTTCGCTGCAAAGAAATTCCCATAAAAACCCTAGAGAGGAAAATTTCCGTTCCACTGGGGCAAACATACCTAATACACATATACCCCACACACACACATTGTATGACTGGCTTTTGAATCCTGAATTCTGGTTTTTGAACCAGCGTTTTTTCCAGGAACAGGTGGCTGCTCTGCATATCCTAGGGGTTTTCCCTTTGGTCCACGTTTTCTTTTGTTTCGCTGACAAAGCCGACAGCCATTTCAGAGCAGAAGAGTCGCTCGAAAAGCCACCGAAGAGTCTCTCTCGTATGAGAGGCGGCAAGGGATCCTACGGTACAGCAAACATCGCCATCGCATCGTTAACGAATCCGGGTCAACAACTGAGTTCGTATGACACGAAGGTAAGGGTTTGGGTGAGGATTTGAGTAGGCGTTGATATCCTCGACATCTTAGGAAGCTCTTTTTTTCCATAAATTAGAAGAGTTCTGCTAGACACGTCGTCGTTGCCAGGATGTTGTGAATATTTGAAAACCGCCTATGACACGGGACTGAATTGGCGATGAAGCTGGCTGTGGCCTTATTTGACTAATGGGGACGGAGTGCGGGTTCTAATAAGTTCGTTGCACTAACTGAGGCACCGTCGCCTACTCGGGAAAATCACAACTGTGCCTTGCGAATGAAAAAAAAAACAAAGGATTTCTTCTTGGAATGCTAGTGATAGGAAAATCCATCTAGTCGATCCAGAAAAGAGCGAAACTGGTCCCCAAGGTTTTTCTTCCGACTTTTTCTTGTCTTTCCCACTTGTAGACATTGAACCTTGAGCAGAACTAGAGACTGTTACCGACGTTTAGGTCCTTTTCGCAACCAGCTGGCTTTTAGCTCAGTTCTATGGATTTGATGCCAGTTGAAGGACACTAGGGGGAAAAAGCAAAATCCACCACATCACGTCAAATTGCTCAATTTCCTGGCAGCGCACTTGTGTTGACTCTGGCTAAGGATTTCACTTGATGTTTTGGAATGATTATTAATGATTCTCTTTTCCCAGGAAGTCGTTTGCAATTCTTTTATGAGTTCATATCCTTTTAGTCGTGGAACTGCGAATTTCCAGAAAATTATAAGAGTTTTAGTCGAATTATAAGCATTACTAGCATTAAAGCACTCTTAAGAACTTTATCTATATTATTGGTACAGGTGTGTTGGTAGTTGGTTTCCTATCCTAAAATTTGTAGAAAATTTGGGGAAAAACATGGTATTTGTAAGAAAACCGTAGAATTATTCTTTACTCAGAGGGGAATGTAATTTTGGGATGGGTACTTGGTATTATATTTTGGGATGCATGTTTGGCTCTGGATCTTTCAATAGTCAAGGGAAAATTTTAGGATTTCCTCATAAGATATAAATACGTTTTCACTCCATGAACTAGTATTTCAGACATTCCTCTCATTCTTCCCCTTTTCTTAGTGGATGTTCCTTTTTATTCAGTTTCTCGCCCACGCTTTCTGCTTTCTATATTTGCTATATCTTTTTATTCCATGGTGTCGATGGCTTCTCTCCTTGGGCATCTAAGAGGAATTTTTAGTGCCTCAGACAAGAGTGCTAGAGGGAGAGAGAGCTTTGCAATTTTCCTGGTTTCATATAGCAATTAATGAAGTATTTCTCAAAAAGAATACAATTCTTGCAGTAAGGCCACGCCCATCATCGCACCCTGGCTGCCCAGATTTCCAGACCTACATAAATGTACATACATATGTAGAAGCAACCGATTTTTTAAGGTCACGCAAAATTTTCACTCCCGTGCTTGCTGCATCGCGGATTAACTTCGTGTGGGAAGATGTTGGAAAGGGCCACTTGATTGGTGAAGGGGGGGGGGGGCAAAGATTTTCCGTTCTTAAGGTTCGGTTCGGGACTTTTCCTGCGAAAAAAGTAGTTTCTCTGGGAAGCTATTCTGATGGAGTGGTTCGGGCCATAAAAAACTAGACAATAGTGAAGAGAAAATTTACGGGAGAAACTTGAAGAAGAAACGATTAAAACGAGTTACTTTCGTGTTTAGGTTTCGAAAATAAATATTGAGGAATAAGGAGACGATGGTGGAATAAGCTGAGCGAAATTTTTCCATTTCTTTGAGCAATTTTTCAAAACATTTGCCGAGGCATTCTGGAGAAGGCAGAGTTGGGGTGCGAGAGTTTTTACAATTGAGTAATTGTGGTAGTTTCGAGGACATGATCTCTTCCATATTCGAGGATATATTTATATTTCCCACGCCGTACTATTCTCGAGTTCCCTGGAGAACAGTTTTTCCCAATCCAGAAAGGTTTCCCGAAATTTGCAGCCCATTGCAGCCCATTCACCCAATACTCATCGCTTTTTCTTTCCGTGAATGAGGGATTTCTGATGCTTCGTTCAATCCTAAACACATCGACACGAAGAGAGCTGCTCAAGTGAGTAGACGCCTATTGTTCGCTGTCGTCGCCTCCTCCGCCTTGTCCACCACCTCCTCTTCGTCCTAGTGAATTCGTGGTTGGGCCAACGCGAAAACACTTCAGCTTTCTCGTGACCATCGTGAGAAATAGAATTCGAGACAAAAGGCTTTATCTAAAAGTTCAGTGAAGAAGTTGCCCTTCTAGATTGTTAGCAGCTGCATACCTAGTTTAGCTTGAGTTCCCGAGTATTCTAACTGTTTACCTAGATAAGAGTGCAGTAGCTGTGGCTGGGCCAACAATTTTGAAATTTTTGGGATTTTTGGGTGTACTGGAACACTGTTCTGCAGGAGAAACCTGCCGGAATGAGCATAAAACTGGAACCATCATGGGTCAAGCATATCGTTCACATCCTTTTGAACAGAAAAGATTCAATACCCATGTGTGTATGACTACCAATACGAACCTTCGTGAGAACAATGGATAGTTTGCATTTTGTGAAGGGTCTGCCAGTGGAGCACGTCAGACAATGGGAAATGCTGGAGGTTGGTGTCAAAAACACGGATTTCTGCCAAAACAATCGAATGAGTTCATTGGTCTTCCTTTGTAGGTGACCTACTGCATAGTGCAGTGAGTATAATATAAAGTCAAATTTCGTGGGGACGAACTGAACTAATAGGAAATGAATTCCTAAATAAATAACGACTCTAGTCCTTTCTGCTTATTGAATCCTTTACCATTGGGGGAGGATAAGATTCCAACGAGTTATTCAGATACATTCCATATATGCATAGGAGACTCCACTGTTTCGGATCCTCCAGACAATGGCGATCCTTTGCTATCTGCGGATACGCAGACAAACATAGCACACAGTAGCGGATTGCGCGACGCGGTGAGCGGACGGGGACCAAATGAAGTTTCCTACAACTATGTATTTGGATAACAGCTTTATACACATATGTGCTTAGTCTTTGATGAAGAACATACTCTTATTGGGAATAATAGTTTCTCAAATTTGCTAAGAAGGCCTCTTTTTCCACGTCATTGTCTTATCCTTGATTCCTGAACTCAGTAAGGTGGAAAAAGCACAGGCCAATTGATTTGCTCTTGATTGCGCTGTTTTTATTGTCTCTCAAAACATTGGAAAAAACAGGAAGCAATTTAACTGAACTCCATCAAACTGGTGGAAAAGAGGTTCAACCATACATGGCTATAGAAACAAGATGCGTAGAATCTTTTCTGTACAAGAGAACAGTAATATTTTTGCTGCTAGCGATTGAGACACCCACAAAAAGTTGCAGAAGGACCGCAGCAGAAAGAGGTTTAGATTGTGCAGTGAAGAAGCGAGAGACATAGGGTTAATATGAGGCAGGAGGATTGCAGTTCACCGGTCAGTCATTTTGCAAGTTTGTCTAAGTAGAAGCAGAATGGATTCCTCCTGACATCGGTCCAGGACTCTTGAAACAAAAATGTAGGAAGAAATGGGGAATTGAAATATGTGGAACATGTGGAACAGAGAATAGGGCAAGGTTTGATGCTGTTATCTCAGAGAGTCTTATGTTAATACTGCTTCTTTCTAGTTGTACTGTGAATTATCCCTAAATAACACTTCCTAGCCTCAACCCAACTTCGTTTTGTCTTTAAGATGAAACCATTTCGATGACATCTGTGCTTCTTTTTGTTTTACCTATGTTTTTCGAGCGTTACCCTTGAACCTCTCCGGATCCTCCACTCCCCATTGCTATCCAAAAACCGGTGCAACGATCAAGCCGCTCAACCGTACTGCTTGTTTACCTATGTAGACATATCGGTACGCGTAGAGCCAGCGATGTTTGCGTCAGCGATAGAACGACGCGTAGAAATGCGATACCTTCGCGTAACTCGTCATGTTCTCTGGACGCGAATAAATTTTTAAGTGTTTCCTCTCAGTCGCCAGTGGCGCGATATGCTCGATGTTTACCTAATGCACTCGGGATCATCGCCCTCTTCAGACGGGGAAAAAGCGACCCGGCGCGAGGTGAAACACCCGGATGCATCATCAGTTCTGAGCCACAGCGCGATAATGAGCCGTTCCCACGTCGCAGATGTTGTTATTGGAAAAACATAGAAGCTGATGCGGCGGCAAATAAGCCAAATTATTCACACACTTCGTTTAGGATGAGGAGCAGGACGAGTTGACGACGGCGCGGAACATCAGCTCAGCCGAGCAGGCGACGAGTGTGGGAACGCCGCGATCGGACGAGGCGCTCGACGTGGATGATCTCGACGAAATTCTCGCCGGCGATTTGGACTCGCCCGAGTTAGTCGTCCAGAGAAAATAAAATCGCATAGTCAAATTAAAATTTTTAAGTATGAAATTAGCAAGAGGGGAAAACCCGAGGAGGTCCCAATTGGAAAAAAATATCCTAGGTATGACAAGGAGCCAACATTCGAGAACGGAGACAACGCCGACGCTTCAGTGGAGGATGCGACGACATCCGCGGAGAGCGAACCACCAACAACTCTCGAAGATATTGCGAGGATACGTATAGAGGTTGAATTTTTTTTTTGAGATTTTCTGAGATTTTCCTGGATTTTCTGGGGTCATCAAAGAAATTTCCATAACGAAATTTAGGAAAGAAGACCCATTGAACAACCGCAATCTTCTGATACGGAACTTCTCGAAAAACTTCTCAGCAAGGGATATGATTGGAGAGTCCGACCACCGGGTGAAGACGGTAGGGTACTGTACAGCGAACCTTCAAATCTTGGACCCCTTCCAGGAGCTTGGTTTTACAGATACTGTTATCCTAGCAGTTTTTCGAGGAGTCAGCCCTTTGGTTTCTTCCATATGTCTTAGTTTCTTTTCTTCTAATTATTTTTTCGAAGTCGAATACTCGAATTTTGAATACAACCAGCAAATCAAAGGTCTACTACTCTAAAATCGACTTCTGCAACTTCATCACAACAGTTTTGTGGAAGCCTTGAAGCTGAGAAACATTGTTTGAAAAAGTTCTGATATACATATGCTGGCAATGGCAAACTTACATAAGAGATGAACAGTCTTCAAAAAAGGGGTATTTTATCCATTACGGGGTCTGGATGCATCGTTAAAAATTACCCAGGGTAAACGAGTTAGGAGAGGGCAACTTGTCAAGGTGTTCACACGTTTACCCTAGCTGAAAACCACCCTGCTGCAGGCAAAAAAAAACACATGCTAGCTTTTTAAAGTAAAAATCGCAAGGCAGATCAAATCACCAAAGAGGATGTGCCTAGGGTAACCAACCGTATACGCAGTACTAGAGGAAACTCCACTTTTCAGGCACAATCCACGGTGGTCCTGTCGTCGTTGCCGTTAACATGCTGATCAGAAGGTAGTCTCCCGATATAACGTTATTTATCTCATTCTGTAGGACCTTTAGCCTTTCCTTGTTTCCTAGAAGCCATTGATAGGTAATAATTGAACTAGCCCGATCTATTTATGTATATTTGTTATTTGTACCTTTTTCAGCATATCTAAAATCGACAACGTAAATATGGAGTACAGTGTTCAGTTAACGTTTCGGGAGAGTTGGAAAGATGACAGACTAAGGTCAGTTTCAATCATAGTGCTTCTATTCCGTCATCATGGCGGCAATTTGTTTTTCCTGAGGACAGTGATATTTGTTCTTCCATAGATTTTCATAGTTATTTATTCATTTATTTATTGATCTACTTCCTTGTTTATTTTACCTTGCCTCCTCAAATTTATTGAATGATGGCGATGACAACCTTCAAAAAACAAATAAGTTCACATGAGCTCCTTTTCCTCCGCGTATCATCATCCTCCACGCCCTATCTATACAGTTCTTTTTTTTCGCCCGAGGGAAACCCGTGAAGGTTCGTGAAGGTTATATGAGCGTCCTCTGCTTATTGCCTTCATTATTCTGATATGGCTAGTCTAGTTTTTTTCTTCTTTTACTTGCTTTTCCGGCCATCATCAATCAATTTTTTATGCAATTCGAAGTCATCATCAAGTTAAACTAATCCTCGATGCGCTTTTATTCTCCTATGGTTTGAAGAAGTGCATGAGCGAGTCACTCCGGCCACTTCAACGAATTCTTGCGAGTATGTACATACATACTATGAAACATTTGTTGAGGTGTCAGAGATTTGTTAACAGCAAGGTAGAACTTGATCGAATCAATTTCTTAATCGGATTGTGAATAAATGGAATATCGAGTTATTCAGGACAATTTTAACTTCAAAAAGGCTCGAAAGCGGAGGTGTTCTTTCTCTGTTTTTTTTTTTTCGATTTCTTGCTCTTGAAGCAGAAGACAGAATCCTCGCTCGAGATACATTTATTTCTTCATTCAAGTTGAGTTATGTATACTCTAAGTGCGTACGAAATGATATTTTCTAAGACTTCTTGTACACACAAAAATGTTTTTAAAAAGTCATGGGATTACTTTGGTCATGTGTTGTAAAGGTCGCCATAGAGGTCTTGCAATATCAACGTAATTTTTTAGACAGAGATTCTCAATTGCAGGTTGAATAAAAACCATACACAGAAATTGAAAAAAAAATTGAATTACCTTCTCGTATTTTACAGTTTGGAAAAATTGTCAGTAAGTTTCTGAACTAAGGTTTTTCACATTCTCCGCTTCTCGCATCCAAAATGTTGCATGTCCAGTGCAGACGTGAAGTTTTGTAGTCTATGTACAAAGTACTTATATACGTGTTTCAATCTTATGTATGGTTTATCTTTCTGACGGAATTTTCGTATATATTATTTTCTATTACTGCCTGTTTTATTGTGCACATGCGGATATCCGCATGTAAACGAATAATAATTATTATTATTCATGTATAGAAGACTCATCATTTCCCGAAAATGGGGGGCCACTTGGCGCGTCGACCCCGATTGCGGCGTCGATACCCAGCGCGCCAATTCTAAATTCTGAGCGTGTGAGAATTTTAAATAAGCGGAAGGCGATTTTTTTTAGCTCGCCTAAAAAGTGGAATTGCAATGGATGGCGTGGTAATGTAGGTGTCATGTACTTATGTCATATCAGGAGGTGATGAATATTTGACAACAAGGGACGGCAGATTTTTGCTTTCAAAGAGGGAATGTGAATGGAATTGCAAAGAATTTGGATGTGTTTGAATTGGGCTGAGTTTGTGAACTCATACCAAGCTTCAGGATATAGTTTTTTTTTTGAACGTGTGATGGGAAAATCGTTAGATTTCCTCCAGACATCTTTTTCCAGATACGGAGTAGACGGCGATTCTCTTCCGGACTTCCTAATTCTGACGGCTGGACAACAAATCTGGATGCCAGACTCGTTTTTCCAGGTGTTTCTTCTTGCATGGAATTGCTAATAAGTGACCTCATTGTGTGAGCCGGTTGCTGCGCAACAGTAAGAAATGCTGCCTTTCACCAACTCACCAGTAAATAAGCACAAAAAGTGGTAGCAGCAAGAGTGAAAATTCAGGAGCGCGACGGTGCACGACCTTTTCTGCAGGAGCGAAGGTATTGGCAGCAGGCGTTTGGAATTTCTAGGAGGCTGCATTTAGCACATTTTTGGACTTTGTTTTGCCGATCATTGTAGCGTACTATGATAAAAAAAAACGAAAAAAAAATAGAAAAATAGAAGCTGAAAAAGTGTCATAGGATGGATAGAAATAATTGTTAAAAGACGAGATGATGAAAGAATCTGTGTATTTATTCATTTCTAGAACGAGAAGCACGCCTATAAGCATATGATTGACAAACCGAACGTGCTGATCCGTGTTCACAAGGATGGCACGATCCTCTATTCGGTGAGGATCTCGCTAGTGCTCTCATGTCCAATGCATCTACAGGTGAGTCACTGTTTTCTGATGTCAATTAAATATTTTCCATAGCTGGTAAATGAGTGCGTGCGTGCGTGCGTGATCGCAAGACAAACACATGACTTCCGTGCGCGTCTAGCGTGTGTGAACCTTGGTATGTACTTCAGTGTAGAATCGCACGCCTCATGCGTATTCCCATCTACTAAGTAGTGGCTCCTAGTCAACGCAATACTAGCAAAATGCCGTCAGCAGCTTGAGTTCCTTTATATGGGAGAAGTAACGTATTGAATGTATTTCAATATTCCATTTTTATTGAAACGGAAAGTCTTGTGTTCAAAAAAGAGAGCGGTACAGAATTGCAGGAGGGATGAGAAAGGACCAGGGATTTTTCTATCGTGGATATTAGAAGTACTGAGTTGATTCCTGAATTTTTTTCTTTCAAATTGCTCAAAGTATTTAATTTTTTCGGCTTTTATTCGATTCTAACTACAGAGATCAAGAGTTGGAGGCTCAGTCAAACAACTCGCCTGTAATTTAGCGCTTTTAAAACCATGAGTTATTGGCTCAGTGAAACAACTCGTCTGTAATTTAACTCTTTTAAATTCTATAGCTCTTATTTAGATAATATTTGGAGATTAGTATGTAGGAAAAGCGTGGCAAATATCGATTTTAGGATTTGGTATTATGCCAGCGCGATCTATGTAGTTACCGCCTTGCGTCTTGCGTTGGTGTTGCGGTGGATCCAATGATGTTGACACTAAATATTGCATTCTGGAATATACGTATTGTAACGGTCAATCACTCTTGCATCACGGAATACTGCCTGCATGCTCTACAACAAAAGGGTCCGACTGGTCTGCCGCGCCGCACAACAATCGCGGTACGGCTGACCAGTTAGACCCTATTGTTGTAGAGCAGTCAGTTGTCCCGTTTTCTCTGTGTCTTTGACCTCTTTCCGAGATTCTGAGACGAAAATATAGGCAGAACATCTATATCGACCACAATTTCGTATTGTTTTATGTTCAACTGCACGCGAGATTAGTAGTCAGTTTATTTAAACGGCCAACGTTTCGGAGCTATCTCCTTCTTCAGGGCCTCGTGACGCGGCACTGATGGTGGGTAGCGCCGGGTGACCGCTCGCTCGTCGTCAGTGGTTGCCATTGCCCGCAACCACTGACGACGAGCGAGCGGTCACCCGGCGCTACCCACCATCAGTGCCGCGTCACGAGGCCCTGAAGAAGGAGATAGCTCCGAAACGTTGGCCGTTTAAATAAACTGACTACTAATCTCGCGTGCAGTTGAACATAAAACAATACGAAATTGAAGTCATGCCGAGATTCATAAACAGCCGATCCTGGAAGCTATATCGACCACGCCCAAGCATCTTATCACCCGCCTAGTCTGCCGCACCGCACGGGTGGTGCGGCGCGGCAGACCAAATGGGCAGTATTCTGTGATGCGAGAGTGATTCACTGCCACTGTATGTATGTAACAAAATCACATTTTTATAATGATGTGAATGCTGAGTATAGGAAATATTTCTTGAAAGCGTTAACATTTAGTAGAAAGGATATAACTTTGTCAATAAGACATTAGAATGCATACTGACATACATACTTGCAATAACAAGAGACAACCCGATGGTTTTTTAATGATTTTCCAGAATGGTAAGTCCAAAGAACCGTTAGATATGTTCTCTTCTGCATGGACTTTGTTGGGCTTGAGGAATTCACCAGACAAGTCATTTATAGAGGGGGAGGTCTCCCGAGGAAAGCCCTCAGCTCGATCAGTGCACAGCTACATTAGAATATGGGTGAAGAGACGAGTTGGTATGACTGTAAACGTATTTGTGTAAAACATTTATAAAATAGACTCCAAATCGTAATTTCCGCACGCATGCAACGCAATTTCTGAATTGAGTTCTCCTTTTTGTTGAACTTTATTATTTGCAGTTCTATCCAATGGACGTGCAACAATGCTTCATAGATCTTGCATCCTATGCTTACACAACTAAAGATATTGGTATGTTTTCTTCGGAAATCTTTCTATGAATTATTATTATTATGAATTACGCAAAATCGACTTACCGTGGCTGATTAGTGGAAAACTTGTGCCATCTTCTTCCTTTCTATCACGTATATTCTGAGTTGTGCTCTATATATTGCTGTTGCTGTTCATAAGAAAAAACCAATATCAAAATACCTATTTTCCGTTTCGTTCCTTCCACTGTACGGAAAACAGATAAAGAATATGGCCGTCATGTTGTAATTGAAGGTGGAGATGTCCTCTGAGCACATATGAGCACGTGCATTGTTAGTAATTTTTGCGGAATTCCGAGAAGCTTCCCTTCCATAGCATATGCTCGATGGCGTGCAAAAAGTGCTCGTGGAGTCCTTATTAGTGCTATGAAGCAGCTTTAGAGCTTTGAAGGTCATGAAAAGGTCGGAAGGACAAGAGATCGTGAGCATGCACGTGTTTGCTGAGTCCCTTAATTTCATTACACAATGCTATAATAGTAAGCAAGGAGTTCATAAAGACGGGACGTTTAACTCGGAAGCTCAGCTACTACTGCGCTTAGGGCGGTATGATCAGGGCCCGTATGCATCATTGGAAGGATGTGTGGTCTTATGTCCTTCGGTATGATTATCTACGGTTAGCCGTTGGGTATAGGTAACATCATGTACGGGTAGAAACGTTGTTGGGTGTCAGGTAAAGGGTAAATTTGGGCAGTTTCTGTTATGAAGGGAAGCTTCTCGGAATTCCGCAAAAATTACTAACAATGCACGTGCTCATATGTCATGGTAGTCTGAATAATGCATCCGGACTCAGGATACTCGTGAAGCCTCCCTCCCCCCACCTTTTTTTTGACGAAGGCTGCGCTGATTACATTGGGTAATGTGTTGGGTAGGAGCAAATGTGCAAAACCCAAATATATTATACCACGTTAAATGAAAAGACATAGATTAAGGATGAGCGGAACTATTTACGTGAAACCGGAAGTTCGGAAGTCAGCAGCTGAAAAATACTCGAAATGTGGGGAATTTGAAAGGACAAAGGAACATATATAGCTTGGGATAACTCAGTTTCTGCGAGTTCCTCAAAAAACACGGATATCAGTGAAGATCCCGAACCAGAGCGAAACGCGACAATACCATCAGACTTGGCCTTAGAGATTTTTTGGTGTGTTTATGAGTGTGCTGAAACAAGAACTAGTAACAAAACCCTTAGAATCAAGCTTTTGCTGAACACCTGTGTCTTATTCCAGTAATTTGTGGGATTTGTCCCCATATTCTGGGATTCTTTTCGTTCTACGTACAGAATACATTTATTACGCTGTCTAGACAGACGATAAAAGAAATGGTTATAATTTCATGTGAGTAGAAATCAGTATGAATCAGTACAATAAAACAAAAACGAAGAAGGTTACCTATGCTCCGTTTCGTTCCTACCACTAGACGGAGACAAAGATAAAGAATAAGACCACCACCGGAACTCATCAGTAGTGAGTGGTGGTCTTGAAAAATAGAAAAAGGACCAAAAAGTCAGTATTAATCACTATTTCATTTGTCGTTACCATTTCGAGTTGAAATCGCGCCATTACTTTGTTGAAAGGCAGTTAAGTTAGTTATCATTCATCACTTGCCCCAGTCCCTACATAGGCCTACCATTTGGCAGCTGTTACTATGGAGAATAATGTTTAGACTTTTTCAGAGTCCCATTCGTGTAATGCATGCTACTTTAACAATAGTTACTATAGAGAAGAGAGGTTTAGCTTTTTCAGTGTTCCATTTGTGTAGTATTTTCGTTTACCGAATTTCGGTTCTCATCCATCACTTCTTCAATCCATGTTCCTAACTATCCAACAGGGCTGTATAGAAATACCCAGAGAAAAAAGAACAGTTTACAGCAATAGTTGGCAAAAAAAGTTACCTTGACAATGTCCTGTACTCATTCACTCATATCTTCCGGCTTCAGAATACGTGTGGAAGAGTGAAGAGCCTGTGCAGCTCAAGCAGGGTCTGTCCTCTTCTCTGCCGTCTTTTCAACTGAACAACGTCTCAACCACCTATTGCACCAGCAAAACGAACACTGGTACATATTCCTGTCTAAGGACAGTTCTACAATTGAAAAGACAGTTCAGGTAGGGTTAATTTTCTATTAGTTCCTGAAAAAAAATTAGAAAAAAAAAGTGGTGAAAAATATGGGGTTTTCTGCAGAGATATACTACTTCAGTAATTGGTGCAAGTTTTCTGGATTTATACGCGCACCACCTCCTTGCATTTTTAGACAGTGAAGGGCAGGAAGTAGAAAAAAAAGAACGAGAATGAGCACGGTGACGTCATTGAAAATTGTGGATGCGCAGAGAATAAGAGTGTTACGTTGCATGTGATGTTGAGAGTGCCATCGACCTTGAACCCTCGAGTTTCCTCCAAATTTTTTTTCATGTGTAAAGAATCTTTCGAGCAAAAATTGTTATCTTCCATCTGGAATAGGTTTACCTTCTTTAAATAAACTCAGTCGAGGATTTTTATGTCTAGCAGAACTTCTGAAACAGAATGACATAAGGCCATATGGTATTTTCATTGAATCAGCGGTAAAACCACACGTTTGAGTTATTCCTGAACATTGCCATGGAAGGATTTGAAACCTGATCCCAGCTCCATAGCAATTTTTATCGCTGACTTATTTAGCATTCCTCCCCAAAGTGTGTCTTTCCTCTAGAATCCACATCAGATAGCCTCTATTTATGGAAAGCAGAGAGAACTCTCGAAATTACAGCTACTACCTCCTCCAACTGTACATTCCCTCATGTATGCTTGTGATCGTCTCATGGGTTTCGTTCTGGATCGACAGGACAGCTGTGCCAGCACGGGTGACGTTAGGGGTTACCACACTTCTCACTATGACAACACAGGTGAGGAATTCCTGTGAGGGAGTACCTGCGGATACTGTTGGAATCCTTGTCCTATTTCAGTCATCAGGTATAAACGCAAAGCTTCCACCGGTAGCGTATATCAAGGCGATTGATGTGTGGATAGGAGGTATAGTCATCTTTCCTTGCGGAAAATTCCGGAATAACCGAAATATTTTCGTTCCAGCCTGTCTAACGTTCATCTTCTGTGCACTTCTCGAATTTGCCTGGGTAACCTATGTTGCGAATCGGGCACAACCGAAAAGTACGAGATATCCTACGAGACCTGAAGAAAACATGCTCCAATTGTAATCCTTTTTTTTAGAACGCGAGAACAAAAAAGCGGCACTACTTGTAAAATCAAGCGAAGAAGTTTGGGTTCCTCGGATCGTTATGGATCAGGAGCTGGAGAAGGTCAAAGTGCTGCAGAATCGAAGGAATGCGTCACGACCGTTTTGTCGGTACGACCGCTAGTTGTTTTTTTTTTCTCATGAATAAATTACTAGTCACTTATTGATCCCAGTAAGGCTCTCAAAAACCTTTCTGATACCAGATTTGTTTTGTTCTGTTCGTTTTGAAAAGTAGCATCATGCCTCAGCAATTTTATCAATAACTAAGTAGATAGTTTTACAATAGGAAAAGCACAGAACCTCTTCAGGAACATTGTTGTTCTTTCTTAGAACGATCCTCTTCGGATAGGACTTTTCGGAGTTCCACCGATAACAAATATAATAGATTCAAATTGCCCTTTATACTCCGGGTCATGTCCGGGCCACATCTTCTTTTTCTTGCTTGAGCTCGTTAAACTGTGTCTATTCACATCTCCTTTATTATCTAATGTAATGTGACCTTCTGGAAAACTTCTTTCTCTCTTCCTCCATGTCAATACGAAACGTCTTTCCTCAATGGCAAAAACTTTATTATATGACAATTACTGCCCATAATCACTTCCTGGAAGTGACTGTCCAAAGAGGCTTGTATGGTGTTTTATGGGAATGATCTCTCCATTTCTATTTTTCCCGAAAGGTCGAGGCCACAACGTGTTTTTACAGCAGCACTTTGGTATTTGATTGACTGTGACGCCACTGAGAGAGTGGTTTCCTGGACCTTCAAAGATCACAAATCAGCGAAAAACGCTGTAGATTCAAGCAATAAGTTCAGAAAGGCCACAGTTTAGAAAGGTGAACGTAATTGGTGCTCTGAAAACATATGGAAAGCACCGGAAGTCACGCTAACCGGTAAACCAACAATTGTTAGTGTGGTTGGTTATCCTATAGGCTATGTGATGTTGAGAGACACAAGCCGTAAAAGTTGGTTTGCTAACCTGGTTTCGCTTGGTTGAACCCCAGCTCTAGAATCGTTTTTGTTACTCTGTATTATTTTCGTTCACTGTACCCCTTCTCCACATGGTTGAAATGGTAGAAAAGAATGATTAAGATCTACAAGACCTATTTGAAGAGATCGTTCTATGGGTGGTTGGAAAGGAGTTGCTCGAAGAAAATCCCGAGTAATTCGAGTAAAATTCCATGTTGTAAATTAGATTTTTCATAATATAGCCATCGATCACCGTCTATCTCCCTGTCTAAAATGACCGCTCCTCGAAAGGCAAAGCATGCGTGCGCTTGAGTCCAGATCGCTGACATCAGCTCTAGCAACTAGGTGACAGAACACTTCTTCTGTTCTAGGGGGAACTAATCCGGTCCATTTTTGGAGAACGAACGTTTTGCTCAGAGACTATTCAGCTCCCCTGTAATTCCCCTCTGTTTGAAAACGATCCACTAAAATTTATGAGCTGCCCAAATTTTAAAGAACTCCGAACTTTGAATTTCTACGATTTCTGCCTTTATTTTTACTTTTGTATCTTGTTTTACTCCCTACTCTTCCATAATAACTATTTAAGGTGGTTGGAGAGGACTACGGATTGGAAGGACGAGTCAAAGAGGCCGGATCTAATATCCAGTAAGTTTCAAGAACGTTTCATCTCTGCCGTCAGCTAAATCCTTTTGTTTCAGGATTGTTATTCCCAATACTTTTCGCGTCTTTCAACGTCGCCTACTGGCTTCACTATGCTCAATACCAGTCGCCAGGATCGCATTGATATTCAACGCAATAAAGACCTCTATTCTTCTATTTTTGAGTGGATCTCATGCCGGGGAACACACTTGAGAGCTTGATGAAAAGCGCTGGTTGACGATCTTTGAGCGCGCAGTTGGACAGCCAGAGACGTGGGCCCAAGGACACAACGCTAATAGGGGAACAACGGGTGGCCTAACCGCTGCTGACGCCCAAACAAAGCGTCGCGATACCATCGAAGCACGCTGAGTTGTCACGAAATTGTGTTGACGTCGGGAAAGTCATGAGATCTCGCGGCAACTGCCTCGCATAGTTTCATATGTTGGCAAACTGTTGTTTGGTCAGTATCGCGAGTTTATGGGAGAAAAAGGCATGTTACGGTCGGAAATTGTGCGTTTTAGGGTCGTGACACATCATGTTGGCGTTCTCTGATCAGAAAGAAAAACTTAGTAACGTAGATAGTGCTGTAACAATTCTGGCTGCTTTATCCAGAAACGTGTGAGGTCTGGGAATTTCGATTTCTATATGAGCGCACCACATTGTAACTGATCCTCTAGGGTGAGGTTTTTTTTTGAAAATTTCTATATCATACCAAGCACCCGCAACTATGTGCGCTATGCACACAAATTAAAACAGTAGAGTGTAGAACCATGATTCACGGCTGAGAAATGAATAGGAGCATCATCTACTCAAGAGACGAGACCAGTTCCCATACGTTTCAATCCGTGTGATAACAAAGCTGCTGCACCCATTCTGAGTGTGTGGATTGAAAATATGACATTCAGCATTAAGCTTTCCTTGAAATTTGACAAGTGTTCCTTTAACTGAAATAAAGTGTTCATTGTGTCAGAATTTGGAAATTGTGCGATCATACAAGATAAAAGTGTGCACATAAGTTACATATGAGCTGCGCCTGAATGAAAGCTAGGACAATAATTTTCTGGATTTCTCGCTGAGATTTCTAGTACTACACAGGAAGGATTGGATTGGAGAGGAACTTCACATAGCTATTCAGTGCGGTGGCGGGTTTATCTAAGATGGGATAACTCAGTCTTTATTTTCTTGATAGCACTTTTGTAAAGCATGAGTTGCTTTGCAAGCTATGGAGTGATTTTGTAATTTCTTGGACATTTTCTAGTATTACCAGGAAGTAGGATGTTCACCACATAACTACGCGTTTGCAGAAAGACTAATGTCCATTCTCGACCAGCGCTGTTATCAGCCCATAGGATTCTACGTGAAGTTTTCGGTTCCACGCAGAACTTACTAGACCGAAATTAGCGTCTACAAGGCCAAGGCCAGAGATATTCCAATAATTCGAAATGGTGTAGCGCTGGAAGATCGGGGAAGTCTTTATTCTGCTGCTGGACAAGTGCAGATTAGAAACATTGCGTAGACACATATTTTTTTATTTATTCATTTATCTCATACACTGAAATAAAGTACACGAAAAACTAAGGACAAAAAAAACCTGTTCAAAAAGCGAAAAACTGCTAACCATGCACTATGAAGAGGGCAGTGAATTTAAAACAATCTATGTATATGGTCCAATACAGTTCGGTTCCTCAGCTATTTTCATCCACTTATTCTCAACTCTCTGAAGCATTCTGTTAATGTCTTATTACGGCTATCCTTCGGCATATAGTTTATGGAACAAATTGACCTTCAAAAAGAATACATCAAGTAAGAAAACGTTAAAAAATGTCAGTAAGGACATAAAGGACTAAGAGTGCTCTAAAAACTTGAAAATGGCCTTGTTTACCTTGCCAATAAGTGAGTTAACATTAGGTGATTTCCGGAGAATGATGTGTGCAAAAGACAAGTACGCAAGTTTGAAGGGAACTTCTGCTATATATCATGTTCTCAAATCGATGTTGCCACATTTCTTTTTAGAAAAAAAATCCACAAATGGGCTAGTGTATATCATGCTAACTGGAAAATATCTACCTAACTACAATAAACATAAATAGTAAACGAGACCTTTATCTGTGACCCACATGCGACCTGAATTAAGGCCACAGCTCTTCATTAACTTGAGCCCCTTAGGCCTCCGGCACAAAGCCAATCGAGAGTGTAATAACGCCTTTTCTACAATAATTGCATCATCATGCATTGTTCCTTAAAATTAACCTAACTGAAACACTTGGAGAGTTCTTGAGCATTTCAAAAGTGAGAAGAATCAAGATGAGCCTTTACCTATAGAGAAAAACAATAAAAAACACAGTTTTCTGAGAAATTGCTTACAACTGCACCCAACTTGCCCTCAAGGAGTCCGAATCCCGCATGTCTTCGAGCGTTGACCTCGGAACTTCTTCACTATTTCTGTCTCTTCAATTTTTTAGCCGGGTGAGTCTCAACAAAAGAAGCGAGGTTGCATGGAGTACCAGCACGCGGCCACGGCGAACAATAGACTCCACCAAATGCAACTAATAGTTTCCGCCAAGGTTAAGCAATGTGCGTATGCGCTGGTGTAACACCTGAACAGCTTATTACCATCTAGCCGTCGGCCAGCATCACCGAGAACTTGATTGTTAGGCGGATGACCTTTGCGGTGGTAGTATAAAAGCAGTGGCCGGCGGCATATGGCATACCTCCAAGCAATGCGGAGTATCGTTCTAGTGAGTCTTCTCGCTACGGCGTACGGGTAAGTAATACCTTTACACTAGTTCTTTACCTGCTTCTTGCTTTTCTTTGTTTTTCTCTGGGAAATTTCCTCATTTCAGCCAATACGCCACTTCTGGCGGCTACCAAGGCGGCGGTGGCGGCGGTTCTTATGGAAACGGTGAGTTATTCTTCGTTTTTCTTTTCAAAAAATCATGGAGAAGTTTCTCCTTAAAGCTAGAACATCACTCACCAGTAACATCTTCACATTTATGAGTATCGTAATTCAGGAGGTGGCGGCGGTAGCTACGGTGGCGGCGGTGGTGGCGGCGGTGGTGGTGGCTATGCCAGCGGCGGCGGAGGTAACTATGGTGGAGGATCAAGCTATGGTGGTAACGGTGGCGGAAGCAACTATGGCGGTGGTGGCGGCGGCGGCGGCGGTGGCGGTAAGTTAACTCATCCAGCGATTTATTCGAAACTCGAAATTCTTGGAGAAATCTATATCTTTTGCAGGCTACGTCACTGCTCCTGCCTCCTACCAACCACAGGCATCTCCTGTAGCTCCTCCACCACCAATGCCGGCAGCTCCGGTAGCTCCACCACCAATGCCGGCAGCTCCGGTAGCTCCACCACCAATGTTCCCAGCACCTGCTCCAATAGCTCCACCACCACCATCATACGGAGGACAAGGTGGATATCAGCAGCCACCCGCACCACAGCCCTACAACCCACCTGCACCTCCTCCACCACAGCCCTACAGTCCACCTGCACCACCTCCACCACAGCCGTACAATCCGCCAGCTCCTCCTGCGCCACCATCAGGTGGATACAGCCAGGGACCTGCACCAGCGCCATACAATCCGCCAGCTCCTCCTGCGCCACCATCAGGTGGATACAGCCAGGGACCTGCACCAGCTCCATACAACCCTCCAGCTCCTCCTCCACCACAGCCGTACAATCCACCAGCTCCTGCTCCACCAGCACCATCAGGCGGCGGATACAGTCAGGGACCACCACCAACTCCATACAACCCTCCTGCTCCAGCACCACCACCACAGCCGTACAACCCTCCTTCCCCTCCAGCACCACAGCCATATAACCCTCCAGTGAGTATTTTTCCCAAACATTGAGTCATTTGATTACTATTTGAATTTCGAACTATTTCATAGCTTCTATAACCTAGCCTTTCT
Organism: Ancylostoma caninum; assembly: GCA_037903475.1. Lineage (NCBI taxonomy): Eukaryota > Metazoa > Nematoda > Chromadorea > Rhabditida > Ancylostomatidae > Ancylostoma > Ancylostoma caninum. The sequence continues at coordinate 681,525 of JBAJFG010000362.1, forward strand.
CAGGCGCCACCTAGCGGAGGCGGATATGCTGTCGCTCCTCCCCCAGTTGGTCCACCACCACCGGTCATGCCACCACCTGTTGGACCTCCTTCACCATGTGAGTTTCTGAGTAAGATCAGTCGATGCGACACCGAGCGAATAAACGCTTATTTCAGCTGGCGGATATGCTCAATCTGGCGGATCAGGCTCTGGCGACTACAGGCGACGTTTCGTCTCTAGAGCGAAGACTGTGCGCAAAATGGTTGCCAAGAGAAGAATGGTCAAGAAGGCTTAGACAGCTAATGTATCATAGTATTTCGAAACAGGTTCATAGTGTAAACAGAATAAAAATCAAAAATCACCCATGAGCATCCAGAAGCAATATGTGTTCACAGTTCCTCCAAGAATCACTGAAGAGGATAGTATTCTCCACATGTTTGGGGTCAGGAAGCATAACATCGTCAGCCAAGGAAGGAAAACCAAGCTGGGGAATGCGTTCTTGCGGATCTAGCTTTGTATAATAGAACGACCGGCCCATATGCAAAATTGGAGAGAATGGAGGAAAGATATTCCACCTAGAGTCAAAAAATCCTCTGTGATCGCCTGCAGTATCCATTCACAGAGAGCACCTGAGGAAAGATTACATCTCAAAGGTTCCTTATAATAAATGTTCCATCCAGTTCATCACGCTGAGGTCTGTTGTTTTATGATATATGCGAAAAAAGGCCGCACAGTGCTATTTCAGCACCCCAGAACAGGAGCTGAGAAATAGACAGACAAGCGTAGAAGTAATTTTTGTTGTTTGTGAAGGACAAACCAAATGTTTTTCTTTGTGCAACTTATGTTAGTGCTGCATGAGTTCAATCACAAACGTTCTCAAACCGTAGTCTTGTTTATGCCTTGCTAGGATCCGCCTTCCCAACGTAGACATGAAGAGAAAGATATAAAGGTGATTACTCCATGATTTGACTGATGAGCAATGCTGCACATCATGTAAATTTCCTTCAAAAAGCGGTGCTTCAAAGTCGGATTACAAGTATGGATAAAAAGCGATCGCTGTACGGAAAGCAGAAAACAGGAAACATGGACATGTAATGGGCTAGTGATTTTCAGTACATCTGAATTTTCCTGAGCCAGCCAGACGGCCTGGAAGTTTACAATAGCGAAAAATTTCACTTCTAACCTCCGATAGTCATCACATAAGCAACGCTCGATCAAAATTTTACTCATTCAGGTTTTCGTTCTCTGGGACCTAAACCATCGGTGTAGCATATGCATGTACTTCATGTCTAAGAGCTCGCTATAGGCTTTATCCCTAGCTATGGGATAAAACCTTTGAGGATTACTGTAACCACAGAAACACATGCTCTAGCTGACAAAAGCTGCACGCGTGCATAACAAACAACTACGATCCGTGGGAATGCATACAGCTTAACAAACACTTCCTGAAACGGTCGCCTACTCCATAAAGCGGACTATGTGCAGTCCTTTCAATATGAATTTTTCCTGCGACGCTCTATAGACATCAGGTGCAATATTCTTTGAAGCTTCTGAAGACCAAAAATTCGGGCCCAAATGATGTTCTCCGATGAGAATAAGCTTTGTTTGGATGGCTCAGAAAAAAAAACACCCACCACTGGAGAGCAGTGGCGGACGCCGGAAGTGGGCGGGAGGGGGAGCGTGGGGAAAAAGTGGGGTCTCCGCCGTTCTGGGGACCCAGACGGAAAATAAAATTAATTGAAACGTTAATTATAATAAATAGTTAATAAGAATTTTATTGGAAATAATAATAAAAATAAACTAACACAAGATTTTTATTTGCATTGTAAAGTAATTTCAAACCCCCCGCCCCCACCCTGCGTCCGCCACAGCTAGACATATCTCCGCAGCTCTCCAGCAAATGAAATTTTAGAGATAGCACAGTCATAGTTTGAGGCGACTTCTGAAAAGAGGAGGTGCTCGACATCGCCTTTGTTTTAAACTCAAATGAACTTCTTTATCAGTGTTCGATGAGGGCTTCTGCGTTAGTATTTTATTCGAGTAAGCTTTCGGCGCTTAGCGCCGAAGGCACTGGTACTGCCGTACCTCAACGAACACCTTGCAAAACGTATCAACGCCATAGTGAAGAGGTCACGGCTCCCAGTACGCCTGGTATTCGAACCCCCGCCCACCCTCAAAGAAATGCTGACATCGTCACGATTGTATGAGAACGGATGCGAAGAAGAGGGGTGTCGCTATTGCACCGACCAGAAGATCTGTCACCTGCGCGGCACGATGTATCTGATAAAGTGTAGAGGATGCGGTCAGCGATACATTGGAGAAAGCGGAAGACCACTGAGAAAGCGCTCGGATGAACATCGTCGAGCACTCGCCCACCCACAAGCCTACCCTAACAACAGTTTTTCCCGGCACCGTACGACGGTACACACCCGAGATTCTACCCCAGAATTTGAAGTCGTTGTGCTGCACCGTCACCTCGAGGACCTCCTTCATAGGAAGATCATGGAGGCTCGGGAAATCAAACGGTACCAACCAGAGATTAACAATAAGGAAGAGCTTGTTGAGGCGTTAAAATTAATTGCTTGACAACATCCGCTTAAACATCTTAGAAGTAGCAGTAGTGTTTCGTATAAGAGCCATTCCTCTAGATAACATCAGATATGGTAGTCTTTAGTTGCACGTTCACATCTGCTCCTCTTCACCTCTTACTCGGTTGGTCATGCATATAACAGTTGTTAACATGTGTTGCATTGCATATTGTATGTATTAGGGTCCGACGAAGGCGCTAAGCGCCGAAAGCTTACTCGAATAAAATACTAACGCAGAAGCCCTCATCGAACACTGATAAAGAAGATACCACCATATGAGGCTTCACGACAGCTCGATATTAAAACATCAAATGAACTTGTTTGACACTTAGGAGGTAATGATCTTACCTTCCCTTGGCCGGCGTAATCCATTTTCCAGTAGGATAAACAGCCGTCCGCGTCGGTCCAACGAGACCAGCAAATATTAGGCTGAGGAGAAAGTAATGGAAGAAAATTTTTCAAAACTTTCGTATTCCTTATTGCTGGCCTGCTGACATAGGAGTTTCCCCAAAGTATTATCCTGTGGCTACTGAAGGACCAGAAAGCGCTTGTTGCTGCAGTTACATTATGAAAGGGTGCTTTTGTCCCAACCCCTATTATAAGCTGCTCTGCAACACCTTTGCCGGCACTGGGGTCAGTAACAACAGCAGTGCAATCAAGGAGGGGATGGCTAAATATTCTACTATTCGCTACCGCTCCATTTACTTCTAATCTCGAGATATGGACCTTGATGAGGAGCCACGCCTAGGACGCTCTCACGTCACAACGTCACAAAGTGGTTGCTGTGATTCGAGTAGCTCCCACAAGGTAAGACAGACACAGCTTCCATATGGGATGGTCAGGTCTAAAAACTGAAAGGAACCATTAAAGAAAAACGAGAAAAAACGACAAAAACGAAGGATTCTGCTCCACGTCACTTTTTTACATGCCAATTTTCTCACGTTCTTCCTGTCCCAAACTAGCGGGACTTTCCTCCACTCTGGTGACCCACTATTTTTATTCTCCTTGCTTGTCGCTCACTGATCACCATCTCATCCCTCCCCTGAGTCTCTTCTTAAGCGAAGAAGAGCCCGTTGATTTTGACCATTTTCGAGCGGGAGCCCCTTTGTATGACCAGCCGCAGCCTGCGCAATTCTGAGAAGAGAGAAACAGCGTCCTATCAATGCGTTGGAGTAATGCTATAGATTTCAAAGGTATATAATCAATTCACTGAGAAAAACCTTCTCAAAAGTAAGAGATGAAAATCCGACTTGGGTGACATTTCTTCCATTACATTATCCTCAACCTAATATTGAACGACTGTCATGGCTTCTTTCACCTAATTCCCGTGCAACTCGGTCGATGATATTACCGGTGCAGAGGCCTGCATTGTGAGGAACACATGGGTGTATCTGTCCTGCATCAGAAAGCTTCGGTCCTCCTGACATTCACACCTTATTCGAGGGACACTTACGAGTGTCTCTTGTAAAGTTGAAATAGGAATCTTCGTATATGCAAATGCGCTTGTTCATTTTTCTAGTGTGCATGCCCATATAATCATGATGCACTACGAGATAGGGCCAAACACGGGCTAGAATTAGATTTTCCATTTTTCATCCTGAAATATGGTGATGTAGGGTTTTCAGGCTAGCCGAGTTTGCTGATAGCAATGGCTTTTGTTGAAGATGTGCCAGAGAGCAGATATCGCCAGCTTGAGGGCACCCATATGCTCATGATTCGCACTGTAAGCTGCGACCTCGATGGGGTACAAAGGCATCTAGCCATTTCAGAAGCACCGAGTCCCTGGTCACTGAGGTAAGTAACCACATCCACAAAATGAGGACATCGTCTAATACCTTTGGCCGGAGTTTGAGGGTTACAATATTTTCATTCTGTCGCTGAAGGTAATTCTCTATTCCACTTTCACAAGTAGTTACCCCGTCAGCCTATTTTTTGTTATTTTAAACGAATGAAAACCACCCTGCCACGTATGAGTCGTGTTTCCGAGTGTTCAAGTCGCTTTTTATATGTTTATCTGTCATTTTTCTCTAGAAATATCTGAGAGTTTGTTTCTTTTCTTTTTTGGGGATGCTTGACAATTTCCACACTCTCCCATGAACCTTGATTTTCCACACAATTTATCGCTTCAACGAAGCTGAATTGTGTGATAAATCTCATTCTATATAGTAACAATAACTTTCCGCGAAACTATTCCTCTTTTTTGGGATGATCAAGGCGAGAAAGCTCGTATGAAAGGTGGAGGATTCGAGAGATTTTTTAAATTGGAATTTTGTTCGAGAGTCCTAGATATCAGAAAGCGGCTAAAATTTAATCGCTTTTGACTCAAAATTACTGGAGTCATTTATATTCTTAAAGGTCCAAGTGGGTCTCTACAGAACATTTTCAGAATTCCACTAAAAGCTTCCGATTCATGAAACTCTTGCGTTGAATTGAATTTGAAGAACAGTATTATGATGTTGGAAGCTGCGGTAACGCTAACAATAAGGTTCCACTTCGTGTGCGCAAGTGTAACATCTGAACAGCTTATGACCATCTTGCAGTCCGCCAGCGTCAACGGCAATTTGATTGTTAAGCAGATGACCTTTGCAGTGGTTGTATAAAAGCAGTGGCCGAAGCACACAAAGCATAACTCCGAGAAATGCGGAGTGTCGTTTTAGTCAGTCTCCTTGCCACGGCATATTGGTAAGTATTGACTACATATGAGTTCTTAACCTTGCATTCCTTTGTCTCTCTTTTTTTTTTTTTGGAAGTATCCCTTGTTGCAGCCAGTATGTCACTTCTGGCGGCTATCAAGGCAGTGGTGGTGTCGGCGGCGGCGGTGGCTATGCCAGCGGCAGCGGAGGTAACTATGGTGGAGGATCAAACTATGGTGGTAACGGAGGCGGAAGCAACTACGGCGGAGGCTCCAACTATGGCGGCGGCGGCGGCGGTGGCGGTAAATTAACTCATCCAGCAATTTATTCGAAACTCGAAATTCTTGGAGGAATCTATACCTTTTGCAGGCTACGTCACTGCTCCTGTCTCCTACCAACCACAGGCATCACCTGTAGCTCCTCCACCACCAATGCCGGCAGCTCCGGTAGCTCCACCACCAATGCCGGCAGCTCCGGTAGCTCCACCACCAATGCTTCTAGCACCTGCTCCAATAGATCCTCCAACACCATCATACGGAGGACAAGGTGGATATCAGCAGCCACCCGCACCACAGCCCTACAATCCTCCGTCACCTCCAGCACCACAGCCCTACAGCCCACCTGCACCTCCTCCACCACAGCCATACAGTCCACCTGCACCACCTCCACTACAGCCATACAGTCCACCAGCCCCTCCTCCATCACCACCATCGGGCGGATACAGCCAGGGACCTCCACCAGCTCCATACAATCCTCCAGCTCCTCCTCCACCACCACCATCGGGCGGATACAGCCAGGGACCTGCACCAGCCCCATACAATCCTCCAGCTCCTCCTCCACCACAGCCGTACAATCCACCAGCTCCTGCTCCACCAGCACCATCAGGCGGCTACAGTCAGGGGCCACCACCAACTCCATACAACCCTCCTGCCCCAGCACCACCACCACAGCCGTACAACCCTCCTTCCCCTCCAGCACCACAGCCGTATAACCCTCCAGTGAGTATTTTTCCCAAACATTGAGTCATTTAATTACTACTTCAATTTCGAACTATTTCATAGCTTCTATAACCTAGCCTTTCTCAGGCGCCACCTAGCGGAGGTGGATACGCTGTCGCTCCTCCCCCAGTTGGTCCACCACCACCGGTCATTCCACCACCTGTTGGACCTCCTTCACCATGTGAGTTTCTGAGCTAGATCAGTCGATGCGACACCGAGCGAATAAACGCTTATTTCAGCTGGCGGATATGCTCAAACTGGCGGATCCGGCTCTGGCGGCTACAGGCGACGTTTCTTCTCTAGAGCGAAGACTGTGCGCAAAATGGTTGCCAAGAGAAGAGTGGTCAAGAAGGCTTAGACAGCTAGTGTATCATAGTATTTCGAAACATGTTCATAGTGTAAACAGAATAAAAATACAAAAATCACCCATTAGCATTCAGAAGCAATATGTGTTCACAGTTCCTCCAAGAATCACTGAAGAGGACAGTGGATTCAAATGTTACGCCTCACAGGTTGTTATTTGAGCACCTTTATTGGGCCTGACGTTTCAACAGTTCGTCGTCTTCAGAGGCCTGGAAGTGGTTCAAGTTTACCCGAATTTGCAATCTACCCGATCAAACGCCTCCTCTCCCAGTGCATTCAACTCGTTTTAGCGAGATCACTGCGAGGTCCTCAGTGGTAGACGACACTTACCAGGTGCTTCACGAATTTAGCGGAGATGTGCTTCCGCTCTAGTTGTGACAAAACAGTAGACCGCAGTTGGTGAGCTAACGCGGATCACTAGACCATACTGGTTGGGCAGAAGTGATCTACGCGACAATACACAGATCTACAGAGATGTTATAGCTCACATAATGATAGGAAAAGGGCAATTTATACTGGATGCCTGCGACTGACGCGCGTGCGTCTATATGATGAAGAATAGGGCACAGTCGCATTGCAGTCGCATCGCAGTCGCAGCTCAGACGCACGCGTTCACGGCCTCGCGACGGCCGCGCGTTTTTTTCATTGAGGATGCACATGCCGTGTTGACCGGTCTTCATCGAAAATCCCTTACAAATGGATGCGTGCGACTGATGCGCGACTGACGCACGCACCTGGTATAAATTGCCTTAAAGGCATAAGGTCGCTAGTAATCGCTAAGTGCTCATTCCTGCTATTCATTTTCGGGGTCCTCTCACAGATCCAAAACGCCTCAAGGGCTTTTCTGGCTGATGTTTGAGATTCCGTTGCCAGGATAGTACACCTTATGTTGGAATCATCTCCACCGTGATCTTCTTTCCTGTGCCTCCCCAAGAGTGTTATCAGGCTTTCTCGTTTCTTACTGGCAATATGCTCATTTCACGCACACATAGCGGTCGACCAGTCTCTCCAATATATGTTGCATGGCAAGATAAGCATTCGATCTCATATATAACCCCCATTCTTGTACAGTCCCCAGGTTTCCCATGTGGACAAACAGCACAGTTTTCCGATAATCAGGTCTTGTCGTAGAGTCTATTCCGAACTAACTGACGTTTGATGTTATCGTTAGGGATGTTAACTAAGACAACATCATCGTGAAGTTGGGCTCGAACTAGACATTGCCTTATTGCGCTGCTTATCCTGTCGGAAATAAAGGGCAAACATAATGGGATCTTACTGCTACGCGATTCCTTTAAAGTGGAGATTCGTAGCTTTGGTGTCCTTCTTGCTCTCACCTGATAACCATTACTGTGTAATATATTGGAGATTTGAGCAAGGTAGGGCTGACGCTCTTCTTCACCGCTGCAGACACCTAGAGCCGTTTTGAACATGTTACGAACCACAGCGCGTTTTACGGCTGTTGGGTGTGCTGAACAAGCGTGCACTATGATGTTTTTTGAGCTTTCTTTGCGATACCATTTTACGTTTAACATACCATTCGACAGTTTCAGCTGTGTGTTTAGATATGGAAGCCAACCGTTACGTGGAGTTTCTCTGGTTAGAGTTATGTACTGCGACTGTTGATTGAGAACTTTAAAGCATTCATCCATTTCGGATTGCGTGGAAGTTACAATGCAACAGTCATCGATGTACCGGCAGACCTTATGCCTTTCCTAACATTATGTGAGCTATAACATCTCTGTAGATCTGTGTATTGTCGCGTAGATCACTTCTGCCCAACCAGTATGGTCTAGTGATCCGTGTTAGTTCACCAACTGCGGTCTACTGTTTTGTCACAACTAGAGTGGAAGCACATCTCCGCTAAATTCGTGAAGCACCTGGTAAGTGTCGTCTATCATTGAGGACCTCGCAGTGATCTCGCTAAAACGAGTTGAATGCACTGGGAGAGGAGGCGTTTGATCGGGTAGATTGCAAATTCGGGTAAACTTGAACCACTTCCAGGCCTCTGAAGACGACGAACTGTTGAAACGTCAGGCCCAATAAAGGTGCTCAAATAACAACCTGTGAGGCGTAGCATTTGAATCCATTGAAACATCATCATGCCCAGGTTTCAAGAAAAGAGGACATGGAGCTTACTTCACGAAGAGGACAGTATTTTCCACATTTTGATTCGGGGTCAGTAAGCATAACATCGTCAGTCAAGGAAAATCAAGCTGGGAAATGCGTTCTTGCGGATCCAGCACTCCCTAATAGAGGGACCGGTCCAAATTCAAAAATGGAGATAATGAAGGAAAGATATCCCAACTGGAGTCAAGAAATCCTCTATAATCGTCAGCAGGCTACATTCACGGAGGGCACCTGAGGAATGACTCCATGTCAAACGTTGGTTATAATCCATATTCCATCGAGTTCATCGCACTGAAGTCTGCTGTTTTATGATATATGCGAATTCTTTGGTGCTTGGCAGTTCAGTTCGAATTCTGTGGTGCTGAAATAGCATTGTGCGAAAAAAGGCCGCACAGTGCTATTTCAGCACCACAGAACAGGAGCTGAGAAATAGACAGACAAGCGTAGAAGTAATTTTTGTTGTTTATGAAGCATAAACCAAATGTTTTTCTCTGTGCAACCTATGTTAGTGCTGCATGAGTTCAATCACAAACGTTCTGTAAACCGTAGCCTTGTTTATGCCTTGCTAAGAGCCGCCTTCCCAACGTAGACATGAAGAGAAAGATATAAAGGTGATTACTCCATGATTTGACTGATGAGCAATGCTGCACATCATCTAAATTTCCATCAAAAAGCGGTGTTTCAGAGTCGGATTACAAGTGTAGATAAAAAGCGATCGCTGTATAGAAAGCGAGAAAAAGGAAACTTGGACATGTAATGGGCTAGTGGTTTTCAGTACATCTAATTTTCCCTAAGCCAGCCAGTCGGCCAGGAAGTTCACAATAGCGAAAAATTTCACTTCTAACTTCCAATAGTCATCACATAAGCAACGTTCGATCAAAATTTTACTCATTCAGATTTCCGTTCTCTGGGATGTACTTCATGTCTAAGAGCTCGCTATAGGCTTTATCGCTACCTATGGGATCCTTTGAGGATTACTGTAACCACAGAAAAACATGCTCTAGCCGACAAAAGCCGCACGCGTGCATAACAAACAACTACGATCCGTGGGAATGCATACAGCTTAACAAACACTTCCTGAAACGGTCGTATACTCCATAGAGCGAACTATGTGCAGCCCTTTCAATATGAATTTTTCCTGCGTCGCTCAATAGACATCATGTGACGCGCGCGGTACATGTTATTTGAAAGCAAAGACTCCGCAAGAGAGCAAACTCCGTTCCAAAATTGGTGAGTGAAAACCGCGATCGGTCCCCATGTTTCGAAGAGAATATGTGAGCTATTGAACTGCCAATCCCAAAAAACGTTGCAGAAATGGTCCTCCCACATGTCACTTCTCAATCAGCGACGGGAGCGGATTGGAGGCTTCAAGTGAGATTGGGTGCTTTCATGCGTTGCGTGTGCACTGCTGTGGGCGTATCCACGAGGTTTGAAGTGTGGTTGAGGGAGTTGTGGATGTAGCTCAGGTTGTTCTTGTTGTCGTAAACGCTCCACCTGTAGGCGTGGGCGACACCTAGTAGCACAAGCACTTGGTTAATTATATCCATTTTGCAGAGCTGCGATCATGTGTTATCTCCACGAAAACAAGTTTTCTTCCATCCTGAGCACCTCCAACTACCCAGTGCCCACAAATGTATCCGCCTACATTGTTCCTTGTAGGAACGATGTGCGTTTCATCATCCTGCTCTACTGTGTTGGATTCCCCGATTCGCTTTAGACTCGTGCTCTAGCAACCGACAACTACATCGCGAAACCACTGAGTCTACAGGACTATGCTCTTCTCACAGACCTACAAGTTTCGAGTAACTTCCTTTTATGAGCTCATGGTTGTAGTTGAGGAAGAGACTAGCCAGGAAGATCTTCTTGAGATCGCCAGGCAACACTCCGAAAAAAAATTTTCATTGAGTAATCGGCTTCGTGCAGAATTCCAAATTGACATCCAATGCATATTTTCACCACTCCCGTTGGGCCACCTAGTGTCTTGGGATCAGGGATGTGCGCAAGTAGAATTTTAAATCCCGTAAAACGTGAGACGGAAAACGGAAGGCCAAAAATAGGCGGGAAACGGAAAGCGTAAAACGGAAAACGGCAAATTTTGCCCAAGCATAGGTTTGTGACCAAAAGTCTTCCTCAACATTGAATTTCCTAAGTATCTTCTTGATGAGCATAAGTGGTGACTCTTTTAAGTAATTAGGTAACTTCAAGTCTACTGATGCTACTTACTTCAAACGCCTAGAATATGGGGGGATCGAGGAGTATCTATCCTTCTCCTAGTTACGAGAGATTTTTAGAACCATATAATCAATGAGCATATTTCTCACTGGACTTACTTACTAAGACGAGAAACTGTAAAGTGTGAAAAGTGCGACTTCTTTGCTTTACTTTAGAGCAGACCTATTCTGCAAAAATTCAGACAAAAAGGTAACTACGGTTGTTAATACATCTGCAATCTGGGGAGGATCACTTTATTCACAGAGGATCCCGTTGGAGCGAGTTAGCGAGGGAGGAAGGAGGAGAAGAACATTGCGTGGCGAATGTGAAATACAAGCAGCCTAAACATTACGCAAAACATCAAGCGCCAACGGCGCCAGTGTGGAGCTGGGGATCAGTGATAACTGTGATGTAGCGTTATGCTTTTGTCAATTTGAAAGAACGCCTACATCAAGTGTTGCTTCGCAGGAATGTTCGATGCTCTTACCATGGCACGTCACAGTTTCATGGAAATTTTATAAAAGTTCACCTCATATTTCTGTGGGACCTTTTTTGAGAATTTTGAGGAGAGCAGGGCACTTTTATGGCATATTTGGAGCAATGATGAGAAGCAGCGAAATTGCGACGGTAAATGGCTGTTAGACCTCAATTTTGGCGCCTTTGTTGTGAACTCATATACATTGTGCATCGAAACACTTGAACCCCCTTCAGGATAGGGAAATACCCCGAAAACAAATACCTCGTTTCCCTCCATAATTTTCCGGGTTTTTTCGTTTTCCGGGCTAAAAACCCCTAAAACTTAAAAGTAGAACGGAAGGCCAAAAATGGGCGGAAAACGGAAAGCGTAAAACGGAAGATTTGGCACACACCTGCTTGGGATCTCCACTGCTAGGACACTATCGTTCTTTCTGTAGCAGTTCACGATTAGCAAGCTAATCGTTGAATTCCTCCTTGGACTTCACTTTATATCATAAATATAAGGGACCCTAAAAATAGCGGTTTCTGCTTTCTCCAAGCAATCAGCTCGGCGAACACAATAACCCTTTTTCACCGAACTTCCAGCTAGAAAAAATGGAAAAATTTAGTGTAATCCGTGTTTGGTACTGGTTTGCAGTGTATCATAATTATAGGTGCGCTTTCAGTATATCGGAGAATTATTATCTCAATTTTGCAATTACCACTGGCAAATGTCCCTAAATCAAACCTTCAATATTAAGAGAATCGGAGCGTTCTGAGGCAGAAGAGGTGCGGAAAAGGGTCCCCACGACGCACGCCTCGGTAGCGGCAGGATGGCCAACCGAGTTGTACAAGAATCAAATGTCATCGAAGCCATCGTGCAAGATCCTGGCTCTTACTATCAGATTAGAAGATCTGAGAGGTCCAGAGAGCTGTCACCGCAAGAAGAGAGGCGTGTAGAATGGATGGTTTCGAGCGCATGGCATCCATCAATACGGTTCGAGCAGGTTATCGACTCCTGTCTCTGAAGTGACGGCATAGAGCGCCATTGAACGTAATGGTAGCATCGTTCGTTGTCGTTTTTGAACTGCGCTAGGCTCACGGGGTCTCATGAGATCGCGCGACTGCAGTTTGCCAAGAAGAACAGGGTGACAGACTGGTCAACGTTATTCATTATTCTTTGGAGCTTCTGAAGATCAGAAATTCGGGCCCGAATGATGTTCTCCGATGAGAATAAGCTTTATTCGAATGGCACAGATAAAAACACCTACCAATGGACAGATCTCGCAGCTCCCCAGCAAACGAAATTTTATAGATAGCACAATCATAGTTTGGCGTGGCTTCTGAGAAAGGAGGTGCTCGACATCGCCTTTGTTTTAAACTCGAATGAACTCGTTTGACACTCAGGAGGTAATGATCTCACCTTCTCTTGGCAGGCGCAATCCATTTTCCAGTAGGACAAACGGCCGTCCGCGTCGGTCCAACGAGACCAGCAAGCGTGACCGTCATGGCTTTTTCTTCTACCACCACCTATTCTGACCGTGAGAGACAGAATCTACATAATGGCTCCAACGGCGCTTGATTTCCGTGCACCTCGCCTGGGGATCCTGTGAGGAACACCTCTGTGCACCTGTTCTGCCTCAGAAGGCTCCGATCCTCTTGACATTCATGGTTTATTCGAGGGACACCTCCGCAAATCTATTGTAAAACTGAGGTAGAAATTTTAGGATGTGCGAAAGCGTTTTTTTTTTTCATTTTTTTTTGTGTGGGTGCCTGTATAATTATGATACACTACGGGATAGGGCCAAACACGGCCTACTGGTAAACTTTCCATTTTTCAACCTGAGATATGGTGATGTTTAGTTTTCAGGCTAGCCGATTTTGCTGATAGCAATGGCTTTTGTTGAAGATGTGCAAGAGAGCAGATATCGCCAGCTTGAGGGCACCCATATGTTATATTAATGATACGCACTGTAAGCTGCGAGCTCGATGGGGTACAAAGGCATCCAGCCGTTTCAGAAGCACCGAGTCTCTGCTCACTGAGGTAAGTAACCACATCCACAAAATGAAGTCATTCTACTAATGAAGGAGAATCTCCATCCCACTTTTACAAGAGACGGCCGACAACTTTTTTTGTTTTTTTTTAACGACAGAAAGCCACCCTGTCACTTATGAGTCGTTGCTCTGATTGTTCAAATCGCTTTTCATATGTTTATCTGTCATTTCGCTAGAATATCTGACAATTTGTTTCCACACTCGCCCACGATCCTTGGAAGATTTTCCACGCTTTTTCTCGCTTCAATAACGTTAAATTCTGTGACAAATCTTATGTTATCTAGTAACAATAACTTTTCGTGGAATTATTTCTCTCATTTTTTTTTCGAAGTTTTGATATGAAAATGACATTCCCGTATGTACTAGGTAATTAGATGTGCAGGTGATAGAGCTAGTATGAAAGATAGTTCATTTGAAAATCGAACGAGTTTTGTAATTGGAATTCTTGTCGAAAATTCTGGATAGCAGAAAATCTCTAAAAATTCAATCGCTTTTGAGTCGAAATTACTGGAGTCATCTATATTCTTAAAGATTCAAGTGGATCTCTACAGGACATTTTTAGAACTCCACTGAAAACTTCTCAGTAAGGAAACTTTTGCGAAAAACTGAATTTGAAAAGAAGAACTGCAACAGTATTATAATGTTGGAAGCTGCGGTAACGCTAACAATAAGGTTTCAGTTCGTGTGCGCAAGTGTAACATCTGAACAGCTTATGACCACCATGCAGTCCACCAGCGTCAACGGGAACTTGATTGTTAAGCAGATAACCTTTGCAGTGGTAGTATAAAAGCAGTGGCCGGCGACACATAGCATACCTCCGAGAAATGCGGAGTATCGTTTTGGTCAGTCTCCTTGCCACGGCATATTGGTAAGTCATTACTTATATGAGTACATATGAGTTCTTAACCTTGCATCCCCTTGTCTCTCTCTCTTTTTTTGAAAGTGTCCCTTGTTTCAGCCAGTACGCCACTTCTGGCGGCTACCAAGGCGGTGGTGGTGGCGGTTACCAAGGCGGCGGAGGTGGCGGCTACCAAGGCGGCGGTGGTGGCGGCGGTGGCGGCTACCAAGGCGGAGGTGGCGGCGGCTCTTACGGAACTGGTGAGCATTTATCCTCCATTCTCTCTGAAAACTACAGAAAAGGTTCTTTTACAAGCTAGAACTCGTGTGCGAGTAACACTCCATTGCAATTCGCTATTAAGGCGGTGGCGGCGGCGGTGGCTATTCCAACGGTGGTGGACAAGGTAGTGGTGGCTACTCTAACGGCGGAAGTAGCAACGGAGGAGGTTCTAACTATGGTGGTACCGGCGGCGGTGGCGGTTAGTGAACCCGCTGAGGAATTTACTTGAAGCTCAACATTCGTGGAGGAATCATGTTCATTTTGCAGGTTACGTCACTGCTCCAGTGTCTTACCAATCACAGGGAGGAGCTCCTGTGGCTCCTCCACCACCAATGCCGGCGGCTCCAGTGGCTCCACCACCAATGGATGCAGTAGCTTCACCACCGCAAGCATCTCCCCCATCGACATACGGAGGACAAGGTGGATATCAGCAGCCACCCGCACCACAACCCTACAATCCTCCGTCACCTCCCCCACCACAACCGTACAATCCACCTTCACAACCTCCACCACAGCCATACAATCCACCAGCTCCTCCTCCACCACCATCAGGTGGATACAGTCAGGGACCTTCACCAACCCCATACAATCCTCCTGCTCCTCCAGCACCACAACCATACAACCCTCCATCACCACCATCAGGCGGCTACAGCCAAGGACCACCACCAATTCCAAGCAGTCCTCCAGCTCCTCCTCCACCACAATCGTACAATCCACCAGCTCCTGCTCCACCAGCACCATCAGGCGGCTACAGCCAGGGATCAGCACCAACTCCAAGCAGTCCTCCAGCTCCTCCTCCACCACAGTCGTACAATCCACCAGCTCCTGCTCCACCAGCACCATCAGGCGGCTACAGCCAGGGATCAGCACCAACTCCAAGCAGTCCTCCAGCTCCCCCTCCTCCACCGCCATACAATCCACCAGCTCCTGCTCCACCAGCACCATCAGGCGGCTACAGCCAGGGATCAGCACCAACTCCAAGCAGTCCTCCAGCTCCTCCTCCACCACAGTCGTACAATCCACCAGCTCCTGCTCCACCAGCACCATCAGGCGGCTACAGCCAAGGACCACCACCAACTCCAAGCAGTCCTCCAGCTCCCCCTCCACCACAGCCGTACAATCCACCAGCTCCTGCTCCACCAGCACCATCAGGCGGCTACAGCCAAGGACCACCACCAACTCCAAGCAGTCCTCCAGCTCCTTCTCCACCACAGCCGTACAATCCACCAGCTCCTGCTCCACCAGCACCATCAGGCGGCTACAGCCAGGGATCAGCACCAACTCCAAGCAGTCCTCCAGCTCCTCCTCCACCACAGCCGTACAATCCACCAGCTCCTGCTCCACCAGCACCATCAGGCGGCTGCAGCCAGGGATCAGCACCAACTCTGAACAGCCCTCCATCTCCTCCTCCATCACAGCCATACAACCCTCCTGTGAGTGTCTTCCTACCAATAAATGCATTAATTATTACTTTTAGCAGTTGGCTATAAACCATTTTAAATCCCTCATAACCTCATTTTTCTTAGGCACCACCTAGCAGCGGAGGCGGATACGCTATCGCTCCTCGACCAGTCGGTCCACCACCACCACCTGTTGGACCTCCTCCACCATGTGAGTTTTTGAGCATGGCATTGAGAGCGACCCCAATTAAATGAGTGCTTGCTTTAGCTGGCGGCTATGCTCAATCTGGCGGATCTGGTTCGGGCGGCTACAGGCGACGTTTCTTCTCTAGAGCGAAGACTGCACGCAAAATGGTTGCTAAGAGAAAAATGGTCAGGAAGGCTAGGCAGCTGGTGTAACATAGTGCTTCGAACCAAGTTCACAGCGTAAAAATAATAAAAATTTTAAAACTACTAGTGAGCATTCAGAAGTACACTGTTCCCCCAAGAGTCACTGAAAAGGAGTTTCCCGACAAACTGAGAGAAGCTGAAGCAACATCATAGATTTGCGTATGGAGAACGCAATTTTAATTGAGAGAAAAGCTGAAAAGCTGAAAAGAGAAAAGCCAGATGTTCCAGCGCTTCGTTCAAACGAGCTGTTAGGTCCAAGATATGTGTAGCATAGATCAATATGATTACTATATATTTTCTTAGTAATGGTAACTGCTCAACCAGAAATCGTATTTTATCTGTATTTGTATCCATAGCGTTGTAAACAAGACGCAATAAATCAATCAATCAAAAGCTGTAGGGCAACATTACGCGACATTCTTAACTGTAGACAAACTGCGACTAATTGTCTTATATCCTTTAATCACTTTGAGAAGATTTGTACATTGACTTTCGAGTGATAATGCTCCATGAGTCCAAACTCGAACATTCTGTTGCTGGGCTGAGTCGGAGTGTTGCGTTTGACAACATCATAGCATTCAACTCCAGCAGACATGGGTACAATGGCAGAAGAGGGATTGCTCCATAGATTGTCTGGATGATCCGCGCTCCACACCCAACCATTTGTTCGTTAAAAGGGAGCTATTACTACATAGATCGTGTGATAAGAGAGCTCTCTGTAGGATTACAGGACGCGTTAACTAGTAATGGGTAAGGTAAGCTTTTTTTCACATCTGACTTTTCTCAAATAAGATTTTCACCCGGCTGAAGAAAAATCAGTACAACTGGGTTACGGAGGTGGTTACGCCATAGCTCCTCCACCAGTTGGTCCACCCTCACCAGTTAACCCACTTCCCGTTGGACCACCACCACCATGTGAGTGGCTAAGCATATTTTTTGAAGGATAATCCAGTTGAATGCGCATTTTTTCAGCTAGCGGCTATGCTCAATCCGGATCCGGCTCCGGCAATTACAGGCGACGTTTCTCTTCCAGAGCGAAGACTGTGCGCAGGATGGTTGCCAAGAGAAGATTGGTCAAGGCCTAAACAACTACTGTATTATAATATTCCCAAGCAGTTGCATTTGGTAGAAAGAATAAAAATTAAAAAAAAATTACGCACTACTTCTAAGAAAAGACGTACGCAAAGGTTTGCCCAATATCGTAGGTGAAGAAAGGCTTTTCACTAAGTCATCTTCCAACTTGAATTTGCTAGCAGAACAGTGTAATTGAGAGTTTGTTAACATTAGGTGAGTCCGCTTGGCTTCGGACCCGAATGAGAGGTGAGCGTGCCCAAGAGCTTTTGAACGCGGTACCCATCGAAACCCTCGACGCCGAGTTAAACCGCCAATAGTGACACACATTGTCAGCACATCACAAATGTTCAACGGAACAAAGAATCATCACTTAACAGCGAAGAAATTCAGATCAAACTCGCCAACACACCTGCTTTGTGCGGGCACAGTTGCCTTGCATGCAACAGTGCACACAGACCGCGGTCACTCGCACAAGTGCGCGCGACTACTGCGTCGCGGGACCCGCGACTGTCAAACGGAGCGCGCTTAATTTCACGGAAAAACAGCAACCCGATTTCGCTCAATTCTCGTGTGTTTAGCGCCCTTTCACTGTTGCATATGCGTTCTAGACCCTCAAAACCCCAGAAACCAGCAAAATCTCAAGGGCAAAGATTTGAGAGGGTGCTGCCTTCAACATATTAGGCCAGAAGAACAGCTAGCTTTGCGTTTCATACATCCCGCCTCACGAATTACAAGCAATTTCGAGAAATTCGGTTTTTCCATGTGGCGGATGGAACTACACAACTAGCGTTCTAGTCAGTATGCCATCGTGAGATTTTAGCCTTTCTCCATTGGCAGTGAACCAAGCTCAGCGCAGCGTATAGCTAGCTCTTACTTTTCGATTTTCTTCGAATTCTCTTGCTTTTTACTCTGTAAAAGCAATCTGAAATCCACCGCTCGGTATATTCGGCATCATGTGTGGGATTTTATCTCAGGTGATTCTCCCCAATTTTTGTGGAGAGGCAGTCCCGCCTGCCCACTCCATGCTTAAAGGGGAAGTGCACGAAATTAAAGGCAGTGTGTCACCTCGTTAGCTGAAAATACCAGCTAACCCTAGACCTCCTCGCGATGCTAATTCCAAAGATGTACGTCGTAGCTCATAAAAATCACGAAAACCTCGTTTTCGTGGGGCCCGAAAGTGCAGTTCATGCCACCTGGGCGGAGCGGTCCGTGAATGTGCTGCCTGCCCGTTACGTCTGCAGCGTTGGCCAACACGTCTAGACGTGTCCGATCGATGAGATCGACGGCTTCAACACTTTCTAGAAATGGGTAGTTTTTCGGGCGAAAAATTATGTCACAAAAGATGTCACAGCGGGTGAAACACTGGTCATCTGTCAGATCATGAGGTGTTCACCTCCGCACCTTTCTTGTCATGTCGATTGAAGTCGAATGTTTTGAAACTGTGTTACAATGAGCATCCAATCCTTCTCTCAACGTCCACATGGTAGGACCCAGATGTGGTTCCACGACTGTCCCCAACGCTTAATTATGAAGGAACAAGCTGCGGTCACGACCATGGTTGCCTTGACGATCAAAATCGACGGAAGAAAAATTTGCGACCCAATAGCCCACCGCCCTTCTGGGAGGCGATTCCAAGCCAAAACAAACGCAAGATCACTGCATACCTCCGACAAAGAATGAGCAAGTTTGAAGCCACTAACCATGATCAGCCGAAAATCGCGTCGACTCATCATTTGTTTGCGGCGTCATAAAAATCTTCAGGAAAGAGTTGGTCAGAATATTCAAGAATCATTCCAAAGGGGAAGAAAAGTCCCACCAGAACGTTGCATAAGTTGGGCTGAATTTACTAAAATTGGGCAGAGGAAAAAGGTTTAATTGAGCATAGCCCAAAACGGCAATTATTTTCGCAACAACCTGGTAGTACTTCAGCAGAGATTCGGACTCCTGAAGGGAAAGGAACTGACTGGTTGAAGCCAAAATTGGGGCAGCGAACTGGGGCTATCGATCGATAAAAATTTTCTCTGCGCCCTCTACTGACGAGAGTGTTGTCGGATATCTCGTCCGCATCAGTCAGGAAGGCGCTCGGAAAATTGGTTTTCCGAGCGTTTTGTAATCTTTTTTAGTAGCAGTTCATAACTTAAGTTTAAAGTTTCAGTTTTAAATTTTTTCCAAGTTTCATAACTTAAGTTTTAAAGTTCATAACTGGTATGAATGAGCCAAACCGGCCTAGAAACCATAGCAAACCAATGCTCGAAAATTTTGCCTGGACACTGCCTTTAGAGGCGTTGCCGTCGAGGATAACTTTTTTTAATTGCTGCCTCCAGTATTTAAAAGTAGTAAACAAATGTTCTGGGCTACAAAAATAGTTAATCGGAACTGGAAAATTTTGCATTGATCTCTCCTCACAGTTATCACAATTGGTTCGGATTCGACGAGCTATAGATATGATGCTGAAACCATTTATACGCAAAATTACCCTTGCTAAAGCCTGACTTTACAGTGATCGTTGGAAATTCCTGTGTTTGCGAGGCTTACAAAGTGCAATGGACTTTTTATCTACGAATTTGCAAGCGTTGAAAACACGAGACGTCTCCATTTAAATAGTTGCTTTTTCAACAGTGAGTCCTAATGTTCAAATTCCTATCTTATCGAACCAACGTGTGCCCTTACATAGCAGGTGAAAAAAAATCGTGCACAACAATGGCGTGTGCTAGTCACGCCATACAGTGCTAAGAACAACCAAAATCTGCATGAGGAAGTGCTAAAGCCTGATGAGGGCGGTGAATCCGCAGATCATTAAAGAACTGAAGTGGGACTGGTAAAACTAATGAAACAACCGAGCGATGGATAGCTTGATCAGTTATCCCATGGGCTGCGAAATGTTCGCAGACGCAGGATGTGAAACTTGGTTTGCTAGCCTGCTCGATTATGCATTCATAAATCGTAGCCCTGGCGTATTCACGATCTTCACTTTCATGACTTGTCCTTATTTTTATCGGTTCACTGGATGTCATACCCGACTTCGCACGTGTGTTTAATATAACAACTACCTCAAACTGCTGAGGGCAATTGCTGTTGCCGATAAATTTATTAAAAATGGTGATTCTGGTGATAAGCATATTAGCAAATCTCAAACGACTTCCGCCGATCCGTGAGCGAAAAGTCACCAACATTATTTCGATGACACTGGGTCGATGTATTAGTGCCAAATAATTGTCATATTCATATTCAGCATATTGAGGAACCCCAGTAGGCTTGACCTCACATCCCCATGAGGTAAAAAGGCGGAAAATCAGTAAAACCGATACTTTGTGCAAAACGGCTATTATATTCGTGTTCAGCGTACTGGGAAACCACAGTATACTGGGTGCGCCATAAGTTCTTGCACACCATATTTAGTACCACCACAGCAGCAGAATTACACAATGGCATGATCTCTATGGCCCTGAAGCTGAGCAACATGGTCAATTTTTTCCTCTTTTTCCTCTCCGAGCGAATAGCGTCCGCCAATTTCCGTAGCTAAGAAGAGTAGATTTGAGCCGTCAAGCCGTCACGGTGTGCACAGGTGGCAGCAGTTCTCAGTACAGCATTCCCTCTGAATCCCACCAACAACACATCAAAACCTTCCTTTGTGCAGTTCCCCATCCAACTGTTTTGAAGGTGGTTCAGAAACCAACTCCTCTGTCGACACAACACACAGCCTCGAACTCTCATCTCTAATAATGAGTTAGCGGAGAAAGCTCTCGCTGAGTGGACGCATCAGCAAAGACTGACACACACACACACACTCACTTTTGCAAGGCACTATTTCGTGGGGGACATAAGTCGACATCAGTTTTCTGTAACCCAGCGCCTGGAGTTGTCCGAGTACGGCTGCAGCTAGGTGTGTTCTAGAATTCACATGTCGTTGCATTCAATGTCTATGAAATTTTGGATCCTAAAAAATATGTTGGTGCAAAACTATCGGACCAACCCAATATTTCAAACAAGGTTATCTGACTTGTATTCATCTATATACGTAGTATATTTGCGCATAGTGTATGCGTGTGTTGATGACGGCCAGGAATACGTATAAACCCATAGATTTTATTTATTACACACATTTTAATCATGGACAGTGCACTGCCAGTACACTGCTCTACTTGTAGTTAGGGCATTCGCTAAACATTCCTTCATTTTTCTTAAAATCGAGGTTACGTCGTAAATCTTTATTGTTTGTGCGTCGCATAACTGATAGGGTTTCCATCCCTCTAACTGTAGTTGTCGTCACGTTATCTCCAACAATCCCTCGCAAAGTTGGCCCCTTAGACGGCTTGTAAAAGCGGGTGAGCGGAGCATAGCCGCAGGGACAGAGTCCACTTACAGTGGACGAGATACTTTAGTAATCTCTCATCCATATCCGCTGTCTCAACGAATACTTGCCTGGCTCTCGTAAAATCCCACAATTCGAGAAATGCTCAATTAACTTCCTACAGATACATTGCCTTATACCGGCTTCATTTCCACAAGTACACATGTGAGAACTGTCCACAAGCACTGGAGCAGCGGCATCTCCTTCAGCATGATATCCTGGGAGGGAGACCTTTCACACGAGAAGTAGCTAGCGAGACTCGCCTCATTCGCACTAGTTCGCGCCTTGTAGGGGAGTATCTAACTTCTCACTTTTCCGCTTGATAATTCTGGCTACCCTGATAGCTCTCTGAGTGCGACTACCCATTTCCTTAGCATCCTTCTAAATAAAGACGATTACTTGGTTATAATGATACCTTGTATTTATGAAATGAATCATGCGAAAAGAAGAAAATCAGAGGTGCGCATAAGAGAACGCATAAGAACGGTATAGAACGGTATCTGATCCACCATCCCGAATTGGTTTGAAGTCTAATTCACTCTCAAGATTCGTATGGATTCGTTATGCTGTATGGTGGACATTTTTCCAGTTCTTAGAGGATGTCCTGTGACCACTGACCCAAGAATATGTACTTCCATGACCTCTTTCTTTGTTCAAATTCATGAGCATCTACTCATCGACACAAGCTATGGTAGCGTATGGAAGCACTGTTTGTGCTCAGTTCAAAATTTTTACACTTTCTTTCATCGACTGTTAATCTCAAGTGTTTCATCTGTCTAGGATAGAGGAATCTTCTGATAGCAGAATGGCTCTTTATTACTTGGAAAGGTGCCACTAGATAGTGGACATCAATATTTGGCAAGATGCTCAGTGATTTGTCAGGATAGTCGGAGACAGAAGAAAAGTGAGAAGTTAGGTACAATTTAAACAGGTGCGAGGAGAGTCTCGATAATTACTTTTCGTGTAAATAGTCACCCACCTACTTTTCGTGTAAACAGTCACCCACCCAGAAACCATTATAATGGCCGTAACCATGAGGAAAAACCCCTACAGATTTATAAAACGCATCCAGGGTTCCAGATTAGAAATGTTTGGTTTCGCAGCCGCGAAGAAACTCAACATAGTTAGTGTTGTTACCGAGCTGAAGACGTGAAGACTTTCCCTGAGCCCCAATCAGGCTCCAGCACGAAGTCTTCCCCAGGACAAAATCGAAACGAAGCCTCCTTTGAAAAACCGAATTTCACGGAGTCCCCTTCGGATATGCGAACGGAAGGAATCAGTTTGAAAATCAGAATCCCGGGGAATTTCATTGCTCAAACTATAAATAAGGAACGTAAATACACAACACTAAAGTAAAACCCTTAAATCCAAGGAGGAACAAACTAAAAAGTTTAACAGGTTAAAACTTTAATTGAAACATGAGCATGAATGGCGATTCTTAGTCAAAACGCGTTGAAACTAGTCCGCGGCGTTGTTCGATTGGAGCAGATATTCTGAAACTTTCTCAAAAGGCGTTTTCGCGTATATATTTCCTGCGGTACATAGGTTTTGGTCGTCCGTTCAAAAACTTGTAGTACTGCCTTGGTTCTTATGTTAGCGAAGATATCGTCATTTGCCTGCGTTAAAACTGGGCAGGAATACTTTGAATCATACGAAGTCTGTAGAATATGTGTTCCAATAGGAGTACTTGGCGCTCAGTCGCCTCACCGCTCGAAGCACAAGCAGCATTCTTACAAGCCGTTTTTCGATCTCAGTAGCCTCTATTGCGCCGCCCAACGCATGACCAGCCTACGTCGTCCTGGGCTTGCAGGCAGGCCCAGACGGTGGTAGGCTGCTCGTGCGTTGAGCGAAATAAGCGTCTAATTGTGTCTATAATTGTGTCTAACAGTGTCTAATTCTCTCGCTTTTATCATTGGCGACTGTATCCATCATTATCGCGTTCAATGCTATTAACGTAAGGCGGGTCCCACCGCGACTTCCACTACTTTCATAACTTACGATGAAACATCGGCCGACCCTCTCGCATGTTTTGCATCATCTATGTACACTGTCTTTGGGCCGAGCCTATGATGAAAGGACGCGAACACGTGCCGGCCCCCCACGTCTGCGCTCTAGAAAAATTTGCGGCTTTACTAGGATTTATACAGGAGGATCGCCCCACCTTCACTTAGCTCAATTATACATATTTTACCTCTTACTTTTCCTCATTGGTGAAGATAAAACAGGTCCACAAAGGTGCAAAAATCTTTCTGAGCTCCCAAAATCGCATTTCTCTCAACATATTAAGTGAACAAAAGAGCTCCGCGCACAAGTAGGACTTTGCCCTTGGCGCTCCACGAGCCATGCCTTATCGGCCTCGTTTTTGTGAGCGGATTGACAGTAGTAATTTTGGCATTGACAATTTTTTGGCCATGAGAAAAAGTGGCGATGCCAGGACGGTGGCGTGATTCTTGCAACGAGTGCACTAGACCTCATGTTATCAGCGCTTTTTAGAAGATGCAAGCAATCGTCATAGTTGTTCTTTTAATATCGTCTCTACGTGGCATACTTCCATTGAACACCATGTCACTCATTAATCTCGTGCACTGCAGGGAAATCCTCGTAGGAAACTTGGCTTCGTTCTCCTTTTTGAATTTTTCTGACACTGTCCCAGACTTCTTCTTGCTGAGTGGAACACTATGGTTGCATGATCCATACTTCCTTGAAATTTAACTTAATCGACCATGAGACTTGATTTTTTGAAATATTTATGTGTTTTGAATACTTTATTCAGAAACAATATGAGTGTTGCGCTGCAATGAACTTTAAGCCCATATGAGTAAGGTGTTACTACACTGATGTTTGAAGAGCAGACAACAAGAACTGATTAACTAAGATTGATGAAAGAATTGATGCATGAAAGCTAAGGAAGTGAAAGCACAGCAATCGTAAGCTCCTAAGTTTTTACACTAACCGGTTTCGGGGCTTGAACTAGACCGGAAGTGTAGCTTCCTTGGCGCCCCCGGGTCGAAGACCCTTTCATCAGTAGCTCCAAAGGAAGCTTCAAAAGATCTTAGTGACTGCTACTTTCTAGATATGGAAGAGACAACTATTGGTAGATGACGAATACATGTAAGGAGTAAGTAGGACAGTGAGATGCTTCTTCTTCCATGGCTGCCGACGTAGTTGCGGTACCGCACCGCTTCTGCATGCATCGCGTCGTGCTGGTCAAGCTATCGTTCCATTTAAATCGTTGAATCCCAGAAATGAACAATGACAGCGTAAATCTATCCCTTTTTTATTTCATCTTGATTTTGTACGTTCACTCAATTCTGAAATCTGTAGTGGTTTTGAGCAAACTTAGTTTCTTTTTTTAATTCACACCTGAGAACTTGTTTGAGGAGGAGAATTTTCACTTGCATGCAACTCCATTTTGGTTCATACAGAAGTAGTATATAGGTACAAAATGCTCATGGTTTTCAAAGATACTTCACCCTAGTGAAGGCTTTGTAATTTAATTTAGCCTTTCTTTCACTGCCCCGTTGCCAGGACAAGTTTAAAGAATATCTGGATGCCTAATGTGTATGTTTAGGTAGATTCTTCTGCATGGCATTCCACAGGGAATGGAAGCAGTGAAATAATTTTTGAAGGACTCCACTAACGCGTAATAATCCATCTAAATGGGAGGTGGTCTGATAACACATATGTGACAAATTTGTGAGAAGGCACGTTAGCAGCTGTTGCTTTTATAGTCCGAGGACGGCCTTGTTAGAAAATAAAATAGTGTCATAGTAAAATTTAGTTAGACTAGTACGGATACGGAACTTCTTGTTCTCCCCATGCTTTTTTACTCGTTGTAATTTACTTTTTTTGACCTTTCCGGGCAATCGACGCCCGGGGTAATTCAATGTCTGCCTTTTCCTGACGTCAACTTATTACTGCTTTGATATTTGCTGATATCGAAACTCAATTCGACTCGGCTTCAATGAGTCAACTCCATGGACCGTAAGCAAGTTTGCAAAAAAAAACCTCGTAAATCTCGTAGTAAAGGTAATCAATAATCTGTGAACCAAAGAGACTCAATATTTTGATATTGCCCTGTCTACGCACATCAACAGATCTACGTAACAATAAGATTATAATTTACCACTTTACTTAATGCTCCGCATTGAAATCACCACCTCTCGTCAGGCAAGCAAACAAATGGTCATACTCCAGAAATTCTCAAAATTATTGACTCTCGTGCGGTCAAGTATCATCGTTCGGAATCAAAGAGTGCTGCTGAGGAACAAGTGAACTTTATGGAACTTAGCACAGGTAAGCTTACCTGGCGTGCGACCACTGGTCGAAATAAGAATTCATGTGATTCTCGCGCCGTTGCAGTTTCATGGCCCCGAAAACTGGGGAGAAAGTTTTTTTCTTGTTGCAGTATTGCATGGATCTTCATTAAATGGCTCTTGGTTTAAAAAATATGTGATGTGTTAGCTTTTATGTGTCAAGTCAGAATACATAGTTAACATGTCACTATTCTTTCCGTTATATGTGTCTCTGTTGAAATTGGCATGCTACTTGAATTCCACAAACCTAATGTTGTCTACTGTTTTTATAGAAAGGATATAGTCATGTTCCTTCTCGAATTTCCCACTAATGGAACCATTTGTTCCTTCATGATTCCTCTTCAATAGCATAATCTCCATATGTTGATGAAGAACTAGTTTACACTTCATCTCTTCTCAGGTCTGATATGAAAGTAATTGCTAAAGTTTAAAAACCTCTAACCTTTTTGAGCTTGCTATTAAACCAAGCCCCCATGAATGGTGGGTATTTAATCAAAAGGCAGTGTCTCTCCTCATTTCATCTTGAGATACTACCAGATTCTGGACCAGCTCGACGCGGCAACTCCAGTGATATGAGGGAAATGCGAAAAAATGCTTGAAAAGACTTTTCCATGGAACGCAACCAATTGGAGCTTGCGAAAGCAGCCCATACTTAATTTACAAGCCGAAGGCGATTCGTCATTTAAAAAACTACACATGAGTGCAGTTCATTTTTGATGCGTTGTCGATTACTTCCAACAGTCGTCCCAGAAACTCAAAAATTAAAAGATGTTCAAAAAAGTTGTTCTCTGCAGCTCATGGAGATTGTTTTACTATACGAATTTCGAAAACGATTTCTGAGGTGAGACACTGCATTTGAGGCTCACTATAACACCAGTACTTTGTAAGGAAGTATCCGCCCGTTTTGGCAATTTTCATTCAAGGCAGGCTGCTTTATTTCACAAATGCCAATATGTGGCCTACAGGGGACATAGACCAACAATGTAAGCGCATTCTTCCCTTATTTCCTCTCGCAGTTTGAAATTTGTGTTACATGCGTCTATTCCTTAATGCAATGAATGCCTTTTTCAGCTAGAAGGCGGAGTATGAAGAAGAAAAAGCCTATCATTGACTCAATTCTACACTCGGAAGGCAAAATTTCCGTTTTAGGACTGGGAGGATGATTTGTATGGGAGGATCTGCTGAAAAAAAAAAACAAACCTGATTCAAAATGGGATGTTTATTACTTGGTAGTAAGCGTAAAGATCTGATGGAATAGAAAGCAGCGAGTGCGGAAGATGACCGGAGCATTCCAAAAAGCGCGGCCATCAGCTACTGGGTGCGCGGCTGGTACGCTTACCATCAGAAACTGACGCACCCAATTGCTAACCAGTTTTCATCCCTTACGCGGCCCATCAGATTTAGGAAGGCGGCTCGCCCATCAAAAGTGCCTGAGAGAGCGGCTGAAAGGTTAATTTCGCAAAAGATGACTGTCTTAGCATCGCATTTGCTCATAGGCGGCGCTCGAGCGACGCGCTCTTCCTTCGCCGTTAGTCTTCTCCTACTCATTCGTATAATGTATTTTTTTGTATTTTGTAGGCTTGATAATGGTGTTATAATGCCCGGCTCGCCTAATAAAGCTGCCAATACAAGAGTCTTGAGGGCTGCGAACATACAGAAGAGGCGAGGCTGAATAACAGACGAATACTGCAATAAATATAAAGGAACACATAGCTCAAGACTAACGGGACAGCACGAAAGCAGCACTTCCGGTGCCAAATCAGATTTCTATATTTAACATTGTGGTCAGAAAGTAAAATTTTGTGAGTACCGACAGATAAGAGTACGTGGTGTATAATCGGCAGACACCATCAACAGAATCACGTGAGGAAATTCCACTCTTTTTTTTAGAGATTTTCGCTGAGTCACATCGCTGCCTACTAGAGATACCCTTCATAGCTGCGACATTTTGTGCTTTGAGGCTTACCGTAGCACTTATACCCTAATATTTACCTAACTCTTTGCCAGAATTCAGGGTCTAATCCTCGCGCTTCTCATTTCACGCCGGCCATCGCTGTTTGCGCGAACGGTCATCAGCACTATAGGCCAAGGTCGTCTGCCATCCGTCCTCACTTCGCTGGCGTTTCCCATCCGACCAGTGATCATTCTCTAAGAAATTATTTCTTTGTGAAGATTTTCTCACTTTATGTGGGTTTTCGTTGTTGATACAAATCCTTTGTCATCATTAGGAGCAAGAGAGTGGGTACTGCTAGGTGTTCTGTCCCGCCAATGACCTTTCTTTGCAAAACTGTTCCTTTCGAACTAAAAGTTTCTGTCCTGGCAATGGCTAAATCTGCAATAAATGGGGGGAGGGGGGGGGGGGGGGTGGAGGGGCTGCGAATCCTTTGTCATCATTCCGGGCAATAGATCACCAAAGGACACCTGGACCGTTTGTAAGCAGCTACACTGTAACCACATACAGCTTAAAAGGTGTCAGTTCCACGAAATGATTGTTAACGCGAAACTCCTGCGGTGCTACCGATTCCTACGAAGATCTCTTTGTACATGTGGATTCTCTATTGACAGCTATTATTTGCTCGTTTCGGAACTATTCTTGATAACCAGTTTACGATGGAATTTCGTCTTTAATTGCTCAATGCTTTCGTCGGTGGACTGCTCTCAGAGGACTGCACCGATCCTAACTTTTTTCCCTCAAATAGTGCAACTGCGCACCTCACGTGATCACATCACCTGTTATCGCTAAAAACAAAGGCATGTGCTTTAAATGGCATTTCTTGCTGTCATTTTGGGTGCCTGGTACATGATTTTTGCCTCAGCACAATAGGGATCTTGATTTCCGAAGTTTTCCCATGTTTCTATGAATATGAGGTTTATAAATTGATTTTTGCTCCTTTCATCCTAGCCATTTCCCTTCAAAATTTGTAAATTTGCGAGGAAAGTGTCATCTTGACGGGTAGACTCTTTCCCGCAGAACTATAACTGCCTAAATTTCCAGTGTTTTGTTTTTTTTTGAGATAACTGTTACCTAAACTCAGCCCAAAAAACGTGAGCAAAACGAGCTTAAAAAAGTGCAAATTGCAGGAAATAGCGGTACTAGTGCGTTTGGGGAACAATTCTCGTATATTGACCGTCCTCCTTGGCACCACTACGTACTAAAGCCTAAACTGCGTTCGAGATAAGAGCACAACATAAGAAGTGCACTTTGTCTGCTAAAACAAGGGCAACTTGAGGGCTAGTCGGGACCCGTCTCTGCAGCTAAAACTGTAGTTTTACGCAAACGCTGCATACCATGAACCCTTAAAAATGTCGTTGTTAGTGTCCTGAGAATCCCCCAAATTTTATGCTTTTTTACCTGTTCAGCCTGTTCCAGTTTCTTTTGAATTCTAGTCATAACTCTGCGTTCTTTACTCTCCGCTTAATTTGCCTCATTTCTCATTCATTTTCAAAAATTTCATAGTTTAATCTGATCCGTCATGTTACTTCTGTTGAAGTATTTTCTTGGCTTCTCTGCTCTCAAAACCCTGGAAAATTTGTGAACGAGCAACCCCAGCGATCTCTTATCACTAAAGATACGCTTGTGCTGACGATCAGCGATAAGACGCTCTGTTCGAAGGTGACTTTTCGCCTATGAAATGGCACATTAAGCGACTTTCACGTGTGTAGCAGCATTCCATTGAGACGTGAAAGCCTTTCCTCACCTTTTTTTAATTTCCAGTCCAAAATTATAAATTTCTTTACGAGTTTGATAATAATCAAACAATTCCCTTCTCGTCTTCCCTAAGGTATAATTCGCCTAGCGTTATAGTGTGAGATGATTCGTTATGGATGATGGATTGCCGCCCTTGTTGGACGATTGGTGCACAAAAACATCTTTTCCGCCCTTCACTGTCATTTTGTTTTCTGATGATGCTCAGAGTTCATTTACACGGTGTGTCTCATGTTAGAAAGCCTGAAGAGGTGGTTGAAGGAAAGAATCGTACAACGGAGGCCCCGCCCCTTCCCAGTCACTGTGCATCACACCTATGTAGCTATTTACTACTGTCGTTTTCGTTCTCCTAACGTAGTGAAATTGTTTCCCCTTGCAGTCAGCTCGCGAGTGCATGTTTCGATTGCTTAGCATCTAAAATAATTTCTTTATGCTAAGTTTCAGAAGACTATGTAACGTACATTACCTACAGCCTACCAGGCGTAATCCCATATAATTGGGGTTGAAGTGAATATTATACGAAAAGGATGTGATATTAGAGCTCAGCAACTTCGGAAGCACCACCCCCCTCCCCCTATCATCGACGAATCGATGATCCTTGTATTTAGTATTCATGTTCATCGCTGATGTGGTATCTCCTGTGGAGACGGCGGGGCTGACCCGTCTCATGCTAGAGATACTTGCTGCTAGTCAGTATGATGCTGTAAGCCGTATAAGGCACACTTTACTCACTCTCCTCGCATTGCTCATAATCTCATGTACACTATGATAAATATATTCCACTGAACCACCATATCTATTGTGCATACGGACGATATAAAGTCCAAGAGTCTAAGGCGCTAAAATCCGCAACATAAATCGCCACACCCCCCCCCCACTATCCTACGAGCCGGATTTTTTTTTCCAAAAAAAGTATTCTGAAGTTTTTATTATGGCCGTGGTGTGGTACTAGGGGGTCAACATCTAATTTTTCTGTACTTTTTGGAACCATGCGTTCTATAGCGACCAGTTCCTTCTGAAAATTACCTGCACAGAAATAGCTAAAGGCGGTTCTAACGAGCGACAGCCACATAATTCCT
The DNA here is from genome assembly GCA_037903475.1 of Ancylostoma caninum. Taxonomy (NCBI): domain Eukaryota; kingdom Metazoa; phylum Nematoda; class Chromadorea; order Rhabditida; family Ancylostomatidae; genus Ancylostoma; species Ancylostoma caninum. The sequence goes on from JBAJFG010000362.1 coordinate 712,371, forward strand.
TTGCCAGCATTTCTACAGCTTCACACTTTAAATACGCGTACCTTTTAGCGAGAAACCTCTACTTCGTATTTTCGGTTGCTGTGTCACTTCTTTTGTATTCCTAACCCCTCCACTCAACATCAGCAACTCCACAAGCAACAATTCGTATGCAGCGTCTTTGCACATTTTTTTTTGCGTGTTTGCACAAGCGCTAAACACTGAACGTGCAGTTTGTAAGATGTTACGTTGGTACAGTCTCGTTCGCTTTCAACTTTTCTGTACTCGCAGCTGAGGAAACCAGTTTTTCTGAGTACCGGGGTGTGGTGCCGAGAAAACCACAGTTAAACACGGGTAGATTTCGTTCCCAGCTGGTTTCAAGAACCGAGCAATGTCACAATGAGATGTGTGCGTGCGTGTGCGTGCGTCACACTTTGTCCTACTGCTGCTACTCGGTCAGTTGCCAAACTAGTGGTTCACGCATATGTAGCAAGGCTACTACATATAATTATTGAGCATGTCTTTATTCACTGCGTAAAGACGGTCGTTTTCTGCTTCACCTGGCCTCTTCCGCTTATTCTCCCTTTGGATTACTTCACTAATTCAGCGACTTCAAAAAAAAAACTGTACTTTGCCTTATTTGAGGGAACATATGTAATGGAGTACAACACTTCTCCTAATCATTTACCAAAGAAGCATTACTATCATCATATTTTGTCTGCTTTCGCTCTGAGGGGTCAAATATACCATTCTCATGCGATCAGCGGTCATGACTTCCAGATTCATCATTCGTTCGCAACACCTGCGTTAATCGCATCGCCATTCTATTTGAAGAATCGCAGACCAGTGGAACTAAATATTTTGAATGTATAAATCTCCTTCTAGAGTAACATGAAGTCATCGATGAGAATGGGTTCTAATTTTTGACTCATAGAACGAAATATAATACAGGAAATCGATTGACACGAAACAGGTGCTACCGCGTGCGGCACCGGGAGCCAGACAAGAACCGGTTTTCCTTTTGTTGCTAGTTGCTTTCTTTGTATGTCCTGTAGCGGTTACTTGTCTGAATGCGTGTTTCTTTGTGTTTGATATAGCCTATACAGTCGGTCTGCCCTGGATCGCGGCTCTTAGTTATCCAGGGTGTAAGCTACCAATCATAATTAGTGTATACGGGCTGGTCGTAGCTGCTGTTATAGGGAAATACCTTTCCTGAAATTTCCTTGAAAATACTTCCTTTTGGAAAATTTCCAAGCGCATTTATGGAATTTTCCTATGTAGCGAGATTTTATGCTTCTTACATACGTAACAATTTCTCGCCTGTCACGAATAGTTAAAATTAACATCTGCTTCAGTAGAGCCTTCACCTACCTACCTCTCTACAAGCTCCTTTCCAGTAGCTGATTTTTCATGAATAGCAAGTCAAGGTATGTCAAACAACTTCTCAAACAAATTTATGCTTCTATCAACATCTCACAGCCTTCCCCAGAATTATCTAGTTGTCCTCCGTCTTGAAAAATACAGAAAATCTTATGTCAGAACTAGCAGACGGAAAGGAACCGAAAGCGTCCCCTCGAAAGTGACGAGTCGGCGAATTTTCGAGAGTACTTCATAAAGTGAATGGAAATCCTGTACTGACCTAGGTTTCACTCCTTATTTTTGCTATATAAAAGTACAAGTTAATTTTCAGCCACTTATTTTTGCTGCACTTTCTGAAAAAAAATTAAAATAAATTTAAAAATGAATGAAATAATTTTGATATTAGCTGCTTTTTTTAAAGGGAAGACGATAAGGCACCTAAAGCTAGGAGAGAGCCTACATTTTTTGCACTCTCACCCCCCCCCCCCCGTCCCTCCCAATTTCTGTGTCTTCCACTGGTGTAAAGAAGAAATAGCGTAGTAAAAGAGACTAAGAAGAAGCATGTAGAGTAGCACCATTGTAATGTAATCCTTTTTCACTTTCCCTGTTTATTTTCCTTACCATTCTATGCTTCCTTATCGGCAAACTATGCACAACATTTTGTCTTAACTCTGGAACAATGCGGCATTGTTTTATGGCTGATAGTCGTTCAACTTGCTGTTCGTAGTTTCCTCATCAGAAGAACCAACAGCTTTTCATACGAGATCCGTGAGATTTCCGTATATTGGTGTTTAACGGCAAAAAGCGCTAAATTACATTCGTGGTCCTGGAATGACTCTCTTATCGTTTGGCGCCACCTTGGGTTATTTCTGCTCTTGGGTACATATAATTAAATACTGAGCCTTACTTGGTAACCCACAGCAGGAATAAATTGTCACCATGAGAACGACATTTACCTATGTGACTACGTGCATGCTTCCTGAAATAGTGACGCATTTTCCTGGATACAACTGACCGTTCGTGCTCCCGTTCAACCCACTGTACCTATAAGTACTATGACGTGACCACGCGAGCAGGCTTTGCATAAATAGGCACGCCTCCACTGGAAACTCGTTCCAAAGACGTTACGTCAATCGATTTGCGGCGATGCACGTTGCTGGATCACAGTCTGGGCTGGGATTCATGAACGCATAACCAAAACCAGGTTAGCAAACCAACCTTACTTTCTATGCATCCTAAATTCGTATACACTCATGGATAGCCAGTCAGGCTAGGCACCATCGGTTTGCTTGGTTAGCGCTTCACAAATCCCAGCCCGATGCCTATCTAAGCGGGCGTGTGGCCCATAATTTCCCATGATCTTCGTGGATTTATTAAGGTTTCAGCATTTATATCGCTCATAGATTAGAGATTAGGGATTATGTCATTGTTTACTTCTTATACTTTGGTTATCTATGGTTTCCTCATTGCCTTCGCTCTTCACAGGCTGCCCACTATTGTTCTGAATTCTTCCGACGGAACCTGCCAGTGTATTTTCGCAATGAGATTAGGGATGATGTCATTGTTTACTTTTTACGACAGGTTGTAGTAGAAGGAAGTGTAGAACAGATGTTTTTTTTGAAGAATAGTATTTGTGCCTATGAGACTCTTACACTCTTATTGTGGATTTCTTTCTGCGATCGACGCCCCTACAGTTATTCTCTCCCGTATGCGTACGTCTTTGTGTTTTTAGAAAGATCTTGTTACAAGCTAAAGCGGATCAGAATAGAAAGATATGAAAATGGGTGGATGTAATTATGTATGTTTTATGTTTGAATATTAGTTTTTAAAGGAGTTCCAGACGTTCTTTCAAGATAGAACCATCAGAACTGTAGAGATAAGATGGTGACCCAGTAGCTGTACTCAAGGATTCCTCAGATGAAGGAAGTCTTGGTGGCTTCTATTTTATTATAGCACCATTTATGCCGACCTGGTGCCTGGAGATTCCATTGCAGCAAGGAAATTAATGTGGATGCGGTGGAAACGCTTTAATTTTTTTAATTTCAAGACTTACTAAACTAGTAAATTTACATCATTTTTCATGTAACTGAACTAGCATGGATATGAATGTATGGATACTAATATGGATACGATATAAGCTTTTTGATTTTTTCTTTATTCCGAGCTCAACTAAACTTGTAAACTCCCACATTTTCTAATGTAATCGAACTAGCGTAGCTCAGCTGTAATAGTGTGCAAGCCTGATAGCCGTTCTGGAGACAGCAAACATGCGCTAAACCCACAATATTTGACTTAGGGATTCCAAGCATTTCGAGGACGATTCTCGACCCATCACCTGCTGTATTCTGTAAGCTTCGAGCGCTTGACCTAAAATTGAAGATTTTAGGCTTCTAAGACATTGCATAGACCTGCAGGACTGCATGTTTACCAGGTACGACAGGCATGGAATATACATAGTTACAACTTAGTGCTTGTCATTACTTATTTCTTGTTAGAACATCGAGATCAACCCCCAATAACGCATTTGCTCGTCGTGCAATCTGCAGGTGTAGCTAATGTCATAGTTTGCTCTGGATTCTCTTGGTGCTGCCGTTGATTGACAGTTCCCTTCCAGTAACTGACCAGCCATCGGATGATTTCTTCGATATGAGGTGGTGGTCCCATTTTTACGGTTGTCTTCAAATTTGCTGCGTTCTTTACCCATTCTCTCGCTTTGTGGTCACTTACATCTGTGGCGGGACTCGGGAAGGTTTCCGGGAAAGTTCTTCCTGTTCACGCACAGATACGGGTTTCTCGGCTAGAAAACAGTAAGTCCTCCTAACTTCAACACCAGACCCTCGCTGACATGAACGATTCGCTCGAGCAAGGTGTACCCACTTTTCTCTAACATACTCGTTCACTTTCGAAGAGCGGATAGGTTATGACTCTTCCTGAAGCGTTTGCGGATTTCGCAAATGGAATTCCAAATGCCCTTAAAGGCAGCAGGAGCTGAAATCCTCGACTCCGAGCTGAGCTGTGGGTGATGAAGTACAGACTCAGCACATCATAAATGTGAAACGAACACAGACAATTATGGCTTACTTGCAGAGGAAATGGGACATTCGTCGCGAACACGCCTGGCCGTATTCGCGCGCGGACGAGTTTTCCCCGGCGCGAAAAGGAACACGGCCAGACGTGTTTGCGACGAATGTCCCATTTTCTCTGCAGGTAAGCCATCATTATCTGTGTTCGTTTCACATTTATGATGTGCCGAGTCTGTACTTCACCACCCACAGCTCAGCTCAGAGTCGAGAATTTCAGCTCCTGCTGCCTTTAAATGCCGTGATTGCCTGCTTTTAATTCGTATGGATCCGGGGCTAACATTGAGAGAAAGAAACAATGAACTGGAAGGTATCTGAGATTTGAGTAAACCACGTCTGTTCTTCTTTTAAATGACTCATGCAGACTCCTTAAATTCTCAACGCATCTGAATTCATTTGTAACCTACGTACATATGTAGCTGATAGAAGAAGAACTTTAAAGGAAAAATTAGCTGGGTCTACCTGTTCGTGCCCAACCGCGCGGTACGAGTAATACGCTAAAGCTAAGCTAATCGTTAAAAAAATCTTGTTATATCGAGCCTAAGAGTGGAAAGCAGCACGGGCACGTTTCCCATATTGTTGCATTACTTATGTCGTTAGTGTATCAATTGATTCAGGTCTCAGACCAGTTCCGTGATGTTCTCGAAACACTTCCTGTACACAAACATTATTTCAATCACAAATCACAAAATTCTCCTCTCCTTCATCTATTTCGCTATGATTTACCATTAATACCCAGACTGCTACTCTTGTTATAATTTGCCATAAAAGACTAGACTGCTTCTTTGTTGTCAATATTTTGAGCATGAGATTGAAAGCCCATCCAACTAGACTCTGCGTCTAAGGAATTCTAAGTATCATCAGCTGATCACCTTATTTAACAACGTCACATGTGATGTACGACAGATTATTTACTAGGAATCACACAGTTCTTTAAGACCACGTGACTCCAGCCTTCTATTTAAAGCTGTTTCTTTGTTTGCTCCAATGTTGCTATCCGTTTTTAAAAGCTTGCACTATCTCACAAGAATTGTTTAAAATGAAAAAAGGAAAAATTGAAATTGTACCTACGTTGAAAAGAGAGAGCATTTATTCATTTAGTAAGAATGGAAGCATTTTTTATTATAATTCGACCTCAAGAACGCAGAGCATAGGATATAGGGCAAAATACGAGCGAAAATTTTCATGTTTACGGGTATTTTTCAAACCTGTACAAAATTATTCAATTTTGCGTAGGCAGAACAGCTCAGTTATTAGTACTTCAGAAAGCAACAGAATACAATTTGATCCAAACAGAAGCCGCTCTTCCCATCTAGAATGTACGACAGCACAGTTTTCTCTTTTCTGGCTGAACCTATTAATTCTCCAGTTCCGGAATTTCGTTTTCAAAATATGTGTATTCCTCTATGTCGCTGGGTGGTAATTCCATTCCCAAACACTGATTCGACTTGAACATTCCTCCTTTTCATCCTCAGCTTTTCAATTCTTTCCTGATTGGCCTACCGCCATCATTGCACATGAAGCATCAGTAGAACTTCCTGTTGAAATCTATTTATTATATATTTTACCCAAAAAGAACGGCACAGCGTGTATCTATGGTGATCAGCAAAGACCAAGAATTGCTGTAGACATCCTTTCCACCTTCTTCGTCAGTTTCGGCCCCAAAAATACACGAGGTCCTGACGGGTGAATGATCCCTAGAAGTCGTTTTCTTATTTTTACTCATCTCCGGTGTCCTTCCTTTTAACTCTTCGCATCCTCTTCACTAATCTTCTTCTTTCTGACTAATAAAACTAATAATAATAGTAATATCGAAAGATGGGTGATTTTTCTCACACAGGGAGGTTCCAGGAGAGCGTCAGAGTTTCCTCTTGCAACCATAGATCTTTGCATCAGATCTGGATTCCAAGGAGATAATTTGTTGGAAATTCTCCTGGAAAAATTTAACTAGTTTACACAACCTAAAGAGACTTCCGAGTGATTCTTGCTGGGCTCTTCGAGCACGTTCAAGGCTTGTTCTGAACCTGACCCGAAACAACGTTTTTTTTTCTCTGTCACTAATGGAAAATACGTCTTAGAATATGCTCTAGTGCGCCAAACACGGGAATGTTTCACCGATCCTCTTAAAGCCGGATATGTCTTGGAATATGCTCTAATGCGCAAATACGGGAATATTTCACAGATCCGCTCAAAGCCGACTTGCGTCAGCTCTTCTTCATATTGGGCAAAGAGGAGTTACTGTGGCTACAGTTGCTGTAGTTCAGTTGCTTCTTATCTTTCCGGTAGAGAAACAAAAAAAGGGTGGCGTGTCTTTTGTTTGGCGGGTCTCCTTGCACATTTTTATTGCATGGAAGACACATTGTATAGCATTATGTCTGCCCCTTTTCTCAATTCTGTGTGGTTAGTTCACCCACATGGACCCTTGTACATGAATATACGGAATGTTAGCTCAGGTCTGCTGCATTCTTTATGTAGGTTTTCACTAGAAGCTGTCTAGAAAAAAGCTCACAAACGATATTTTTCAAACCCATGCACATGTTCTACCATTCTTCATGTAGTTGTTTCCTTGCCATTCCGTGCTATGCTCTTTTTATGTCTCTCCTTATGTATTATAGTAGAAACGAGTTCTAGCCGCCCTACTTTGCTATATTTTCTTCCCCATATGATTTTTCTCCTGGTTTCAGTGATGAGCGTCACAAAGGATCCGAGGATTAATAATGGATATGTCGATGACACCAGTTCACTGCCAGAGAAAATCTCGTCAGACGAGAAATCTATTTCAGAATTTAAGGTATCCTTCACTTTTTTTCGAAATTCTTAGAAGTTTTGAGGATTACTTTCCTGAAACTGATCAGTGGAAAGAATGACGGTTTACCAGAGAGAAAAAGTGATAGAAGAGAGAAAATAAAAAAGCTCGCATATGAGCTGAATTAACCCGGTCGCCTCACCCATATTCACACAAATTGTGTGAAGAACTGCAGCAGAAGGAGATTCTCAATCATGTAGATGAGAAGCGTGAAACAAAGAAAAATAAAAAGATTTGGAAGGGACAGCACCAACTGTTCGGAAAAAATCGCAGCAGCTATATACGTACTTCGGAGACGCAGGTCCCCGGCTGGTCCTTTCGATTTTCTGCTGCGGTCTTTCCGAAAATTTGTCTGGCTATATGTAAGAATAGTAATGTCATAGTCGTAATGCGGTATTTTATCTCTTCTTGTAATTTTTATTTCTGTACTAAGACAGAAATTATTAAATCTGCAGATTTCTGTATCTCACGTTTACCACCGGCACAAGGCTTCTCCATCGCATTGACCTTTTGGACACTGAGAGCACACAGCTCCTACTTGGTAGACATGTTGATGTGCGTGGTTACCTCTGGAAACCAGTGATGAAAGTCAAGCTGTCTTGGAAACTTTTAAAGAATTTAAACGAACCCTGGGCCATACATGCATGCAGTGAGAAAGAAGCCTCCACATTTCTGTACAGCGCAACCAAGGTGTTTATTGTTCCACCAGGCCATCTGAATTTTGTGGTTCCATAGGTGTAATGATGAATAAATCTCTATATATAAAGTAGAATGTCTGTGAGTGTGTGTGTGTGTATGTATGTATGTATGTTCCTTATAGAAATCGCGCAGGGTGAACCGAACGGGACCAAACTTTGCATGCTCATTCCTCATGGGCCGGCGGAGGTTTTAGGCTACTTCGTGCCAGGCATTATCGATTGATTTATCGATTTTATTGATTTTTCGCTACTTTTGCCCGGGGGCGGCGAGGACATGTCTGATGGGGTTTCTCAATGCGCTGGACACGAATATGATAACCGTTTTGCACGAAATATCGATTTATCGATTTTATTGATTTTTCGATATTTCTGCACGAGAGTCAGTAGGGTCAGCTCTACTGGGGTTTGTCAGTGCGCTGAATACGAATATGATAACCGTTTTGCACGAAATAGCGATTTATCGATTTTATTGATTTTTCGATATTTCTGCACGAGAGTCAGTAGGGTCAGCTCTACTGGGGTTTGTCAGTGCGCTGAACACGAATATGATAACCGTTTTGCACGAAATATCGATTTATCGATTTTATTGATTTTTCGATATTTCTGCACGAGAGTCAGTAGGGTCAGCTCTACTGGGGTTTGTCAGTGCGCTGAACACGAATATGATAACCGTTTTGCACGAAATATCGATTTATCGATTTTATTGATTTTTCGATATTTCTGCACGAGAGTCAGTAGGGTCAGCTCTACTGGGGTTTGTCAGTGCGCTGAACACGAATATGATAACCGTTTTGCACGAAATATCGATTTATCGATTTTATTGATTTTTCGATATTTCTGCACGAGAGTCAGTAGGGACAGCTCTACTGGGGTTTGTCAGTGCGCTGAACACGAATATGATAACCGTTTTGCACGAATTATCGACTTATCGATTTTCTGATTTCTTGCTATTTTCGGCCAGGGGTGGTGAGGACATGGTTACTGGGGTTCCCCAATACGCTAAACACGAATATGATAACCATTTTGTGCAGAATATCGAATTATTTGTATGATTTTTCGCCATTTTCGTCCACGGGCCGGTGAAGATGTGTCTACTGGGATTTTCCATTGCGCCGTACACGAATATGACAACTATTCTCCATGGATATATCGACTCAGTAATTCTTTTGCTCTTTCTCCGCTTTTGGAAAGGGACGGGGTAGGAATATGTTCACTGGATCAATCGAAAACGCTAAACCCTAAGTGCGAATATGGCAACTGCTTTCCATGAATTTGACACTGAAGTAACATTACTGACTTTTCGCTTACGGGTCGGTGGAAGAGGGTTACATGAGCCTGCTTATAAGTTTGCCACCAAAATTATAGGCATCCGCAATGAATTTGTCGGCACTAGCAATTGTTCTCATTGGTGTGAAATTGCCGGGGTAGTAAAACACCCGAGCGAAGCCGGGTATGCCGTCTAGTGAATATATAAGTAAGGGAAAATAACTTTTATAACTATTTTGTGTACATTTATGGCAAAGCCGTACCTTTGTCCAACTCATCACGTTCTGGTTGCTCCACTGACATTTGCTAGGAGGGATAAACATCATATCTGATCTTATACCACGTTGCGATAGTTGACTCCACCATGTAGCCATTGCCTAAACGACTCTATTGCAAGTTATACATATTATCATATTGTATATATTGTTTGATAGTGTTACACTACTGAATTATTATACCACTACATATATTAAATATTAGGGCAAGTTATAAAAAACCATGTTCATTTTCTGCCGTAATACAGTTTTTGCAAGCTTACTGTGTAGTCATACGGTAGAGACGATATTTCACAGAATCTGCTTGAATTTTGTGCAATTATTTTATTTAATACGCTGATCGTGGCTCACAACATTACTTCGCATCGCATTACTATTTTCTTCTCAAAATTGGAATACTACCTAACTTCTCACTGTGACCCTATCGTAACCCTACCGGGAGCTACAGTAGCGACCAATATGGTAGCAGCTGTTGGTTTCTCGTCTGCTACATCTCTCAGCGCAGAGCATGATTGCTCGAATTTTTATGGGAGTTGTAGCATTCGTGGGAGATAGAAACAAGTTTCTTCGTTCGACTTTTTAAAGGTAGTGTCTTACCTCATTTTCTGGGATTTCTTAAAATGTGGACCTTCTCGACTCGCTTAGTTCAACGATGTATGTATGTGATTTCTAATGAAACTCTCGGAACACCCGTTTTTGAGGTACCAATCCAATTTAACGCGTACGAGTTCCTCGACAAGGAAAACGCATGACTTGCCATACCCTCCAGCTGATCTGCTTGATCGCAAAGGTGTTCTCATTACCGAAAACTGCGCCGTAGTCTAAACCGCAGGTGCAAAAGCGGGAGGCGCGTCGTACATCGGCCGAGAATTTGGCCAAATTCTCAGTCGAAGTATATGGGAGGACACTGCCTTTAAATTCTTTTTTGAAATCTGTAATTTGGCACTATCCACAATGTCTCACATCTCACAAAATGACGAAATCCGCCTACTATATGTGCTCTACTTACGTTTTGGATAGCTCCAGCAACCGTTGTTTGAACGTTGTTCAGAACGTGTAGGTTCATTTTATAACCTGGATAGGTATAGGCAGGTAGCGGCTCACGCTTGCAATTGATGACTTGTTGCTGAGCATAGGATTCCGCTGCGCAGCTGTATTTCTGAAATATAGTCGGAATAATAAGAAAATGAGGACAACTGTGCTGAAGAAATCACAGTTCGTACCATACGATACATAAGAGCCGCAGGTGGAGCGATACCCCAACCCATATTCTTCTCCGTTTGTCCTCTGGCCAGTCTTCCTCTGGAATTGGTATGTGTTCTAGAAATTTCCACTTAAAAATATGAAAATTCATAGGATAGCTTTACCTTAAGTTGTTGTGCGTGTTTAGAAACAGTGATCTGAGTCCATTGGTTAGACGCTTATTGCCACATGATGGCTCTTAATTTTTTAAAGAGTTATGTTCTAAGTTGCACCTATAGTCCACATGGAAGCTAGCATCCTGCATCGATGTTGCTTAGGATATATCGATTTTGATACGTATCGATTATCGATGACGCGACTCATGCAGCAGCCGCGCTAACGCTATGCTCCACTCATAATCGATATGTATCTGAAATGTTATCGCTGGCAACGGCGATGCAGCGTGCTATACTCCGCTTGAATTATAAGCGCCGTGGTATTCTGGGTGTCACTAATGACAAAAACTCACCAGGCCAAGGAGGTCTAGCCGTCTTCTTAGTTGTAGTCGTTGGTCTAGTTGTTCTCCTAGTTGTAGTAGTTGGTTTCGCCGTGGACGAGGAGGTAGTAGATGAAGTTAGCTTGACTGTCGTTGACAAAGCTACCGTGGGAGATGTTGTGGATTCAGATGAGGCCACAGTGGGAGTTGTCATGGTTGTTGATGACGTGGTCGTGGTAGATGTCGCTGTTGTAGTAGATGATGAGCGTGGGGTAGGTGGCTTAGCCGAACACCTGGCGCAGCCGCGTAGACCTGGCTCAGTTGGCTCTGTAGGTGATAGAGGAGAGGATGTAGATGTAGTTGGCGCTGTTGTCGTTGTAGGTTTCTTCGGATTAGCTGAAAATTTTTGGAGTTATTACATTTGCGGAGTGGATTTTGACCTATGAAACACTTACTTATGTGTATGAATTCCCATTTGCCATTACCAGCATTGCTTCCCTGAAGTAGTGCTGAGAAGAACTGAAATTGAAAGTATTACTCCTGGCTGGTTGGCGAAGGGGTACTTTAGAGCATTACTAGGAGAGCTGCACAGGAGATGGTGGTCGCTGTCATGGCTTTGGTCTGTCACATCTTGTGGCAACCATTGCTTTTATTGGGATTTTTCCCGTTGTTATTGCAGTCCATAGTGTGTGAATATAGTGCACTAGTGCAGATTTTGCTCCTGCTAATAATCCCAAACTTTCAAAAGTCGGGTTCCAATTTTAGCACCTGTTGTGATGGCGGCGACAATGGCGACTTCCGAGGCGTAATGGGAGAGTACAGTTGTTGCTAGTATAGGGCATCGCACCCAAGCCTGCATAAACATCTCGGATCTTCTAATCTTTCATCAGAGAACTTTGATAACCACACGGAACAAAATGTTTATATCAGATCTGTTTCGAAAATGGAATATTCCAGATGCAGGACAAGGGCTTTAGTGAGGTGCAGAACGGCAGCGATGTTTGAAACTGCACTTATGGGAGCTTGACAAGGGAATACCTTCACTAAATATTAGACTTATAGTATAGAGAGTACTGATACTATAATAAATATTGTTTATTATTGTACTCATACACTCGTGCTGCTCCTACAACCAAGCACAGTAGATCTGATAGCAAAAAAACCAAGAAATATAGATTCCACTCAAAAGCAGACATAATTGTCAACATGACTTTTGTCGAACTACCGGTACTGCTCCTATGATTCCACAGGGGAACGAGGGCATCTTGCTGGTGGATGCAAGGGTCACAGCGTCACCCTCCAAAGCTGTGCGACCTGTTAGAGAACGTATTTGATTACGATAACTACACTTCAACTACGGACACTTGCCTCAGCATAACATGGTCAGCCCCATATGTCCGAGTAGATACCATGGAACAGTCCTGACCTCCGCCCGTACACCCTCTGCCATTGAACTCTGTTCGTTGTCTGTCTTTTTTTTCATTAGTTTCTGTTCTTCTGACTCAAGTACCGGTTACTAGTGGTGCACGCATATGCGCGTAACAAATAAATCAATAAATAAGTAAATAGGTCTGAGCACCGTGTCGGCTATATACAAGTAAACTACTTTTCTGTGCTTAATCGAGATTCCAGTCTGCTACAGAGGAAATGGGGTGACACATAGAGCAGTGGGACAACTTCATGCTTGTCCCCGTTGTTTTTTTTGGCGTTGTTCCGTCTCACCTTTGAGGGCATTGAAATAAAAATGAACAATAAATAGGAAATGCTGTGCTTCGATCATAGCAGTCCCACACACCTAAATGTTTTCATTTTCAGAGCCCTAGGATCATATTGAGTGTTTGTATTTTATTCAGTATAAATCTGCTTAACTACATGGATAGGTATACTATAGCAGGTTAGTTTTTAAAGCATTCCAAACTTGTTTAAGAAAGAAATTTATGGTATTTATGATTTCAGGAGTATTAACAAATATTCAAGCTTTTTATAATATTAATGACGCTCAAGGCGGATTGTTACAAACTGTATTTATGGTGTTTTTCATGTTTTGTTCACCGGTTTGCGGTTTTCTAGGTGACAGGTTAGTTAATGAAAGTAAAGCGCAAAATTTTCTAAGTTAACCACGAGTTTTCCAGGTATAACCGAAAGTGGATTATGGTTGTTGGAATAACGATCTGGGTGGCGACTGTCTTCGCTTCCACATTTATTCCTCAAGATGTACGTCTTTTATCCTATTGTCAGCTCTTTTGTCCGAGTAGCTCCTTGTGAACGTCCATACCCACGCCCGGGAATCCATGCAGAATCAGAGCATATGCAGAAATACACGGGGCATGTCACAGCTGTTTGCTCCTACCACCAGTCCTCAAAATTGGGTTACTAAAGCCTAGTGTAACGGTTGTCCATATAACAACGACTGAAATCAGAGGAAGAAAAAAATCTCCATTTTGAATATGGCATTTGTTCTGAATGACGCTTTCACACTATTTTCATTAACCAACAACAAAAATCACGAAGTTTTTGCATCACAGCTACCGTGGAAAATGAGACGCACACTAATCCGATCGCTTGACCATGGAATCGCGATAGAGATCCCGAATTTTCTCAAACTAGAGTACCACAGGTATCTCTTTCCTCCAATTTCAGAAATTCTGGTTGTTCCTCCTGTTGAGAGGAATCGTTGGAGTCGGTGAGGCATCATATGCAGTCATTTCTCCGTCTATCATTGCCGACATGTTTACTGGACAGAACAGAAGCCGAATGTTGATGGTTTTCTACTTTGCGATCCCATGCGGAAGGTATGTTAGAGCTTTGGAGGGCACAGGGACACATTTTCCATTTTACATTTTCCACCGTTACAAGCAGGGATGAGCGGAATTATTGCGTTGGACGGATTGTTCGGATATCGGAAGTTAGGAAAAATTCAAAATATGAGAAATTTGAATGGAAAGCTCAGCTACGCTTAGTACCTTAGTACTCTAAGCACTCTAGAAGTTAAAAGCTTGCATGACGCCTGAACTCAGGAGCTTCTGAGCTTCTGAAACCTAAATTTACTTATCCCTACTTAGAACATGTTCGTAGATGCTTCCATATGTTCGTAGATGCTTCCATAGACGAGGAAACATCTTGGTCCGTAGTAAACCTACCAGTCAGGTGATCTGACGTGAGTGAACGTCAGGCGACCCATTCGGAATGAGGGGCGGAATGAGTCGATCTGGATGCGATCTCATTGATTGAATGATACTGCTGATGAGATACTGAGTTGTTTGCAAGATAAGATACGTTAATGATGGATAAGGCAGAGGTACTCATTGCTGCCGGTTCATTCTTGTTTGCCGTTAAACATGTTTCATCCCTCGATTTGCTATTAGAAAGTGTATCCTCGATAGGAAATAAAGTTTCTCAAAGATATTAGCTATCTGAATGAGACAATTTCAACCTGTTTCCAGCCAGCCGCACACCCATCCTGCGTTCATCATGTACCCATCATCCTGCAGCAAGTCCGAGAGCTACAGCTGCGTCGGTAGAATGTTAAAATTTTCGCGGGATTTCTCTATAACTTTGCCTCTGGTGAAAATTTTTCGAAACTTAAAGCGTTTCATGATGGAGAACAATGTTCTGCATCTTTTCCTCTCTTGAACGCCTCACACTTTTGCAGCTGTCACCAAATATTTCAAAATGTTCCTTAATAGCCTTGACCCCTCCCACTAATTAGGGTCATATTCCGAAAATTCCTTATTTTTTCGGCTTCAGCACTAATGAATTACAGTGGACTTCAATGGCGTTGGCCCATCTGCGGCCTTGAGAAGGACGTTGCGCAACCGCGCTGCGCGCGCCGTAACCTATGTATTTTGCTACTGTTATGCAACTTCTTAGAGCTTTTTTACTCGATTCTAAAGATTTTTGAGCAAATCGGGGAGTAAAGACCCTAGAAATAGCATTCCGAAGGTGATGACACCGATCCCGGCGCGCGGCATGGTCGCGCTGCGTCCTCCACGAGGCCGCAGTTAGGCCACCGCCGTTGCCGTCCACTGTAAATTTTGAATTCTTTTAAACAGACGGAATGAATTCAATGGATAATGACGAGCAATTTGGAGTGAAAATTATTGGGAGAGTTTAGAGTTTTCTCGCCTTTAAAATTTACAAGTTTTCAAAGTGCGCCATCAGTTTTCAGTTCATTGGGCTACCCAAGGTGTTGCCTTTCACATCACTGGATGCCCATCTGTACAGTGCCGTAGATCCGCCTCGTCCTCGAGGCGCACCGCCTGAAATCCCATGTGGCGTCCTGCTGGCAGTATTCCCGCAGCCAACCGGCTGAGTATCGATCGCAAGCAGGACGCCACGTGTGATCTCAGGCGGTGCACCATGAGGACGAAGCGAATCTACCACACTACATATAAAAAATGAAAGTTTGTGTGTTTGTGTGTGTTTGTATGTGTATATGCTCCGAATAGAAATCGCGGAGTGTGTGGCGACTTATTGGTGGATGGCGGCGCCTCAGACTCTTGGACAAATAATGCCCGAATACTCAGTAAATGCGGTGGTTCAGTGGATAATATGTATATTTATTAGTGACTGTACAGGAGATGGGCAATGCTAGGAGAATAGTGATTATCGACTGTATCAATTTGTTAATTTATCGATTTTTCGCATTTTTTGCTGAGGGACCGGTGAGGATATGCGCACTAGAGTTTTCGAATGCGCTGTACACAAAAACAACAACCATTATGCATAAAAACATTGAGTTATCGGTTTTGTCCAATTTTTAGCCGAGTTTTTGAATTTTTCCAATTCCCTCATTAGGTGTGAAATAGCCGGGGTAGCAAAACACCCGAACGAAGCCGGACATATTGTCTAGTGAAGGATATAATGGAATGCTTATGTTTTGATTGAGAGCGCTTCCAATACCTACTCATGAATGCGCTGCGTTGTTGGCTGCACGTCCAAATTTGCATCAGATTCACACGAATCACTTTTCTAAAACTCTGATCCGTTGAAGAGCGTACGTGGTAATTTCGTGAGGATCGAGAGAGCTTTCTGTGCTGTTGCTGCAGCACAGATTTTCTTCTACCAGTCTGGCCGTCCGGCTAACGCCGGACTTCCAGACTTTTCCTAATGCTCGCTTCGCTCGCATGGCTTCATCCCTTCTCCATTCAAATAAAGTCACAGCTATTCCACATTTTTGCTATAATGTGTCCCACACCCTTTCCATTGCTTTTTCTCATGTAAAAAATGTACTTATCAAAGAGGATTAACCTTCTCAAAGCAATCTTATCATTTGCTCAACTGAAATAGCTTTTTGTAACTATATATATATATATATATATATATATATATATATATAGTTATATATATATATAGTTACTATATGGGTCTGCCCATGTATCATACTTTGTATATATTACAGACATTATGTGACTCTGTGCGTGCGTGTGCACACGCACTGTGATTGGTCAGTGATGGTGATTGGTGGTGATTGCGAGATCATATAAAAGACTAAGAACGGGTATGGTGTGGTGGAGTGGGGTAGAGAGATGGTCGACCAGAAGGTCCAGCGATGTGCAACGGTGCCTCATAAAGTGAGGATACACCTGGAGACGGGTCCAACGTGTGATAAGGGTGCGCCGCCGTCCAAATATGGGGGAAACGCTGGAGTCGGGTACAACGGTGTGATAAGGGTGCGCCGGCGTCCAAATATGGGGGAAACGCTGGAGTCGGGTCCAGCGGTGTGATAAGGGTGCGCCGGCGTCCAAGAGTGGGGAAACGTCTGGAGTCGGTTCCAACGGTGTGATAAGGTTGCGCCGGCGTCCAAGAGTGGGGAAACGTCTGGAGTCGGGTCCAACGGTGTGATAAGGGTGCGCCGGCGTCCAAATATGGGGGAAACGCTCGAGTCGGGTCCAACGGTGTGATAAGGGTGCGCCGGCGTCCAAATATGGGGGAAACGCTGGAGTCGGGTCCAACGGTGTGATAAGGGTGCGCCGGCGTCCAAGAGTGGGGAAACGTCTGGAGTCGGGTCCAACGGTGTGATAAGGGTGCGCCGGCGTCCAAATAGGGGGAAAACGTCTGGAGTCGGATCCAACGGTGTGATAAGGGTGCGCCGGCTTCCACAAATAATAGGAATTCGCTAGGCGGGTCTATTTCTGTATGAAAGGTATGCCTCCCCTGTTTCGGCGGACCCTCCTACCTAAATCACCTAGATGTACATTGTTTCCTTTCGTATCCGTGTTCTCTTCCCATTCCGTTTTGTCTGAATGAACCACTCCCTCCTTTCCGTTTATATACACCGGTGGACCCTTATCACTTGAATTACCACAACAACCAGTTGAGCCCAAATCATTTCAAGATAACATTTGCACTGAATTGGTTACATTCAATTTTTCACTGCCACCAACTTCACTCATATGAGGAAAAGCTACCACCTACGGGATCAAGGGCTTCTCAGGAGAGCGATACAACTGCGTGGAAGGATACAGATTTTATCAATCCATTCACACTTTTGTGTTTGTTTTCAACGTGCAGTATGCGAGCGAAGCGAGCATCAGTAGAGGTCTGGAAGTCCGGCGTTAGGGCGTCAGACTGGTATATATATATATATATATATATATATATATATATATATAACCGGTCCAACTTGGATTGACCGCAGAAAATGGTCTATCATTCTTTGTTTGTTATAACTGGTCAAGTGATAAGAGTCAGTTAGAACATATAAAAGTGGAGGGTGCGGTGTGTTCATAAACAAATGAGAACAGAAGAACGCGGGGGAGGACGTAAGGAGGAAGGATTCACACGGATTGCATACTAATCCGCGCAGTGGTCTGACATCTAGTTTTTTTACGATTGATGTTAGACGCCATCGAATCGATTTAACAAATATGAACCTAACTCATGACATTTCCCTGAGTAGTGGACACCGGCGCACCCCTCCTGCATCGGTAGCTATATTTTCAGGCGCTTCTCCACTTTTGAGCGCAGGCGCACCCCTATCACAGCAGTGAACCCGTCTTCCCCCACTTTGGGCGCCGGTGCAACCTTATCACAGCAGTGGACCCGTCTCCCCCCACTTTGGGCGCCGGCGCACCCTCATCACAGCAGTGGACCCGTCTCCTCCCACTTTGGGCGCCGGCGCACCCTCATCACAGCAGTGGACCCGTCTCCCCCACTTTGGGCGCCTCCCCCACTTTGGGCGCCGGCGCACCCTTATCACAGCAGTGGACCCGTCTCCCCCCACTTTGGGCGCCGGCGCACCCTTATCACAGCAGTGGACCCGTCTCCCCCACTTTGGGCGCCGACGCACCCTCATCACAGCAGTGGACCCGTCTCCCCCCACTTTGGGCGCCGGCGCACCCTTATCACAGCAGTGGACCCGTCTCCCCCACTTTGGGCGCCGGCGCACCCTTATCACAGCAGTGGACCCGTCTCCCCCCACTTTGGGCGCCGGCGCACCCTTATCACAGCAGTGGACCCGTCTCCCCCCACTTTGGGCGCCGGCGCACCCTTATCACAGCAGTGGACCCGTCTCCCCCACTTTGGGCGCCGGCGCACCCTTATCACAGCAGTGGACCCGTCTCCCCCCACTTTGGGCGCCGGCGCACCCTTATCACAGCAGTGGACCCGTCTCCCCCACTTTGGGCGCCGGCGCACCCTCATCACAGCAGTGGACCCGTCTCCCCCACTTTGGGCGCCGGCGCACCCTCATCACAGCAGTGGACCCGTCTCCCCCCACTTTGGGCGCCGGCGCACCCTTATCACAGCAGTGGACCCGTCTCCCCCCACTTTGGGCGCCGGCGCACCCTCATCACAGCAGTGGACCCGTCTCCCCCACTTTGGGCGCCGGCGCACCCTATCACAGCAGTGGACCCGTCTCCCCCCACTTTGGGCGCCGGCGCACCCTTATCACAGCAGTGGACCCGTCTCCCCCCACTTTGGGCGCCGGCGCACCCTCATCACAGCAGTGGACCCGTCTCCCCCCACTTTGGGCGCCGGCGCACCCTTATCACAGCCGTGGACCCGTCTCCCCCCACTTTGGGCGCCGGCGCACCCTATCACAGCAGTGGACCCGTCTCCCCCACTTTGGGCGCCGGCGCACCCTTATCACAGCAGTGGACCCGTCTCCTCCCACTTTGGGCGCCGGCGCACCCTCATCACAGCAGTGGACCCGTCTCCCCCCACTTTGGGCGCCGGAGCACCCTATCACAGCAGTGGACCCGTCTCCCCCCACTTTGGGCGCCGGCGCACCTTATCACAGCAGTGGACCCGTCTCCCCCCACTTTGGGCGCCGGCGCACCCTTATCACAGCAGTGGACCCGTCTCCCCCACTTTGGGCGCCGGCGCACCCTTATCACAGCAGTGGACCCGTCTCCCCCACTTTGGGCGCCGGCGCACCCTTATCACAGCAGTGGACCCGTCTCCCCCACTTTGGGCGCCGGCGAGCAGTGGACCCGTCTCCCCCACTTTGGGCGCCGGCGCACCCTTATCACAGCAGTGGACCCGTCCCCACACTTTGGGCGCCGGCGCACCCTTATCACAGTGGACCCGTCTCCCCCACTTTGGGCGCCGGCGCACCCTTATCACAGCAGTGGACCCGTCTCCCCCCACTTTGGGCGCCGGCGCACCCTTATCACAGCAGTGGACCCGTCTCCCCCCACTTTGGGCGCCGGCGCACCCTTATCACAGCAGTGGACCCGTCTCCCCCCACTTTGGGCGCCGGCGCACCCTTATCACAGCAGTGGACCCGTCTCCCCCCACTTTGGGCGCCGGGCACCCTTATCACAGCAGTGGACCCGTCTCCCCCCACTTTGGGAGCCGGCGCACCCTCATCACAGCAGTGGACCCGTCTCCCCCCACTTTGGGCGCCGGGACACCCTTATCACAGCAGTGGACCCGTCTCCCCCCACTTTGGGCGCCGGCGCACCCTCATCACAGCAGTGGACCCGTCTCCCCCCACTTTGGGCGCCGGCGCACCCTTATCACACCGTTGGACCCGTCTCCAGGCGTTTCCCCACTTTTGGACGCCGGCGCACCCTTATCACACCGTTGGACCCGTCTCTAGGCGTTTCCTCACTTTTGGACGCCGGCGCACCCTTGTCACACCGTTGGATCCGATTCCAGGCGTTTCCCCACTTTTGGACGCCGGCGCACCCTTATCACACCGTTGGACCCTGAGTTAGATTCTGGCCACCGAAATCTAACACTTTCTCACGAATTAAAAATTGGTTTAAATTAAGGCCAAACCAAAACCTTCGCGCCCTGCGGGCACATTCAGGGGCTGCTACGCAGTTTCACGCAGTTGCATGCAATATTTTACAGGTCGCCTGACATTTTTTCGTAAGTTGCTCCGAGCAACTTACGAAGCCCTCCGCGGCTCATAACACTATTTTCGTGGCTGTCTAGCCCTCATGCAGCGATCATGAGTCAGACCAACTGGTTTTTTGAGTTGAGTTGCTCTCAGTGATCGCCTGAGGAAGGCAGCCGCGACCAACTCGCTATACCTCGCCATTATCCTCCTCTCATCGCCTAGACGAGCTAGCTCACAAAGGCAATGAGCGGCTAGGTCAGATTATCTGACCGTAATGATGAGTTTACTACGGGCCCTTGTTTTACTCATGATAACCCCACCCATTTCATTTTCATTCTGCAGCCATTACTTCAACCCGGTTACAATGATAAATAATAACATCAATGCAATATTTTCAGCGGGCTCGGCTTCATCGTTGGCTCCAACGTCGCCGCTCTTACTGGTCACTGGACTTGGGGAGTACGGGTTACTGCTATATTTGGTATGTGATTTGGTAAACATAGATTTGTTTTCTTGGTTCTCTCCCTTGAGAGCAAAGAGTGTTACCTTGATTTTGCTAAATTTTGCTAAATAACTATAGATAATTACAAACAACAATGACAATAATACGTGCTCTCAACCCATACCGAATTATTGCATTATTATATCAACTTATTCATCAAATTATTATTAATATTGGAAAGAAGACAAACAAGTTTGGGAAGAGATAGAGAAAGTAATATCCAGGCACACGCTTTCCTAGCCAAATTAGCCAGACCTTGCAGAATTATTTCAGAGACGGAAATAAGAATAAGATTTATAACATTATAACGGAAAATTGCTATTTAGATCAGTTTATCTAATGTTTTCCTTTGGTCCGGAGAAATTTAGCATATGTCTGACGTCCCTGTTCCAGGCATTCTTTGTCTCGTGATGATTATCGTTTTCATCGAGGAACCGGAACGAGGAGGTGCTGAACGCCTAAAAGGTGAAATTGCTGCCGCCGTAGTGAACACCAGCTACTGGGACGATATCAAAGGGCTGGCTACAAAGTTCGTTGCACCTCTGCTGTTCATAATAATTGTCAGGAGAAAAAAAAGTTTTAGCCTCACCTACGTCTTCTCCACTGCTGGCTATACTGCTATTGTTTTCGTGGTAGGAACTCTGACATGGTGGGCGCCAACGGCAATCGAGCACAACGACGCGTACAAGTTGGGCTTGAACAGCACCGATGCACTGAGTCCGGATGTGAAAGCCCAGTGAGTTCTCCTGATGTTCTAGGATATCCAGGAATTTAGCTATATCCACTCCAAGATTGATGTCAGATGTGGTAGCTAAACGAATATATCATCAGATGTGCTTGCAAGCATTAGTTTTTTGTAAGTGCTAGGTCTTAAACTTTTCTGAAAAATGATTTGGAAACGCCCAGTTATTTTTAGCTTTCTTTTCTAAATCACACCGATCGCTATACAAAATTCCACATTTTTCGGCTTCTTATAGCTGAGCTACTGCGCTATAGCGCCAGTCACTCATTTTTTCGTCACAGAATCCGGCTTGCCGCGTCGCACCACGTACGCGGCGCGGCAGCCCACCTAAGCGATGAGTTTGTTAAACGTTTCAGGCATTGATGCTATACTTATGAATGAAATCATTAGTGTCACGTAAAGATTTCATATGAAAAAGACTGTAAAAATTCCTAAAGAAATGTACTATTGTTGTTTGTTGTTTGTTGTATTTGTAACCACGCCGACGCAATCATTGGAATGAAAACAAATACACAGTGAAAAACGGTGGAAGACGTAAGCAAAACACCAGTAGCAGCTAAGCCTGAGCCGCGCCGCACACGTGTGCTGCGCGGCAGACCAGGTAGGCGGTATTCTGTGATGCGAAAATGATTGCTCGGAACTGCACTACAAGTTCCACTGCAGAGGTAGCAGCTCTTGAGAAAAAAGGGCACTGACTGCAAAATTGAAACTGAAACATGCAGAGCTCAACCCAACTTTATTAGATTACCCTTGGCCAATTTTATTTCCAGGGTGAACCTAGTCTTTGGCATCATCACTTGTATAGGAGGCATTGCCGGAGTTGCAATTGGATCTACACTTTCTATGGTAAGTCTGTTATATGATTCTTACTTGTATACTTATTAATTCAACGGTTTTCAGTTGCTCCGCACTGGATGGGGACCGTTCAAATTTGTTCAAACCATTCGATCGGATCCCATCATCTGTGGAGTTGGTGCACTCATCGGGGTGCCGACCTTGTACTTCTCCCTACACTTGATACCAACAACTATGGCTGGAGCATGGGTACGGTCTTCGAAATTTTGGTTATCACTAAAAAAGCAAAGGAAAACGAGACGAAAACAGAGTTGAAAGAAGAAATCATACATGTAATGCATGATCCAGTGGCAGAATGGTGGAAAGGGGCTGACGAGGTGGTTCTCTCATCGTCTTCATCCTCTTCAATCTTGCATGTTCTCTTTTCGCTCAACCTAGGAAAGTGCCAGTAATAAATATGTGTAATATCCAAGGAATTGTAAAGTGAACTTCTCAATGCCTAGCTACCTGTTGTCACCTCTGCTTTATCCCAGATTTTGAAAGATGGACAGTCCCATATAAATAGGGACTTATTTTTGCACCTTTCTTCCTATAGGAAAACTTAGCCCCTTTCCCTATACCAACACAAACCTAATCTTGCTAGGAAAGCAGCTATTTGAACACATTGAACTTCAGGGTCTTATGTTCGTCACGATTACTGCCACCTGTTTCAATTGGGCCACAAACGTTGACATGCTCATGGTGAGTATTCGTGAAACCTTCCTTGAATAAATAAACAAAAATTATTAGTAGAATAAATATAGCCAAAGGCGATAAAAGAACAAAAGTAAAGAAAATGCTCCATCTTGTTCCTTCCATAAGACGAAAAAAGGCAGGAAGAGTAAGCCACTTTTCTCAAAACTCCTCAGTAAGGAGGAAAGAATGTTTACTTTTAAGGGAAACTACCCTGTATTATCCGTGTCCTCGGTGAGATGGACGGGCCTCTATGAGTAAATTGGACGCGGCAGCTAAAAACGCGTGCAATCGAGTGGATGCTCGGTGGAGCATGCCTCAAATGAGAAAATATGAAATCATTTTTGTAAGCACAGGGCGATAGAAAATTGTGAGACGGGTTTGGGATCATGACCATTTTTCTGACAAAATAATGCCGTCGAATATACGAAAACAAACATATTTGTGCACTAGGGGACAACCCTACTAATAGTCACCATTTGCGTGAATGCCGTTCTTTATCCTTTCTGGAAAGTTATCTACAGTCCTCGCTACTGCGTTCTGGAACTACGAGGAGATTCAATTCAGGCTTTCTCCGAAGTATTGCTCATCGCTATAGAAATCCTTGGTCGAATTATTTACTCTATTACGCTCCAGAGGCATAATCTTTTAGGTACCAGTTCGTTCGGCCATTTTGATGATTAACCACCCTGTGTTAGGATGGGGGATTTTCATGATGCAGTTAGATATGTTCCCCACGTTGAATTTTTGTGTATTTACAGATTCGGGGAGTCGAGCACAGTCATATTAGAAGACTTATATTTTCTTGTTGAAATAATCACAGGCACCATGTATAGTGAGTAATAGAGCGCAAAAAAACTGGAAAGGGGACTTCGTTCCATAATTTCTTGTCACCCTGTAATCGAGAGCTCTTGAAGTAAATACTGAAACTTAATGAAATAAAACGTTTTTGTGCTTTTGCGGTTCTTTTTTGCCACATACTCAGAAGTTGTTTTAGGCAGTAGTAATACCATCTCGGCGAAATGCGGCAAATTCTTGGCAAATACTGCTCTCTCACCTGTTCGGAGATGCTTCAGGTCCCTATATCATAGGAATCGTGAGTCTATTTCTCACATTCTCACTCTCACTTGGCTCACATTCTCACTCGAGCATTGTGTTCAATTCAGATTTCGGATGCTATCCGAGGAGACGATTCGTCACCATACGGCCACTTTCACTCGTTAATAACCTCTTTCTATCTTCCTAACGCACTACTGCTGGTCAGTACAGCGCTCTTCTTTGTGGCTGCTTACACTTTTGTCAAAGACAACAGAAGATTCAAGGAGTACATGGGTAAGGAAAATCTTTGTGCCAAAATCTATATCTATCCTTATTCCGATTCCTTGTAGGTGTTCTTAAACCCTCTGCTGTGACTCCATCTCCGAAAAGTGGTACGCGACAGTCGACAGGTGCAGACAATTGGGCATTTTCAGTTCCGGAAGGCGATCATCCGGAAACGACTAAAGTTTGATTTCGTCACTACGGGAGCTATTATTATATGTGTACAGACGGATCTTTATCCGAGATTTTGCATATTTGTCGTTGTTTCTATGTTGTCATTATTGGCTGTACCCAAAATGCTCAGGTATATGAATAAACTGATTACTCAGAGGAACATTTACTCTGATAGCCAAAAATGTAGCTCTAGACGCAGAAATAGCAATTTTATTTGCGCGGCACCGCCAGGGTTCCCCTCTATGATGTCATGCTCGCTCTACTTTCCTTTTCGCAAGATTTTAGCGGCGTGCTCGAAATTCTCAGCTGGTCAGAATGGCGAAAAATCACGCAACTTCTTTTATTTGAGAAGTCGTAACCACATTCATTGTTGGCGGAATTGGGAATACCGAAAAGAAGGCGGTTTGGAAAAAATTTTGTCATAAAATAATCTTTGATTTGCATGTACATAGGAGTCTCAAATTACGACGAAGATGAGATGCAATTAAGTTGATTGAGAAAAGGCTTTTTATTACTGGGAAAGGGAGAAGAGATTCAAAATTATGAAAGATGCTCAAAAATAGTGCACTTTGACAGTGCTCAGAATCTCCAACTTCGATTTCTTCTGTCACTTCGGGCCATCGTTCTGGGGCGGTTGTTGGGCGTCCTCTTCTTCGGCCAACATGTGCTTTTTTTCTTCTTCTCCTCCAGGAAAAGAAAGCGTTGTGGTCTGGAGCATGATGCAATTTGTGTTTAGCTTACCGGATTCGGTCTGAGCTTGTTTGTCCTGAATATCTACTACCGTGTAAAGGCTACGAACAGAGGCGCTTCCGGGGTGCAATTTGTTTCCAGATCCTGATTCTCCGTTCTCCGTCATTTCTATCAAAGCTCTTGCAACTCTTCTACCGTCTCTTTGGCAAGTTGAACCCATAACATACAACACACACACACACACACACACACACACACACACACACACACACACACACACACACACACACACACACACACACACACACACACACACACACTTCTCTCTCCCTTTCTCTTTCTCTCTCTTAATACTTACAACGGTTCACATAACAGCAGCGGAAGGAAGAAAACCATTGAATAATAAATGGTACTGAAGTGCACTTATCGGAGCTGAAATCAGGTGGGGAAGACCAATTAGGCGGTCACAATCCAGGTAATGCGCGCACGAGCCGCTGAGTTCGAGATCCTACCAGTGGATTTTGTACATAAAGACACATAAAGACTGTGGAATAGGGAAAAAAAGCGAGAAGATGTGACAGAAGATGAGCAACAACCATGATTTGGATAGGGAGTGTGAAGGTTCGCAGCGAATTTGACCAGCCAATCAATCAATGTACCACGCCGTTAGATGACGTGTCCTTCTGCGGAATTTCCGGAGTTCGGGGCAGTAAGTTTTTACTGCGGTTTACCTGCGTTTCTGCTGCGGAAATTCCGAAGCACTTTTCTTCTCTGCATCTCTCTGACCGTGAATCCCTTTCTGCTGCTGTTCTTCCTGAAAGCATCTCTTTCTGCTGCGGAATTTCCGAAAGGCCCATATTCTGCTGCGGAATTTCCGGCAGTTTGTCTGAGTAAGGTTTAAACGTACGCGTTCTGAACGGAATTCCACGGGTTTTGAAGGGTGCTGACCAATTCCACGCATTTGCTGCATGTCATTCACACAAGTGTAAAGAGAAATATCGCTCACATCAAATCAATGTAAGCCCTCGAATAAGGGTAACGAGAGGAGGCCACTGCGTTCGTTCCACCTTCTGGGGATCATTGAAAGGATGGGTAACCTCATACGCGTGGATAGTAGCTGAGTATATACAACGCCATGTATGGGTAAACACCTAGGAGGGTGACAAGTAAAGGGTAAATCTGAGCGTACTAACACATTTATTGCTGGTTCTTCTGGTATGGTTCTTCTGCTCGCCAAAGTTCTGCGCTGTGTAGAACTGCCACCTGGGTATTTTGGGGCTGAATGAGAAACCAAAAGCTAAGATAACTCGGTATTGACCGACCACACTGTGTATCATATCTGCCGGCGTGATTGCCCATGGGTAACAGCTGGTACAGACGACGTAACCCACGGGTAAATCTTTCGATGAGTGGCAGAAGAAAGTAAAATTTGCTTCCATTACCTTGCTTAGCATGGGTAATCTCATATATCTGGTCTCTCTCTGGTGAAATTCAGATCTAGTGGATCTGGATGCTCAATGTCTCGGCTCGAAGTTGTTCCACCACCCTTTCGCGTGTAGCGTATACAGCGCATCTGTTGGAGAAACGTTCTCCTTTAATTTAGGACAGGAATAATCAGAACTTTGGAGCCACTTCATGCAATTTTTGTAGCAGTCGTGAAGTACAGAGCAGAAATGGACACTTATTGCCGTCCCATTTATTTGGAATACAAAACACAATAATTTTAAATTTGAAGATATGAATCATTTAGAGTTGTTCTCCGGCGTCGACGTCTCTGATCTTCTCAACATTGAATTGTTCAAAGTTCTGCCAGGGCTTCTCCCAAAGTGTGATTTGGTACAGCTGAAAGATAAACTTGCAGGATAAACAAATCTGTATATATAAAAGTGAAAGTTTGTTTGTGTGTGTGTGTTTGTGTGTGTGTGTGTGTGTGTGTGTTTGTGTGTGTGTTTGTGTGTTCCGAATAGAAATCGCGGAGGATGAACCGATCGGGACCAAATTTTGCAGGTAGACTCTCCACTGGCCGGCGGAGGTTATAGGCTACTTTGCACCTGGGATTATCGATTGGTTTATCGATTATATCGATTTTATTGATTTTTCGCTCTCCTTGACGAGGGACTAGCGAGAACACGCCTACTGGGGTATCTCAATGCGCTGAACACGAATATGCTAACCATTTTGCGCCAATTTATCGATTTATTGATTTTATTGATTTTTAGCTCTTCTTGACCAGGGACTAGCGAGAACATGCCTACTGGGGTACCTCAATGCGCTGAACACGAATATGACAACCATTTTGCGCCAATTTATCGATTTATTGATTTTATTGATTTTTGGCTATTCTTAATCATGGGGTGGTAAAGACATGTCTAATGGGGTTCCTCAATACGCTGAATAAGAATGAAAACCATTTTGCACAAAATATTGATTTATTGATTTTATCGATTTTTCCCCATTTTCGCTCGGGGACGGACAAAGACATGTCTTCTAGGGTTTCTCAGTACGCTGAATACGAATATGACAAACATTTTGCATGAAATATCGATTTTTCGATTTTATTGATTTTTGGCTCTTCCGCCCTATGGAGCGGTGAGAACATCTCTCCTGGGGTTCCTCGATATGCTGAGTATGAATATGACAAACACTTTGTGCGAATATGTCGATTCAATGTCACCAAAATAACTTTGCTAACTTTTCGCCCGCAAGTCGATGGGAAACGTCACCTGGGCTTCGCTAACATGCTGATCACCAAAATTATGGAGATTTTAATGAATTTGTCGATGATAGTAATTGGCGTCAGCAGTATGATGTAGCCAAGGTAATAAAACACCCGAGCGAAGCCGGGCACGGCAGCTAGCATGTAATAAAAGAAAAGAAAACGTTGAGATTCTGAAAAAAAAAGATTGAATGTGAGGAAACGAACTGCTCTACTTCCATTTGCTTTAAGTTGACAGTTCGCTGAAGACAGTGAAGATAGATCAACTTCCTGAAAGAATCATTGCATTGGCTTTACTGTAGAAAATTTCATCCGGTAAAGATGATATCTTTTGTGAAATTGCGGAAAGAGAAAAAAACGGCCAAGAAGGGGGGCCACCTTCTAATTTCACTGGGAAGGGTCTATACCGTTTATAGCCTTGCCTCCTCAGTTTTTCGTTAAGTAAGGGGGATTGCACACAAAATAATATAACCAAATGAATTTGGATGGAGGAAAATGACGATGATCGCTGCTATGTTCACGTTTAAGATCGAAATGCACAGTGCAAACTGTAATGCTCTTGTAGGAAGATGAGTCATACGCCATGAAAGTCTGACGCAAATTTTCCAGGGAGACGCGAAAACCGGACAAAATTCTCGAGGCAAATTTTGTAAAAGAAATCGTTTTCGAGATTTAATGGCACAACTACTGGAATAATATGAAACTAATTTACTCTACAATGCATCTAGTTTGACAAAATAAAATGAAGAACTCACTCCTTTCTTACACTCGGATTCACCGAAAACTATTTCAAAGATGTACTTTGTTCCGGCCACGACTTGAGTCTGTGCCTTCAGAACCTGAAAAACGAATACATTCTTCAAACTTGTAAATTCTACACATGAAGTTGAGCAACGATCCGAGTGAGGACTTTGTAAGTTGAGAAGCAGTACTGCATTGCGTCGCTCAGAAGCTGAGTCGGTTCTCTATTGCTGGAATGCTAGTTTCAAGACGGTTCATACTTGAAGGGTGTACAGGGTGCAGTCGGCCCGTCGAGCAGAGATGTGCGTAACAAAAATATCATTTTTCGTAAATCGTAAACTTTCCAAGAACGCCGTTATTTGTAAATTTGTAAATCATGATTGAGAATCCGTGTACCACCGACGACATCCAAAAAATTTCAGCTCTTTCCACGAAAATCTCACTCTGAAAGCGACCCGAGGTATATATCTGTCTACTGCGGAATTGATCTTCACAAAACTTCGCTGGATTAAACTCAGAGTGATAACATTTTTATTTCTTCTCACTCTCCTTATCCAGAAGGTAAGCAGTGCACTCACCTTTACGGGAATCATGACGTACTGTCCAGCATTCGATGCATCCTCATTCAAACTCTTCGCTGCTTTCCATGCTTTCGCCTGGAATATTATTTTCAGACAAGGCAACAAAGTATGGAATAAGTCCCAAAATGACAAATGCATGGGAAAGTTTTAGCAAACCAACACCAACAGGTGAAAAGCAAGTAAGTACATGAAGAGCGGATAAAGGGATCAACGTAACTACCAGCTTTGCTTATCCCGCAATCGAAATCATTTCAAACAGCTAGTTACATTTCAGGACTTGAAGAAGGAGAATTCCTGCTGTTTTATACCGTCCAATGAGAGAAATGGTGTTTCTTAATGACTTAATGGTTGCTTCACTTATCACATTTATGCATATGGCAACTTCCACATGAACCAGTTGTTTCTCTATGACAAGAAAAACCCTGGTGGATAAATGTCCTTGGATTGCAGGATTGCTTACCCACATCACTTCTCCCGGATTATCCCACTTATAGCGTATATATGACTTTCTTGGATTCATCCTCAAGTTCTGAAAAGTCACCCTAAAGCTGACTCTGAAAGAACTGAGGAGTAAGAAGATAGATTCACCTACCATCCATTCAGGATCTTTAGGATCCTGATCCATAACACCACCGGTCATCATCGCGTTAACAGACGCTAGAGTGATGGTAGTTACTGCGATAACGAATACGAAGTTTGGCATTCTTCTGGAAGACTCGCACTAGAAATCGATCGATGACAGGTTATAAACGATAGCGATGTGATTCAGCAATGTCAACACGGGCTAAGCTGTTTAAGAAGTGCCGATCTGGTATGAAACTGAGTCCAGGAATGAATCAGGAAATTCAAGAACTGAATAAGGCTTGAATGAGAGTACGTAGGAGAACAAACAAAAACTGCTTCAACCTTATGAATACATCAAAATTGAGGGAGTTACAGTGCCGGCCAAAATTATATCGCCCTTTGAATTTTCGCCATAACTTTTAGTGGAGCAAAGCTTTGCATGGAAAGCAACGAAAACAACTTTTTTGTGACATGGTCTTCTCTGTGCATTGTGACCGAATTACCATCGTAACCAGGAAAGAGTTAGCCAATTTAATAGAAATTCTTATATTGTTTTACGGCTGAAATGAACTCAAATTTGCTTCGTGTACTTTGATCAATGATCTGAAATCACACGTCTTCATCTAAATATTAGTCGAATCTCTTACAAGGAGTCCGATTCTTGTCGAAATACTGCCCATAAAAGCCCTTCTGTGATTTTTTGTAGATGCTGAAAAATTCCAGATTTTGACTTTGTGAGTAAAAATTTCGTCTAAAGGAAACTAGTTGAAAAAATGGTACCATTTCCTTCGTATTCTAATGCATGTGAGTGTCTGCAACACCCATGAAAATATGAGCTTCGAAGCTCCACATTAAGTAAAGTTATGAGGGAAATGGAGGAGACTCCAAAAGGATATATAATTTTGGCCGGAACTGTATATAGAGAAACTACTAGAATTCTGACTTTTGGCATGAGTTACAGCTAGGAAGTTGTGAAAGAACAGCGTGAGATGCTCCGGATCAGGCGACAATACATGACGAGACCATCGTTTATATTTTATTTTGAGCTGTTCGCTACGGCCCATCATCGATGTAAATGCGTTCTGAAGGCAATCTGATCTTTTATCCATCGAAATAGTGACGTTTTCCACGTCTGCGAACGATTCTGCATTCATGCCCTTTGAATCGTGGGAAGCAGTAATGCGTATGGTCGTTACCAGTGTCGTCATACATATAAACCAGTCAAATGGTAACCGTAGAGAGAAAAAAACAGCCATCCCCTATGTGTCGCAAGGATCATTTGTTAAACAAACACATACGGTAAACTGGAATCATTCGGAGGAACCGTTCTTGGAAGAGGCCAGAAAAAAAAAGAGGGGCACGATACGATTATATAGAGCAAGAGTTCAGTTGTGCACGCCTCGCCAAACGTGAAAATACGGTTCATTGCTCCTGTTCAAAGAGACCTTGCTCCGATGAATTATTAATGGTTTGTATAAAATCATTGTAACCTTCGAGAAATAACCGGTTGCGGCACAACTAATACGCAATTTGCAACGGGGCGTGGCTGGTCCCATGCAAGCAGCAGACAATATTAATAAGGGACGATTACAAAACATTTGATCGCAGAAGACAAGAGTGCAACTTCTAGAAGGACCGCCAACGTCGATCAAACCTGAAAATCTGCAGCAGAAAGGTTCTGGATGAGGTCGTCTGTGGATTCTCTGCTGCCGAGTTTCTGCATCGCTTAGGATTGGCCGTCTTTCAGCCAGTTGGCCTGTATAGGATTGAAACTCCTTCACATTTTTGAGATATCCATTGTAATGTTTCGAAGCACTTTCGAGATCAGGAACCGTCCATTTGAGCAAATAGATCGTCTTTCAACGGTATTGCATGCAGAGAATCCCCAGAAGGACCACCCCACGCGGCCGCCGTGATTGGCCAGGAGTGAGGTTGGGTATTAGATGTCCGTAAACGAACGTACGTATGTGCTTGCGACTTTTCCAGTAGCGTCTTTTCTTTTCCTTCGCTAGTCTTCCGCAAAATGTTCCACACCATCTGAAGACGTTTGTCTTCCTCTAGGACAATTTTGCTATGATTTTTGGTCACAATCATCGATCTACTACTCGTCAATTCCTAGACCCGAGAAGAAAAATTCAAAGCAAAGAGAAAAACACCACTTCCTTCATGAAATCATTGGAGAACGAGGCGCTCCATGCAGTTTAGGGATAATGTAGGTAGAATACATATAAGAACAAAAAAAAAACAATTTCAGCTAAGCTCTTGTCGGACCGCTCGGACAAATTTAGCAGCGCGGCGACCGACCCTATCATGGGTGGAGATAGCTTGACTCCTGCTTTTGGGCTCTTTGTGCTAAATAGCCTCGCATTAACGGTATATCTGGGATTTGTGAAACTGAATTAGTTCTTCTGGCTCGGGGGGTGTGAATGACAAGTGCAGAGATCTGCCAAGATAACTACGGAAGATGAGATGTACGCATTTTTATGTTGCTATCCTCCTACATAAATCAGTCAAAAATGGCAAATATTTCCGCACACACATTTGAATAATCTGCTTGAAGACCCTTTCCCACTCATAGATTTTGAGATTTTCAAACGAAAAGAATCTCCAGGTACTGCTGATCAACGTTGTATACGTGATTTGTCGCAAAATTGCAGAAAAAAGCCGGTTTTCAGTCCCATTTCTTCCAAAGCTGGGGGCGGGGCAATTCACTGCAAGGAGCACATCTGGAAAGATTCGTACTCTTTGTAAGAGTTCCTCATCTGCTCCCTAATGGAGTGGAAACTGCGCTCCTTGCCTGATGAGCAAAGAGTACATGATGCGAAAACCTTGGATCCGCCCACAAGATCCGCAAAAGTTGGTGGCTTCTCGGCAGCATAGCACGGAATCACGCAGACCATTCTGACTAGCAGCTACTGTAGATTTTCCTCATGCGAAAGTCTCGAAAACGATTCTGAGGTGGGAAAGTGCCTTCAGGAGCTTTCTACTGGTTGTTACAATAATCAAGTCTTGAGGTAGACGGTCACTCTTTTCACATACAGTGTAAATGCTTCGTAAAAGTACCCGAATGTATCTAGTGAACTAATATAGATGCCTCTGAAATGAATAGTTATAGATTCTGCTAGAAAGCATGTCTTTTATGTGAACGCTGACGATGATTGAAAGGCGAGTTTCGTGAGCTTTCCACAACCACAACCGTGAGCATGACTCACTTCCTTGTACTCGCTCCTTTGGCTCGTTATCGAACTTGAATTCAACCACATTTCAAAACCAAACAGCATGAGAAACCAATGGAATAACATCGGTTGCGTCTCGTGGAAAGCAGATAAGAGGCTTTGCTTCACTAATTCTCATGAAAAATTGAAAGCCCTTATAAACCCCATCAGGGAGAGGAGATGATTCCGCGCGAAAGTAAAAAAGGCATGCTGGATCGCTGCTTTCACGTATTTTGGGTATTTTGCTAAGCCTTTATAGAAGTTAGGATAACTAATTTTCATGGAAGACCTCAAACAATTTGAAGAATTCAAGGGAAGAATTGCCAGTTGGTCTAACACGGAGTGCATGCCCATGGTACTGCTTTACAAGTGATAAATAAGAGATTATGAGCTCCACTAAGAATAAATTATAATTGTTAGCTTTATTCAATTGTTCATTGATGAGATAGTGCTGAGCTTTGTAAAACTCTTGGAAAAAGAACTGGTGGAAAACTAACCAAGAAGATGCTTAAAAGATCGACAGGAGGAACACACATAAAAGTGTCAGTGAGCGGCTGGCGCGACTGAATTCCATTGACCAAGTGGATGCTAGGGAGGGAGGTAGACAGAATCCTCTAGGAACTTCGTAATGTGTTCCTGTGTAAAGTGTAAACAACAGCACTGATCAATTTATCGGAATTGACAATTGATTTGGAGTCACTGACAATCCGCCGTTGTTACATGCCACATTCTCTTTGAGGGTTCTTTTCTCTTCCCAGATGCTGAGAGAAACACATGCTAGCCAGATTGCCTGGGAGAGGAAGCAACCCCATGTCGAAGATGCAACCGATTTTTGCACAATATTTCTGCAGTAAGGCGAGGATCTAGCATTCAATGAGTAAGCAATAAAAATTTAAAATTTACACTTGTTATGAACGGAGAACCTCAACCGAACGATGCGGAATATTTGGTGCAATGTATGGCATGCTGAATTGCCGTCTCTCCAACGACATTGATTTTGATGCTTATCAATTAATGGTTTTGGGAGAAGACAAAGACATAGGCTAGTGGTCTCACGTGTAAAATGGTTGGAGTTTGGTTTAATTCTTCATATTTTTTTCCAATTTTACACCACCTCAGTGGACCTAAAATTGTACGAATACAATTGATTTTGTCCATTTCTATTTTTTCTGTACACGTTTATTTTATTTGTTTCCCTTCTGTCTTACGATCTTCGATATAAGTAATTGCATAACTTTCCACTAATATTCTCTAATATTCTTTATAATTTTTCTTCTGGGACAGGTCAGTTTATTTTTATTTTCTCTTTAGATAAGTTTCGGCCATCCTTACCTTACTGATGAGTGCAAAGGATGGCCTAAACTTTGTGTTTGATTTCCGTATAAGGTAGTGCACGAAACGGAAATCAGACATAATAGTTTACTTTGTTTATTTATTTATTATTATTATTTTGTCTGTATGTTCAATTCATAAGGCACCAGAACACAACTATCAAAGATACCATCGAAATATGTGTCAAAGGATCGACGTGGTCTTTTGCAAACTTTTTGAAGAAGTTCAGTTTGCAACGTTAGACTGAGAAAGAACCACTAATATTTCATGAATTTCTAAGGACCAACAAGAGATCGAAAAGAGGAATGCAAAGATATCGTTTGTAGAACAAGCTGCTTGTAAAGGATAAACAACATCACATGGTATGACGGCGTGCAGCGAGCTTTTGTGCAATTGAGAGAAATTTATTTCCAGTTTTATCGATTAATATTGGGCTTCGTTTCTGCTTAGAAAACAGAAATGGCATAATATGGCATAACAAATGTAAAAATCTTATGCACATTACGGAAGGTGGCTCAACCATGTCCCCTAAGATCGGGTTCCTTTTAGCTATGAGATTAGAACCTTTTCCGGGAGCAATAATTGCCTCATGTGATATTGCTAGTGGATTTTTGATGTTCAACAATCGGAACGGATGCTCTCCGACTTCGACTATGCTTGTGGAAAGATCGGTCTCCAGTAGAATCTGACGACGACGTCTATGAAAAACGGATGGGTCTAACATGTCCCACCCTCACGCAACGGAAATACCATATCTAAATGCCCCAGCTACGTATGTCTAGGTCGGGAAGCTGATAGGTGAATGATTCCACCCTAGAACCGGGAAGGAGGAAGCGAGCGGCAAGGTTATTAGGAAAGTAGTGAGAAATAACGAAGAACAGTAGGATCCGTGCCTACCTCCCCAACATCACGATTCTCTCAGTGTTCACTTCCGAAACTATGTTACGTAAGTAGGGTGAGGATGCTCTCAACGTCATCAAACGCTCTATCAACAGGATGCTAGGAGTCACGTGATGCGCCTTGAATTATCTCGTCAACCGTTGGACAAGAGCCGTCAGCAACTGGACTCTATGTGAAGCGCACTACTGCAAGGCCTTTGAACTGATGGTATGATTTCTTCACGAAGTCTCTTCTGGTGAAAGATACAATGCCCTCAATACTGCTGTTCTGCTACTAATGCTCTGTCTAAGAAACGTTTCACCACCAAAATCTCTGTGAAATCGTCAATATACCCGAGTCTTTTTTTTGTTCACCGTTCCCGCCATTTTTGAACACGACTTTCAAAAATCGGCAACTTTTGGATGAACACGCATGAATTCAGTCTTTTTTTAGGGGGCTCCTCAACTCCAGACTTCCAAAATCGATCTCTTTTTATTTCGTAGCAATCACCATCATTTGCACAGCGACAAGATGCATGCACAAATTTCATCTACATAAATTATTAGTTAGAGTTCTTCTACACTGGCAACGTCTTTGATCTTCGAAACAGTGTACCGTTCGCAGTTCGCCCAAGGCCTTACAAAGTGTGCAACCTTGTACAGCTAAAATACAATAGTTCAAGAACATCAAGAATTTAGACATGGAAGAAATGGGCAACGCACAGCTCTGCTTCCATCTGGGATAGGCTGACATTTGGCTGTAGCAAGTTTAGGTAGTTCAACATCCTGAAAAGTTATTGTATTACTATCACTACAATGATCTTCACCATTCTGAGCCAAATTTTCACTTCGCCAAGGTCCATGTACAGTGTTGAACTTGGCAGCATTCATTTTTTTTCAGTGAAGTACCACTATTTGGCGTAGCTCTAATATGTACCTCCCGAATTCTCAGCTGTAAAAAAAAACTTTCGTGACGAAGCAAAAAAATGTGCTCTGTTACGAACATGCACAACTTTTTTTGGGAGAAAATGTAGGAGAAATTGGGAATGATTAACGGAGAAGCTAAACCTGGTTTTACGCAGAAACAGAAACCTAACGCTGCAAATATATTCCACAAAGAATATGTATAGGACACCGCTATCGCTCAGGTGACACCGCGATAAATATAAACTCATCGATTTTGATAATGGGCTTTTTACGATGACGGTAACGACTCTAGCTGTATTTATAGTGCGTCGGAGCCCTATCGGATAACAAAGGACATTTATCGTTCCTCTTCGGAATCCGACGATGACGTCTGTTTTTATAGCATCGGAACGATATGCCTCCGAGTCGGAGTACGACGTCGCATTGGAGCCACTAATGCGATCCGACGCGCACTCCGATGCATCAATCGATAGGATCTCGTGGGGCAGATTTTCTCTGCTGTTTTCGCCCAGTTTCATTATTTTCTTTGGTTTTTTTCTTTCTTCATGAGAGAAAAATTGTACAGGTGACTTGCCAAGTTTTGGAATTATTGTGTTCATTAGTAATTTTGCATGAAACAAATTCCAAAAGAAGGCAGTGCAATACACAGGGTGTGCTCATAAATAGCTTTGCATAGAACAAATTCCAAAAGAGATATAATCACGTAATTTATAATGAGACAAATATTAACTTAATCTCTCCCGCGTGGAGGCGAAAGGAAAACTTGGAAGAAGCGTCAGACAATGATAAAAACCGCCTGATTTGCAATGAAAACATGCAAAATCCATGGATGGATACATCTGATGCGAAATCGTGTGATTGCTGATCATAAACTATGCCACGACGTGCGACTTCGAATTCGTATCCAACCGTCGCAGCCCACATCCGATGCGAATTCCGACTTGTTATAGATACAACTTCTGAACTTTCTGCCCGCTGTGGATCCGCGGTGCGCCAGAGGTAGGTGGAAGCGTTTGTACACCACCGGATTCGAACCTACGTGCCTTCTCGAACCCATGTTTTCAGGTCTCGTCATCGTGCGTGGAGGTTTTGTTGGCATTGATGATCCAATCAGCTCCACTGCGGATTCACCGCGCGCATGTGCGTATCCACAGTGTGAAATGTGCGGGTCCACCGCGGAAAGCAATGTCATTGCGGTTGCCCCCAGGGCACAGCACGTGATGGTCAATTATAACAATTATCCCTCCAAGACGGCATCCTTCGTTTTTGGGAAACCTTCTTCGTCTTTGGAAAAAACTGTCATTAATGGTCAAAAAGTGGGTTTTGACCATTATTTGACCACTTTCGATGGTTTTTTTAAAACGAAGATGGTTTCTCAAAAAACGAAGGATGCCACTTTGGGGTAAAATTGGCACTCGCTAGGCGCACAACTTGGAGTTGACAGAACATCAACACGCTCCTTCGAACCAGAGAAATTTCCTGAAAGATTTCCGGGGTTGGGATAAAGACGTGATGCAATCAAAATTTTCTGGTTCTGACAGGTCCCTTAACAAGTTCGAGCGAGATCTAGCGGGTTCTTAACAGTTTCGAGTTATGATTAGTTTTTCGAGGAATTCAGCTCAGATTTGAGATAAATTGCACTGAACCAGTTGCAACTGAGATGAGTCTTTCACGAACTGTACGCATTCCTAGCAGAAATTTCATTCTTAGACTTCAGTAGGAGCTATTGATATCACTCTTCTATGTAGTACTTAACTTTTTCTTGGAAGAGCCCTAATGTATAGGTACCTAGTAACCCATTTCTGAGTCTTACTGGACTTATTAGTCCCCGACCCCTGGTGACCACAGCGTGCTGTGCCCTGGTTGCACCGCGGGCATGTTCGGATTCATCACAGGCAACCACGGATCGACCTCTTATAGCGGATCCACCGTGAGCAGAAAGTTCAGAGGAATCCCAAAATCGATACCAGTATTCCACCAAAATGTGGAGCTGAACTTATTCGACGAAGAAATGCATATCTCCACTCTGAATGATTCTTCATGTGTTTCTTTTTTATCTATACCATAACTCTTTCAAATATATAGAGCATCATTCAGGGTGGTATTATGCATTTCTTCGTCGGATAAATTTAGATCCCCATTTTAGTGGGAAAATCAAATATCTTTTTCATATTCACCTCGTACACAAGATATCAATCACTCTTTGGTGGAGACTATGGTTCTTACCTAAGGGATTCGATCTCAAAACGCTCTTCCGTCTCGGCTACTTAACTCTAGAATTCTGGCCAGATAGGTCTTTTCATTATTTTTTCTCAACATTTACATGAAGACTTACCCCTTTCATACACCCAGACTGGCCGAAAACAACTTCAAAGGTACGCTTTATCCCGGCCACCACTTGACTGTCGGCCTTAACAACCTGGAAGACGAAAACATCTATCAAAAATCACAAGCAATCCATGCAAAACCAATGGTTTTATTTCTGCCAAATATTTTGTACATGGGAATCGACCCTGTAATGTGTTTTATCATGGCCTGTAGTAAAGTGTCATGGCGGTGAGATCAACTGCCTGCAAAACTCGATGCCAGATTTGATGTGTTGATTTGCGTGCGTTCACCTCCAAACATTGTGGGATGAGGAGGTCACCACCATTCTGAGCAGTATTGGGAGCACACATACATACTTATGGGGGGGGGAGGTTGATCTACTCGGAGTTTTTCGCTCGGCGTCTCTTCGCAACTCACACTTCTTGGGCGCAAAAACATGGCGATTATCATGCTCTAGCACGATGAG
The DNA here is from genome assembly GCA_037903475.1 of Ancylostoma caninum. Lineage (NCBI taxonomy): Eukaryota > Metazoa > Nematoda > Chromadorea > Rhabditida > Ancylostomatidae > Ancylostoma > Ancylostoma caninum. The sequence goes on from JBAJFG010000362.1 coordinate 751,504, forward strand.
ATCAACGCCGCACACGTGCGTGCTCTCAGCACCGCTACGGATGGTGACAGCCTCTCTATAGCCGGTGTTTGGGAATGGACGCGCATACAATCAACGCCTCAGTAACGTCGAGTTTCGCTGCCGGTTGAGCTCACTGCCATAACAATTTACTACGCGGCCCATCATTCACCATTATTAGCACCTTTATTATCGTTAGAAAACAAGGTTTTGAATCAGGTTTGTAATGCCTTTGTAACTATGCTTACTGAAAAATACTTTGTTCCGACAGGTCACCATCACTGCAGCTATGTGTGACGGGGACTCATACATTGTGTCGGTTGATGGAAGTTTTAATGGGGAAGGAAAAACGCAATCTTGTTACCGAAAGGAGTCTTTTTGACATTCTGTGAGAGCTGCGATGCTGCCAAACGCTTCAATTTTGCAGTAAAGTCCAACACTTTATATTCAATCCATGTTGGAATACGCAGAGTTTCTTGAACTTGAGTTACACTCAATAGAGCCGTGCTTTGTCAACTAAAACACGAGCGTGGAGAGCAGTGTTGCCAATGTCTGCCACCAGCAACCTTTCTCGAATCGCCCACCCACTTCCTTCTACGTCCGGCTAAAGTCCCCATTTCCAGCAAGTTTACCAGTGCAGACATATCACGTCACCAAACTCTTCACGTGTTATCTGCGACACCTCTGCACGCAATGTATTTATTCGAGAACCATTTGTTGTGCTTCTTCGGTAATTTATCTCAAAACACCCATAAATGAACGTTGAACACCTTGCGTAATTGCCACCTGCCTTTTGAACGCCCTTTTAAGTTGTTTGTGCATTGACTTAAACACAGCATGGTTCCGAAGAGAAAATGGAGCTAGGGAGAGGGAGCCATCTAACGGTGGTCGATTGCTTGGCCGGCAGTACATCTTCTAACTTGCTAGTGAACCGCAAAGGCAGATCGCCTCTTGATGGGGATTTCATAGCCTAGGGTCACTAAAGTGGCAGACCCATCCGCCACTGACGGCTACCTTCTTCTTCTTCTTCTTTAGCGTTTGTCCCTTTCGTTGGCGGAGTCCGCTTTCCTGATCTTCTGACGCCATTTAGCTCTATCGTGCGCCTGGTCTGGATGGGCGCCCACATGCTTCAGATCCGCATGCAATGTGTCCAGCCACCGTTGCTTCGGCCCTCCTCTTGGTCGTTTTCCTGGTACCTCAAGATCAAGACCTACTTTGCAGACGGTGTCTTTGTTGGCGCGCAGTACGTGGCCGTACCATCTAAGGCGGGTTTCGCGGAGCTTGTCAGCAATCGTGGCGATGCCGAACCGCTCTCGGATCTTTTCATTGCGTATGCGGTCCACACACGTGATGACGGCTACCTATAAACGAATTTGTAATCAAATCAAGGTCATGAAGAGTTTCGGAGAATCGAGGGTAGGGCTGTGTAATCGTTTCTAGTCGAATAATGGAATAATGACGGATTCGCCAGCACGTACAGGGAACTCGAAACGGCCGTGTGCAAGGAGCGGGACCGCAGCGCGGCGTGGCACTTGGATTGTCTGCTGCTCGCAGTATTTTACTGAATTTAAGTATTAGCAATGGTTTTCATTAGAGTTGAATAGCTGGGGGAATAAAACAACTGAGTGAGGCACGAAATGTATACTATTTCCTTAATAGAAAGAGGTTTTCTCTTGTTTGTGTTGCTAAAACCAATGTGGACATATATCCTAGAAGGTGAAATGCGCTGCTACGGTTGTACGGCAGCATCTAGATCAGACCACACATTGTATATGTACAGTCAAAAATTTCGCCTTTCATTGACCAACAAAAGGTGAATATGCGTATTCAGTAGTTTTATACCTCAATGCAAGTTAGCTAAACCACTGTGTTATACTCTTCTACGTAAAAAGAGAGCCGGCCTTGGAACTTACCTTGATGGGGACCATGAGATATTTCAGATCACTGTCCTGATTTAAAGTTATCGCTGCTTTCCACGCCTTCTTCTGAAACAGACAAGTAAGAGTTCCAACAGTGGAAATTCGTTGGATGAAAAGTATGGACCATATGAGTATGGAGTATGGAGTCATATGAGTATGGAGTGCACAGATAACAACTTATCCTTGCCTCTAAGGGGCAGGCCATCCGTTTAAAGGCCGCACCCACGGAAATATTCGCTTCTTAGATATTGATCCAATAGCGATCCAATCGATTGTGTGGTCAATTTTGCAATAAGAACATCAATTGAAACTTTTTCCCATCAAGAGTAATAACAGGTAACATCTGGATCAGCAGGATCAGTAGGCGGTCAGTTTCACGAGATTTCATGCTAGCAATGATCCTCAAGATCTTCATTGGAACGTGCAAAATAGCAACTATCAGCTGATTGGGTACTGGTCTCAAGTGAAAATCTCGTGTCTTTTCTTTCTTTACCTTTTCTTCACTAATTTCGACCAGTATTACATTATCATGCTCTGATTCCTCCAATTTGCTTCTTTCCCACCAATGATTGATTTAAATAGTTCCTTTTTCACCAAGAACACCAATTTCTCAAACATTTCAAGATTGCGTTATTTATAGTGGTTTTTCAAACTCCACCAGGAAATATTGTTTTCTCTCTTGATTTCATTTTCTTTCTGTTCTGCTTATTTTTTGCCCAGAAAGCTTCCTAACTAGTTAAATATTCAATTGCATCAAGAAGATAGATGGTAGTGATGGCACCATTATCGACTTGTTTGCTCCAGTCCACTAGTGCAACTCGACCACCCTGTTCTAGTATAGCGAAAGGAAGAATCCAAAAACTGACTTTCCATGAGTTTTGATGAAACTGAACGCTTCATCTATACTCCTCTTAGTCAAAGACCTAATATTACACTAAAATCTCCATGACTAAATTTTCCGTGGGCGCCTTTAAGTTATGATCAAGCAGTGGCAAACTAGTTTTAAAAATGAAGTCAATGGAACTCACTGAATGACATGTCATTGATCACTACAAAATGGGAATTCACTGACCATGTACTCAGGGTCATTGGGATCCTCCTTCATAACTGCTTCAGGCATTACCTCCCCATGAACAGCAATTATGTACTCGAGATCATTAGGAGCCTCCGTCATACCTCCTCGAAACAAGGAGTGTCCATGAACAACTATATTAAAGATAAGAACTGCGACGACGACGGAAAAGCCTGCCATTTTTGTGGAAAACTCCACCGAGTATTGGATCAGGATAGGATTTCAATGGATCGCTGACACTGCAATGTCAAATATTAATGAACTATCACAAAGACCTCAAATATTCACTTGGATGGAGGTATATACATCGTGCATGAAAAGAAGTGACCGCTTGAAATGACTCGTGAAAACCTCAGTAGCTGCCGTTGATTTGACCAGTTTTTTTACAACATACAGAAAACTATGTAACAAACAATAAGAGATTATGTCGGTTTTATTATATCTCCATTCTTGAAAACGCCTCCACGGAAACCGCGGAGGAAGAGGCAAGTGATGCATCTCAGATATCTCCATCGATTTCATTCCTTTGTTTGTAATATAACACATCCGCAATCTATACTCTAATGAAGTGTAGCCCATGTCCTCCTAAACTAATAGTTGATCCGGTGGACGATATGCTTTCTCAGAATAATCGTTTGGTTGTCATCGGGTGATTCTGGCAATAGATCCGACGAAACTGATAGGAAATTCTATTACACCTTTAACAAGAGCAGAAAGAAAACGGAAGCATCACACAAACAAAAGCAGCTAGTATTGGGTTGGTGAAAAATTCTGCCACACTCACAATAAATTCTTTGGAAATAGATTTCTTCATTAGAGCAGAATCGCAGTTGATGATATATTTAACCATTATCGTGTAGTGCCTTCGACCATCTTCTGGGCAGCTTCCCTATCCTTTTCTGCCAGAACTCCGGATGCTGTGGATCGAAATTTTTGGCTCCTCCCTTTCCAGTCTCTAATGACTGCTAAGTCTAATTTCCCACAGATGGTTGTCCACGGCCAGGAAAAGATGACAGTTCGACAGGGCCAGGTCTGACGATAACGGAAGGTGTTTCCTGCTGAGCTCCTAAGTCCTCCCACGACCTGCGTATGCAATGTGCACGTGAGCACTATCTTGTAGAAGATAAACTTTTTCTAGTTTTGAGCATTTCACGGATGGCGCTTGCCAGCTTTTGGAGTTTGAGTAGCACAGGTATCGCTCATCACTGTGATGCCACCGCATAGGAACTCATCACGAAGCATTCCTTGTTGCTCCACCAACAGCATAGGAAACCCTTCTTTTCGTGCAGGACTGTTTTTGACTGTTTTGGGAGTGATTTCAGGCAAGGAGTCCATTGGCGCTGCTGTGCGTTGATCCAAGTCAGTCTTTGACCCCACCTGTAACATCCTTTCGAAAGTCTTTCCCATTTGCACGAAAATGCTGCGACTCCTCAGTACTCATCCGACATGGCAAAGTCAGGTTAGCACATCTAACGGGGTATTCATTTCCACACAACTTTGCTATAACTGAGACTGTGAAGATGCTTGATGACGATTGTATAGTTGCACTAGAACGTCTTTGCCAACTTGCAGGTATCGACATCCGGCCTCTTCTCCAGGGAGTCCTCCTAATCATCGTTGTTTACAGTCGATGGACGCCCATAGCACGGGTGACTTTCAAGACTTATCTCGCCAGACTCGAGACCCTAGTATCATCGAGGGACCTTCCATTGGTGAATAACGGTCCCTTCAAACGCATGTACTGGCATCGACCTTTCTTACAGGATTTCCTTGAAGGAAACTGCTATATAAAAGACACGGAAGCGAATTGAGACTCGACTGACCAAGAGCACTGTAACTCAAATACTAGTGAAGTTTCCCTTGCATGAACTTCACGTGAAAGCTTTGAGAACTTACTACCTTACATCGACACAAAATTCCACCTGTCGAACAGTCCTTGCGTCTTAGGAGAGAATAAAGTGTTGCAGAACTTTTTCACGAATCCAATACATTCCACCAGTATAGTTGTGAACTGAGCATAGTCTACTAATTCCAACCACTCACTTCACAAAAGCTTTTTATGAAGGGTCTTGGATCAAGCCAAAGACGACTACTTCCAGCGCAATAATGAGCCTTCTCTCGCTTTGTCTAATGTTGTCTGGTGAAAATAGAAATAAGGCTGATTAAACACATGTGTGTATTTTATTGAAGGATAAAGTGTGTCGCAGTGGCCAGAGGCGCGCTGCGCACGCACATGGTCGATGGTTCGATCCCGCCCGAAGCCAACCAAGCATTCCATCCCTCCGGGGTCGCTGAATTGGTACCAGAGGAGTCTGAGAGGATGAAGCACTGACTTGGTATATCGGATGCCCCCCGCAAGTCACTGTGTAGGGCACATACGCATTCAACGCTTCTACGATGTTCAGATGAAGTCAAATCCCACAAATCAGGATTCATTAATGCCGACCGCTTCATTCATTATCCTTTATTTTATTACTGTTCTCTTTCATCTAGTATTCTATATCCTATACTTCATGATTCTGTTATGAATTCATGTCATGATTCACAAGAGGTGGTCAATACTTTCCAAGCACGCTGTAATGACGGGAAAAATAATCATTAGATAATCATTGTGAATACATCAAATCAATATGAATATATGAGTGTGATGTGAATAAGAAGAATAAAATATGTTACGAAATGCACCATCAATTCATGAAATGATTAAGATTGGGACTGCAGCCCGGATGAGAATTCATAACAAGAGTTAGTTACTGCCCATCTTAGTTGCTTGCACGACAAAGTATAGCAAGCATAAAATAGAATAGAACTGCAGCGAAAAATGAGTTACCGGAAAGACACAACAAAGTGAATGGCTGAAGGCGAAGATGAGCAGTTCGTCACAACTAAAATCGTTGCAATAAACACGTTCCATAGATGATGGTCTTTCAACTGTGACGTAGCGGCGATGTTCTCCTCATTTGAGCCTGTTTCTAAAATTCATGGGCTACTTGTTCTGCAGATGTTGAAAGCTATGCTGGAACTGCACACAGGGCCTGACCTTTTGCCAGTTGTTCATGAATGAGTTAGTCACTGACTCTTCATTCGCATGTCTAGTCTATAGAGACAACAAAAAACTTCTAGCCTGGATCATTGCCGGAATAACTACGGCTGTAAGATTTCACAGCAGCGAAACATAGATTTTCAAAATGCAAGTCTCGCATTTTAATTACGTTCACCAGATTTTGTTAGAATTCCTATCAGATGACCATTAATGTATGACCTAGACTCTTCTTCCGTTCTTATCTAGTTCCGTTGAAGAGCCGTTTCAAAACTTCATTTGGTAACCCTAAATCCTGAATCTCACTTAAGGTATCAAAAGAAGTGTATCCGCGTTCTCGTAAACTAACACAATTACAAAGATGATGTCGTGTTGAGTGGCTGGAATTCGATGGTCAAGTTTCTGCAGAGATTTTTCTTGATTAGTTTCCGAACATGGTGGAACGAAAGCACATTGCCTGTACGTACTTCTTTGTCGCTAACTTCCGACTTTCACAACGTTTTCTCATTTTCTTTAGAAAATCAGGTTCTGGAGACCGAATGCTCGGCGAAGCTCAAGATTGTTACATGATTGCCTGAAAAATATCGAAGGGATTTTGATAGCTAAGCTCCCGGCACATTTTCTGCAGTTAAAGTCGCTGTGAAACCATTGATCCGTCATCCTCTACAGGCGTGTTACTCTGTCCTCGCTTTGCTTCTCTTCCGTTGACCAGAGGCGCTTACATTGTCGGGTGATTTTTCTTTCGTAAAGAATTTTGCCGTCCAAAATTTCACGTACCAATACCAGAATGCACTCGTCTCGTTGGCATTTTAGGGAAAGGTTTTGCTTACGGAGAGTTGTTTACAGAATGAATGATACTACCTGCTTTCCACTGAATAGAATTTCTTGGGCTATAGCCATAGTTATTCTTGAACAAAGCTTTCTTGTTCCTAGAAAGGCCATCAAAATCTCATGAAATTCATAATATGAACGGCTCTATCCTAAATAATGCTCCAAACATTAGGCAGACATCAGGAATAGGCAAGCCAAGGTTGGAGACTTTTTGGTACCAATGTAGCTCCATATAGAACTAGAACTGAGCCTCTAATTTGACCGCAAACATATAGAGAAATAGAAGAGCAACTTTGTTTGACGCAAGACACAAGAAATAGAGGGTGACTTTTGTTATACGAAGATTGCGACAGTTATCATCTATGAGACAATTACCATGGTTTTCTGTCTGACGAACAGGTTCAAGCCCGTGACCGTCTGATGGTACTTATGAGCAGGGCTAGATCAAAGTATGATACAATCCTGGTCGTCCACGTTCATTTTTGGCTCCTTTGTTAAAAGTGTCTCTCAACCGCGAAGCAGCACGCGCGCAAAGCGGTTTTGCTGCGCTGACTCCCCAATTTCCTCATATCCTGGCACATTCTCCAACAGTTCCAGTGGGTCAGGGTCAACGTGGATAGTTAGAACTCGTTAAAATACACTTGATGCGCATAACAACATATCAAACCCGAAAGAATGCCGTTGGGAAACCGAGTTCAGGTGGTGGTTCTGGGCGGCTTTGAACGGGGACCAGCGAGGGAACTAATGCTTTCATCAGAACGACCTCTAGTATGCACTTATGATAAAGTACCATACTCGCTTGTTTTTTTTTATTTCTTCTACATAATTTCTGTGCCCCCACCCCCATTGTTATTGGTAAAGTATAAGCAAAGAAAAGAGCATATACTATCAGATGTGTGCAGAATTTATGGTACAGTTGGTGTCAGTTCCCTGATGAACGAAGATTTGCCGCTTGCAGTCAGTTGCGCTACCTTGCAATGGTCCCCATGTATACAGATCAGACGGCAGCCTAAACTTTTCATGGGTTCGCCACCAATAAGAGGTCCTCTTTAAAACCCATCATAACAATCGAAATCAGCCAAAGAGGATATCTATGATAAGAGAATATGAAGAAAATGGAGACATGGACTCCTCAAGAGCACCCCAGTTTCATAAAATCGGAGCGGTTCGATGACTGAGGACCGCGGCCGGCACCCTGATAAAATGCAAGCGCCGCAAGATGGGGAACGTAGGATAAAAAAGACGAGTATTAACTGCTTTTTCTCCGATAACAGAAGCTGATATGTGACATAGTGCGGGGCAAATCACAGTACTCAGCTGCTAGTATGGGTGTGATGGTTGGAAACTTATGTGTTATAAACAGAGCATTATGCTCTGGTAGGCTAAACAAGACCTGCAGCCTTCCGCCAACAGACTGCCCACCTCATTGAGCATGCAATCTTTTAGTTCACATAAGTTCTGCGTGGTTTTCCGAGCCTTACGCTAATTGTAAGATGCATTTTCGCTCCAGATTTGGTGGCTATACATGAAATGTGGACCTACTGCAGCCCTGTGAATACTTCTCCAAATCAAACCTTCTAGAGTGTCTGCTTTAATAAAGTTAACCGTGTGCGCAGCTTGATATGTGCGGCTGTTGACTTTTCTGAGAAAACAATTTCGTCTTTCTTCCAAATATTTTGATTTGATCTGTTATGTCGACTATTCCTGTCATTTCCAGTTGACGCGATGTCTAGCTGTTACAACATCTTTTCATTTTTCAGCCAGATCGTCTAAATTTTCCGGAGCTCCACCCTGGACTCCATACAAAAGACCTTTTACGAAGCCCAGCTTGCCCACCGAAGCCAACGAACAAGTGTGCTGAGACCTGAGTACCGGTAGCATAAACCATCTGCTATTCAAAACATTTTCGGTTGGGGTTTACATACAGTGGCGGCGACGTATTGAGCACGCTGCAAATTTTGGGTGATCAATTGACGAGTATGTATAAAATCCGTGTCCCAAGTTTAAAATGAGCTACCCAGATAGTATTCAGGAATGTAATGGACCATTGCATTCTCCTTCTTCCCTCCTCTCTGCTCTTCCGAAAATTGCTCCTGAATGGAACTGTACCCATTCTCTGCATGGAGTGCTCAAAATGCAATTCTTTCAGAGATATTTCCGTTTCTCTATCACATCACTTTATTGATATAGGTGCGAATATTGCTATAGTACTGGTGCCACCCAGTTACTCGCCTCGGGGGAATAGACACTGTCAGTAGACGTGAAAATTCACGAAAAATAGGATTTACCATTATTGTCGTGAATTCCGGGGCAACTCGTTCAGTGGATACAGGTCACAAAACGTGCACCGGAGCTGCGCGCCAGAACCCCTAAACAGCAGATACCAGGAGTGTGCCTCGCCCTTGTTGGTAGATTCGAGGCTTGCGTGGGAATACTATTGTCCGCCTGCCATAAACGCGACTGCACAACTGCCGCGGAGGCCTTTGTTACCAACCTATATCACTACGACGCTTGTGACATAACCAGATCCCGTATACTATGCACATACAAAACGACAAAAACGACACATGCGATAATGCAGATGCACTGCCACCATCATCTGCCAGTAGACGTCATACAGTTTAACACACGTTTAAGATGGTAACTATGCTGGATATTGTGGCCACTACCCTCGTGGCATCTGCCTATTCTTCTTGCTACACAATAAAACATTAGTAGTGCCCATTTTCATAGCCCACTACGAATATATACGCAAATACATTATAATGGCTAAACAGGATCACAACCGACCCGTCACTAGGGGTTAACGGCAAACGCTAACTCCCCGACGTAGCCGTGCTCGACAGCAGAAGCGCAGCCAGAAATGCCGGGTTACCTCTCTGTAGCGCTGCTCCTATCCTTGTCGTACCATGTCGTTGTTGTTGATTGAAACATGTGTTGTTCCATCATCTATCCTCTTGCTTCCGAACGCTACCGCTTCCCGTGGTTGACATTCGACGAATGGCTTGGTGAGTATGCGCACGGCGGCTATTTATGCAGTTTCGGCGGAGGGGGCGGAGCCAAATGTGGCGTGCGAGGAGCGTAGGGCCATTGTGCGCAGCGACCTGGGACCCTTAGAAGATTCTACGAATAGAGTCGCACGAAGTTGCCACAATTGTCACAGAGATAAGGGCACGCACACCAACTGCGGATTTTTTAGTTACTTGCCTTGCTAAAAGGCAATCAGGTACTTATGGGGAATTCTTGAGGCTTCTATAGTCTCGAGATCAAATAAAATAGAATTTCTGACAAAATTGACGACATCTTTGTATCCACAGCTCCAGCTAGTACAGAGAGTATGGTATGAGCATTCACAGGACAATGATGAGGAGATTCACTCTCAATTTAAACCACCACTTCGTTTTCCACCATATGTAGATACAAAACTTTCATACAAAATTCAGGAAAATCGACGAAAATGAACTTTATTTCTTAATCCGTCTCCATCGACTCTGCGCGCGTGGCAGGCTACAGGAAGGAAGCTCTATGGCCCCTAGAGCTTCAACACATACATAATCGAACTTGGACTTGATTGCTCACCCTGAGGCTGAGATGTGCAAAAAATTCTGTCAATAAAAATCGTGGATGTGCTGAATATCTGACCGCTACTGTAAACGTTTTGCTTTGGTACAGGAACAAAATTTATCTATGACACATAGAGAAATTCACGAATTCCGCTTTGTTCAAATCGGGACGACTGACGAGGGAAACCTCTCATCACATCAATGTTGCGTTTATGTAGGACGTGCTGTCCAAATCGCAGGTCCAAAAGATAGATTCGGCGGATCACCTGGACGGAACTTGTACTGGCTGACCGCCGCGGCTGCAGTGTTGGCTAGTAAGTCTTGGCGTGGCGTGGCGATCATGGCGAAGGAGGGGGCGATCCCAAGGGCGACGTTTCTGCACAGTGCACTCCCGGGAGCTCAGCTTTCGAGGTTTTTCATACCCTTTGTGAGAGTTCCTCACTATCTCCTCTCTAAGAGCATAGGGAAAGGGGCGGAGCATTCCATGTGCAACCAGCAAACGACTGCATGGTGCACAAACCCCGTAGTCTCAGCTCGGCCCTCCCCACAAGCCTTTCGTAAAAGGGTGTCGAAAGCGGCTTCTTCAGTAGTCTCGCACGGAGCCACATACACAGGAATCACGTGCGTACAAGAAAACAGCAGCTCCTTCTTTTAATCTGCTTGCACGTGGTAAACATACAATCTCTACCTCACTCGGGCACGTTGTTACGAAGCTACCAAATTCGTTAGTCGCGATAAAACTGGGCCTTTACGAAGAGGAGCGAACGGTTTTGAAGGCGACTTCTCTGTCCCAAAAGTAAAGCTTCATTTCCTTTATTCGATAGCAGTCCACTATCATCTTCACATAATCCATGAAATCCACCAATTTTATCCACATAAATATCAATTAGAGTTTTTCTCCTGCAGCAACGTCTCTGATCTTCGTTACAGTGAATTGTTCAAAGTTCTGCCAAGGCTTTTCCCAGAGTTCCACCTTGTAGAGCTGCAAAAAAATAATACCACAGAAATATTATAGTTTCGAATTCGAAAAAAAAAAGCTAGATAACGTACAGCTCTGCTTCCTTTTGGAATAAGTTGACAATTGGCAGTGGCAAGTTGAGATAGCTCGACCTCCTGAAAAAGCCTTTATTTTATTATAAGCATGTGCGCTTCCTTCCTCCACACTAATTAGTGATGCATGGTAATACTTCATTTTTGAAAAAGCTCTGGAAGTATTGTGCGATCGTGCTAAGGTTTGCAAGCAACCAGCCATCCCTTTAAAAAATACCTCGTTCGCAATGTTTTGTAAGGCCCTCTCCAAATTCCCAGTTGATAACAAGGGTACATAATTTATTGTAAACCAAGCCAGAGCGCCGCTCAGCAAACCCGTGCTCTTAAAAACCAAAATATTGTCTGTCTAGTAATAATGGAAATCAAAATACGGGGAGGGGAGAGAATATCCAAAAATTCCTACAAATTCGATTTGTCCACCGCATATTGAAGCCGATTCCATGCCAAAAAGCAGCAGAGGAATGGACGTGTCCATTTTGGAGGCAGATTTCAAGAAATTTAAAGCTATCTTCCTGCACCATTTGTTAGGCCGCTATCACAGATCATATATGACGGAGATATAACGGAGTGGACTCCAGAGCGCTTATCGGTCACTCCTTGTGGTTTTTTGGCTTGATTGGTTTTCTCATTCTCTCTGTCATAAAAATAGCTAAAAGACTTACCCCTCTATCACATTCCGATTGACCAAAAAGAACTTCGAATGTATATTTTATTCCTGCTACCACCTGACTGTCGGCTTTGACAACCTAAAAGACGAAAAATCGGTATTAGCCTCCGTTACGTTGTATCCATGTATATGTATGTGTAAAAATGAATGTGTGTATAGGTACAGGAAGCTCTAAATGTCCGCAGTAAACAGGGGCGTGGCCACGGCGCGGCTACTTGGTCAGACACAGGTGCTCTCTATGCTGCCTCTGGCTTCTCTGACTCTGCAGGCAACCAGTGGCAGCTTGCAGAGCGCCTGTGTCTCTGCCTAAATCCGCGTCGTGGCCACACCCCTCTTGTCTGCGCACATTTGGAGCTTCCTGTATACATCTATAGGTGTATGTGTATGTATGTCCAGCCACAAGTATTTAACAGATCTATGCCTGTTAAATCAGAGACGAGCGTGACGTTCGGTGCTGTTAAGGTGCGTCATTAGCAGCCTTCCTGGTTCCATTTCACCTACTCAAAAATGCAGGAACTGCGAACACGGGCCAACCACATTTCTCCAGCATTTCAGGGACTGGAGCGACATGTCACCTGCGCTCCAATTCGTGAATTGGGTGGGGTTCGGGTGTCGTTTATTTGCTGTTCGGGTGTTTCTGGTTTCCTTATTATATGGCTGCTAATCGCTTGATAGATGATTGCTGATCGTTTATCAACCACCGAGAATGGCTTGAAGTTCACATAAGAGCACTTTGTTTTGAATGCGGAAAATGATGTAACTCATTTCAGAGCACCCCACCAAAAATTTCGACAACTGCGCGGAGTTTCTTAACCACTTCACGACGTTTCCATACAACGTCGCCGCTACTCTCCGCTCCATTCTAATGCCGGACAACAACTTAAGAAGCAAACTATCTCGATATCGCTGGGCTCAGCGACCGACCAGACCCAGAGCAAAGAAGAAGAAGCTATCAGAGAACTGGGGCTAGTCCATCGAATGTCAGGATCCAATTGGTTACTTTACTCCTGTATGAGCTAAAAAGTTGCGTTCTACCTTTATTGAACAGAAAAAGATGAATATATGAAACCAGTAGCTTCACATCTCATTTGGAACCCTCTTAACCAAAACAGCATTAGAATTAAAGGCGATCTCCGCGAAACTGCTAAAAATTCTATTCATATATATATAGGTTGAAAAATGGAAGACTAGGACAATTACCTTGATGGGGACCATGACATATTTCAGATTACTCTCCAGATTCAAAATTGTCGCTCCTTTCCATGCTTTCTTCTGAAATGATTCGACTAAGAGTTGTTATTGGGCGAAAGGGTCAGAGAAAAAATTAAGTTAGAAGAAAATGCAATCCAGTACAAATAGTAAATAATACTTTCATCTAAAGGCAAGCCACCCAGCTAAATGAATGCGATCGGGCGGTGATAAACTAAAACAAAGGTGATTTCAATGATATTGCATTGCTAAAAAATTCCATTGAACAACAAAAAGTTATAATTCACCAACCATGTATTCAGGATCGCTGGGATCTTGGGTCATGACTCCTCCAGGCATCACTTGTCCATTAACAGCTACAGCGAAGGCAAGAACTGCTACGACGAGGGCAAGCTTTAACATTTTTCTGAGAAATTTCACCAAGAGCTGATTCCGGACAGGATTTCAACAAGTCGCTGACGCCTACAATGTTGATAGGTACTGAATTATCATAAAAAATTGGACTTTCCGGGATAAATGTAGATGGCGGCAGGCAGAAATCATCGGATTTAGAGCAGATATGAAAAAGGAGCAAAACGTCTTTCGAGAAGCAAACAAGTCTTTGAGAGTAAGTCAAGAAAGAAAAAATTGTAGTTCTATTATATTTGGTTGAAATTCATCCCTTAGGCTCCACTATCGGTGGAAAGTGAAGAAAGAGCGAAAACAGGATGCAGTAGAATTCCAGCAATAGAGGAATTAGTTAAAGTTAATTAGTTAGTTAATTAGGTAAATGGTTGGATGCAGAGATGGGGAGTTCGCCAGACCAAAACCGGTTGAGCAAACACGTTACAAACACTGAAGGTCTTTTGTCTGCATCACAGCAGCGATGTTTTCCACGTTTTGCCACTGTTTTTAAAGTCACAGCACTCGTGAGCTACAGGTTTCTAGGGCCCTAATTAAAAGTTATTTTTGAATGGCATACCAATTTTGTCGGAGACTGAATGCGATCGATGGTTATCTCTAGCAAAACAACTGCAAAGCTTTTGCCCAAAGGAAAACAGGTTCGTGACCCATGACCGTGATGGAACTGATGGACGCGTCTCGATCAGTCCCTCTCATCCATGCCCTTGGTAAGCCATAAAAAATACAATGCCCATAAAGATATAATTTTTGTACAAAATTTACACAAATCACTGAATAACTCCTCGCTGCAACTAAATTAACAGGGAAATCGCTCGATTTCAATTGAATTCGCATTATACAAATAACTACACCTTCTACAACATAAAGTACTGGTTCTTAGGCTAGATTATTTTCTTCGTAAGCGAATAAATGAACAGGAAACTGATTCCAGTGTACGAAATCCGTCGGAATGCTATTGTACGCCTTTGTAGCCCTTGCTACCAACCTATATCACTACGACGCTTGTGACATAACCAGATCCTGCATATTATGCATAATCGACAGAAAACGACACACGCGATAATGCAGATGCACTACGATACCCATCACCATCTGCCAGTCGACGTCATACTGTTTAACACACATGTAAGATGGTAACTAGTGAGTATGCGCACGGCGGCTATTTATGCAGTTTCGGCGGAGGAGGCGGAGCCAAATGTGCGCGTGCGAGGAGCGTACGGCCACTGTGCGCAGTGACCTGGGATCCTTCGAAGATTTTACGAATAGAATCGCACGAAGTTGCCACAATTGTCACAAAGATAAGGGCACGCACTCCAACTGCGGATTTTTTAGTTACTTGCCTTGCCAAAAACAATCAGGTACTTATGGGGAATTCTTGAGGCTTCTATAGTCTCGAGATCAAATAAAATAGAATTTCTGACAAAATTGACGATATCTTTGTATCCGCAGCTCCACCTAGTACAGAGAGTATGGTATGAGCATTCACAGGACAATGATGAAGAGATTCACTCTCAATTCAAACCACCACTTCGTTTCCCACCATATGTAGAAACAAAACTTTCCTACAAAATTTAGAAAAACCGACGAAAATGAACTTTATTTCTTAATCCGTCTCCATCGACTCTGCGCGCGTGGCAGGCTACAGGAAGAAAGCCCCTATAGAGCCTTAACACATAATCGAACTTGAATTTGATTGCTCACCCTGGAGCTGAGATGTGCAAAAAATTCTGTCAGTAAAAATCGTGGGTGTTCTGAATATGTGGCCGCCACTGTAAACGTTTTGCTCTGGTACGGGAACAAAATTAATGCGTGACCTATAGAGAAATCCATGAATTCTGCTTTGTTCAAATCGGGACGATTGACTAGGGAAACCACTCATGACATCAATGTTGTGTTTATGTAGGACTTGCTGTCCAAATCGACAGGTCCGGAAGATAGATTCGGCGGATCACTTGAACGGAACTTTTGCTGGCTGTTCGCCACGGCTGCAGAGTTGGCTAGTAAGCCTTGGCGTGGCGTGGCGATCATGGCGAAGGAGGGGGCGAGGCCAACGGCGACCTTTTTGTACAGTGCACTCCCGGGAGCTTACCTTTTGAGGTATTTCATGCTCTTTGTGAGAGTTCCTCTCTATCTACTTTCTAAGAGCATAGGAAAAGGGGTGCATTCCATATGTGACCAGCAAACGACTGCACGGTGCACAAACTCCGTAGTCTCAGATCGGCCTCCCCCACGAGCCTTTCGTAAAAGGGTGTCGAAAGCGGCTTCTTCACTAGTCTCGCACGGAGCCACATACACAGGAATCACGTACGTACAAAAAAACAGCAGCTCCTTCTTTTAATCTGCTTGCACGTGGTAAACATACAATCTCTACCTCACTCGAGCACGTTGTTATGAACCTGCCAAATTCGTTTGTCGCGATAAAACTGGGCCTTTACGAAGAAGAGCGATGCAGTTTTGAAGACGTCTTCTTAACTCTGGGTCCCAAAACTACAACTTCATCTTCTTCATTCGATAGCAATCCTCCATCATCTCCACATATACCATGAAATCCACCAATTTTATCCACATAAAAATATCAATTAGAGTTTTTCTCCTGCAGCAACGTCTCTGATCTTTGTTACAGTGAATTGTTCAAAGTTCTGCCAGGGCTTCTCCCAGAGTTCCACCTTGTAGAGCTGCAAAGAAAAATAATATCAGAGGAATATTACAGTTTCAAATTCGAAAAAAGAGAAGCTAAATAACGTACAGCTCTGCTTCCTTTTGGAATAAGTTGACAATTGGCAGTGGCAAGTTGAGATAGCTCGACGTCCTGAAAAAGCCTTCATTTTATTATAAGTATGTACGCTTCCTTCCTTCACTCCAGTTAGTGATGCGTGGTAGCACTTAATTTCAAAAAGAGCTCTGGAAGTACTGTGCGAACGTGCTAAGGTTTGCAAGCAACCAGCCATCCCATTATATAATACCACGTTCGTACAGTTTTGTAAGGCCCTCTCCAAGTTCCCAAATGATAAAAAGGGTACATAATTTATTGTAAACCGAGCCAGAGCGCCGCTTTACAGACCCGCGCCTAAAAACCAAAATATTATCTGTCTAGCATTAATGGAAATCAAAATACGGGGAGGGGGAGAGGAGAAATTTGAAAAAAAATGACAAATATGATTCGTCCAAAAAATTGTGGGGCTCATTCCATGCCAAAAAAAAAACGGCAGAGAAATGTACGTGCCCATTTTGACGGGGGGGGGGGCGGGAATCCCATGAAATTTAATTCTGTCGTCATGTCATAACTATATCTAAAATACTTACCCCTTTATTACATTCAGACTGACCAAAAAGAATTTCGAATGTATACATTATTCCTGCCACCACCTGACTGTCGGCTTTGACAACCTGAAGGAGGAAAACATCTCACAGAAAATGCATATTTATATCAGCAAAAAAATCCAAGGCAAAACTTCAAGCAACGGTTTAATTCATGAGAAACGTGTAATTAGGGATCGGTATTGGCCTCCGTACCGTTCATCATTGTATATTTATAAAAATGAATGTGCGTGTACGTGTATGTCTAGAGGCGGTACTCCGGCGTAGGTGCGGCCAGCCACCTTTGGCCGGCGAGAAGTCGGAAGAAATTGCTGATTTCAGCAGGAAAACGTCAATATCATGCAAAATTACATTGATATTCGTGTTCAGCACCGCAAGTAGCCACGCCTATGCGCAGTTTCGAAAATTTCTGTAATATACCATACCCACGTACACCTACTGTAACTCTACAAAAGTGGAGTTATTATACGAAATGGATGCGATTTTAGAGTGCAGAACCTGAAATAACCCCTTTATGTAAAGTTTCAACCGAATTTCTTCCTGAAGATTCTCGCCACATTCGATTGCCTTTCAAAACGCGGTCAAATGTGGCCGCTTTCGTAGCTGGCTACAAGGGGCCGGGATTATGTTCGTTTTCCACCACCTAATGTAATTTCTCCACTATGGTACAAAATGGGTACGATATTTGTGTTCAACACATCGAATAATACTTATCTGCGAAATGTTATGGAATTCCTTGAGATACGGTGTTTACAGTGTAAATGTCGGTGTGCAAATAATGGCTGGCCAAAAATGCAAGAACTGCGAACACGGGCCAACCACATTTCTCCAGCACTCCGTCATTTCAGGGACTGGAGCGGCATGTCACCTCTATTCTAGCTCCAATTCGTGAATTGGGTGGGGTTCGGGTGTCGTTTATTTGCTGTTCGGGTGTTTCTGGTTTCCTTACTATATGGCTGCCAATCGCTTGCTAGATGATTGCTGATCGCTTATCAGCCACCGAGCATGGCTTGAAGCTCACATAAGAGTACTTCATTTTGAATATGCGCACAATGGTATAACTCATTTCAGAGCACCCTCAAGAAATTTTGGCAACAGCTTCGACTTAATCATTCCACGATGTCTTCATCCAACGTCGCTGCTACTCTCCGCTCCATCCTACTATCTGACAACAACTTATGTTGCAAATAATTAACTGTCTCGATATCGCTGGGTTCAGCGACCGACCAGACTCAGAACAAACAAGAAGAAACATCGGAGAACTGGGGCTAGTCCTTCGAATGTCAAGAACCAAATTTACTTTTGGCTACTTTATTCTTGTATGCGCTAAAATGTTGCGTTCTACCTTTACTGATAAAAAAAAGATGAATATACGAAGCCACTGGCTTCATATCTCATTTGGAACCGTCTTAATCAAACTAAGATTAGAATTAAAGGCGATCTCCATGAAACTGCTAAAAATTCTATTCATATATACTTAAGTTGAAAAATGGAAGACTGGGACACTCACCTTGATGGGGACCATGAAATATTTCAGATTACTCTCCTGATTCAAAGTTGTTGCTGCTTTCCATGCTTTCTTCTGAAATGATTCGACTAAGAGTTGTTATTGGTGGGAAAGGTCAGACAAAAAGTGAGTAAGTCAGAAGAAAATGCAACCCTGCACAGATAGAAAATAACACTTTCTTCTAGAGGCCAGCCACCCAACTAAATGAATGCGATCAGGCAGTGATAAACTAGAACTAAGGGTGATTCCAATGATATTGCATTGCTAAAGAAAACTCCATTGAACACCAAAAAGTTAAAAATGACCAACCATGTACTCAGGATCGTTGGGATCTTGGGTCATGGCTCCTCCAGGCATCACTTGTCCATGAACAGCTGCAGCGAAGGCAAGAACTGCTACGACGAGGGCAAGGTTCGGCATTTTTCGAGAAATTTCACAAAGAGCTGATTCAGGACAGGATTTGAACAAGTCGCTGACGCCTATAATGTTGATACGTAGGTACTGAATTATCGTAAACTTTCGGGATAAATGTAGATGGCGGCAGGCAGAAGTCATTGCAATCAGAGCGGATATGAAGAAGGAAGAAGGAGCAGAACATCTTTCGAGAAGCAAACAAGACTTTTAGAGTAAGCCAGGAAAAAAATTCTATTATATTTGGCTAAAATTCATCCCTTGGGCTCCAGCTATCAGTGGAAAGTGGAGGAAGAGCGAAAACAGGATGCAGCAGATTTCCAGCAATACATAGAGAAATTAGTTAAAGTTAATTAGTTAATTAATTAGGTAAATGGCTGGAAGCAGAGATGGGGAGTTTGCCACGACCAAAAGCGGTTGAGTAAACACGTTACAAACACTGAAGGTCTTTTATCTGCATCGCTGCAGCGATGTTTTCCACGTTTTGCCATTGTTTTCAAAGTCACAGCACTCGCGAACTATAGGTTTCTAGGGCCCTAATTAAAGGTTATTTTTGAATGGCATACGAATTCTGTTGGAGACTGAATGCGATCGATGGTTATCTCTAGCAAAACAACTGCAAAGTTTTTTTTTTCATAGGAAAATAGGTTCGTGACCCATGACCGTGATGGAACTGATGGGCATGGCTCAATCACTGTCTCATTCATGCCCATGGTAAGCCATAAAAAATACCATGGTTATAAAATTATAATTCTTGTACAAAATCTACACAAATAACTAAATAACTCCTCGCAGTGTCTAAATTAACAGGGAAATCGCTCGATTTCGATTGAATTTGCATTATGCAAATAACTATACCTTCTACAATATAAAGTACTGATTCTTAGGCTAGATTGTTTTCTTCGTAAGCGAATAAATAAACAGGAAATTGATTCATCAGTGTACGAACTCCTCCTTTAATTTACCTATCACGGTTTTGCAAGCTTTCCACTCTCCCTCCACTCTTTAACCCTGCTCAATATCCTAAACGCCACGTCTGCGAGTTTTATTGCATTAAAAAGTAAGGAAGTCTGAGAGCAATGGGCTTACGGACCAGTCCAATCCCAACCAAACAAGGAAAATGCGCTGTTCATCGGTGAGCAGAGCGGTTCTCAGTGGAATAATTAACAAGCAATAATTTATTTATTTTTTATTTATTTATTTACTCCAATACACAGCAAGGTGTGCCTTAAATTGAAGTGAAACAGGGCAAATGCAGATAACTCAGAACCAAACTTGAGAGAAAAAAACATGAGCTTGAACATTTTGCAACTAAGTAGGTAGATAGAACCAACAAACGGGGAGATGAGAGTATTCTTGGGTTCTTAGAAGATTGCGAAGTTTAGCATTTTGTGACTGTACCGGAACCAAAACTAGCCAGACTACTCTGCAATCTGCGAAATTTTGAACATCAGGACGTTGCGCTAATCCACTGGTGCGAATTTTACAGCAGATTTATGAGCTTCTACTTAGTAGCGTGCGCTCGTTCGATAGAGGGCAAAAGTCCTTTGAGATAATCACGACCCAAGAACGCAACTGGGAACCCATTCTGGGGCAATCGTGATAATGACTCTTTGATCTGGAACGAACCCCAGGCGTAAGCTTGGATGGATGCTCGCCGGGCTCAATCACCTCTAACACGAATAAGCTCAGAAACATCATAGAAGCTGGACTCATTATTGTAGTCATAAGTATTATATCTGAATGAACTTACTTTTCCCGCTAGTATCTATGATTAAAGGCAAGAGCGCAGGTGCAGTTGACTACACTGAGTACTGTGAAAAGCATGATGTACATATGCATGAAAAATAATATGCAGATGTCGTTATATGGAAAACGAATCTACTCGAAGAGACCAGCAGTGTTTCAAACAGATACACACTCATGAAAGGTTTCTACCAATCGAAGGGAGTTTGCTAGGGATTGCAGAAGTATTGCCAGAGATATCTTTCAAATATGTAGTAGGATTCGTGTAGCTTTGCCCACACAGAGCTCATATGGAAATGGACAGGAACATACTGAAGGCTATGACTTCCTGGTCTCCAATGTTTATTTAACAAATTCCTTCGTAAAAGGGAAGAACCACACAAAATTGATCGAAAACCCGGAGAATATCTAGGTAATCCTCGAATTTTGCCTGGTTGAGAGTTGCGTTTAATTGGAAAAATTAGGAAAATTAGACAACCTGTCAGAAACATTCTCAGTCAATGTGTTTGATGAGGAGTGCTCATCATTAGAGCTAACAGTCTACGCCCGTAAGTCTGTAGGAGATCACTTGGTGACTATTTGCGAGAGAACATTTACAAATATTGAACCGATAGCGACAAAGGTATTACACCCCACCTGAAGTATAGCGGCAGCCGTACATACAGTGGACGTCAATGGCGGTGGCCCATCTGCGGCCTCAAGAAGCACGCCGCGCAACCGCGCTGCACGCGTCGCAAACGATGTTTTCTGCTGCTGTTATGCTATATCTAGAGCTTTTCTGCCCGATTTTTAAGATTTTTGATCGAATCAGGAAAAAAGCGACTAGAAATAACATTCAGGCGGCAGACGACAACGGTCCCGGCGCGGATGCGCTGCATCCTTCTCGAGGCCATGGATAGGCCACCGCCATTGACGTCTACTGTATATGTATGTGCGCAGCACCCACTGGTTTCCATGAAAATTTTTCGCGCGCTTAATGCACATAGGGAGCGATTATGGCACGTATGATTTGGCCACACTCGTACCGAAGAGCTCGAGCATGTTTATGTGAAGCAAAGTTCAGCACTGTAACCATTTCGCTGGCAAAGAGATATAGTTAGTTAAGCAAAGAGGTAACGAAATGGTTATATAATGCCAGACTCGTGGAGGAAGGGGGTATGGGATTGAGACGAACTAAAGGATCTTACTCTATATAAAGCGCAGACCCCCCCCCCCTCATCGCCGCGCGAGGGATGACGGGTCACGCTGTCATTGATCCGCTCGCCTCGCCCCACCTCTTTTGCCCGCCGCCACGGGCTCAATTGCGAAAATTGACACGCCCAATGACACGCCCATGGTATATGTATGTGTACAACATGGAAATCTTCAATTAGGACATCTAATTTGCAACGAAAACGGAATATCTTGGATCTTTAAAGCAGAACGGGAGAACCACTGATGAAGCGAGTGTGATTTCGCAATCAGAGCCGTGAAGGTACTATTGTACTTGAGCGGCCCCACTATCGAGCCCAAACTCAAAACCATGAATTCCTCTGAAAACTTGCATACAGGGGTAATTGAATGTGCTGATCACGAATGTCATATTCATTTCGCATGGTGGTATCGATTTTATTGATTTTATCTATCTTTCCCAGGTTCGACTCGTATCTCAAATCTCTCTGAAAATATGCATTTACAGGTTTTTGAAGTTGCTGATCACGAATATAATAACCGTTTTGCATCATGGTCTCGATTTCGCTGGTTTTCTCCAGATTTTTATATGTAGGGTGATGTAATCGCCGACTTTACTGGAGTTTTCCCAACAGGTCGACCTTTTCTTGCGAAATCTTCATCATATTTGTAACCAGCACCTTCAGAAACCCCAGCAGGCAAGTTTTCAGAGAGATCCGGGAGGAGGTCCATACTTGGGAAAACATCTATGAAATCAATAAAATCAATACTATCATGCGAAATGAATATGATATTCGTGATCAGCACATCGGATTACCCCCGTATGCATGTTTTCAGAGGAATCCATGATTTTGAGTTTGGGCTCGATAGTGGGGCCGCCCAAGTACAATAGTACCGCAATTAGAAATTAACGGTCAGGGGTTGTGTTGCGTCCTTCTCGAGGCCGCAGATCGACCACCGCTATTGCCGTCCACTGTGTGTAGGTAAGTAGTCAAGAAATAAAGAAATTTTTCTACGTAAGAATAAAAGAGCAAACCACAATATCAATACCACAGAAATGTCCGCATCCATAGTCCTTCTCGAAAAGATAGACGGATTCGGTAGCTGCAGAATCGCGGCGGGACCTGAACGATGGGCGCGGAGAGAGCATGCTCTAAATGAAGGGGTTTCGTAGGTCCCGCAGCAATTCTGCGCCCGCAACGCAATGAAACCGCACGCGCAATCTGTCTATCTTTTCGACAAGGACTGTAGGTGAAACGCTGCGGATTGTTTCACCTCAAGACTGATTTAGATAGGATGGATCCTGTTTGGAGAGCGAAGGCAGAACAATACTGGATCAATTTCCACGAATTGTGATCACTCCGAAACAGCAACTATGGGAATTTGGGAAGAAATAATGATAAACGGGTGAGACTGAAGGACATAAATTAACTATCGCAATGAACCCAACAGAACTCAGGCTTTCTGGGAAGAAATACTACATATTTACACAGAAAGTACAGTACTGATAGTTCTGACAAGAGCGTGTGACAGTGATTTGCATAAAAAAGCTTTCATCTCAAAGCAACTTTTCACGAGAAAATGGTATGTTGAATATTTATTCCATCGTTGGTGAATGACAAATTTACATGACAGTACCAAGATTCTTGTGCGAGCCAAATGTACATTGCTATGGAATTTGGTAGCTCATGGTAAACTATTTCTAGAGAAGGAGAGTGTTTGAAGGTGTAGCTTGAGGCAGATGGCGATAAAGTCCTTGCTTTTCATCTTCTAATTCGTAATTATCGCTACTATGCCGTGAGAAGACGACAATCACGGGCCAAATGAAATGAAAGCAAGTGGGAAAGCAATGCGGGTAAAAACACTGCGGGTTCTGTTTATATGCTGAGTGATTGCACTGCACTTCGCCGTTTTATCCTCACCAAACCCTGATCTCGTACAAATAACCGGAGTCCAAAGTGGTGAATCAGCCAATGTTTGCCAGATCAAACGCGTTCCGGAGATTTCTCAAGGATTCCTTATTTTAGAGGTCTAGTCCAAGCCTGGCACATATGAGCTGGCAAAATAGTGAATAAATCAACAGTAGGGGTAGAATTAAATGTAGCTTACTAAATAGGAAGACAAAAAAGGTCTGAGCTAATTTGAAACACAACGAGTGAAACGTTCATTACCTTGAACTTTAAGGGATCCTTTAGAACATAGCGTCAAATATGTTCTTATTCATTAATGGATGCATTCAGAACGGAAGCCAAACGAAGATACCTAGGATTAATAGGATTGAGTACCACTATGGATATAATTTCAGCAGTAGGTAGAATTTAGTAGATCCAGAAAACAGCGTTTCAAAAAAAATAGTGAAGAAGGCCACTTCAAGCCCAGATGACTCCATCATGAAAGTCATTGTGATAAAGCAGTGTTTCTTTTTCAACTGAACAGAAAGAGGGTGGAGGGGTGAGGGGTGTGATCAAGAGCTTTTGTGTAGTTGTAACTGTAGGAAATTGTCTAGAAACGAAATTATTCGTGGATCGGATGACTGCATTAACATTGAATAACATCACTAATCATTCGTCCTGCAACCATCTTCAAACAGATTCCCTTTACTACCTTACTACTACGTGCTTCACATACGTAATTTGTTCCTTTCTACGATGAAGGTTATGAATAGACTGCGGTTTCTTGCAGGACAACTGTTTTCACAGAGTATCATTAATTTTTGAGGCGGATTTACCTTTTTATGTCGTCCCTAAACTAGTTTGTGAACTGATGTACCGCAGAGTCGACTTCGTTTGGGAACAGGGTCACATATCGACATCACAAAAACTTCCAGTAATCCTATCAATTCGGTCATGAAGTGATACATGCAGGTAGGGAGGTCGAGTAAGGACGAGATCTCAACAGATGGACAATTCAAGAGATGCTGAGAACTTAACCGATGGACGAGAAAAATTACTGGAATGCAAACGATGGACATGGCAGAGATCAACCTGGGAACAAAAAAAAGAGGTATTGAGGCTCTTTCACATCATACCTCGGCGAGGCATGGAGCCCAGCCAGTGTCAGTGATCCACGCATATGTATTGAGAAGCATATGACGACGTATTGCAGCAATATGACATTTTGTTAGTTTAAACGATGCTATAAATACGTGCAAGAAAAGGCGATCAGCAAACGTTCTGGTGATTCATGCCTTCCCACACCCATATTTTTTCCGTCTGCGCAATGATCAAGTGCAAATGCTGGTGTCCGCTGCAAACGCTGGCGTCCGTTGTTTATTTGCACTTAGTGCTTTTTTGGTGACCACAGTTCACTTTAACGTAATGTCCAGTTTTTCTATGAAAGCGCTTGCGGACAATGTTCATGCAAGCACGCGGCTTCAGGCCCTCGTAACGTATCGTACAGACATAGAGCAGCAGGGGGCAGGGTTGGAAGCGACCGCAGTTAATCTCGGGTCTCAGATCAAGGCCCACCGAACGAGAATAGCAAAAACCCCAAAGTTTCTCAGGTATGTGTCAATTGCGACGACATATGCGAAGCGTTGAAGAAGTTATGAGTTCAAGTTGAGTTAGATAAGTTATTCCTCAAACCAAAGAAGGACCACGCATAGAAGAGAAAGGTTCACCTCTCCTTTTCAACCACTTTTTTTTACCACTTCAGAGGTCGCACGCATCATTGGGATTACCCAGAGTGACGTTTTACACCCCTGAAGTTCACCTGTCATTAACGCCCACGTCAACACGTTTACCCTGGGTAATCTCAGTAATGCATAAAGGTCCAGGTTGCTAAGATAAAAAATTAACCGTTACTTTACGTTTCAATAGAACAATCTGCTCAGAGGTTTGAAAGTAGGGCGATACGGGTTGAAATCACTTTTTTGAATCATTTAATTGAACTGTCCAGATATTTTCGTCGAAATCTTAAAAATTGAATTCTCTTATTGTTGGAGAAAATAGAACTCGAGGAACAGTGACAGAAAAGGAAAATGCGAAGATGCAAACAAATGCAAAACTCTCATCTATTTTATCAAGCATCCCACGAGAATTCGCCGTTTAATTCTTGGGGAAAAAGGGTTCTTCCTCCAATCCTCCTTTTCCTTACCCACCTCCGTACGCTCTCTTGGGGCCCGTTTCAGACATCACTGTTTTTCTACCCCGATAGACAGATCTTATACCAGATCTTATTTTAGGTTTTTTTTTAAATTTGCATAGGTCCGGTCTCTATAGTAAATAGCATGTGATGGAATAAAAGCAGATTACATAATATAATTCCATGCCACATTTTGAAGAAATTTCAAGGAAGTGAAATTAGTTTCAGGACACAAATGCAGGAAAGGCAAGAAGTTTCACATCTGAGAAGCAAAGGAGAGAACGACGGACGCTCGAAAGGTGTTGAGGAAACATAATTGTACGAAACTGTGAAATCGTTCCAGAACCAATGTTGCGAGATGTGATGAGAAAGGCGTATCGATTTGCATCTTTTTAGCATGCGCAGTGATTGACGAAGCGCAGGGCTGGTGCAGTGGCAGACACCATATTTCTCTTTGTCATCCAGAGTACAGCAACCAGTCTAAGGATTGATGTCTACGTGTGCATTTCCCCAAGACAGGAGAACAAACGCCTACTCTTTCTTACGTTACCTAGATTTATGTAATTAATGTGCGCCCTTCCAAACAGCAATTTTTTTCTTGCTCCCAGAGAAGATGGCATGCATATGGTAATGCAAAGGGGCAGTTCAAAATTGAAAGCAGCCTTGAGTTGAGAGTGTTAATTTAGTATATTGTTGAAATTATCCCAGTTCTCCTGGATAATTTTACTCCCGTCTGTGCGGAACCTCACAAAAAAATTTAAAAGCCTAAAATGTACAGTCATTGTCGGATTGCGCGAGCGGTTTCGTAGCGTTGGAGGCGCAGAATCGCTGCAGGACCTACTCGACCCTCCTGCTTGAGGCATGCTTTCTCTGCATCTATCTTTCAGCTCCTACTGCGTTTCCCTTCCATATTTCAGAGGACTGTATAACAAGGTTGCCAGGTGATGGCCATCAATGTTGGCATCTACAGCCTTTCAGTCTATGTTCTAACAATATGAAGAAAGTTTTAGAGTGAGCTGGATAAGTACGCAGATTACAATTTCCTATATTGTTCCGTTTTTTTATCCAAAAAAGAAATCTCAGCCTTGCGTTTTCTGGAGTTATTTCATTCGCTGATCATGAAAATTGAGCTAGGAAAATTATATAATTTTATGTGATCATCGTAGGTTTAATTACCCTATCTTGCAGAATGTTATGAAATATTGCACAATGGTGTCACCACCCCTGGTGTGCTTTTCAACGATAAGTCCATATCTCGCATGCTGGTGGCATCTCCCAGCTAAAATTCATGTTTAATATTAATTTCCAACAGCACACTTGCCATAATTTAAAAAAAAACAACGTTAGGTCTAGACGTAATTTGAATCTGTGGTCATCACATGAAATAATCCTCCTGTGAGAAGACTTTGTAACTTATTGCATTTTCGGTAACCCATCCCAATCGTGCGGAAACAGCGTTCGATATGAAACTATGTAGTATGACTTCTTCTGATTGAAGCGTAATTTTTTTACGCAGAAAATCTGCAGAAAACGTGAAGGCAATGTTTTTATGAGACGTTCCACTGCGTCTTATTTATCCATTTCATCGTGAAAACGGTTATTTACGATCAGGTGGTCTGCCTTTGGTCTGGAATAGTTCCATGGAAAACGAAATGTAACCTTTCGTGTCCATCTGTTGTCGCCTCGTCTTGCAGCGTGACCTGCATCTCAGTCTTCTCTCCCTTGCATCATTGTAAGCGTCTTTGAACGAGGTGCTTGTCCTGAATTCTTCGTTCCTGATTTTGTCTCGTAATCTGATCTGAAGTATCTTCCATGAAAACAGTATAAAGGATTAAGATATATTCATCTTTTAATTTTTAACAATCTGCCAAGCAATTCTCGCAGAGGCAACCCCTTCGGTGCGCTCGCTCGCACATTGGCTAACAAGTATAAACCCCATCTGCGTCCGTGTTATGTTGCTGGGACAACTCAAAACTGCAGGAAAAATGTTGCCAAACAACCAAAATGATTGAAACTACCCTTTTCTGTCAAGAAAGTGAACTACATGCATGTCAGTGCAGGCGTGTGCGGTGCAGTTACACACAATGCGCATTTTAATTCACGCATGAAAATTACGGTGACGCACCCTGTTTACAGGACTGAAGTTTGCATTTCCATCGTCCACGCTTGATTCTGTCGATGGTCCGGCATCCTGTGCCGTAGGGAGCAAGTGACTTGTGGCAAGACGCGTTAGAACATTTGTAAAACTGCTTTCCGATCACATCATGGCTGGATGAGGATAACTGCGACTGCACTTCATACATGGAACAACCTGACACTACGACTATATGGTTCCGTGTTTGTTATGGGAGCATCACAGCGGGTGGTGAATGACAAAGCTTGCCTTGCGCCCGCCGCCGCGCTTGCCGAAAGCGACGCGGACGTGTTCTCCGCGTGCACCCTCGCGATCAGCTGATTATTGGAAGGTTGTTGCGAGCAGCGACGTCATTGATGTTGAAATTTCAGTTGTTCTTGCTTTTTCTGTGTTCGTTACTCATTCGAACTGAAGCTGCTTTGATATTGTTGGTGATATTTTTCTATTTCCACTTCTGCGAAGTGCATTATTTTCAGGTTTTCCTTGCTTAATGACCTGTGAGGACGTTGCCCATCTGCTATGCGTGAATTTCAACCAAGACGCCAAGTGAGTGTTTTTGGGAAGATTGTTTAATTCTTCACACCTTTATGGGCTCCATTCTTTGTCATATTTCGTAAGGTGGTTTTGAATTAGGTCTGACACTGTTATAATTTCAGTTTTTTGCACACTTCTTTTTTAATTTCTCACCTCTTTGGTGGATGGATCAGTGGTTTAACTACAAATGAGCCGTTGAGCTTTTGTTTTATTTCGATGAATTTGCAAATGTACCATAAAAGAGTGAAACAGATATGCTAAGCCAGGAGACACAAAGTTTAGGCTGAAAAATCAATATTAGAAGCCAAATTGTTGTCATGCGAGGAAGGAACTACCACGACTGTGATAGAAAGTATTGGAAACACGAAATAGTAGCATATTAAAAGCAACCGCTCTTCTCATTATGCTGAGGAAGACACCATATATTAGCAAAAACAGAAACAAAAGTCCTTGAAGGACTCACGAAGTGCACCTTCAAGGACCTAAAGCTTAGTAATTTAGGGAGAAGCTTTCTCCGTAGAAATGACCAATTTTCAGGTCGTTGGCAGTGGGGCATTCGAATGGATACATCCTGTACAAAACTTCTGATGTACTAGAGTCTTCAATTCTTCTTGATAATGCTGATTGTTCACCAGGTGAGTTCTTTCGGGGAGACAAATCGGTTTTTTTTTGCTTCTGAATTTGGGTATTGGACTAGGTTCTTTAAAGGCAGGGCCACTTCGTTCTTGTGGTTGAGCTCAATACAGATTCTGCACCCCCGACACGCTGATTCAAGCGGTATACATAAATTTTTCGGAAAAGGTCTCTAAACCCGTCTTCCGGGACAGGATCTTAAAGGCAGCACCCGTCGAAACCATCGTGTTTGTGATTTCGCCGGATTTTGGGGTTTTTGGGGGGTGTATTGCTCATACCCGGTGGTGAAATCGCGTGAAGCACCCGAGAAAGCCGGGAAAACACAATGCTGCCCTCCGTGCGCGGACGAGTATTCCGGCGGCGCCCTACGTGCGCAAAAGGGTCCCAGTACGGAGACAGGGAATCGGTAGCAGCCCGCACGCGTTTAAATGCGTAAGCTGGCTCGTCGGGCCCTCCGAAGCACTGGCCGACCGGGCGTGCACGCGACGGCAGTTCGCCGTTCTCTGCAGGTAAGTCGTTACTGTGTGTGTTCCTTGCAGATTCGTGATGTGCGCGACGCCTACTTTAGGGTTCGCAACTCAGGTCCGAGTTGATCATTTCGACTCGTGCTGCCTTTAGAGGCAGTGTGTCACCTCGTTCTCGTGTTTCCGGTTTTGGCGGATCCTGAATCTCCTAGATGCGGTGAATCCAGCGGTATACATAAAATGCTACAAAACGGCCTCTAAACCCGTTTTGCAATCGTTTTTCGGGACAGGGTTTGGAACAGTTTGTCGAGCCGAGTGGACGTGTGAAGCCGTTGATCTTATCGATCGGACACGTCAAGACGTGTTGCCAACGTTGCAGACGTGGCGGGCAGCCAGCACACTCACGGACCGCTCCGCCCAAGTGGTCCGTGAACTGCATCTTCGGACCCTCCGAGGACGGGTTTCCGCCAACTTTATGCGTTATGATGTATATCATTGGAATCAGCGTGACGAGAACGTCTAGAGTATGCTGGTATCCATAGCCCATAGAACGAGGTGACACACTGCATTTAACAGTTTCTAGCACGAGCTGGCGTGTGAAGCCGTTGATCTTATCGACTGAACACGTCAAGACTCGTTGGCCAACGCTGCGACAGCCAGCACAGCTTAGAGCGGTCCGCCTCTGGGCTTCAAAATGTAGCCAGATTGACCCTTTCAAAAATGGGGCTTTCGTCGCCTTTGTGCCTGTTGATAGAGATTACCGGGATCAACATGGAGAGTAGGTCAAGGATATGTTGATACTTCCAAGTACATAGGAATCGATCAGATGCAGTCCTTGTTTCTGTGACATCCAGAGATTCCTTGCCTGATTCCTGACTGCTGGTTACTCACACAATCACAACAACTAATTTATCTCGTAGCAGAAGAACCTAGGCGTAGTTTATTCCTGCATCTCTGCTGCGAACCAAAAACCTCTATCTTTTTGGACCTAGGGTGCCAGCAGCGCGAAATTTGATATGATTCTTCTTGTACCGTCAATAGAATGAGCATTCTCGATTTCTCAGTCGTTCAGCAATCGCCTGTGAGATAGGGTCAGGTCAAGGTTACCATTCGTTCACCCCTCCAGCTTTTATTTTTTATGACATGCAAGAAATATTTTGTACAGCTGAAGTCCATTCTTTAGCTTTTTCATGATTTTATACAAGGGATGCTCCATGTAACCAGGGATTATTTGATATCCATTTAGAATACCCCATAAGCTCATTTAGTTTGCTAGAGTGATCATCTTTCTCTTCACTTTTTCAACGTAACTTTATTTCATTTCAGCAATTCACGACGCTATTATTGTCGAAAGATTGTTCAACTCTTCGCTTGTCGTCATCGTTTCACAGAAAGAACCACGGGTTATCTGCATTTACCATTTCAAAAGCAAGAATATGATATGTGTCTACAAGTTCATTAAATCGGTACTTAACGTTAAACTAAATCGCGATGTGAGTTTTTTGTTCCCTTCGTTTAAGTCCCACCTTAGATGCAAGCAGAACATAACATTTCAGCGAGTTGTTGTTTGCCTGGAAGATAGTATTCACATCTATGTGCTGAAAGATATGAAGGTTAGCGCTTCCTCTTTCCGTTTCTCGGCCATATATAAGCTATAATTTGAGTCTAATCTTAGATTGTTGTGCTCAAATCTTTGGCTGTTTTGGGGTTGGGAAGGTAAAAGTTATCATCATTGCATTCCTTTCAGCTACTTCACACAATTCTGGATACTCCACTAAATCGGCTTGGTTTGATCGATCTCTCACCTGCAGGAAGTTCGCTAATTGCATATCCGGCAAGCGCTGAAGCTGGGAGTGTGAGTAGTGCTTTCTCAAAACAAAGGTCTCATTTTCATATTTTGGGGAACGGCAAGTCAATTACGTATTAGAAGCTATATACTTTCTAAATATCTTTAAGCAGGCTATGTTAGAATTTTAGTTTTTTTCTGTATAGAGCAGTAAGAAAATAGCTCTGTGGTAAAATCGCTGCCATAGGTTGGACAGAATTTTGTTTTGTAATGAATTCATGGTTCGCTTTTTGCCCATTTCATGACTCAAATACAGTGGTTTGGTAACGCATTAAATGATATGCGCTGCTGTCAGAGTAAACACCAGCAAAAGTGGATATTCTTTGTCACAGTGAAGCTATTTAGCAGCCACCATAAAAGATGTGTTAGTCCACGAAATTTGATTGCATGATTCATTCTAGTGCTAACCATCTTTTATGGATAAATAAAGCCCTTTTCAGTTGCCTGAGTCGAAGTTTTATTTTTTTTTCTCATTTAAGGTTCATATCTTTGACTGTATGAATTTGTCAGCGGTGAACACCTTCACAGCACACGATGGACCACTTGCTTGCTTGAAATTCAATTCTGATGGTAAGTTATTCATAATTATGAACTGAAAGCAAGGCTGATTTTCATTCCCTATTTGCTTACACTTCATTTTCGTCAAGAAACGTTCTTGGTTTATGTATTTCAATAATAGAGTATCTCAAATGCGACCATCATTAGGCTTTTGCATATATTTCATGCCTTTCTCGCCACTCTCCATTTGCTGCTTGTTCTCTCGCATTCTTTCCTTTTTGACTTCTCCTCAGCTATCTTCCCTGGTGAAATAAACTACAGCTTAGAATTATTTCGCATCTTTGGCATAAATGAAGCAGTGTGTTGTGTTGTGCATTCTGTTGTTCATTGTGTCTGTGTTATGACAGGAACCATGATAGCAACGGCAAGCACGAAAGGTACAGTCATTCGAGTGTACAGCGTACCGCAAGGCACAAGGCTTTTCGAGTTCCGCAGGGGAATGTCGAGGTCAGCATCATTTTCGAAAATTAATAGTCTTAAATCATATGGAGGTGAACTAAAACTACTACTTCCTGGGGTTTTCTTCTTAGAGGAGTATGATCGATAGTCTACCTATTACTTCTGGTGTTATTAAAAATTTCTATATTTGCTGAGGAAATATCTCAATTTTTAATCCTAATTTAGATGCGTGACGATTTACTCCCTGGCCTTCTCTGCCGATTCCACATATTTGTGCTCTTCGAGTAATACAGAGACTGTGCACGTGTTCAAGTTGGAGAAACCTGAAGATCAGGAGAAGAAACAGTAAGTTTACAAATTTTGATAGCTTCTTTTCTTTGTTAATTAAAGGTAGTGTCTTACCTCATTTTCAATTCTGGGTTATCACAGAATCTAGAACTACTCGACGCGCCGAGTTCAACTATTTATAACTATATATATATGACTTCTAACAAAACTCTCGAAAATCCCGTTTTCGAGGGACCAATCCAATTGGTCGCGGACTTGTTCCACGGCAAGAAAACTGCATGACTTCTGTGTACCTCTTTTGATCTCATTGATCGCATAGGCGTTCTCACTGCCGAAAACTGCGTCGAAGTCTCGGCCTGCCATTGGAATGGCGAGAGGAGCCTCGTACGTACGGCGCTATTTATGGTTGATGCGCGTCAAACTTGACGCGTCGGCCCGAAATTTCACGAAGTTTTCGCGATGTCTCGATGCGGCGGAGATCAGAACGCAGTTTGTTCGCGCGGTCGTCGTGACGGCAAAACCAGGAACATTCGCATCCTGCCAAGAATTCTGTTCTCCTCTTCGTTCTGCATTGTATATCGCCGCGTCAAATTTTACGCGCATCAACCATAAATACCGCCGACACCGACCGAGAATTTGAGCGAGTTCTCGGCCGGTGTAGCTGAGGTGAAACACTGCCTTTAATAACATCGCAGCAGTCATTATATTTCGATTTTTGTTCGTCTTCTAATTGTAGAACTGTTCTTTCTCTGATAATTTGACCATTAAATAGCAACAGAATATTCCTTGTAGGGAACCTGCGCAGTCATCTAGTGGATGGTTGGGTTATCTGACCCAAGCAGCTTCTAACTACCTTCCAGCTCAAGTGAATGAACTCATGACTGTGGAGAGGAGTTTTGCACACGCAGTTCTGCCAGGATCAGATAAGAAGAATGTGGCAGCCATGTTAACGTTAGTAACTTATCCTTTTTCCGTAAGGCTATGATTACGTAATGGCATTTTTTATAGTATTAACGGCCAACCTCACCTTCTCGTTGCAACCACGGATGGATTCCTGTACTGCTACCGCGTGTTGAGTACTGGTGGCGAATGTGATCTGGTCAAGATGCATCGTATAGGTGCGAATGCTACAGAAGCGAACAGAGGAGATTCTAGTAATTGTTAAAATTTGTAAATAATCATCCCGGGAAACGAAAGGAAGAGAAAAAGCTTGATTGATATTGGGTGAGGGAGGTGTAGTTTGAGGAAAATTTTGATGTAAGCTTTTACTCTTGCCGAAGAGGAGATTTTATTTGCGTTTGTATTGCACGTTCGTTATTGTGTGGGTTAAAAGAGCAGGGAAAAGATGACCACCTATCGGGGTCCTAGCTCACAATGAAAACTACCTGCGCAGGATATAGCGGTTTTCGCTTGCTCCAAGTTTTTTTTCTTGTTGAAAGGAATTGTTATGTTAAAAACTCCGCGTGGTTATGTCCTGGGTTTCCGGCCATTTTGTTCTTAGCAAAAATTAAAGACAATAACTTTTTGTCCAAATTTCAAGTCTTTGTTAACTTTGTGTTTATACGCTTGACATAATCTCGGGCTTCTTTTAGACTATGCTTGGGCAGTTGCAATAACAGCTTCATTCTTAGGTCGTCAGAAGTCGGGTGAGACTAGTACACGAGTGCCAGATGCCAACGATCCGGAGGAGTTCCCTCCCATTTGTCATACCACAGGATAAGCGCTTGCACATAGAAAAGGAAAGTTTTCGCCAAATTTCGCACTTTACTAGTTTTTTATGACTTGCATCTAATGTCCTATTTATCATTGATATGGCTGTAGAGTATCTCATAGTGCTGTGTCTGCAAGCTTTTTTGCATGTTCCACTAGCTTTTTGTTTCATTTCTTTAGCAGTTTATTCTTTTCTCAGCATTTTATTTTCAAACATACGTTGCGGACTTTGTGTGTACTGAAAATCCTGAAATTGTCTTGTCACCTTGTTATATGAAAGCTCTTTATCTTCCGTTATGAGAAGATTTATGGACCTCATCTTGCGCGTTTTGGGGAAAATACTCTGGACGGACTTGAGCTATTATGTGCGATGTTTGACTAACACTAACAAAATTTGTTTTGCGGAGTAGTATCACTCAAATGCGACTGTTGTTTCAAGCTTAGAAATATTTCTGTGGGCATACTTCCTCTCGTTTCTCGTAGAGAGGGCTTACACAGTCAAAAATGTCGCGCTCCTTCTACTCGGTCCTAATTTGCTTCCTTTCCAAGCTTTATCACTGTTTTCAAATTTCCATCGCTCGTCATCTTAAGGGGGAGATTCATGGAAAGCCTTACTGATTTGGGTACCGTTGAAACTCGCAGTGTCTGATTTTTGTGTTCACGGAACAGGGATTCAAACGCCTACATTTGTGTCTGTTCAATTTTGGACGATTCCTCCTGGTTCTCCAGTGCATAAAATTAGTTGTTCTGCTTTGATAACTCCTCTATAACCTTAAGATTTTGTACATATGCGCTTTTTCCGCGGAAAGATCCATTAGATACACTTTCGGCCCACCCTGAACGAACCAGGACTTACATTCTAGATTAGGTTTCAGTTAGTAACAAATACATGTGCATAAAGAACCGAAATGTGCCACGTATCATTAATTTGGGTTAATTTGCGACCTCGAAGGTCACGTTAGTTTGAAATATTTCGAAGTTTTTCTAATTTCTGCTGATTTTCAACCGTAGAGTTCATAGCCTCACCCATCTTGCCTACACCTGAGGTCTTGAGTTCTGTAACTTGGAATATTACAACTTATACCCCACGATTTGTTCTGGGTATTTCTCACTTCTTTCTTCAGTATTTCAATTAATTTGTATAATTTTCATGAGGTAGTCACATGCGCTTTTGCATTTGCTTTTGAATTTTGTGATATGGCTCTGTTCTAGCTCGTTTTCGTCGTCATGTACATATACGCTTATTCTGTGTGTTCCATTTCTCAACGACAATAAATAGCATGCGAAGAGATTTCTATTTTTGCACATGGGTGGTGCTGGATAGTAGTTGAAGGTCTCACAGTTCGGTATGCTGGGGGGTTCTCTCTCGTTTTCGTTGACGCTACTCTTATTTGTGACGTGCTGACCTTAAGAGATCAGTCGATACAAGACAGGGTATTGTTCGTGGGGAACTTTCGAAGATCTCGCCAACAACCCGAGGTGTTCGTGGATACGAAGCCGCTCACTACCAGATCCAGACCGCCTCGCCACTCCGGCCCATATCACTTTATCCGTTGTTCGACCCCATTTACATTCACTGACCTTTGATCCACACTAGATCTATTTCGCTTTGGAACGAACACTAGTTCTAGTTGCCGTCGTTGGAGAACTGGGCAATTACTACAAATATTACTTATGATTCCTCTCCTGCTACTTTATTTCACAGTTGTCGGTGTGACCGCTCAAGAACGGTTTCGAACGATCTTGATAGATGTGAGTTGATCAGCTGTTCCTAAATATTTCTGTGTTAAGAAGCTAGATGTCTTGAAAGGTAGAATACTCCAATTACTCTCAACAATAGTTACTGATGAGTATGGTCCATCAGGTTTCATGTATTTTTAAGGATCTAGAGTTTTTGTTCAGGTAAACATTTCTTAGCCATCCTGAAAATCAACGAGTAGGTATAGCACAGTGGCAGCCACATATTTAACGCACCCAGAATTTTGGACCACAGAATTTTCTGCACATCTCAACCCGGCATGAGCAATCAAAACCAAGTTCGACTATGTGTTGAGGCTCTATTAACACGAGCACACAGTCAATTGGATCTAGTTTAGAAAACTAAATTTCAATTTTGTCTATTTTCTCAAGCTAGGTAAGTAGTAAAGGTTTGCACCTACATATGGAGAGAAGTGAAGTGGTGATTTGAATTACGCACTTTTCTCTTAAACAATTCGCCATGAACGCTAGTGGCGTATTCTCCATAGTAGCTGGATCCATAGATGGAAAGAAACTGTCAATTTTGTTGAAAATTTTAATTTACGGAATCTCGAGAATACTGCAAGCGTCGGAGTTTTTCGCTGATTGACTGGATGCTTGTCAGTAGCACAAATCGGAGGAAAATCCGCAGCCGCCATGAATCCTTGTTTTCGCGATTTTTCAGCCAAGTTGATGATCCTTGTTATTCTCTGAGGTGAGCAACTGCGCATCAGATTTATTGCAGCAAAAGGCGCACATAAGGAGAATATAATCACGTTTTCCGTCGACTTGTAAATTAAAAAAAATAGATTGATGTAAAAGAGAAACGGAAATATTTCCAAAACTATTGCATTTTGAGTTCAAAACGCAAGGAATATGCGCAATTCCATAGAATAACATTTTCTTGAAGAGTAGAGCAGAAGTACTATGCCTCATCACACTCTCGAGTAGTGCCCTGATACCTCATCTTAAGCTTGAGATGACAATTTTTTATTTTCATCAGTTGATCGACCAGCGTGCTAAATATTTGGCCTACACTGTATGCAGGCGACAGTGCCGGATGTTGTTCTAAAATTCAGTTGAATAACTATCAGAAGAATGAATGAATGAATGTAAGACATCAACAAAAGCAAATGATAATTGTACAGCTAGTTTTCACTGCAGCGGTTTAGGCCAAGATTGTTAACCAAATACTTTAGTCTCCCAACCGGCTTACATTTCCGCGATATCGCCTTCATCAGAGCCTGAAGAAGTCGAATGTACACAAGGACTCCCATCTCAACTGAAAATCTAAACACAAGTTATTTATCGGCACCTACATAGGTCTACTAAGACTTTTGAGGCCCTGGACACTTCGGGATACCCTACTTTCTCTCGCTTTATCCACCACTGACTAAAATATTCCAATGATAGGATGAAGTTGACTGCTTCGATT
Organism: Ancylostoma caninum; assembly: GCA_037903475.1. Lineage (NCBI taxonomy): Eukaryota > Metazoa > Nematoda > Chromadorea > Rhabditida > Ancylostomatidae > Ancylostoma > Ancylostoma caninum. The sequence continues at coordinate 789,227 of JBAJFG010000362.1, forward strand.
AAAATCCTTGTAGTTAAACTCATCATTGCGGCCTAACACATGTTCGTGCGGAACTTCTTTTCAGTAAAATCACCCAATCATTCACTGATTATCAAGATTCGCTCAACACCACTTCAACTAACGCACATAAGTCAAACAATCTATGTATTCAACTATTGAGCTAAAAAGAATTAATTGTTCGAGTTTGCCGTTTTCATGCTTAAACGGTCAATTACAGCGTGCCTGTCGACATCGTCCAAGTCTGAGCTTTTGCAGTGATTTCGATCCACTGCCTGAGCCACCCACTAACAATGCCGTTCCTCTCATAACTCCTCCTCCAATCGAAGCAGATCAGAAATCTCTTTGTGAGTCCATATTTTCTTAATATTGACGATGTGCCTGCCATTTCAAGTCAATCTGAACTGCACCCTGCAATGCTGCGCCGCCCAAAATCTGACCAATCAAAGCACTCAGTTGCCGTGAAAGGCCACGTCCTCACCTCCTTGTCTGAGCTCTCACCTAGAGTTTTACATTCGAAAATATTTTTCGAATATTCGAATATTCGAATTTCCGAATTTTTGCGAACAATCGAATTTTCGAATATTCGAACTTTCGAATTTTCTGAACCCACCGAATTTTCGAATATTCGAACTTTCGAATTTCTAGCGATCTCCGAATTTTCGAATATTCGAATGTTCGAATATTTATTCGAATAACATTTCATTTGGTAAAAACATTCTGTACCCATGCATGTAGGCGAACAAGGCGATATGTTTACCAATTACAACGGGCATGAAACTTTTCGGGTAGTAAGTTTCATTTGCCGTTTCGAAATTTCTCACAACCTTCTCATGAGTGGAAGCCTGTGCTGCTGTGGAGTTGGTCCCTCATCGATTTTAAAATTGCAACAAGTTGAAATTTCTAAGCTTAAGAACGTCACTTGAGGTCTGTAACCATCGTTAAAGGATCGTAAAGTGGATGAAACCCTTCGTCCGTGAGAAGGCTTTCGCTTTAATATCTCCGTGTTGTAGTTTAACAAAACGTGCCATGAAAGTAAATGTAGAGGTATTGACGATGTAAAAACAATGTTGGGTACAGTAGTTCATTTACCGTGACCATGAATGAGTTTCCAGCTATCAACAAAAAAGCGTCAGCAAGATAAAAAAACACTGTGTATTATCCCGTTCCTCACTATTACTTCTGTTTATCGGGTCCAACTGCATGCTTGTACGTTGAATGTTAAGACCAACGGAACTTCTATAACAAGAAATCGGAGTATGTTTTGGGCAGAAGGGATAATAATAGATCTCAAGATTTTGTGTGAAGTTTGAATTCCATAACTAACGGTGATGTACTTAGAAAGAGTTTAAACGAAGCAGTAGTCGGAAATCATCTAAATATAAGAAGGAATGCTGTGTAAAATTTTATAGTTTGCATCTCACTTAGATAGTTCTGGAGGAAAGGCTTGAATAATCAAAAATATAGTTGAAACTGCTGGTTTCTTAAGTGTCTAGAAAGGTACATACGTAGGTTTCACCGGAGAGATCATCGTCGCCAATATACAGTATACCTCGTAGGATTGCAGTTTCAAAGCTTTCAAATGCTGTTGGTGGCTTTCGAATGCGTGCAAAGATATGAGCAGATTTTTGGGAAATTGAGATTGAAATGAGAAATTGGACTGGAGTTTCAATCGGAATGGTCCTTCAGCGAGAAAATGGAACTGAAATAACAGTTGCAAAGCAAAACAATTCCAATTCGAATTTTCGGCCTAAAGTTCTCGAATATTCGAATTTTCGAATAATCCCGGACCCTCGAATTTTCGAATATTCGAACTTTCGAATATTGCGGAGCCATCGAATTTTCGAATATTCGAATTTTCGAATTTTTTGGGACCCCCGAATCTTCGAATACTCGAAATTTCGAATTTTTCGGAACCTCCGAATTTTCGAATATTCGAATTTTCGAATATTCGAACATTCGAATAAATATTCGAATTTTATTCGATTCGGTCAAAACTCTACTCTCACCTCTCTCGTGATCCAAGGCATCTTAAAATAACGAATTTGTGCGATCAAATGTATCACTCCTTTCCGATTGGAGGCAAAATTCAGGCGCAGTCATTAGATCCTATTTCAATGGAATTTCAAAACAAGGCTGTGCCCATTGTTATACTTAATATATTGATGTATTAACGTTGATTTCAGCATCACCATCACCACCACAACTGCCCACCAACGCTACATTGTCTGAAAAGACACCTTCGCTGGACGAGGTCGACTTCGGCAATTCAACACAAAATGATGAGCAACTTGGTAGCCTTCTTAGGCTCCCAAAACCCAAGAAAGCTCCTGGAGAAGTAAAGTAGTCTTCTTAGAACCCAAACAGATCTAATAAAAGTTGGCTTCTGCTTAGATTCCTGCTGCTGTGTTGCCAGTAATGGAGAATGCTGCTTCTCCACCACAAGCCGTCACAGCTGAGAGTAGTAACATCACAGCTGCCAGCATTGAAGACGAGGTAAACCACTTAATCATTCCCCTAAGGCCTTCTCGTCAATAAAAGATTCAGAAGTCCGTGCTGGTGTTCGTCAGCGAGTACTGTGTCGTAGAACGAGAGCGCTTCATAAAAAGCTGTCACGGAGACGTCAGCGAAGACCAGGTGGAGTGAGCCTTCTTTCGAAAAAAAGAGCCTTTCAAGGTCGTGATCCTTGATTCTGTTGCAGGTTCCATTCTGTAAATCATACCCATCTGCCTGCGCGTCAACAGCAGGTGTTATACCGGTGGTGACGTACTGTCAGAGGTACACGTACACGTTGGGCCATAATCTCTTCCAGTAAAAATGATAAATATTTATGTTTTCAGGTACTATAAGCACTACCCGAAGTTCTGCGCTGGCCCGAAGATTGAGCAGGATGTGCTGCAGTTCTGCTTTGCATTCGAGCAGTTTTGCCTTCCTGAACTCACTCCTGCACAGCCAGTAAGTCTTTTTTCCTTCTTTATTTCACACTGTAATACGTATTTATTTATGCGTGTGGAGGCCTGTGGGTAAAAATAAAAGTGTAACTAACATATATTACACAGCACACATGATAGCAACAATAGTACATGAACGAAGCAGTATATTCTCTTCAAGACTATCGGAAACATTCGGTGACCAGATGAATTTTCTTGCTAGTTTTCTGAATTGCTTTACTTTAATAGGGATTCGTATATTCTCAAAAGTTCACTATGCAGTTTAGGAAGGTCCTTGAGGGGTAGTAATTAAGCTCCTCATTAATGGAAATACTATAACCAGATGACTTATGACTAATTGTGGAGACTTTTCTTCTCTAAAGTGCTATCCAATGACTCTTACGAAAAGTTACGGTAATATTCAGAGCTAACCTTTCACTACTCAGACAATTTTTCGGAAGGATCGTAGCAGAAAACTGGACGAACCGACTGGTGACCTGCGGTCCTTTCGGTTTCCCGCTGCATTTTTCCGAGTAGCTGCTGCGGTCCTTCCGTATCGTTCCCCACATGAATCTATTCTGCCGCGGTCCTTCCGAAAATTTTCATCTCTGCATTCGTCGCTTTTTAACCGCATGAGCGCGATCGCTTTCTGCTGCGGTCCTTCCGACAATTTGTCTGAGTACTTGCGCGATTTCCCCCAGAATTCCAAAATTTGGACCAGCTTATGAGTGCAGCACAAGGAGCACTGTACGATGAACTATAAACGATGCTAAAGTTAAACCCTTTGACGAAAGCCAACTCTAATTCACATTTTCAGGTGAAACGGCCTCAATCTTCCCTTCGAAGATGCGAAGATGTGTTACCGGAGGCACGCAAAGTCTGCAATCCATTTCCACATCCGAGGGACACTTTTAATGTGCTACGTTGTTCCAATTTTCTCACCCATTGCAAGAAGTTTGTCGACTGGACGTCATGATGCTGCTATTGTTCCGTCTCTGTTACATTTCCTCTCTTCGCCAGTTGTCATGCATGGGTAAAGCTTCTCTAACTTCTATGTGCTCTGGTCCTAAAACCTGGGCATTCTTACTTGATTATATGTGATAATACTTCTGTGCCACACAGGTTGTTATAAGGACTCGTTTATTATGGCCTAACGTTCCGGCTCAACATCGTCACCAGAGGCCTGAGACTTGCACCACTTTCAGGCCTCTGAAGATGTCGTTGAGGCGTAACGTTAGGACATAGTAAGCGTGTCGTTATAGCAACCTGAGTGGCGCAGAGGAATTATCACTCTTCTTTGAGTTTTTATTTATTTATTTATTTATATGCACACTACGGTGCGCCAAGCCAAGTGCAGATAAAAAAGAATTAAAGAAGCAGAGAATGACTGCTCAATTCAAACAAAGAAGCTGAAACGTTGAGGTGGAAATTATATGAGAAAGACAACAAAGGTTGTGAGCACCAAGAACAGAACTATATAGTAAACTAGACGGTATGCCCGGCTTCGCTCGGGTATTCTACTACCTGGCCATTTCACACTGATGAGGAAATCTGCTACTACCGGTGAATCCATTGAAAATGCTCATAATTTTGGTGATCAGCATGCTGACGGACCTGAATGACTCTCATTTAACTGACCCCTGAGTAGAAGCTGTGAAAAATCGATAAAATCAGGAAATCGATATCGTCATTGAAAGCGGTTGTCATATTCGTGTTCAGCACATTCGAGAACCCCAGTGGACATGTCCTCACCGGTCCCCGAGCGAAAGTTGCCAAAAATCGATAAAATCGATAAGTCGATACCGTCATTGAAAGCGGTTGTCATATTCGTATTCAGCACATTCGAAAACCCCAGTGGGCATGTCCTCACCGATCGCCGAGCGAAAGTTGTAAAAAATCGATAAAATCAATAAATCGATACCGTCATTGAAAGCGGTTGTCATAATCGTGTTCAGCATATTGGAGAACCCTAGTAGACATGTCCTCATCGACCCCTGGACAAAAATAGTGAAAAATCGATAAAATCGATTTAATCGATGAACCAATCGATAATCCCAGATGCAAAGTAGCCTATAACCTCCGCCGGCCCCCGCTGGGCCTCTATGCAAAATTTGGTCCGGATCAGTTCATCCTCCGCGATTTCTATAAGGAACATACACACAAACACACAAACACACAAACGCACACACACACAAACTTTCACTTTTATATATACAGATGTAGAAATGAATAGAAAAACTTAAAAGGAACACGAAAAGAAAAAAATCCTCACAAACCCAACAGAGAGAAGATACTGCATCAGAGATCTTCAAGCAGGTTGTGTTTAATCAATGGCTCAAAAAAGGAGTGATGGAGCCGTTATTCCGGGCGGGCGGTAGCTTGTCTGTATATATAAAAGCGAAAGTTTGTTTGTGTGTGTGTTTGTGTGTTCCGAATAGAAATCGCGGAGGATGAACCGATCGGGACCAAATTTTGCAGGTAGACTCTCCACTGGCTGGCGGAGGTTATAGGCTACTTTGGACCTGGGATTATCGATTGGTTTATCGATTATATCGATTTTATTGATTTTTCGCTCTCCTTGACGAGGGACTAGCGAGAACACGCCTACTGGGGTATCTCAATGCGCTGAACACGAATATGCTAACCATTTTGCGCCAATTTATCGATTTATTGATTTTATTGATTTTTCGCTCTTCTTGACCAGGGACTAGCGATAACATGCCTACTGGGTACCTCAATGCGCTGAACACGAATATGACAACCATTTTGCGCCAATTTATCGATTTATTGATTTTATTGATTTTTCGCTCTTCTTGACCAGGGACCAGCGAGAACATGCCTACTGGGGTACCTCTATGCACTGAACACGAATATGACAACCATTTTGCGCCAATTCATCGATTTATTGATTTTATTGATTTTTCGCTATTCTTGATCATGGGGTGGTAGAGGCATGTCTACTGGGGTACCTCAATGCGCTGAACACGAATATGACAACCATTTCGCGCCAATTCATCGATTTATTGATTTTATTGATTTTTCGCTATTCTTGATCATGGGGTGGTAAAGGCATGTTTACTGGGGTACCTCAATGCGCTGAACACGAATACGACAACCATTTTGCGCGAGATATTGATTTATTGATTTTATTGATTTTTCGCTATTCTTGATCATGGGGTGGTAAAAACATGTCTACTGGGGTTTCTCAACACGCTGAATAAGAATGACAACCGTTTTGCACAAAATATTGATTTATTGATTTTATCGATTTTTCCCCATTTTCGCTCGGGGACGGAGAGAGACATGTTTTCTGGGGTTTTTCAATACGCTGAATAGGAATATGACAAACATTTTGCATGAATTATCGGTTCTTCGATTTTATTGATTTTTGGCTCTTCCGCCCTATGGAGCGGTGAAGACATCTCTCCTGGGGTACCTCGATATGCTGAGTATGAATATGACAACCACTTTGTACGAATACGTCGATTCAATGTCACCGAAATAGCTTTGCTAACTTTTCGCCCACAAGTCGATGGGAAGCGTCACCTGGGCTTCGCTAACATGCTGACCACCAAAATTATGGAGATTTCAATGAATTTGTCGATGATAGTAATTGGCCTCAGCAGTATGATGTAGCCAAGGTAATAAAACACCCGAGCGAAGCCGGGTACGGCAGCTAGTCATGGATAAAAACGACGCCTAGCTGTACCATTCCGATGGAGAAGGTGTGGTAAGACAGTTCTTCCAAACAAGCCAGCACGATGAAAGCAAGGAAGGAAGATCAAGTGAGTGACGTTTCTTTGCAGATGCAAGCTGTCAAATTGTTCCATACATTAGAGACGATATATTCTACTGTTTTATTCGTTTCCAGTGGTGCTACATAGCAGTTCTCTGAACTTTCTGCCCGCGGTGGATCCGCGGTACGAGGTCGATGCGCGGTGGATCCGCGGTTGCCCGCGATAAATCCGCACATGCCCACGGTGGATCCGCACATGCCCGCGGTGGAGCCGCAGTACATCCGCGGTGGAGCCGCACATGCCCGCGGTGGCGAACCGCGGATCCACCTCGGGCGTACCGCGGATCCACCGCGGGCAGAAAGTTCAGAGTTCAGACATCTTTCGAAACATCGAGGCTTCTTTGTATCTCACTTCTCAAGTAACTCTAAGACTGTGAGATATTTGTGGAGAGGATGAACTTAATCAAGTCGTACTTGGGTGATGTCAGCTGTATTGAAAAGAAAAAAAAACATATTAAAATTATATGCAGTCTTTCATTAACTTTTCGAGGTGTCAGTCCACTGCCGCGAATTAAAACTAAGTTAATTAAATTTCTCGTTCATAAGGAGACAGCTGAAAAAAAAACACTTTGAAATAACGTGAATCTCAATTTTTTTGCCTCCAGATTTCTTTCTGGGAGGTTTTCTTCTGTTCAAAAAATTGAAGGAATCCATCTACTAATCAGAATACATCTTTCCTCCTTCAGAATCGTTTTTGAGATTCTCAAATGAAAAAAAGAATTCCCGGAGCTCCTGATCTAGTAGTACATGTGCTTCTGCCCAAAACCACCAAAAACCCGTTTTACAGCTCCAATTTGTTTGGGGACTAGTGGGCGGACTAAGACGGGAGGACGAGTTTTGTGGATAATGCACTTCCGAGAGGGTACCTTCCGAAGAGACTTGTGCTCCTCGTGCGAGATCCTCGTCATCCTCTCTTTGAGAGGATAAGAGATGGGCTACATGTGTGGCCAACAAATGGTGAATGATGCGAAACGCTTGTAGCCTCCTCTTGGCTCCGCCCACAAGCTCCCCAGAAGTTGGGTTACGAAGACGGGTTTTCTCATCAAATTTTCATGGAATCCGGTATGCCTACCTGTTTTTGTATCACTTATACATAGGAGGAAGTACTAAACAACTGGTTCAACGTCCACTTGGGTGGAAAGTAAAGATAAGGTGGAGTCAAACGATGCCTTAAAGGCAGTGTGTCACCTCGTTTTCGTGTCTGAGCTTTTACCAGATTCTGAATCTCCTCGACGCGCTGAATCCAACGGTATACCTAGAATTTTATAAAAAGGTCTTAAAGGCAGCACTCACGGAAATTTTTGCATTGAAGATTTCGCGGTATATCGAGATTTTTAGGGACAATGAACTCATTGGCAACGATGAAGTAGCGCGAAACATGCGAAAAACACAGAAAATGATGGCGGTATTTCATGAGTGTCCACAGCGCGGACCAGTGTTCCATGATGGGTCCCGCCACGGAACCCTGCAAATGGTACGAATTTAATAAACAAGCACCCGCTCAACCACATGCGCACACCCTGTCAACGGCATTAGTTGGCGCGATGGAACCCTAATGTCCAGAGCGGCAGAAGTGTCCACTGCAGTATCTTCGCAGGAAGGCGGCCATTCAAGGTGTTCAACTTACTGTTGCGATTGTCCAGCGGCCGGCTACATGGTAAACTACTCCTTTCAAAACTGAAAATTTCCGTGAGTGCTGCCTTTAAACCCTATTTTTAAACGTTTTTCGTGACGGGATTTGTAACAGTTTGTCAAGCCGAGTGGACACGTGAAGCCGTTGCTCTCATCGATCGGACACGTCTAGACGTGTTGGCCAACGCTGCAGATGTGGTGGCGCGCAGCCAGCACATTCACGGACCGCTCCGCCCAGCTGGTCCGTGAACTGCACTTTCGGACCCTCCAAAAACAGAGTTTTCGTCATTTTTATCAGCTTTGACGTACATCTTTGGAATTAGCGTGACGAGGAGGTCTAGAGTCTGTAGGTATTTTCAGCTCACGAAACGAGGTGACACACTGCCTTTAATGATTTCCACGAGCTAACTAATACCGTGAGTTCAGAAATATGAAGAAAATACTTAAGTTCTTCACAATAATCCGGTTTCGGCGCTGACACACCATTACTGTTACACATGTTATACTAGTTTGTTATTTTATTGCCCTTCACATCACGTATACCAGTGTGCTCAGGAGCTCTTGGAGATTCTTTCCATGTAAAAATGTCATTAATTGAGATGGGACGGTACGTTCGAAACAGTAATAGAAACAAAGGAGTGCTCCCAAAATGAACGAAAATTTTAATTTTTCTTCTTTTTTTTTGCAATTTCGTACTTGTACGAAGTCCTGTATTTTTGTAGAAACCAAAGTTAAGCCTCAAACCATTGCATAAGATTTCCGCTACAGTACCTACATCTTATTTGCCATGAAACGACTACAGTTAACACTTCACACTATCTGACCTCGTTTTTCTGAGGTACTTTTAGCCTCTCATTAAGAGGGTCGCGCTCCAATGTGGCCAGTGTTGTGTTATGTGGCGGCGAACGCACTCGAGTTCGAGTGCTGGTCCTATTGATTGGCTTTTCATCAACTTCTAGAAAAAAAAAACCATTTCTGGTGTAGATGTTGTAATGGTATTAGTCGGCGCCTTATTGCCAGGTACGACCCCATCCTGCCCTAGATTTATTGGTATACGAATAGCGCGCTGGAGCCCAATGTTCCCTTTCATTTATGGGCTCGTGTTTGCGTTAGAAATTCGCAAATTCGTTCCGTCTTGTCTGCAATTGCGTATTTCTCTCATTCATATAGGCATACTGTATATGCTGTAAGACTATTCTTGTTTCACAGGTAATTTTTCCTGCATGGAAGGAATTGAAAAATTTGTGAAATGGGTATTTCGCACATATGCGATCTTTTCCACTTCCAAGGTCTTTTTATTCTGTCTTTTCCTTGTTAATCTCACTGCTTTCATCCCAATTATCTACCATATCTCGATGCTCATTTTCAAGCTATTTCCCCTAATTTGATTGCCCTAGAATAGAACCTTTCTTTGATAACACTTTGTTTTCCGCGGATTCTATTCCCAGGAGAAAACGAAGGGCGCACGTTCAATCTAGAGAGCGAACCATGCGTTCGTCGCCTGACCACCTTGCACTCAACGCCAAAAAAGTTGGCCAGTTGGTATTCCGTGCAGCAGTTGCATGCAAGCAGCGAACCTTTGGAGCTTCATATCCTTGTGTGGTGGCAGGATCCATAAACATTTCTAAGCTAGTGATCTACCCCTATTCAAGAGTCGCCCTTTCGAGAAGGAATTCACATGGATTCATCATATCATCGAGAATCGTGTCGGGACCTACTTAGGCTGAAGCAGTCTACTCCTGTGGGTCCCGCCGCGTTTCTTTGGCGACGGTCGCACATTTACTCTGAAACATGGGAAAACTGGACAGGGTTCCCGTGTTGTCAGCATTCACTCCAAAGTATCCCGTAAGTCAAACCTGAACTTCCTTTTTTGGGGAGATAGCGAAGCATGGTGTAAAGGAATCGTTTTTCCAGAAGTTCCATGTAAAAATATCCATCCAAATGTTTGAATGAAAGTTCTGTGATCAGAGTAGTGGAGGCGTAAAAATTATCCAAGTGCTGCTCTCGACTGCACCCTATACGTAGCGATAGGTTTTCGATTTCTCAAGTAGCCAAGAATTGGCTTATGTTTGGTCTGGATCCTATTCCCACTGAAATGCTGTTACACTTCATGCTTCTGAATAACGACAGAGTCCCCAATAATCGCTAGCATTTGGAAAAACAAACTCGGACAAGAAAGAATAACAGCAGAGGGTTACGGTCTTGTACATTATGCCGGAAAACTCTTCTCTGACTAGGAGTGAGACTTCGTAGGATGAAGGGTGAAAACTACCCGTAGAAATTGTACCAACCATAGAGGAGTTACAACATTCAAGTGAAAACATAGTGTATATAGGGTCTACGAAAGGGTGTTCGCCAACTACAACTGGTGGACACCCCTGTAGGAAGATGGAACCACTGAGCTTCTGCAAAAAAAGTGAATCCAACTACCTAGCATACTCCAGGATTTGTAGCAGCTTTTGGACGGATGTGCCCACTTTCTGCTGATTGCGTCACTGTTTATTTGTCAGGTGTTTGCTGTCGTTTTGTCTACAACCTGCAGAGTGCTCAAACCTTCACGCCTTTTGGTCGATTCTACGTTATTTTTATTCTTGTACCTTGAACTATGTACCAGATCTACCTCCTTTTAACTATGTTCATGCGAAGCCTTCTTCTCATGGAACCTAATGAAAAAAAACTTAGATAAATGTGTAAAGGAAGGGGAAGGTAGCTTTTTTGGAGTCAAGCTAGCCACTACGTGGATTATTCTTTGTGAGTCCCTCTGGGTCACGCGAGAACCCTCATTTATTTCTGAGGCTTCATCCAACAGTGCACCCATGCAGTCATTCTCACTTACCAAAAAGGTCACAAGCGTGGTCTAAGGATCCGATCTCGTCACGAAGAGCTCCTTAACAAAATATCATGTTTTCCAATTATTTTGTTGCATGTACTTCGAGAAAAATATCCAGCAAATCTGAAGAGCTTCTCATAAAGAACACGATGGAAGTAGTTAATTGGGAAAATGGAAGTAGTGTATTGAAGAGGGCGAGTCGGGTGATGAAAAAGATTTTCCAAAATTAGATAACTCGGAAGATATAGAAACTTCTTATCGGCTTTCGATAGATAATTTTTACTGCTGTTTTGTAGTGTTCATTTCTATTATATTACCTACGTGACGTACCTTCGAATTAATCTTTCATGAGCTTCATTTCTGAAGTTCCTGACATTCATTCCCCCTTTCTGGCAGAAACTCTAGATTTAATCCACTATTTACATCATGTCGGTCTTTTGGGAAGTACGGGAATGGACGCCACTATGTGTACCTCGAATCAAAAAAAAAATCAAATAATTTCATTGATTTATCTGTTAACTCAATATCCAAATCAAAGAATGCAAATTCTGCAAGACGGGAAAACCATAAATCCTTCATTACGATTTCTCAGTGGTTATATTTCTCTCTCTTTCGCGAGTATCCGAGACTTCAAATTATTCGAAATCGAACACTAAAATTTAGAGTATATTCACTGAGTAACAAGAAATTATGGAACAGATTAGAATTGTTCTCAATCTTCACCGGAAATCAAAGATAATCTCACTGACCATACAAAATAGGTTTGTACAATGGGGGGGAGTCCTCGTAATAGTCACCATCTGCTCAAATGCGATTCTTTTTTCCCTCGAAAAATCGTCCACAGCGCTCACCCCTGCATTTGACAGCTTCATGGAAATTCATTCCAGAAGTTCCAGTACTTCATCCGAAGTATTGCTTACCGCTTAGAAGTCCTTTGTCGAACAACTTACTTCAACACGCTCCATATGAGATGACTTATTGGGTACAAGTCTGGCCATTTCAACAATGAACCACTCCATGTTCCAGTGCGGGATTTTCGTGAGGGTGACAGAAATGTTCTCCTCTTTGAATTTCTGCGTATTCCTGGAGTTGGAGTGTTGAGCACCATGATGTTATTAGGCCTACATTTTTTTAATCTCAACCACTTGACAATCATATGATGTGAAGCAAAAAAATATTAGAATGGGAGCTCCGTTCCAAAATTTCTTGTCATGCTTTAATGCATTATTCAGTCCTAAATGTAGACGCCAACATTCCATTCGTACCTCACAAGGATAGGTATTTCATGATGTGAAAGAAACTAGCTTGGAACTTCTCAAGAAAGTTACCTTTGTTCCCTAGAACATTAGCTCAGCTTTTGCAGCGTGGGAAACAATGGATTTTCTTATCCACCTTCCTGTTTTGCACGTCCTTGGTTGCCTATGTCTTGTCTAGTCGGATTCGCGGACGTGGGATTGCTAGCTGATCTCGTGAAAATTCATTCGAAATCGGGCGGGTGATCGCCAGGGACACGGTTCTCAATCTTCCTAGTATATCCAGGGCGATTTAGTGGGTCTGTTACACAACCAGAGCAGGAAAATTAATTGCGAGGCGATCGAGAACAACGACTGAGGCAAACTTCGCACATTTCCGGAAACTGTAGTCACGTTAAAGCGAATTTGATTCTGCTCACCTCTACTACAATAATGTAATCTGTGCAAAAACGTCGCCCGCGAGCCATTAATCCGTCATAGTCGCTCCTTCATAATTATCCTAAAAACAAACCTACTCAAGTATGTATTTCTCGAACAGGTGAATCCTTTTGTATTGCAGCGAATCGAATGGCTGATAAATTTTTTTTAAACATTTTATCACTACAAATTTCAGCGAACGTGCTTGAACGTGGCTGACCAAATCGGGATTGATTCCTAAGAAACCGAGTTTTTGATGGTATTTTCTGTACCGTAAGATGTTGGAGAAATAATATATATTCAAATTCATTATGATATGCAGAATCAGATTTTTTGGGGGAAACCTACAATTTTCGCACTTTTAGAGAAGTAATAGATGAACAACGTTTTGGGTGTGCATTCTTTCTGCGAGGACCGGGAGCAGGATTGTAGTGCATATCATAGCTGCGGTTGAATACGTTTGTACAACACATTTCACGGCATTTTCAATGGGATGTAATTCTGGATATAATTCTCCACAATCATCTGTTCTAAAATCCGTTCCTACAGCCAAATTCTGCAATGTTCGCCGGTTCAAAAATGTGCAAAGGCCTGCAGGATCTCTCTAACGTTTTCGTTTTTTTTTGACAACTAAATAAATTCCGCTTGTATTTGCCGTAGCTGACTTTGTTGATGTGTTTTTTTTTAATTTTGTGTAACGTGATAGATCACAGTATAACCCCTGACACGGAAGGCAGCGTGAAAAGTAAACAGCGGATAGATTTAAGGAAGTTTGCAGAAACAAAATGATCCAAAACTTCATCGACAAAAGCCGTGAGCTACATAATTGTCTTTATAAGTAATGAATAATATGAATAAAAAAGGAAGAACATGTGCAGGTGTGAAGCGTTCTGTCTGGGTAAGGCTCTGCTATTGGTCATCTCATTCGCCTGCCAATCACAGAGCTCGGGCTCATGGCCGCTCGCAGGTACACCGCTCTATACTACTAAAACAGCGTCAGATATAGCTTATCCCTAAAGCACATCATTATTCTACGGAAAAAGGTAAACAATAAACAATATTCATAAAAAGCAAGTGGCACTCAAACGATATTGAGGAACAATTGTCGAAAAGATAGACGGGTTCCGTAATTGCAGAAACGTAGTGGGACCTGAACGGTAAAAGCGGAGAGAGCATGCTCCGAGTGAGAGTGTCGAGTAGGTCCCGACACGATTCGTTTAGTCGTTAGGCTGTGAAGCCGCACGACCAATCCGTCTATTTTTTTGACGAGGACTGTATAAGCGTGTGAACCGTTGGTTGAAACGCGCTCTGCTATTGGTCAGTTCTCCTATCTGACCGATCGCAGAGCTCAATCGCATTGCCCTTTCCGGGAACAGTGCTCCAAACTGAATAGTAAAACGAGATCAATAGTAATGCATCTGATCTTCATCCGAAGTGATCATTTTCATGGAGAAACCCACCATTTTCAATCCGCCTCAAGAATGACCAAAAAAGCGGATGACTACCCAGCATCCACCTATCCTCACCGCTTATAGCGTATGGGACACGAATAGGGATTTTCGGCGTGTTTTTTCATCCAGCACATGATTGCATCTCTCATTTTCTTTGTCCCATACGCTTCCCTGTGACAGATGCTCCAATCCAGGAGCCCGTGCAAAACGTCCATTAGAGAATTCTCCAGAGAACGGAGACAAAGCAGATCTGACTGTTCCGAGAATAGATGAGCACCCACGGCATTAGTGCACTTTCTAGAAATTGCCGGATGGCTTCGGCAATCGCTGGCGGCCTTTCAGCGTCTATTTCCATTTCGCATGCCTAGAACGACATTTTGTATTAGTTGTAATGAACGTGCGCACATCCACTACTTGTCGACGCGCTTCACTGCTTCATCAGCGCTCCGGCAAAACACCCACATTCATTGCGCTCATGCTGCCGGAGAAATCCCCCCCCCCCCCTCTTCAGAGCAGCATTCACGTGCGGCTCCTGCTTTAGTTACCTAGGTTCCGCTGTTCAATAGCAGGCATATATGGTGCTGAAATTGCTGAGGTGCTGGATGTTTATCGTCCGACATGCGCTCTGATTGAATCTTAGCCTCCAAGCTCTATTTACGTCGATGCTAACTAGGGATTTCCGCCACTGGCTGGTGATAACTTCGTTTTTTCCTCAGGCCAAACACGCTGTCGGCTTTTTCTGGGGCGTTCCCCGCAAGGGCTACTGACTTTTGCTGGCGAAGCGGCAGTAATCCACCTGTTTTGCGCGTGGCGCTCGAGCTTAATTACTCGCCGCACTGCTGCTTGTCTTCCTCCATCACAATTATTTCCATAATTGAAAAGTCGATGAGAATGGTAATGTAAAGAGATGGAAGGGGAAACACCCAGAGGCTAATTTGTATTCCCATGCTGATGCTCCCTTCTAGAGCCAGAATCGAAAAGGGAATGCTACCTATTCCCAGGCCGGTTCTTTTTTCTTCCCAAGAAAATTGCCGTTGAACAATTCCTCTACCTGCCTAGACCCTATACCTAGGACCGGCCCTCGAAACAAGGTGTTTGATGGTTTTCAAATCGAACATTCGATTTGAAATATGTCGAGAATTAGATTGTATAAGAATGGTAGCGTAACAGCGATGGAGAAAAGGGATAAAGGAGTTTAAGATTTTTGCATTGTCAAATATTTAGATTCTCCTCGAATCGGCTCCTGCTTAATTAAGTTCAGAACTTTGCCTCGTTCAAACATCCAGATTTTCCAGGACATGGTTCTTGGTTCATTGAGATACTTGATTTTTATCTAGGACTGAGTGTAACTTGCACTGCTGGAGATTTCAGGAGGAGATAAGTATTTAAGGAATATGTTATGGTGGACATAAAAATCCCTGTTCTTCTGGAGGAATTTGGAACCCTTCCTGAAATTCACTAAAACTGATAAAAAATGTTTTGCCCTTTGTAAAATTTTTTAGTTTTTCAAAAATAATGTATGGCAACCACAAAAACCTGTTCTAGCGGATTTTTGTCATAATTAAACACAGTTTGTTTGAAATTTTGGTATTTTTGGCGGTTTATTCATAATAGAGAAACTTCTAACTCGAAGACGCATGACACCTATTGCTTTTTCCTTGAAAATCCATGGCATTTCCTCAAAAATCTTTCAAAATTTCCTGAGAATTTTCCAGAAGGTACCAAAACTTTGCTTTGATAAGTCTTCTCCACCCTGTCTTACTAAAGCATTTTAACTTTGCATTATATGTATGTGCGTATTTCTCATTAATTCTTCCGGATTCAGTGATTGCCTGATATTACAGTTGCTGCAGTCTCCTAGCAAATTATGACACATTCATAAGGCTTTCCAACACTTTACTGAACTCTAATAATCTATCGCTTTTACCTCTGCATTTTTTTAGATTTCTTAACATTTGCTGTCTGGATCTGACTATTTTTCCCCACAATCGATATTTTGCCGCTATTTCGGCTGTTCAAATATGTACTTAGAAGGTGCACAAGCCAGCAAGAAATAGTTCTCTGTCAATTCCCATGCGCCAGCGAAAGTGAATGATTTTCGCACGAGTTCTCCCGAGCGGCACTGGGCACTGCCTTCCTTGCTTTCTTTAAGCTCCAGGAATTCAAAGTCTTTTTTGTCCATCCATCACTACAAATGCAAAGACCTTCACCGTAACGACATTTCTTACTGTTTCCTTTGCTTCAGCCTAATTTCCTAACGACCCTTGTTAAGAAACTGGACCAGGGCGGCGGATGTGAAGGGTTTTTAGGACCGCTACCCTTTTCTGCAAATATCTTTGAATTCAACTTTTAACTGGAAAATGAATGTGCAAGCAGAGCGAGCTCTCCTTCGAACACTTTATTCTGAAGAGAACGTACTGAAAAACGTTTAAGAATGTAAAATCCATAGTCATGCCGAAACATTTTCCTCTATAACAGCAAGCAAGCCTTCGAACTCATTAACGAGGCTGGGTGAGCTCATATTGTGGTGTCAGGTTTTCTTGCTGCTTCACACCTACTGTTCCACTGAATGCACGCAAAATGAATTTATAGGCTATCTAACAAATCTTTTCCATAGATTTGCACCTATTACAATCTTGTTTTCCCTTTTTCCCTCTCACTGTCTCCTTTTTCGTCCAGAAATTGGGGTGCAGCCTTATTTTTTTTCGAGAGCTTCTCAATTTGCCAAATTCTCTTAATTAATTTGTCATCTATGCACCGTCGATGTACATACGTACTGCTCGAGGCTGCGGCGACACTGGTTCTATTATACGTATTGACCGGTCACCGGGCGAGAGAGGTGACAATCCTACGCTTTCAAAAAGTATAGCAGCAGCATAAAAAAACAGAGTTTAAGAAAGGGTGTATGTCAGGAGGAACGATAGCTAGCAATAGTTGGCTGCTATGAACCCGCGTGTCAATATCCCATGCAATTGTAGACCCTCCCCTAGATAGATAGAGGGATTCGCAAACGCTGGCACTTGCGTGTGTGTTGATTATTTTCCAAGATGGTATGAGTTATTTGAACAGATTTTAGGCGAAAGCATAATTTCCGATTTTCAGAGTTTAATTTTCATTGAGATGTGACAATGGATCACTACAAGTTATTATGTCTTTGCCCCAAACCCCAGAAAAACCTTATCCAGTCTAGTTCTGAATCAGATAATGGTTTCGGTCCTTAGTACAGGGTAAGCTAGCATGCGCATCGTGTGAGATGGGCGTGGCAATCTTTACGTGGGATGCGCGATGCAGCTGGCAGCTGTCACGACCTATCGTTCTTCATGACCGCCACCCTTTAAGAAGCATTCCATGGGGGGAGGGGTGGTTCGTAGCTTAGCTGCGCCATTTGTTGGCTACCAAATTTGGAATAGGTATCTCAAGAGTGCTCCAAACGGACAACTACTGATCAGATGTAAGCGAAAAACGGCTGTTTTTTTTTCTTTGAATAAATTTGTCATGAGAAAATTACGAGGAGATCGGCGTGGAACTACCATTTTTAGGCAGTGATAAATCTTAGACATCCATCCAGTACAAGTAAGGGTTTTGAATCAGTCATTAAAGCAACGATCAGCGCTTCATCTTTATGAACCAGCAGAGTACCATTTCATTAGCCTAGGAATTATAGAGAACTTGGTTAACCCAGAAAAGGGATCGAATTCTGACAATGTGTGCGGCAGAAGCTCCTCCTGCACTGCCCCTTGCAGTTCTCTCTATCCCTTGACAGCTACAACTTCATTAGTAATAGCCAATGGCAGTAAAGGAGCTTGAAGTATATCATGTTGGAAAGTCCCCTAGCAGGTATAGAACAGCAGCAAATTAAAGAAAAATTAAAGTGGAACAAAAAGAAAACAAAGCCTAAAAGCTGTAAACAGATTTTCCATTGTTTCTTCAGTTAGTTTGCTCACCTGTAGCTAGAGCTGTACTCTTTGCTCTCACATACATAAGCAAAAGTTCATTTGACACACTATCCTATAATTTATTTTGAAATCCGAAGCGAATGTCCTCTGAGGGGAAGCCATAACAATAATATTGTTTTCTCGCGAGAAGCTTTTTCCCAGAAAAGCCGAGTACTCTGCGTCAATCCCTCATCTCATGAGGGCTTCCATACCCACAATAAAGCATCTTTATCTGGAACGCACGGGCAGCATTTTTCAGCTGTGATGGATGATGGGATTTAGCGTACCCTTGCGTTCTCATCGGCTTCCTCGTTGCTCGTGCACTTTCCACTTCTACTACATATGAAGAGTTCTTCAACTATTTATTTTTCTAAAATTCTAGGCTGTCCCCTTTTTGACTGAAGCTATTCTTTCCTCATTTCTTGGGCATTATTGTGATTTCTACTGAGGTATGTAGAGAATTGATTAACTTGTTTGTATTGCGTTTTATGTTGTTCTACATCTTTTTGTTGGAAATTATTCATTTAGCGTGGAAGTACCACGTATAAATCTGTATATATAAAAGTCAAAGTTTGTATGTATGTGTGTGTGTGTGTATGTATGTAATTAATAGAAATCGCGGAGGGTGAACCGATTGGGACCAAATTTTGCGTGTAGGTTCTTTGGAGGCCGGCGGAGGTTATAGGCTACTATGCACCTGGGATTATTGATTGATTTATCGATTATATCGATTTCATTGATTTTATTTTTGCCCGAGGGTCGGTGGGGACATGTCTTCTGGGGTTTCTCAATACGCTGAATACGAGTATGACATCCATTTTGCACGAAATATTGATTTATTGATTTTATCGATTTTTCGCATTCTCGCTCGGGGACGGATAAGGACATGTCTACTGGTGTTTCTCAATACTCTGAACACGCAGATGACAACCATTCTGCACAAAATATCGATTTATCAACTTTATTGATTTTTGGCTTTTGCCCAATGGAGCGGTGAAGCTATGTCTCCTGGGGTTCCTCGATACGCTGAATATGAATATCACAACCACTTTACACGAATACATCGATTCCATATCACCGAAATAGCTTCGCCAACTTTTCGCCCACAAGTCGATGGGGAAGGCTCACTTCGGCTTCGCTAACATGCTGATCACCAAAGTTATGGAGATTTTAATGTTTCAATGAATTTATCGGTGATCGCAATTGGTCTCAGCAGTATGATAAAGCCATGGTAGTAAGACACCCGAGCGAAGCCGGGTACGGCAGCTAGTAAATAAATAAATATTTTTCAATTACTGTTGCTGAATGTTTCGTGAAAGTTTCAGCAAACCATGTATGTACCAAATGATTGTGCATACATAAATATGTATGTTGCTCTTGCTAATATTGTCTCTTTAACACTGCAATGGGCTGAATATCTTACTAAATAGGAAAAGATCAACTCCTTATGTCCCGAAAATAGGGTCCTTTAGGACGTCGACTCTCAGTGCATTATCGATACTCAGCTCATTGACGCGGGAATTTCAAATGTGGTACAACTAAAATGGGTTTTTAACTTCACTTAAAAGTGAAATTGTAAAAATGGGTAAGATAGGAGTAATAGCTTTTAACTCATGTGGAACTGGATATTTCAGAACCATCTGAGATATGGATCTTTGCTGTTCGACGGTGTCATGGCAGGGAAATCGAGAAGGGTGATAACATGGATTTAGGTGGGGGTGCTTTCAACCCGATCATGAACAATCTCCCTGAAAGTTTGCATGGTCCATTACTTTCTTGCAAATAAAAGAAACTTAGTTTAGCCGAAAACTGGACAAGGTTGTCTTTGTTGCCTTTTGTGAGTCCTCCTTCTTTCTCTAATCTTTATCTCTCTTTTACTTTCTTTTTCTCGAGAGATTCTAGGTTGACGGGTGCTTTAACGGGATCTTTTAATCCGAAAAAAAAAACTAGTATTTTTCGAGTTCCTTCTCATGGTTAGTAGTGATTTTATTCAAACTACTTGGACTGTTTGCTACTTTTAAGTAGTGAGGGAAACAGTAATTCTTGTTTTTTCAGCTCGATATCAGCTACTTTAACCATTCCTACAATCTGTGTATATATGTACCTACACGTAGTACATTAAATTTCTTCTGTGCCATATATGTATTTAATATCCGTAGTATATTGAATTTCTTCCGTACACGTAGTTCTTTTCCTCTTTTTTTTCTCTCAAGCGGTACAGTTTCATTATATACGTCTCTACAAGCTCCCGCAGAGGTAATGCCTACAAACACCATCTCTGTGTCGCCTTGGAAATATTTCCCTTTTGATACAAGCCTAGATTCCACTGTTCACCTGCTTCGGAAGTGTTCTTACTTACTATCAGAAAAACTTATTCGAAATATCGAGAGAATCTTAAAATTCTGAAATCCCTATAAAAACCCTGGCGAAGACTTTGCTGAAGAACGGCACCTACCATTTTCCCAACTTCTCTGTCCAGCATCGTGTTTACGCGTGAGAGAAGCCATGTCATGATCCACCGGCCGGGTGCTATCAGTCGGCTCGGCATGTGACCTCGTACGGTGGTCATTTCGGCCTCCGAGTCGCAGTCCACGCGCCTCCCAGGCCGACAACACAACAGGCAGCAGTTGTCCAGCTCATCTGACCACGACTGGTCTCGGTTCACCTCTCATCTGCTCTGTACCTGCTTAACAGTTACGGATTTTTAGGAGATCTGCTGTAAAAATGTGGTATTTCTGGATTTTCTGGGAAAAACCATGAGCAGTTCTCTGGCATTAAACCCTTCTGTCTCAAGGGTTGCTCATCTGAGACATATCAGTAGTGGTTCCTCCCTAAATTTGTTTCTGATAGTAATACTGTTGAAAAATTCTCCATATTCTTAGAAAAGAAGCTCTGTACTTGCTGGTAATCATTTTTCCCTTTCTGCAATTCTGAACGAATATCCCTTGAGCTTTCAATGTCTCGTATGTCGTACATAATCCCCTTAATATCAACAGAAAACGTTGCAGCGAGCCCATAAAAACCTAATACTCTCTGCAAAACTCTTCCCATGAATTACTGGGGAACATTCTAGGAACCTGCCATTCTTACATTTGTTGTTTTACTTCACAGTGTATTTCTGTGCTGTAAACTGATCAGATCGTTAATCACTGGGTTTTTTTTTCGCGGGGTGAACCCTACCAGTGGGCCGTGCCTCCTCGACAAACCAGTTCGCAAGTGGTGCATTGCCCTTTTGTGATCACATTTCTGCGCGATTCCATAACGACTAATGTCCCTAGAGACGTTATTCATGCTTATGAGTCGTCGCTGCCGTATAGTCGAGTTCTAGTGACCTTAGGAGTCGATTGGAACTAGCGAAATTGCCTGGGCTCTCTTCTTCAGAACGAGCAGAAGTTCTGGAGTAATTGACACCTCAGACGTGTGTCAGAGTCATCCATAATCGCTGGAGCCATTGGGTGAAAGACATCTGTCAATTTAGCAGTTGGCAGAGAACATTGACTTGTGTTTCAACTAATTTGGTTGTTGTTCTTCTTCTGGAAAATCTCTTCTGCATTCATAACTCATTGCTTCATTTTATGCTGTGTTTGTCATCGCCTTATTATTCTAATCTCGTTGGTATTTGGTACCTCATGTTCATACCTCATTGATGCCTTATCGCATTACTGTCATATGTTCATTACTATGTAGCATTCATACTTGTATATTGTTATTTGGTGCTTGATCAAAAGGTCAATATTTTTGCAAATCTGAATTTGGCACTTTAATGGTCCTCCTTTTAACTGCATTTGCTAAGGGAATGCTCTCCTATGCTGAAATCCCATGCAGTTCGCCAGTGAAAGCTGTGGGAAGCTAGTTACCCAAGACTTTTTCTTTTTCTATGTGCTGGGTTCATGAAAAGGTAGGCATGCAAACCAAATATGGTTAGCGTGATTGGTTATCGTATAAATTACGTAATATAGTATTCTAGGACGTGAAAATTGGTGTACCATCCTAGTTTAGTTCAGTTATGCGTTTCTGGATGCTAACCCTACTACTTCTAATCGCATAGATAGCGCTCGTGGACTTCATGTATCATTTCGGGACTACTTTCGCTGTATTTTCACATTCGATGTAATTCTATATGTTTGCTTACCTGGTCTGAAGGTTGAATGACTCAGATTTGAGATGGTGATCAATTACCAACTCAGTCCACAAATGAAATCATCAAATTTGTCATACTATTCTGGGCCTGGATGCATCACTGAGGTTACCCGGGGTAAACGCGCCAGGCCGGTGTTAAAAACGGGTAAGCTTGTGTGCTGCTAAAAATTTTACCCTGGGTAATCTCAATGATGCATGCGGCTACTGGAGTCTCTTTCGAGAGGCCTAGCTTTTCCGTGCAGTACCTGCACTACCCTTGTTTTGCTGGGTATGGAGTGGATATTCAGTAATTCCATTATTTTTTATTTATTTATTTATTTATTTATTCATCTATCTATCTATTTATTTATTCATTTATGCTCTTACAACCATCGAAAAGAAGGAAGAATGACAACCATTTTGCTTGACCCACTGTTGAAAAAAAAATAAACATAATAGTAAAACGGAAAAGGTAAAGGAAAAATCCTAGCGAAATCACCCGCTAATGGCTTACTTGTCATAGCAAACTTAATGGGAACGAGTCGACTAATTAGCCATAAGCGACAAAGTAATTACTACAAAGTTCTCTCAGAACTGAATGTACGGCAAATTGTAGCACTGACTATCAAAGTCTTGAGACCTGCCTCGAGCTAAAACCCTATAGTTGGTGTGTTGGTTTCTGTTGAGAATATGAAATCGGTACTAATATGTGCTTTGGAAACACCCGGTATTTTCCACGCTATTTGTAAATTTTTAACAACGCCAAATAAACTATGTACATTAGAACTGAAAGGTCTGAGTACATATGACAGCGGCCAACAAATCTTGTACCAAAAATTCGGGCTGAGCTGTGAATTTTTTCCGTGATTTGCATTCATTTCACATGACTCACTTTTCTGATTCACTCCATGCAGCTCAACAAATTATATAAGAGAAATTTATCCCACCTTTCATTGCACAGCACCAGAGCCTACCTAGCTGTAGTACTGCTAAATTGTAGGACTCAGAGTGTTCGGTTTTACCATGCACAGCGGAAGTGATTTTTCTCATCTTTTTCTGCTTTGTGCTGTTGTTTCTACCTGTAGACCATCGTTGATTTATTGGAGGGTTCTCCAGTCCTTCGGAATAAAAAGGAGTGCAACATCTTTCCTCCCTTTCTCTCTGATGTAATTTATTTCTGCAACGCTGAAATTCTTCCAGCTGTCCACGAGAAGTTCCCCAAGAATGTTCCAGAGCAGTCCATCTCGGCATCTTATGCACTTTTCTTTACAAACCAAGAGAAATTTCTCGTTTTTTATGCTCTGTACTTTGCGTAGTGAAGATTAGATGTTCGTAAAGAATGAAATCGTTATGTATGTACGTGCATTATTATGTCGCTCCTATATTCTTCAGTATTTCTCAGATGATTTTACTGAATGCCACTTAATTTCAGGATGATTCCGTGGGTCATCCTAGTCATCCCTCAAATACTTGCCGGGGCCATCAAAGAGTCTGCTGAGAAGCCAGATCCGTTGACGGAAGTGCATCAGGTGGGTTCCTTGACTTTGCTCACATGTTTTATTATAATACCTCTTTTAAAATTCCATTCCTATTAAATATCAGCCTACAATTTTCCAAAAAGGAAATCTAAAAAAATCTATTCTCTCTTTTTTGCGCGCGACAGATGATCTAAACTCATCCAGACTATTCGAACTATTCAGGAACTGGCTCAAAAAGCTGTCGATGATCTGAATGCTCGATCGAATGACCTTTACCGATGGGATGTCTACTCAATCGATCAAGTGCATCAGCAGATGTACAATGGAATCAAGTATCAAATGCAGCTGACGCTGGTGCAGACAGACTGCAGGAAGTCGGTGAGTCGTCTGGCGCCTCATATCCATGACACCAAAATCTTTTTACTTGAAACTGTCCTCACATTAATGTCCATATAGTATCAATTAACTATTTCAATAACTAAAATTAAGGTGGAGGCAAATATTCAAATGGAAATTGAAGTGCGCATTCCATTCCGAATGATATTCGAAAACCCGAAGCGTCGAAAAAGTGGGGGCATCACCATTTTTTAGCTATCCTCGAGCTCTTTTTTTCTTGAATATGTGGTTCCTCAAATCTATTTTTTTTTTGGGCACGTACATGTTCTCTGTCCAGTCAGTTTTGGCTCCTCCTGGGTCCTTGTCGCATTCGAATCACGCAATCCTAGCCAAATCCTCTCTGAATTGAAGTCCAGCTCATTAAAGATTTATTGCTCGGCGCGCGTAGAATGCTGTTTTTCGAAAATCTCACTGAGAGCACTTTTTTAGAGAGGGGAACCAGGATTAGCCTTGATCATGCAGACCTGTGCATGGGTTGATTCTTCATCACTTACAGTACCTCAAAAAGCAAGAAGTATACCTTAGATATGTTATGCAGTTCTACTAAGAAGTAGCATGAATCGAGCAAGGTCTGTATAATTAAAAAATCTATAAGAAGTCCATCTTCCTTGCTTTAGGGCTGATTTTAGCAGATTTTTTTGTAAGGGGCTTTGTCAGACAGGTGCATGAAGTGACTACGAGCAAACCAATTCTCGAAAATATGTCGTATGAAAAAGAGCATCAACCCCATGATTAATAATAATAAATAAATAAGTAGGTAAATAAATAATTAAGTATGTCCTTTTGGTTAATGTAGAGTTTGATCCATTTGATCCGTGGACTATAGAAAAGATTAGCGATTTATTTATAGCGGACTAAATAGCACCAAATCTGTAGAATTTCAAGAGGTTTCCTGCTCAAAGGCAGCTTGTGTCCAGGCCAAATTCATAAGCTTGCAATCGTCTACGGAACCATTGCCAAAGCTAGTGTCTGGAAATTCCGTTAGTGAATTCTATATGATTTCCGGGCTAGTTGTGTATTTTCCAGATCATCGCCTAAATTTTATTTCGGCACCATGAAAATTCGATGATTTTCCCTTAAACCCCTCGAAAACCGTTCATTTTCGCACTTTCCTCCAAATTTTTCCGGGAAAAGCAAAGGCCGCCGATGGAAATCACTACGAATTAGGTTCTTTCATGCTCCACATTGGAGAATACGTTCTTCCAGAAAATCCTTGCTGTTTCGAGCTCTTCCGAAACTTCGCCCATTCCCATCCTTGATCTTACGTTTTCGAAATAAATGAGATCTCCCGTGATTCAATCCATCATTGCTAGCGTCCACTATGAAAACAATGTGTCAGCGATGACAAACGCTGTGCTTGTGTCCAACCATCATCGCTAGGATTCACTCTCATTAATTCCAGGGCAGCCAGCTGACTCGGATCGACTGTAAACACACGGATCGACTGAAGGTTAGCACTCGTTTTGTTTACGGGGGACTCCTGTAGCCGGGCGTGTTTTTGATGTATGTGACCTCCCCTCAGGATCAAGTTAAGCTGTGCCGAAAAGCCGCGGCTTAGGTCCGCGGCCGTTCCACTTTCTCATTTTTATTCCGGTCTGGAAGTCTTTCAAAAATGGGGATGTGGCAGCCAAAACCTTCATCAGCACTTCTTCCTGTAATATGATCCTTGGAACCCTAACAGTGATCTCTGGTTTAGAAGTGCACCGCCGAGGGAGAACATCGGGCTTGGGAGAACTATGAGAAAATTGAGATCAAGCGCTGTGAGGAGCCATTCAGAAGGACGAAGCGGATGGCTAAGCCACAGTAAGTTAAACGTCCTATGGTCTGCACTCTTTATCACATTCAGACGCTCTATTATCAACTGATAACATGGTGTTTATTTGCTTGAACTCACACGGAAGAATTATGCTCCCACTGGAAATACCATAAGCACCGTTAAGGGGCCCTTAGAGATTTTAATTGGGAAAAACGTTAGGATTGTAATTTCTTCTATAAATCCGTAGAATTTTCGTGAATACTAAGGAAAAATATTATTTGTTATGTTCTACTCTGTAGGGCAAAAGCAGTGAAGATTCCGTGAATGGATCATCGTTGAAAAAATGAAACTTTCCTGAAATTTTCGGAAGCCGTTGTGAGTTACCCATGCATCATTTAAAAAAAACTACATCCGCGAACAATAGCCGGAAGCAAGGCTTCATGTCGAGGAAACTGCTATCTTCTCATGCAATTAATTTTTCTAGAAACTACTTCGAACTAGTCCAAAAATTGGGTGAAAATCATAGCGTGGATGTGGAATAAAAACACAACGCCATGAGATTAGAATTTTTGATTCTCACAAACAACCTAGTAAGGCCTGAACTGCACTTTCAAGGAAATTTACTGGGTTTTCACCACATATTTCGAAAAAAAGTATCATTTCTTAGCATAAAGTTCTAAATCATTGGTATGTATTTTAATGACCCACTTATTATAAAGTATTCTTTGCCTCTTTGCCTTGTTTGTACTCTGAAGAGCACATCATTCTCTGTCCAGTGTAAACGCCGGTCAGTGGCAGTTCGACGCTCGGAATCACTGTCGACACTTCAAACTAATATCCATGAAGCGACCAGCTCTATGTATAGATCCCAAAAATATGCAGAAACCATCATCACAGTAACCAGAGCCGTGGCTTGCTTAGGGAATCACGTTAATGTCTGGAGTTGAATTCACATTTGGGAAGCTGCTTACAGAAAGAATACCCATTAAATTCCGCTTTTCAAGGTACAGCAGCACTCCTCGTCATTTTCTGCCTGCAAATAAACTTGCTGTCGTTTATGTAAGGCAACTACGAGTCGGTGCCCTTTGTGCCTTAGGATTGGAGGGTAGCCCTTTTAAATGGGTTTGTATTGGCATTGAAAGCCAGCATCGCCATTTGACGCATGTAGAAGCAATTTAGAGGGAAAATCTGTGGGGGTAGGCAAATCCTATAGAATTTCCTGTTTGCATAGCTGAACCTTTCTGAATCCTTGAAGACAATGAGATAAAGCTGATGGAACAATGCAGCTTGGAAGACTCCTGATACATACAATGCTGCTTATTGAGGAATTTTCGTATGCATAGAGGGTTGAGAAGAATTTTAAAAAAATATAAAAATAAACATAGTTTTGAACAATTTCTGCTAGATTACAAAATCACAGCTACGTATCACTTCTGGTCGTGACGTTCTGGAACGACTTCTTTAGTCAGCATCTCTCTCATTAGTCACTGAATTTCAGTTTTCTCTGCCCTTTTAGTCGTACCGAAAGCAGTATAAAGCTTTACCATTTGGTTTTCAGACGAACACCCGTGGACACTGCAAAGCTCGGGCGTCATATCAAGCCTAAGGATTACGTGGCTTGGAATCAGTTCACAGATTTCATTGACAGGTGATCGAGTATTACATTGAATTTGCACTTACACTGGAGTTGTTAAGTTCATAGGTGATTTAGGCATGAGAAGACGTACAATGGAAAGCGCGACACGCTGAAGCGATTCCGTATTTTCAAGAGAAATTTGAAGGTAAGGGCTCCATGGACTTTTGTGGTCGGCACTGTCTAAAATTTTCTAAGTATTCTGTAAGTAATAAGTAATGTTCAGTAATAGAAATATATAGTAAATATAGTGAATATAGTATAATTTTCAAAAATTCATTGAAACTATAAAAACTTACAACTGATCACTATCACAAAATTGACTATCAACCCAGTGGGGGCACGGTCTTCTACAATATCCATGGGCTGTGGTAGAGAGTCCAACCTAATCCTAGTCTGACACGGTAATCAACTATGCTGTATATTTTAGGCAATTCGCACCTGGCAAGAGAACGAAGAAGGCACAGCTGTATATGGAATCACCCAGTTCTCTGACCTGACCCCGGAAGAATTTAAAAAGGTTTGTCAATACTGCTATTGGAGCAGGTGTTAGCGTCATAGCGCGTTCTCACTACCTTGTCTCTCTTAGATTTACCTCCCCTACATCTGGGAAGAACCAATCTACCCGAATAAAATCGCCGACCTCGAAGCTGAAGGTATCAACGTGAACGAGGATCTTCCGGAGTCGTTCGACTGGCGAAAGAAAGGAGCGGTGACGGAGGTGAAGAATCAAGGTATGCTGATTTCGATTTGATTTTTTTGTTTTTCTTTTCAGTTCCAAATTCATGAAATTTTATAGGAAACTGTGGAAGCTGTTGGGCATTTTCAACGACAGGAAACATTGAGGGGCAATGGTTCCTTGCCAAGCATCAACTGGTGTCGTTATCGGAGCAGGAGTTGGTTGATTGTGACGTGGTTGACCAGGGATGCAACGGTGGACTGCCTAGCCAGGCTTATAAGTATGTAGTTTCTTCATCTATCCTTTTTATTTATTTATTTGCATGCTTATTTGATTTTTCACTGCCCCTTCGGTTTTTCAGAGGGCTAAATTTTCTGATCTGTACTCCTCAAAATTGTCGAGAATACAAGATAAAAATGAAGTGAAAAAATAACAATATGGGTCATCTTCCATCTGGAAACAGTGTATTTAACTGTAGTGTAATTGTTTAAACGAGACTCATTACGTGCGGAGACCGAAAATTGGAAGTTCTCATTCCAGAGAAATCATCCGTATGGGTGGCTTGGAACCAGAAGATGCGTATCCATACGACGGCAAGGGAGAAACGTGTCATCTCGTCCGCTCGGTTAGTTTCCTGTTTTTTGTAATAGAATTCCGGACTCATTAAAAAGTATAAAACTCGGAACTAAAGCAGCTCACCGTGTCCACCTCGAAGACTTCTGGCATATCCCTTTGTCACTTCCACTTCGTGCCAGGGTCATTATTGCATCATGGGTCCGGAATATCATCGGAAGAATGGGTAATTTCTTACCCATGGATAGCAGCTGGGTGTAGACGTCATGTATGGATAGATTTGTAGACGGGTGCCGGGTGAAAAGCAAATTTGGGCATGTTAACACGTTTACCATGGGTAACCTCAATGATGCATCCGGACGCTGAGTCAAAAGAGTATCATTGTTCTACGACTGATCCCTTCAATTTTATTTCCCGCTATTTTCTATTCATTCGTATATCATTCAAGATTGGCAGGTGATATAATGTTGGCAGTGTAGGGCGGGAAGGCTACATGAAATTGGACCAATCCCGGGACAATTGCCACGCCCACTTTTCTCTTGGCGGCACAATACGTTTATTTTTCACTAGGTTTTTTTCCTGTGAAGGTTCTCCACTAGGAGATTATGAGAAACTATATCACCAGTTCATGATTTTTTCCTTTGAAATTTTTCATTACTAGTGAATGATGACTATATTTAAGAATTTTTAAAAATATTCTAGTACATAGTACAGATGGTATCCATAACCGTTTACTGCCTACTACCATTAAATATACTACAATAGAAAGAACAAAGAAGGACTTGAAAAAAAATAAATGATATGATAAGAGAAAAACATTCCAGGAAATCGCCGTATACATCAACGACTCCCTGGAACTGCCCCATGACGAAGAGAGCATGAAGGCGTGGCTGGTGAAGAAAGGACCGATATCGATCGGTACGTTTCCATGGAATACCCACAGATTCCAAAGCGTAAAGCTTAGTTGAGGTTATGGTGAGCACAGGATCAGTGTGAAATGCACGGATAGGGGGATGAAGTGGTGGAGTTGAGGTACTCGTTAGGTATAGCAGAGCTGAGGCCGGCTGAACGTCCTCCTTTCGTGCCATTCCAACATACTCGACTGGTTCCACTGGTTACTACGGCTTCTGACATAGCTGGCCGGTTTATCCCGCATGCACATTCGTTTTTTCAGTCTTGGTCGACTGATGTTTGGTGTTTCCTGTAGCCTAAACGGGAACGTTTCATGGATGGGCACATTATTTGACGTCTAGGGACTGCCTTAACTGACACTAACACCTTATTAGTCACCTCAGGTCGAAGATGACACGTTCTTCCCGAGAAAAAAAAACATGAACGGAAATTGTCTGACCGTGGCTTGACGCGCGCGGGTTGTAAAAGTCCCATAGACTCGGCGCGACTTTCATTTGAGAACTGTGGATTGGCTATGGGGCAAGACTTGGCTATAGGGCGCTCAATGACTTAAACTTACATATAAAAACATTCTTCCATCTCCATAATTTGGCTACCAAAACGGTTAAAATTAATTGAGCTTGAATGATTTTGCAAGGCAACAGAGGAAGCAAGGACCGCAGCAAATTCCCAGTCACGCTCAAGTTGCAGGACTCCTTCTTTCGTCCTGATTATTACCAGAACCAGCGGCAAAAATAATGATGCACACTTTTCTGAACTAAAGCCTTACTAAGTTGTGCTTTGCTTGCTTCTTCTCCAGTTTGTTGCTGAAACTACGAATTTTTTCGCTATTTCCCTTGAATTTCGAAGACAGGGCGGTAGCTCTGCCTCATGGCGTCGAGCGCAAACAATCATGACCTCGTCAGTGCAACGAAGTATAAACATTGTAGAGTAGCAAGAAATTAGCTGTCAGCTTGTTTGACTGGATTTTTCACTGTCAAGCAAATAGATGGTGAGTAGAAGTTTGAAGTCGGAAGTTGTATACAGGGTTAACCTGGTGGTTATCGATTTTTGGGAAAATTTGTTGGATATTGAAGTCATGTATGCTTTGGAGAAATAAATCTCGATGAAACTCCGGCACATCTACGTACCTGTAAATCATTGGATCCAGGAATATTTAGATCTTCTTTTCTAGCTAGATCTTCTTTTTTTTGGCTTCACCGTTTTATGTGTTAATTGTTAACTGCTCACTGTTAGGGCCGATGAGAATGAGTTGAAAATTTTGACTTTTTTGTGTGATTGCCAGGCATCTTGCCTTGAACATTTTCCTGAGAACTAATTATTATGCTTTACATTGTACGTACATATTAGTGAGCTCCTGATTCCGGTCAGGCAAAAATAGTTCGAAATATTTCAAACAAAGAATTGTGAAAGCGTCTAGTTGTTTATTATGTTAAGAATTTTCCCTGACATACTGGATTATCCATAGCATATTATCTAGCCAACATCCCTCCCTTTCTGTCGCGGTGGCCCTCGCTGTCAGACTAAAGTCACACCCCAAGCCTCTGAGAAAGAAATAGCTCTATGGAAAAAACGACTGCTCATTTGAGACCTCTACCTATTCTGGTCCTTGTCATGTCTTCCATGTCCGGAAAAATTATGGTCGGGGGATATTTCATGCTCCTAATTGCGACAGCGATGACGTGATGGTAAATATTTGGGAAGGATCTTCTCGCTAGGCGATCAGATGGCGAAAACTGACCCGAAATTCAATTGATTTTTTTATTGTGCAATCCCTCTACTAAACCAGATGGAGGAGCGACAGCCGAAGTAGTGTTACCAGTTCGGTGTAATGGCCGGTCCAGTTGCTCAAGGTCAAGGAGGTCGCATTTATGCAGGACCAAAATGGGTGCCAATGATTCGGAAAAAGCGATCTGGACAGATCAAAGAGCGGTTTAACGCTTTTTCTTACTGGATTATGGAACAGAAATGGAGAGCTTGTTGGGAAGGACCGCAGTAGCTGAATAGAAGTACTGTGCTGTGTCTAAGCGCTCAGCTTGGTCTCGGTCGCAGTCTGCTCTACTTCTGCATGTTTGTATGGGAGTACAGTGGTAGCTATAGACCTAACACCATTCCAGTTTTCTTAGAGAAGATTCTCTGGATCAAAGTCGAAAACTTTCTGAATAAAAGAAAAATTTGTGGGTAATCGATTCCCAAGCTCAAGAACTCTTCCGCTACCTCCTCAACCGCCTATTCAACACTTAACCACACAAATGTGATGGGGTAAACAAGTGACTCTAATACTTGAGTGTCAGTCCCTGGTGCATAGCTCAAAATTCAGAAATCGCCAAACACCAACCTCCTTTCCAATTCCTCGACTGGTGTTGTGATGAAATACCATAGGTCATTCCGAATAAAATATTCAATCCACGAAAAAAGTCGAAGCACGCCAACGACAAGGGTGATTATTAGGGATGCTAAAGTAGATTAGGCGATTGTTTGCAGAGAAATTCAAAGAATTGTTGAAGAAATAAATAACTTACGCTCTTTGGGCTTGGATTTATAAAAATTGTGTCGTTTAGCGCATTGTGAACCGACCATATATTGTAGGCAGAGCGGTTTTTTGTGAAACCTAAACAAAAAAAACATTGTAATCGGTAAATATACACGCTTTTTGTGCGGTTTTTCTTCCAATCAAAGCCAGTCATCATTTTTCGAGGACACGTATCGAGATGACGAATAATTCCTGGAGCATTTTGACCATTTAGAACCATTTTGAGCATTTTGATTATTCTGAAGGTAATCTTTCTGGTCACTCCTACCACAGTGCCTACCCTCCTGTGAATTCCCGCCTTAATTATAAGATGTCGAAGTTCTCAACCCCATCCATTGCGAGCATGTGGAGGCTACTACTCCCATACTTACACATTTCCTTTGAAAGCGTCATAGAAGCAATAATGTTCACAGTGACCTAGCAAAAATTTCTTTTTCTGTTGATGTTCGAATAATATCGCGGAAAAAGCCACTACAAGACTTGCGAATAGAGGCACGCCACCGGAGTTAGAGAGCAGAGTAGTGGAAATTACAGCATTCTTGACAAAATCTGTCGCTTGGAAAAACCCAAGGGTATTATCCCGGAGTTTCTGCTCATTAAATCAAGGAACAAATTCGTTGGATTGGAAGAAAGTCAATGAAATTTGTATAGGACCCGAAACAGAATGGTTTCAACCAGTCAGTCTGGAGAAAAAAATGATTTCATCAAGGCCGATTGCATTACTTGTACGGTCGCGAAAGAGAAATTGCAAAATATTGGAAGGAAGTGCTTTTGAAGTTGGCCTATTAAAATAAATAGGTTTTGAATGTTGCCAATGAGTATTTAAGTCGAGAATTTTCACCTTAGCTTCCGAGAAACAAAGTGAATCTTTTAAAATCTCCTGGAACTTCTGGTGTAATTTTTCGACAAAATCCATCTCAGCACTTCGAAACCGTATCTGAATATTGCTGGGGTGTCTGAGGAGACAACGAGGATCTCATTATCACTAGTATTCAGTGCTCAGAGCTCCAAAAACAAGTTGTCGGCCCAGCTTCGCTCAAAAACAACTTGCAAACAAGCTTTTAACTAGCGAATCGTTGTCAACAAGTTTGACGTCATCACACCACCGAAAACCAAGTTGTCGACAAGCTTTTCTACCGACAACCTGTCGGCAAGGAAAAGGAAAAAAAAAACAAAGTTGTCGACAAGCTTTTGGAAGAGAGTAATTTCGAAAATTTGGCGACCCATTCTCAAAGGTGGAGGGGCGAGATCCTTCAGTATTTTTCCTCGGAAAAATATGATGCACACGAGATTCAGCTGTATCTATAGCGTAGTCAGTAACTGCCAGTGTAGAATCACCAGAGACTTCAAAATCAATCCACTATCAAAGTAATCGCTAAGTGAAAGTTGTCCTATGAAAACCTATCTATTTTTTCTTTCACAACACTTGGTCGTTACAAAAAAAGCGAGCCAGCAAATGTTATGCAATACTTTCATCAATAAATTGAGGGCTTGTAACTGTAGCCCAGTTCATGATGGAGAAACAGATATTCTACAAAATTACGCTACTTAAATAACAGTGCAGTGACAAAAGAAACAAAAAAACATTAGAATACTTACTTTCCGGCGGCATTTTTCTTCTTAGGCACAGTGGGGTACTCCCGCGATAAGGTCAAGTACCTTCGCCGCTGCGGCATCTTACATAACCCATTGATAGCGGGTGATATCTCCTCGTATGTTTATATAATTGTAAGAAAACAGAAGTGCAACGCTCTCAAAATTACCGTAATCTCGCCTTGGTCTCGTTACCCGAGTCCGATTTTGGTGATTTGCTCAGCGGCGTTGTGGTCGTCGTTGTTGTTGATCCGTTGCGCTGTTTTCGATGGTGCATTTTGCGACGTCGTTCGATTCTGGAGAGATGGACGAGTTTTCCGGGAAATATTTGACAAGTTCAGGATGAATTGTTGCTGGCAGATCGAGTCACATCTGTGACTGATCTCCATTCAGCCGTAAAAAATCCCAAAAGCCCCACTCCACACATTTGTTTTTGCTGTGGAAAAAAGATCCGACTGTGGGAAAAAAATCAATGTTCGCTGGGAAAATGTAGAAACAGGAAAGAAAACCGTGCTCTATCAGACATATACGCAATGAACGAGCCTGGCTCGTGTTTGATTTTTCGGGCGTTGAGCGAGCGAAATTCAAACAATATCAGCGAGATCTCCGCCAAGCGTTGTAGGTGTTTCTAAACTCAGCTCCGGCGATCTAGCGCCAAGCGGGGGCGGATCGCTGATGAAAACATATTTTCTCGGGGAAAACATTGTAGTGGTACGACAATTTGTTTCCATTTACGGGTAAGTTGTAGTCTGTTTAGCAGTAACGAACTTCGGCACGGTATATCCAGAAATTACTGGGAATGAGGCGATGGAAGGGTGGAGATTATTTGAAAAATATCTTGCCAGAAACTTCTAAGGAATGAATTTCTAGGAAAATTCTAATGCAATCGCCAATTACTTCTCTTAACCCACATCGAGAGATTAGAGAAAAAAGGAGTGTACATAACTAAATTATATCCATGATCCTCTATACCTATATTGTATCCTTATATTATTTTCATTTTTCGCTTTCATTGGACACTTCTTACAAGAAAATGGTAATACAAACAACAACAAAAAAAATCATAAGCACATTCAGAGTAGAGAACAAATCGATGTACAAAATTAAACACAAAATAGTGATATTTCCAGGCATCCAGTCGAAGGGATGTTCCTTTGTAGCTGATTTCCTTTAGAATCCACCAACCGAATGGTGTTCTTATCAGGAAACAGGAATAGGATCTCCCTGATAATCGATTGAATGGGACTTTTTGAAAAGCTAGGAAATAATTGGAAAATGATTTGTCCAAGGACTAGCCAACGTTTCCCCCGTCTGGAAGAACCCGGAAAATCCCGGAAAAAAGTACCTGATCCCCTTCCGCGGCAGTATGAACGGCATACAGCAGCGACTAATCTGGATAAAAATCTGATGCTTGTCACGGATTTCAAATTTCCTAATGGGTTTGCCTGCGTCAGGCGATAATGGCAGCAACGTAGGAAGCAAAATTTTGTGTTGATGGCATCTGATCTAATCCAGAAATCCAAGAATTAGTCAACTATTGCGCAAGGAAGTTGGTAAATGATGCGATTTTGCGTGGACTAAAACTAGAGCCGATTAAGTGGCGGCTGTGGAGTGGGAAGAGGGGAAGTCTCGCTTTTTTCAAATATGATCTAGGAATCTATGCGAAATTATTTAATAATATCATGGAAAATGGGTTTAATCTCTTGTTTTAGTGATATTTCTCCATTACATATTTTATTCATCTCTATACCTAATTTTACTAGAGTTTTATTGCAAAATTCTGACTAGAAGCACCCGTTTTCTCTGGAGCTCCCTATTTCCCCCCCCCCCCCCACCATCTCCGCCCCTGTCTTCTGCTGCAGCCGCTGAACCGCTTTTCCCTACAGCTTTATATCCAATACTGGCAAACACAGGCTTACAGAACCTTTTGAAGACCACTACACAGCTGAAGTAAAGGCACAAGAGCCAAACAACGCTGAAGTGTTTGAGACGATTTATGGAAGTCTGGTTGACGATTACGGGAAAAACATCCGTTTATCCAGATGTCTTTAATTGATACAGGTGTATTTATGGGGTAAACAGGCCGTTGAAACTGAGGTTTACGCTCAAAAATCTCGCAGAATGGATTACTTTATAGTTATTTCGGTGAGATTTTGTTGGATAAAATGCAGATTGTGAGAATATAAACGACAGAAACCCCAGTCTTACCCCTGTAAATCCGATAAGACGGTGCGATCGAGTGGCCTTCCCTTCGAGACCTTTATGACCTTCCACTGAAACTGCGAAATTGTAACGTTTCCTGGAATTTCTGGATTTTTTCCCGGAGTTGCTTGGGAGTTTGTCAAAATCTTTTCAATATCTTCTTCTTCAGGTACTTAAGGAAATCTGAGTAATTACCCGAGTGGTTTGTTTCATTTTCGTTTGTGCAAGGGATAAAAAGCAGAAATTTCGTGGATATTTAGGTTTATTTGCTTCGATTAAGTTTTAGTCCTAGATGAAGGTTTCGCTCATCAAGTGGTCCAATGCTCATTCGTAAATACTTCATTCTCTATTGTTCAGAATGACGAAAATCCACCTACCACGCTCCACGCCTCCCTCTCTTAAAGAAATTTTAAAAATCTCCGTAAAATTCCCCCTTAAGGCGAGATGGGACTTCTCTCAGATGAACTGATATGATATATGTAGTAAGACACTTAGTGTTGTCTTATACTCACTAATTCATTCAGTAGGTCTCACCAACCTAATTGTACTAGTTGGCAGTTTTTTAGCCATTTTTGGAAAGTTGGAGAGCTACTCTTATAGCGCACATTAAGGGGAATTCTGGAAAACGATTAACATAACAGTTACCGCGTCGATTGATCGGCAGCACTTGCCCTCTCTTCAGACCTCAGGAAGAAGTCTCTCCGTGTTTCTTCTTTTTCCTTCGTCAAACAAACAGTTATCAACAGCGTTGTGGTGGAGAGCTAATATTGTTCCAGACTAGAACCATTCAATGTTCGATAGCATTTATGGTCCCTATTCGATGAACTTCTATGAATGCACTTGAAAATGGACCGTATTTACTTTGCCGGCCAAAATCATAGGCCTTCTGACTTCCTCTCATAGCTCCTGTTGGAGGACAGTTTCACCTCAGTAACGCCTCAATAACTCACCTCAAATTTATTCATTTTCTAGGAAAGATTATTCAACGGGATGAAGCGAATTTAACATATTTGTATAGCGCATGAGTGTCCACAATTTCCACCAAAATTTGGGCTTCTGAGCTTCATTCCAGCAGAAGTTATACGAATGCGAAAAAGGATATATATAATTTTGGCAGACACTGTATTTCTCCTATGAATCAAATTAGGGATCGTGAGCAGCAGTTGTCCTTTGGGTAGGAAGGGGTGATTCCTTGACATAAAAGACCTTTAACATCTCTAGGAACATCATTTTGCTTGGGTATGCGTTCCTGGACCTAGCAATGAGTCCGGACAATAAGTGAACTAACTCTACCAACCATTAATCGTTAGTTTATGCAATTTATGGTGGATCTTAATGCATAAATCGTAGCTAACGTTCCCGCGATTACTGCTACTTTACTGGAACAAGACTGCCTCTATAGAGGAACGGGGAATAGGGGGGGAGTGCAAAATAGCAGTAACAGCACACATTTTGCCTTTGATGCTGCTTGTTTTACATTGGAGCTAAATTCAGCTGGGAGGTTATTGCTGGATGTTTTGCAAGGACAGTCTTCCGGACCATAAATCATGTTTACGTCAGGGTTGGGGCAAGAATAAGCTTTAGGACGTATTGGTAAGGTCCAAATCACAGTCGATAGGGTTACGTATTGGATGTACCAGGTTGTCAGGTTTTGGATATATCAAAGGCATATATAGGTGCACCAATGTACTTGCAAAGAGGAAATAGACCTAATTTCTGTACAAATTTCTAGACTAATGGGCTTTCTTAA
The DNA here is from genome assembly GCA_037903475.1 of Ancylostoma caninum. Taxonomy (NCBI): domain Eukaryota; kingdom Metazoa; phylum Nematoda; class Chromadorea; order Rhabditida; family Ancylostomatidae; genus Ancylostoma; species Ancylostoma caninum. The sequence continues at coordinate 827,092 of JBAJFG010000362.1, forward strand.
GTAGTTCGCGGAGGCTAAAAAATTACCAGAATTCGAAAGTGAGCACTTACCCATCTAAAACTTCAGCAGAAAGGTTGTGGGCAAACTTCAACTCATTGTATGAGTCTCGAGCTGCCGGCATGTCGGTCGTTTGCGCTTGACGATTCAAGCTAGATTAAATGGCCGCGCGGGTGTTACTTGTTTGCTGTACTTGTCGGCAACAACGTTGTTCGAAACTTTTTCAAAACTTTGCTCAACAAGCTTAGCTACTCTGCGCGATGTCGGACACACACACATTCACGCGCGCATGTCTTATGAACTAGCCCTACCGCGTGATGACAGGGTTTTTTTTCTGGTTATCGGCGTACAACTCATGTGGACATTTTCTTGCCGTCATTTTGTAGTCGCTCCCAAGATAATTTTTTATTCCGAAATCCAACGGAAGAAGAATGGAGGCGTTTAAATAGCTACAGGGCGCAGCTTATGTTCTCGGACAAGAAATTTTGATTTCATATTTCTGCACCATCAAGGGACTGCGACGCCCACTGGGCCTAACATTCGGGTCTTCCATATCAGGTACTCCTTGGACCTAACGTCTCTACAAGTTTCGAGACATGAGTGCCAGGTAACGAAGACAAAACCACTTTTGACCATGAGCAGAAAGCTGTTCCCCAGTTCTTAGGGAAAGAAGGTATAGCCGCCAAACGTATCCTATCTAAATCCTGCGGAATTTCTCTAAATTTCTCTATCCTCCAAAACTCTCGCTGATCGATTTTTCGGGTAAAATCGCTGGTGCTTGTAGGCTTGTAATGACTCTAAAACTATTCAGTTTGGGTATCAGTCGTAATATGTTGCCAAGTTTCCTAATTAACGTTGTCATAATAAAAGATCGCTTTGGTTGGATCGTTTTCGCATGAGATATAAAGAAAAGTACTTGTCCGGTGGCATAGTCTGCACCCTGTACATATATCATTCAGAAGATGGCGGACATACTTAGTTGCCTGCAGGAATGTGAAGCGTTGTTCCCAGAAAAGGGGTACAACAGATCCTACGATTGGTCGGGTGAGATTGACCAATCGTAGAGCTTGGTGGCATCACCATTTCCAAATACAGCGTTCTACACTCTCATAACCGTTGGCACCCGTCCATTTTCAGAACATTAGCGCAGTCAGGATAGAGTGTTCTCTGTAAATCTGAGACCAGCAAAGACCTAGGCGTTAGTTACATGCTAGTTACAGTATACGATAGCTTCTTTGTAATTTGCTCGGAAAGCATGTCCAGTGACCTACCCAAACATGGTGATCGACTTCACGGATCGTACAGCACATTGAATAGTCAACACCCAGTATCTTGGAACCTGAAAACTTGGTCGATCCAGTACATACAGTACAGCAGTACAATTATTCATCTACAAATCAGTAAACTATTACTCAACACTATGAACAAATCCGTTTATAACCACTGAAGGAGCTCTTAAACGCGGATCTAAATGTGCATGCTATTTACAAAGGCCACTAGCTGTATCTTTATTGGAAAATATGGTAGACAGCTGTTTTCCTGAATCCTTCTGAGCATACGAAAAAGCAATCCATGCTCAATCGCCACTCTTTATGTGTTAAGACTGTTAGGCTTGGAATTCATCATTCGCATGGACTTATCATATAAATTAACAGTAACTATGTCCTTAACAAAGTGATGTCATCGTCAGTAAGGAAAAAAAGCTTTCATTGAGAGGCAAAGGATAATGAAAAAATCCGACACTTGTTACTGTTTGCTCATCAATGTGAATAAACATTGGTAAGTGTTGGAATACAGTAGAATAACAGAACAAGGAACATGTGCAGAAGGCAAACACTGTTACTTTATATCGGTTCTTAAAAATAAATATGGTGTAATCATGCCCTGCCCTGATAGGAGAAAAAAATCACAGAAAGGAAAGAGAGGCTAATATCTCATGGTTTCTTTCCTTTCTAGGAGCAAAATTATGACCTTTTCCGTTTGAAGTGTATTTCCTCATTCCATAGGCCACGGCATACCTTAGCTTAATTACTTTTTCATTTACTTGATACACCGCAAAGGTGTGCACATCAAAGAACAAAAATAAAACGGTTAAAAAGAAAGTAACGGAGGATCTTCACTGGGGCTTCTGTCACAGTAAAGTTATTGTTCATTCTAGGAACAGAAAGTGAGGCACTGAGAAAAAAAAATGATTGATCATTGTGATATAATGAATGTAAAAATATTATATAATGAATGATTATCATTAGTAATTTGACAAGTTTTTTTTTTGCTGGGATGCTCCCAAAGCAGAATGGGAGCTTATCCGGAAAATGCCGCTCCTCAACCTCAGAATCTTCCTATCCTAGTGATTTGACTTGAAATTCTTTACCCAGGATATAGCCAATGCTTTTCCTGTACACCCCGATTTGCAAGCAAAATTCTTATTTTCAGGAATCAATGCGAATCCTCTGCAATTCTACCGCCATGGAATTTCTCATCCGTGGAAAATTCTCTGCGAGCCATTCATGCTGAATCACGGCGTTCTTATTGTTGGATACGGTACGGAGAAGAAGAAACCGTACTGGATCATCAAGAACTCGTGGGGACCGAAATGGGGCGAGAGCGGGTATTACAGGTGGGCAAAGATCTACCCAGCCATCAACAATTTAATATATTTTTCAAGCTCTTTCCCCTGATTTTCAGGCTTTACCGGGGTAAAAACGTGTGCGGCGTGCAAGAAATGGCCACCTCTGCTGTTATTTATTGAACACTTCGCCGATGAAAACGCCTTTGTACTTATATTTGTTTTGTTTCATCACTATTTTATGGTAGAAACTGTTGTGATATGCTTGGTACACAGTAAATAATTACTGCTCAACGGTGTCTCTCAAAACTTTCTGAATTTGTAGAGGTGTTCTGTGGAGTTTTATACGACTGAAGGAAGATTTCAGCACTTGAAATTGTAAAGAAAAGGTTTTTTTTCAAGGTATGGATGGAGAATTGCAGAAATATATGGTCAATGAGCAGTATTGTATCGAGAAACGATATCGAAATATTAAAAAAAAACTTACTTTGTGCAAAAGATCAGCTCGTTATGTCCCGTAAATGAGGGTCAGTGGGCACGTCGACTCCAGATGCACTGGTGATACTTAGCGCGCCAATTTTGAATTTTGGACAATTCTGAATGAGCAGCAAAGAGTAAGGGGTGGTGCATTTTCAGCTCCGGTTATTTGCAATGCACTGTCGATGCTCAGCGCACCAATTTTGAATTTTCATTATACAATACATCAATTCTGAATGAGCCAGAGCGAACAAGAGGTGCCCTCCGGTTGTTTGTCAAACGAACCTCTACAGCGTTGATGTTGTGGATTTCGACGTGGGCTACAGATTCAGGCCAGGTAATTCAATCTTGCATCGGTGGCATGTCAATTTTTTCTTAATTCATTAAATTAAGAAAAATTGACATGTCACTGAAGCAGGAATGCAAATCTGAAACTTGCTCTGAGTGGATTTCGGCTTTTTAGCCAATAATGGCCCAACTTCTACAGTTGCGACTGGTGGGGTTTTTCCATTTCCGCCCCCCCCCCCTTTATGTGTGCCACCTCCAAAAGAAAAAGTTCATGTGGCCTAATCGCCTAGAGAACTTACAATTACAGAACGTGCGAAAATTGTCGCAGTGGGCATCTGTTCAGGAAGAAATGGTTGAAAAAACTATTCCAGAGATTTTATGAGGAACTTTGTATACCAATGTAATCAGAGTCATCTGAAGAAGACGATTGTTCCGCGGTGAGACACCGCCTTTGAGACTGAATGCCTCTCAATGAACGCACATCATAGTAGAGAGTAGAAGCGGCTCGAACAAGTTGAGAAATGGTGTTTGCGCGTGCATAGGACATTTTATACTGTATGCGTGCGACTGACGCGCGTGCGTCTAAAATATGATGAAGAATACGGCCCAGTCGCATTGCGGTCGCAGAACAGACGCACGCGTCTACGTCCTCGCGGCGGCAATGCGTTCCCTTCGTTGAGGATTCGTCTGATGCTCGACTGATGCAAGCAACTGGTATAAATTGCCTTAAGGAAACACATAGAACAAAACAGATAGTCACCCTAACTCTACAGCGGTAATCTCCTCACTAGGTTATGACCTAGAGTGCAAGTGTGGGTCTACAGTGTCTTGACGAAAAAGTACGTTGCGCCCACAAATTTGCTTTCCATTTCGTTGTAATAAACTCATAGCAAAGCAGTGAACTGCGAATCACACAATAGAAACTGCAGCAAGTTTTGATTTTTGCCTTTTTTCCTTGGATTAATGAGATTACTGTATTTTGTCATTATTTGCTCTTGAGCCTTCCTAGGGCATGGATGAACGGTTTTGAAGCAAAGTTTGCGAATAGCTTCTCTAACAATTCAATTGGAAAGGGTAAGTAATTAACTCCAATCCACCACATTTAGGTATGTTGAGCTTTACAAAATCACCAATGCTCTCAAAATCATGTCCTGGACGGATCGAACTGGTCTTTGTAAGTTAAGAATTGTAAGTCATCCTAACAAGATAGGAGTGCATTTTCCACACTTTATTTGTAAGATTTGGTTAGAACGTTGTTAAAGGTCACAATATTAGTCGACGGTGTTGATAATCTTACAAGTAAATAATGGTTTTGAGGTTATTGTCCCACATTGTCGGAAAACCCTAGAAACTTGAGCAAAAGATTTTTTCTGGGCAAGTACAAGGCTGTAATACCTCCTCCTAGCTCGCTTCAAGAATCTAAATCCTATAAATCCTCAAATGAAATATTACAGGAAGCGCGCTATAATGAGTAATACGTTAGCGTTTCTCAAAATCGGCTCTTCTGTGTTGCAAATGTGCGAAATGAAGCCACTATTATTATTGACCTTTGCCGCAAAAGCCTGCAAAATGCCACGGATAGCAATAACCGGAATAATCTGCTCATTCCTGGTGTGGATGCGCAGACAATCAGAGTGCCCATGTTGTATATGATGCAGCATGCAAGGCTGTGGGGCTCGAGGTCGTCCGGATGCGAATTAAACGTCCTCGACTTCAAATTATGTGAGCTACAGCCGTTAGAAGGATTTGAATGATGGATCTTTGGTTGCACATTGTTTTACAAATGTTTACTTGGTTAGTTTTTGGAAATAGACAAAAAAAGTCTTCTCATGAACTTGCTTCCTTGACTTAAATTGTCTTGATACCCAACTTTGACCACCGAGATCGTTTATCAGCCGAACGACAGCTGTCCAGCATCGGTCATCAACATCCATGACCTTGGACACTTTTCCAGATGTTCGCTTATCAAGACTTTTTAGCTTTTTTTTCTGCCAAAACTCCTTCCTCATCTGAATTTCACTCAGTAAACATCAAGAGGTGGTCTTCTGACGACCTTTGCTCGTTTAATCAATGCTGACCATTCTTATCAATGATAAGTTGCCGTTCGCTTTTTGTTTTCACCGCCGAAAAGTACAACTTTTCACACAAAAACACCAGTATATCTAATTGGAATCTATTACGCTCACTCTATTTCTTGTAACTAATCTGTATACCTGTTAATTGAATCCATGGCCCGTATAACGACCTTATAAAATTAGATTTATTTCTTACCCTAGCAACAAAGCGCTACGTATCAACGACAGCACTTCAGCTATTCAAACCTATACTATTTGTAATGCTCAGCTCCGCTCCTACCAGAATGGCGTCGAACAAAAAGCAAGCCTTAGCCCCTACCTTGATCTCGTCGAACACGAAACAACTCTTAACCATTGACGATTTTCGTGCGGAGGCCGCTTCGAAGCTGAAGAAGCCGGCGAGGGACTACTACAACGGTGGATCCGGTGAAGAGTTGACTTTGGCACGGAATGAGAGCGCTTACCGGAGGTAATTGCAGTTTCTCTCCACGATTTCCAGAAATCCAGTTGTTTTGCGCCTCTTCCATGTATTATCCGTTCAGATTACTTATTCGTCCAAGATGCCTCCGGGATGTGAGTGAGGTGGACACCAGTGTGGAATGGTACGGCGAAAAATTCAGGTATATTTTTCCATTTTCCTGATGTGATAAAGGCCATTCGGGGATCTCTGAAGTTCCTCTGTTATGCGAGCGAAAGGAAATATGGAGAAAAAAAGTGAAAGAACTAATTTAGTTCCTTATTTCCTACCAAGCTTAAAGTTCTCTATGGCTCACCATTGTACAGATAATTAAAGAAATAACAACTAATTAAAATATTGTATGGAAGTGGACACTAAAACCATTTAAGAAACTGACGAAACTGACCAATTGTTTTGTCACCCATCTGGAATGGCAATAATGAGGGTTACACCTAAACATTTCAAGGCATTAGGTAAGAAAGTGAAGTTGTATTTAAAAAGTATAGTACTATGTACGTCTACTCGTAACAATACTAGTGACAAAAAGCAATAACAACTATAGTACATAGGTGGCGCATAAGATCATAGCGCTCAGATGTTCTGCCGTGCCGCACCAGTGGTGCGGCACGGCCGTTGTTCATCTACAATGCAATAAGAATTGTAGGTACTATTCGGCTAGTTCTGCCCCAAAATTTCTAAATAGAAATTTTCGCCCGAACTTCGCACAAGTGAGTTGTTTGAGGTGCTCAACCCGAATATCGCATCCATTTTGTATCGTATTCCGTTTTTGTAGGGTTACGGTAGGTATACTGTGCATACGGTACCTCATAGAATCCTCTCGAATTATGCTAGAAGGGTGTTATGGGCGCTGATCACGGATATTTATTCATTTGTTCGTTGGACGTGTACAAGTCATGCAATAGCCAGCCACAAGCGGTCAAATTACAGGTAGATAACCCATTGACGACCGCGCCTTTTCCCAGCATTTTTAGATTTTTCAAGTTCGGGCTTCTTTCGCTGCTTCGAAATGCTTATAAAACTTCCAGTACAGGTTTTTATAATCGCAAGGACTTGTGAAGATTATTAAATTACTATCAAAGAAGAGTGCTGAGACCATTGAGGTTCCATGATCGCTCAAACTGAGCCATACGAAAAGAGGCGCGGCTCACCGGTGAGCCACGTGGTCGTCAATGGGTTAAATAAACTTATTCAGTCTTTTCTTGATAGTGTATTCCTCAACACATACATTAGTACGCAACAGTTTGTTGAAATCAGAACAAATTCCTTTTGTAAAAAAAATTCGATTCGATCTGAGTTTTTGCCGTGGCGGTCGAAAGGCTGAGCGAAGTTCCTCTTGTTTTTGAATCGATAATAGTGAAAAACTCATTGGGATCTAGTCTGACTAATCTTTTCAGTAATTTGTATGAAAGTATTAAGTCGTTCCGCTTCCTTCGCCATTCCACTGACTTTAGGCCAAGGATTTTAATGCGCTCAATTCCAGCTGGAATTTTGGGCTAGGGTAGTTTACGCACCCTAAGCATGAGTTTTCTGGTAAAATTATTTTGAATACCTTCGAGTGCTTGAATGTCTTTCTTTCTATGAGGATTGAAGATGGAGGTACCACTCTCAAGTAAAGAAGTAGAATTCCAGAGATACTATAGAGGCGATGTAAAATATATATTAAGGGAGTGCTTCAAGAGTTTCATCCAGAAAAACTTCGGATTACAGATTTCCGATTGGAATCGCTCCTACGGCATTTCATCGCATGGCAGAGAAGAACGGTGAATTGAGCACAATCCGAGGTAAGCTCGGAACAGAACATGTAGCGGCTTAACAGCAGTACGGTGTATGATCCTTTCAAGGATATTCCGAGCTCAACCTGCCTCATGTATCTGCCGAACTTTTTCATATGATCTTAAAGTTCAAGATCCATAAATCAGCTCATTACTGACGGTGGAAAGTAAGTTAAAATGTTGGCAGTATCCTCGAGAGGAGCCTTTGCTTGCGGATCATCGTAGTATGTAGCTTGATCACAATTCTCATGACTCCGCTCAGCACAAAAGAAAAGCTCTAGGATCAGAGCTGGGCCAAATCACCCATCTGCGCGAGCTATCTCTAACGAACCACTTTTTATCCCTTCTTCCACATTCAGAGGATTACGGAAGAATTCACATATTAATCTCCTGTTAGAACACTTACGCAATGCTGCTATTTTCAAGACAAGAATTCCAGAAAATTCTGAGAAGCTATTGAGGTGTTTCTTAGAAATTTCTTACCATCAATAGAATCCTACGGCAAGTTCAAATTTGGTGTTCATTTCTATGAAAGACAGATGCTTTCGAGTAGAAATTCATCTGGCTCTACAGGTGCTGCTCTATCTGGATCGTTGATGATTGCCAGTTCGTGGTCTACGACGCCTATCGAGCCGATGGCGCACGAGGCGAAAACGAAGAACGTCAGCTTGTGGTTCCAGGTAGACACGTAGCTAAAATGAGTTGTTCTACATATTACTTCTGATCAAATTAAGTCAGAGTTGAGTGGAGCGAGGTCTTTTAAGCCCCCGATAAGTGTCCGGATAATGGTGTGACCAAAAATGACTCGATAACTGGATAACCGGATAACCGAATAATTAAATAAATAGGAGACAATTTTATAGGAAATTGTTTTTTGGTGTTGAATGTCTGGATTTCGGATTAAGGAAAACCCAAGAACATTACAGCTGGACGGTTGACTAGCTAATCTGTTTCAAATCTCCCAACTTCCAGTATGTAATTACCTGGCCCCCTATCCATAGCTTTTTATCCGATTGGACAGAACGAAAACCACTACGTCCGACCGTTATTGGAACTCCGCTTATTGTAAATTGCTTGGCGTAGTAGTAAATAATTACATTATACTACGTATTACATATTAAATATGATGTATGACCACATACTACATATTTCATACTATTTTAATTATCGTATTATGCACGTATACCCCAGAAAACTTATAGATGGAAAACTCTTCATAAATACTATGTGATATATCCTGTTACCCAATGAAAATCACCCACGGATTCGTTTATCCAAGCGTTTTAATACCCACCATCTTGACAAGATTGAGAAGAATTATTTGTTTAAACAACCCAGCCCACCTCAAATGCTCCTCTTCTGTGGTAAGTAATGAGCCAGTAAACGGATTAATTGTGTAGAAGAGAGCAATGGGTTCAGATATCCATACCCTGTTAGGAATGACACAGAACATCCTATCTGGGTTAAAAGTATGCATGTGCTGGGTAAGAATCCTGGCTTCCGAGCTGCTAGCTTTTAATTTTTTTTTGTTTCCTGAGCCGGCTTGTCTAATAGGGCAAAACCAGACCTGTAGACAATTTCAGCTCTACGTCTACAAGGACAAATCCATCACAACGTCTCTGCTCACTCGAGCGCAAGATTCAGGCTATAAAGCTATCGTTTTAACCGTCGACACACCCGTTCTTGGAAATCGTCTCGCGGATGCCAGGAACGGATTCAGCCTACCTGATGGCCTAACGTGGGACTAAAATGACTACCAGAGAAATACAGTCCAGATTATGAGGACTTTTAGGTTTGCAAACTTCACCACACTACAGTCGTCGCAAATGCCGCTGCCATCACAAGGACAGTCGGCTTTTATGAAATATGTCAGCACACAAATTGATCCAGCAATGAATTGGCAAGTGCTGGAGTGGGTGATAAAGTAAGTGTCTTTGTAACATCGATCTTACCCTGTCCATAGAGAGTAAAGTTATGTTTCAGTAACAGTAAGCTACCAGTTATTGTGAAAGGCGTGATGAGAGGTGACGATGCAGAGGAAGCGATTAGCAGAGGAGCCCGAGGGATCATTGTTTCGAATCATGGAGGGCGGCAGATGGATAGCGCTCCGGCTACTGTAAGTGACTCAAGGAGGGCTTGTCAAATAGCATTTTCTTGGTAGCAGAAGATAATTAGAAACGGGAGAATTGAGGAATAGAAGGTAAGAAAAGAGAATTAGTGCAAAGTAGCATGCGCATATGACTCCATTTTCCCATTGACATCCATAATTCCATTCCAGTTTCGTATTCTTCGTCGTGCCCAAGAGATCAAGCAGCTCTTCGGGTCACTTTATTTCTTTACCATTGTAGAATTAAAAATGGGCGTAAGGGTAGCTCTCCTGAATTAACAGCCAGCCACCAGCTGTCATAAGAACAAACTTCTCTCGTTCATACTTTACAGGAACTGTTTCATCATAGAATTGGTTAGGAGATTTCCATATGTGAAGAATCTCCAGGAACTCCTGATCACAATGGTGTTCGTGATTTTGTGCAAAAATGTCGAAAAACTCGTTTTCGAGCCCCAACTTTTGAGAAGCCTGTGAGCGAAGCCAATCCTGGAGCTGCTTCCTGGCTGATCACACATGAAGCGCATCTCTTACCCTGTTGGAAATGTATCATGAGGAAGCCTCAAGAGGAGTGCAAATTTCTTCTGAAGGTGCGCTTCCAGGAAGGCATTATTCCTAAACTTCGTCCTCCCACCTTGTCTCCGCCCTCATCCAGGCCCAAAAGCTGGGGCAAAGAAATATTTTTTTGGCAGTTTCGCCCAAAATCACATATCTTTGTGATCGGCAGCTTCTGTATATTCTTTTTCTTGTGTGTGGAGATCTTCGAATGGATTCCGAGGTGGGGCGGAGCCTCTAATAGTTATAACGTTCAATAATCAACGACTTATGCCATAACTAAGTGCTCATACGAAGGTATATGACTAATTCTCCTGCTCTCGAAATGAAAAATAATTCTCATATATGGTCAATACGACATAGATAATTACATACAGAATGTAGAACTCATTCCGGTGAGGAAGCTGGCAAATTAGCGAGCAAAAGATTTAGCATATAAACTAGGCCGCGGTGCCGATATCTACCTATTCAGCATTATAATCACGGAAATTACCAGTGTAATTACAAGGTGTGGAGGGAGGGGGGGGGGGGAGGGGAGGGTGACTCTGCAGAATTGAGTGAGCATCTGAGGCTACCTGCGACTGAAGCATGGTCTGCATATCAGCCCACAAAATTTGGCGCTGGAGATCCATTTTCCCACGTTCTGCAAACTTGGCCTATACCTATCTGAATTTACATAGTGATCCTAAATAAATTTGAATTGATAATTGGTTGTGAAACTGATGCATCCACTCCTAGGTGTCTCATCGGCAGATCTAATCTTATTGTTTTTAGATAGAAGCGCTGCCAGACATTGTTCGAATTGTCAACAGAAGAGTCCCAGTAAGTTTCGTGTGACATTGAATCATAGCTATTTAGATTCCCTGTGATTGTTTACTAAAGAAATGCTCGGTTAGTAAGGGTCAGCCCATATCAGCTACTCGCCACTTCTCAACATAGGTGATGTTTCCTTTAGGTTTTCATCGATGGAGGGATCCGCAACGGTCGCGATGTGTTCAAAGCAATCGCGCTCGGCGCTAGTGGCGTGTTCATTGGACGTCCAGTGCTTTGGGGACTATCTGCGGAGGTAGGTTAAGTCAAATGTTCAAGAGTTAATACAAACTTCATCACAAATCTTCTGCTACTTTGTATCTCTCACGGCTGAAAGGCAGAAGCTTCATGCTTAGATTTGAAGAAAAAATCACATTCTGGACATTTATAAAGTGACTCTGATAGTCATCTCGACTACTGCTTTCATTATAACTTGGTGTTCTTCCCAAAAATATCGAGTTTAGGGTGCTGAAGGAGTGTCCAGTGTGATGAAACTGCTTCAGACCGAGTTCGAGCATACGATGAAACTTGCAGGTGCGTTCCAAACGCACGCGTTTTCGTTTCGATGCCGTATTGCTACATTTCAGGATGTCGTTCAATTCAAGAGATGCAACAGTGTCCAGATTTAGTCGTAAATGAATCATATTACTCTAAACTTTGAGAGAATAAAAATAATTTGAAGTGGTCATACATTGCCAGTCTGTACTTTCAATTTCGAAATTTCGAAATATTGTGTATTGGAACCGTTCCAAATCACGAAGAAAATGAAAGACTATCAGCGTAATTATACTTCACCTAGTGGTTGCTGCCCTCCTAACGAATATGATTGCACATCGATTGAACCACTGGTTGTGCATCTACACGTACAATATCCGATAATAGCGATTTTTTAAACCATAACGGGCCTTGATTGTTACTACACACCTATAGACAAGGCCGCGCCGCATCACTTACTTTTTGCTGTTAGTTGAGTATACAAAAGAACTAGAGCTGAAAGAAACAAGCAAAGCAGCAGCCCCGACCACGCCCAAGAATCGTAAAGCTAGGCTGGTCTACCGCGCCGCGCGGGCGGTGCGGCGCTTAGGTGCGATAATGACCGAAGCTTTTTGTAGATGATATGGTGTCGTCGTTAAAGGTATCTATGAATTACCATTTCCACCTAATATGTCCAGAAGGATGACTCGAAGTACGATTTTTATTGCAGCTCTCAGAATAGTCATGCGATCAGAATGTTCACAAACAAAGAACTAGAATTGTATGAGATGCATTTATAAAACACACATTAAAGTTGAAATGAAAAAGAACCGGATCAATATATACAAATGGCACACCACTTGTCTTTTACGATGCAGGGATTTTGGGCAGGCCAAACTCGTCCACTTCCAAACCATCCGCGACCTCAAAATCATGGATAGTAACCTTGCACAACATGGGAAATTGATTAATAGAAGCAATGGGATATACCTTGGAGCTTGTCGGCTTCGTCGTAGGAACACCCGGAGCACTGAGGGCTTCGTCTAAGTAGTTGGTATCGGTTTCACCCAGGTCAAGCTCGTCGCCAAGCATTGCCAGCTCAGCTTCGAGATCAGCTTCATCAATCTGGAACAACAACAGTCCAGATGATAGAGCTCAAAATCGCAGAAATTTCAAGATACATCGAGAATTAACCATAATAGTAACAAAAATGATGTACAAATACAAGATAATCACTAATGCTCACGTCGGGTGTGTCATATTGTCGACTCATTGCCTCTTGGATTTCGTTGTTCATATCCAACATGTCCTCCATCTGGTCTTGCAAGTCCTCGATCTGTAACACAAACGATAAAATGCTTGAAATTTCGCATGATAGCATAACATAACGAAATGAAAATTGTTCAGCTGAAAGGAGTATGAAGCATCTCTTCCGGTACTACTTCCACGAACAGAAACCAGTTTTCTAGCTAGACAGTGGGATTCGCTTTCCTGGTATAGCTGTCACCCAGTTGCAGATCCCGTAGACCTATTTTCCGAAATCTACACTATCAGACATACTGAGAGAAGGGGTTGGCAACAGTGGTGAAATTTAGGAACTTCGTCTAGTTGTAGCTACTAAAGCCACAACCTTCAGGGGTCGTATCCACGAAACTTCCCGGGAGCCTCCCGGGAAGCTAGCGGGAACTCTAGTTTGCGTCGCGTACGCGTCGCGGTGGGGTTCCCGGGCGAAACCGTATCCACGAACGTTTTTGACACTTCCCGCTAGTTCCCGGCAGTTCCTGGCCACGCCCATTTCACTTCCGCCGAAATCGGCGGGAACCTAGATTCCCGACAGAGAATATTTCGGTATTGTTGACCTTTCCGACGTTTGCGTGCACTTTTCATCATGAAACTTTGAAAATGATCTAATATTTCTCGTTCTGATAGTTCTGTATTAAAACTGGTTCACAATTCGTTGTTATTTTTCAGGGCTACTGTATTGGCTTCAGCACTAATATTTTCCGTTAAGCTCATTTCTGAACAGTATCACCTTCCTTAGATGTTTTAATCGTTGTGGTCTCGACACGCGTGTCAGAACTGCGTTCTGGGGACTTCGCTTGTCTTGCATGCGTGTCTTAATGGGGTGCATTTTCACGAGCAATGAGCGTTTTTGACTAGTTCGTCTAAGGATCGTACTTTTCGAGAAGCTAACAAGATTCGGGAAGAAACACCAGTTTGCTGGTATTTTTTTCCGGACTTACACCGTTTCACAGAGTTGCTTAACCGCCACCGTTTTCGGAAGATTCGGAACGTGTTATGGCACCACTCCACTTTTACGGACGCAAAATCTGTAATTTTTTTAAATGGAAATTACGTAGTTGCGTCGAAATCGTGTTCCGTAAAGCTTCAGCATATCCAGTAAATTTTCGCTAGATTCAGCTGGACTTTATGTGCAAGTCTTGGCTCTGTCAAAAAAAAAAGGCAGAGTTCGCTAAAAATCTGGGTGAGCCCGGTGGTTTTTAAATTGAATTAGTGGTAAATTTCAGTCGGCTTTAACCGAATAGATGAATAACCTTTCCCACCAACCTTGTAATTCCAGTTGCGAACTACTGACTTCTTTCAATCGTTTGGTTGAAAGAACTTATTGCGTACCATTTCACTTATCTTTGTCTCAAGTAGCACCTCTTCGATTGGCAGACACGCACGAAAGTATCTTCTCTCGTGTTACTACTTCAACAAACGATCGCTCATTTTCGAAACACGGTAGATGGTCGGAATTGATCACAAACAATATTCAGTATGGTTGAAAATGACGTCGTGCGTTGATTCAGAGGAAAAAATGGTTAGGAAATCTTCAAAATAGTTGATTATAATTCGAAAATTTAGTGTTCGCGCCGTGCACGCGAAATGCGCAAGCCAAAATACACTGTTAGGTTCCCGGAAGTTCCCGTGCGTTCGTGGATAGTGTCTTTACACCGGGAACTTGCGGGAACTTCCGGGACGGGAAGTCAAGTTCCTGCTGAGTTCCCGTCAAGTTCCCGCGACGGGAAGTTTCGTGGATACGACCCCAGGAGAGCTCCCTGCAGGAAAAGATACAATGCTGTCACAGTGGACGTCAATGTCGGTGGCCCATCCGCGGCCTCGACAAGGACGCCGCGCAACCGGGCCGCGCGCCCTAACAAATATCTGCTGCTGTTATGCTATTTCTAGCAGATTTTCTACCCATTTTGAGGATTTTCGATGGAATCGGGAAGAAAATTGCCTAGGAGTAGCATTCCGGCGGTAGACAACACCGATCCCGGTGCACGCGGCGCGGTTGCGCGGCGTCCTTCTCGAGGCTGCGGGTGGGCCAGTCACTGACGTCCATTGTAGAAGTGAAGGGGCTAGCTAATGAAATCGCCTGTCAAGCGGAAAGCAAAAGCAACACTGTGAACATCGCAACCTCAATAAAACTGTAACCAAAGTTAGGAAGAAAACGAGGAAAGAAATTGCTTGACGGACGCAAAAGCAATAGAGCTGTTGAAGCAACTTTCGCTAGAAACTGAAAAAATCCTAATTCTGTGCGCAGCTTCGAGGAAACCAAAAGTCACCTTATCGATATTTTGCATTGAAGCAAAGAAACACAAAAAGACCCACCTTATCAATATTTATCTTCTTGTACTCCTTCTGCATGGTCCTCAGACCAGCTTGCATCGCGGCAAGAGTAACCTGGAAATTCGAAGAACCATAAATTTTACATATAACGATGGTAAATGCAGTAATGGTGAGAGTTCATAGATTTATACCTGATTGTCCTTCATTCCCTGGATAGCAAAGTTACTCTGGTCCATATTGAAGGCCTGTTGATCTAGCTGTCCCTTTTGGTTCTCATACATCCGCTTTTGTTTGAGAACTCTAGAAAAACCTCTTTCAACAATACAGATCCAGAAACAAACAGAAAACAAGAAAACAGACCTCAAAGCCTTTTGCTTTACCATGTTCTTGCTAGGCCCCTCTCGCATTTTTGCCATTTGGTCGCGAAGTTTGACGAGCTCGGCATCCAATTTTGCTATCTTCTTCTCGATACTTTCACCTCGAGACTCGATATTAGCGATGGCATTGTGTAGATCTGGAGGTGGCTCCTTCTTGCCCGTCCCGAAAATCCTCTTCATCTACAAACTACATAGATACACTATAGCAGAAAATTAATTCACAATAACAATGCAACGATGCTGTTGTTATTTTTAACGGATAAAAACGATTGTTAAAAAGTAGTGAAAAGAGGAATCAAGAGCTGCTTGCTCAGCGCGAATTCTTGCAGTAGGAGATGCTTAGTTGTTCCGCTCGATAACGCTGAGCCAGCCGTGTCAGATACGAAATAATCGAGAAATAGGAAGCTTAGATACACAACAATAATCACAATAGTTCCGAAGCGAACATTCCGGACATGGCGCTAATCATAAATATCTAATAGTTATTGGATCAAAAGCCAGAAATACGTGCCCGACAAAGGATCAGGCCATGATTTCGCAGATATTATCAAATGGAACGTATGGATGCGCAGACAGTCAGGGCTCTAAAACTCACGTGACGCGACGCGTACGTGCTGCTTAATTAACAATTCAGGAACCAGTGTAAACAGCCATATATTCAGTGACAAGAAAGCCCTAAAGCTTTCTTCCTTTTCGTACAGCACTATACTGGTTTCCAATGTTGGAACATTCGATTTCTCCATTTATCCGAAATCGAATATTTTAGCCTTTGAATATCGAATACTTCGAATAAATGAAAAAAATTCGAATGTCCTAACACTGGATACCAATACAGTGCTGTAAAAAGGAGAAGGAGAGCTTCAGGGCTTCCTCATTCTCGAATATATGGATGTTCAAATTATTCCCTAACTTGTTAATTAAAGTCACAACATTATTCGGTTTTTATTCGGTCCCAAGTATACTGTACACCTTAGGTTCAGTTGTTAAGACTTACAACTACAACCTTACAATTATATTTCTGTACCTCAAGAAATCCGCTTTTCTCTCAGAAATGAATGAAGACGAGATAGGCGACAACCGACTTGAAATTGACGCATTCAGCACGTTTCGAACGGAAGTGGATTTCGAGAACTAGCCTCAGGCTTCGCTACCTGTCGGTAGATCTCACGCGCTCTTGTCGACAGTCGCCTACGTTCGCGAAGCGTTCAGACATGTCAGTGGACAACATGGCTGCCTCTTAACTGATCTTGGATATGTTATTTGACACTAGAAAGCGATTGTAACTTCTTTCTCTTACAATATTACACTTTGTACCAATACAGTACTGACAAGCCATGCTTTTTGCCTCATTTCAAAGGGAAAACAATAGCGAAATATAACGGATGGTCTGTGTACACGTTCTAGAAGGGATCCAGATACACAAAAAGATATTGGTGCTATTTAGGAGCAAATTATGAGCTCTCAAATGTCTCAAGCAACATTAGTGTTTCATTTTCGAACGAATTACACCACATTTGATAAAAATGAGGATCGAAAGATGATTGTCAGCTCGTTCATAAACTTCTTTTCACTCCTACTTTATTTTTTCTAGATTTATAGCACAATACTACGACGGATTCAAGTCTGTTTAACTAGTGAGGACCTGCAGCTGCCGGACTTCCACTTATCCAACAGGGTCAAATTTGGCCCAACAGATTCAATACTTATTTATTCATTTGATACGTTACAGTGAACGTGCTAGATAAAAGAAAACAAAACACAAACATTAACAATTCAAGCAAAAGGAAGGAATATAAAAGAGGAAAACGAATGAAAAAGAAAGAACCAAATAACGTTAGACAACGGATGCCCAAGGTACCCAAGGTATTCTTTATTTAAAAATGCGACAACAGCAATTTACTGAATTATGATTACCAATACACTCCAACCACTGTTGTTTCTCAGAAAGGCTTATCCAGCTAAAAGAGCTAGTTAATCCGAATAGAAAGCCTGCGCAAAAGCCAAAAGCAAGCACCCGCATCAGTCGGCTATGATGCCCTATATCGCCACGATAGGGGTCATGGGAGGCTGTCGGATCTTCGACACACGGGTGTACCGGCCACCCTCGTGGAACCGGCACGCCGAGTACAAGCCAATGGCCTAATGGCAGCACTCACGGAAACTTTGCGTTGAAGATGTCGCGGTGTATCGGGGTTTTTAGGGACGATGAACCTATTGAAAACGATGAAGTAGCGTGAAACACGCGAAAAACACAGTAAATGATGGCGATATTTCATGTTTCCACAGCGCGGACGAGTGTTCCGTGATGGGTCCCACCACGGAACCCTGCAAATGGTACAAATTTCATAAACAAACCCCCTCTGAACCACATACACACACCCTGTCAACGGTGTTACTTGGCAGTATCTTCGCAGGTAGGCGGCCATTCAAGGTATTCAACTTACTGTTGCAATTGTCCAGTGGCCGGCTACATGGTAAGCGACGCATTTCACAAGTGAAAATTTCCGTAAGTGCTGCGGCTCCCACGGATCAAATGATGGTGCTCTATCCAAACACCTTAGCTGAACAATCTGTGATTTGTGCTTCAAAGCATCAAAACTTGCTGTTCGGAATCTATATCTACACTCAGTTGAAGATGACTTTTGTGGATATACTATATTATCCACAAAAACTATTTCCAACTATCTGAAGGACCACATTTATGTGGAGCTACAGGAATTCAACCAAGCCTCGAAATTTGCGCAGGACTTTTGTGCAGAATGCACCCAAGGTGCCAAATTTGACCGTGGTGGATAAAATGGACGGAAGTTAGCCCTCCTGACTTCGACTTCAAAACAAATAGATTTATTCTGAGCAGCTTCGCTAAGAACAGGATTCTTCGAAGAATGAGGAATAGCGGAAGCCGCACCAAGCAGACGATAAACAGCGATTTCCACCAAAGACTGGACAATTTCACTCAAAATAAGTTACAAGGGTGAAGTTCAGGTCTGTGTTCGTTGAGGTTCTGATGGCAGACATTGCGAAACTGAGCGATAAAACCAGATGAAAGTCTCCAACAGCTGAGTCATGTCAGCGGAAATGGAGAACAGAAAAGATTGGCCCGTTGCCAATCCATTCGTTGTGGGAGCCCCGGGTGGAATGGCTCGAGCAGCGCATGCGGCTGCGACCGCGGCGGAGGCCAGCGTTTTCATTCGAAACCCGTATCGGCAATATTGATGACGTAGGCAGTTGGTAGGTTGCCAAGACGGGCGATGGCGCTCCTGGGTTGTTGTGAAACCAAATTCAGATGAGGTATTTTTGCACGGAACGTTGTGTGAGGGCTGGAAGCGCCTGAGACTGTAATTTTTTCGCCCCGAATGCCCTATTTTGACGTCCTTGAATTCATTTGCTCGTTATCTCATTCCCGTGTCATTGTTGTGCATTTTCGTTCGATTCTCTGATTTAGGCGGTCTTTTTTGTGTGTCGAGGAGCTTGTACTAGTACCTATTCCTAAATGAGATCTTAGAGTTTATTCGATTTGCTGGTTCAAGACTACTCAACAGTATGCCAGATACTGAAGTTTCGCCTGCTGCTACCACAGCTTGTACGGATTCGAAAGAATCGGACTCTTCGAAGGTGACAATTGCTTAGTTATTTCTGACTAATCATATTTGGTTTCAGCATCGGATTCGCTGTTTCCGTACGAATTTAGATCTTATAGTCGCGTAAATTAGTTCGGATTCCTACGCAATATAAAAGCACGGATTTCTCTCTACTTTTACCCTTATTCGGCTTTTCTAAATATCAAATGCCTGCTTTTGGTTTCGTAAAAAGCTTCCTCACATGAACAACACGGTTTTTTTTGTGTTGGGGTTGGTTCTAAAAGTGCGGATTTCTGTTCAGAAATTGATCTCTCCTTTTCTAAACGGTTGGCCGTTAAAGACAAGTTATTAGGCCCAACATTTCGAACGATTCTAGAAAGCATCAGAGTTTTAGAAAAAATTGCTTTCTTTTTCGAAGTCAAACCAGGAGCAGCACTAGAATATCGTCGCCTCTACACTAAAACATCACATCCTTCGTTACTGGTACGATATGCGGTTCCAGTTTTGCTAATAATAGTGCCAGCCGTTCATTTTCCAGAAATTTCGCAATACTTTTTTATATTGTCAAGTTTTTGTTTCCTGGGAACGTGTTGGTCTTTCACTGGTCTGAGTTTAGCCTCAGTTTTTTTTGAGAATATACACTACTAACATGGTTTTTCTTTCTATAAGAAATTATTATTTGATTTGTTAGTGCTTCACTTTGAGGGATAGAAAAATTCCTAATATACTGGTACATTTTGGACGTTTCTTTGTTCAGGATAGCAAATCCGTTAATGCGGACGACAAGGAGGGTGAGGCTCTCGACGCTGGTATGAAGGAGAAGAAAGAGGAAAAGAAAGGAAATGGACTGATAGACAATATAGATATAAGCAGGGTATGTGGTAAATTCACAGTTTTTTTCACTGTTGGCAGAGTTTCAATGCATTCAGCCAACGTGCCAATGAGCGCGTTGAGACTCGTGATTTGTGTAGTTTTCCAATGACTTTTTACCCGCCGCACAGGGGACGTTTTTCTCATTTCGGAGCCTTCCCGAACTGTTTGCATCAAGCAAGTCGTTGAAAATGTGCGTGAATGGGAACATTTTTAGTCGATGCATAATACTCGTAAAGAATTTAACACATTACTTTCTAGGAGGCGCGTAATCGCGTCAAATTATACGTACTCTGCGATCAGCGGGTCTGGGATGATCGTGGAACAGGCCATGTGGCGTGCGTTCAAATTCCTGACCAACAAGGCTTTGTTATTATCGTTAGATTGGAATCTGCTACAAGTGGTCAAGGTAAGTTCAGGCTATTCCGAGAAGTTTTGTCTAACTGTTAATTGCTGTTTTCTCAGACAAAAACGTTCTGGAATCAAAAATTCTGATGGATACTGTTTATCAAAAGCAGCAGGTGAGTAGTCGCTTTCACTTCTCGAAGATCATGTTCCTACTTTGACTGTTAGAAGGATTTCTGCAGCTTTCATCTCTAGCTTGTAGAGAACTTATTCTCTTGTTGAATCGTTCGAGTTAGCTTCTCTGATTTGGCAATTTAAGCCAGAAACGTTTGGGAACGATTAGACAGTGGTCCACAATATTCTTGAGGTGTTATTGTAATTCAGCCTTTGCTAGTGTTCATCCAGACTTTATTTGCCAAGTCCTATTCTCCCTATTTTCTTGACAGTAGGGCCATAATTACATTTGAAATTGGTATCTCATTTGAATTTGTCTTGGAAGCAGAGTTTCTTAATATCACTTTTGGGCCAAAACATTTGTTGGCCCTTTTGGATATAGGTCTTTGATCTGTATTTCACCTTTCCCAGTCCTGTTCTGTCATTAGTGCCAGTTGGAAATAACTAGAAGATTCATTTCTTCAAGATTGTTTCACGATTACTGCGGCTCGTTACAGGCTATGCGTTCTTGGGTGGTCCCTCCTCTTTTTGGTCTATACTCTGTCAGCCTAAGTGTTGACGTTCTCCTCGTTATCCTTATTTAAATCTCGTCAACCTCTTTGCAAAACAGCTATTGCTTCAAGCTCTTTTTTTCAAGCTTTTGAATGTCAGAAAAAGTTCTGCGTGGGCTTTGGCAGAAAGAAATGCGGTTTTATCGCAGTTTACTCAACTGCGATAATTGAATTGAGGGAAGTCGGTCAGTTGGTATTCTGTTTTTGGAGCATATGATGTCATGGATTACTTTTTCTCTTCGCTTAGTGTGGAGAGCTACTTGAAACTTTTTTGTTCCTTCAGCGATAGGAACTCAACAGTTGTTTGCTTCTAATCTTCGCTTTTTATCGTGATTCATACTCTAGTAGTGACTGGGAGTTATCATAGCAGTGCTCTGGAACCCCTCGAAGTAACAGTTTTTTTTGTCATGCTGACCGTATTTAGCATACTTATATTCTGCACTTTAAGTTTTGTACGACTCTAGATTCTGCGTCTGTTACAACCTCTGTTTGATACAAACGGCACTATTTCGCTCGTACTTCGAACGTCATTTATTTGAATATGTTTTTTGTGGGCTATCATCCGCGAGAGTCTGTGTCACGCACTTTATCAAAAGACTGCCATAGTGATGCCCCTAAAGTGCACGCACTGACACCGCTTTACAGTAGGATGAATAGCTGCTTAAACTTGCTGCTCCGCCGTTATTGATTTTCCCGTAGCTGAGACATCATTTTCATTTTAGTGTTTGGTGTAGTAGCGTAAGCGCTTCGTCGATGCGGAGACTATTTACACCTGCTCTGTTTACTTACTTTTATACATTTTGAAGTCCCAAGTGTTTTCTTTTCCTGAGTTAGGTGAAATATTGCCAATGTTTGGATTGAAAGGACACAATTTACTCAGTGCTTGTGACGTAAGAGTGAAGCGTCTATTGTGCACGTGCAGACCGCGCTGTATAGTGCAGTGTGCCGACAGTTATTACATCAAACATGATATTGCTGCAAGTTTTAATAATGCGCACTGATAGAAATGCGTAGACTCTTTCATGTAGTCCTATAAAGTTTCGAGCACGTATGATGTCATAGCCAATTTTGCTTTGTGCAGTGGAGTTTCGGGCAACTATGCACTTACACTATGCGCTAGCCACAGGATTTGGACACGTCAAGGATTTCTCGGATTGATTGTATTTTGGTCAGAAAAAAAAAGAAGAAAGGGAAAAAGGAAAACTAGGGCTTTTTTGAGACACTTAATCCACTACTTCCACTTCGGGTTTTTTTTTCAAGCTATATCTGGTTGAATTTCAAGATCGCAGTAATAACTAAGCAAACAGGTATGGGTGCTACAATCGGGCTTAATATATCGTCTTAAAAAATAATGTTTCTGTGCTCCTGTGAGGGTGTGCTCATTTGTACTCGCTTGTTGCTATAGTTAGGGCAGAATAACATATCATTGCATTCGAATCTGATTATTCAATTTGGCGAAAATTCGAATATTCGAGCAGAATTGAGCAGTATAGTTCTGAAGAAAGGATAACATGAGCTACGGTTTTCTCCTTCACGGTTATCCGAACGTCCATATATGTTTCTATGTTGTAAAATTTTCGCTTTCTGTCCTGTCCTTGGCGTAGGTGTTACCATGCTACTGGTCTTGCCATCTGCATATTTACAAGCAATAAAACGAGTAAATTGGGTTTTTGCTATGTGACTTCACTCTGAACTCATTACATTTTCACTCGGCTTGCATCAGCTGTACTCCTCGTTAATTGGCGGAGAGCTCGTAGGCCCGATTTCAAGATTCATGTCTCAGTACAGTGACTTTCGAGTGACCATCGATCATGCGTAGTGTGAACTACACTCTGAGCTCTACTCTTAACTCCTCACTGTCGTGACATGAAAACCAATTCCGCGTTCCAGTACTCGCAGGTTTTTATTGTGATGGGCAAGTAAAATTGCGCGTTCTCATCGTATTTTCTGGCTGTTGCGTTGAGGAAATGGGTTCATGCCCGTCGCATTCTTAGACGCTTAAGTTTGAAGAAGTTGTACTCGTTTTCCTCAGTTCATATATGTGTCTTTTGTTCCTGCTGCAATAAGATGTGCTTATCTTCCTTATTTTGAATATCTTCCATCTCCAGTAGTTTGCTTGGAGTGAGAATACGAGCTCCTTCTTGAGTCGCAGCGCTAATAAGATTCAGGTCTGCGCATGCATGTTCTTGCATATGCAATTATGTGCACATTCCAAATTTTCTTCTAGGATAGGGATGTTGCGCCTTTCGTTGGCTTGATAGTGTTTTTTTTCTCCTTCACTTCAAATAGGGCTGTTCCTTGCGTAGTTGACTCTTTCTGAGCGAGCACTATGTAGCTGAATCTTGTTGAGTACTACTGCTGTGTTCCCAGTTGCGTATACATGCTATTCTATTCCTTCCCATTTACATAGTTTCACCCATGACTACGTTTCCATATCTGGCTTGTGTCGTTCTTCCTGCGCGTCCATTCGCTCATTGGTTCGCTCGCATCTGCCTGCCCTGTTACCATTGGTTTTGAGTTGAAAGTGCGGACACTAGAGGGCGCGGTGTTTTTGCGTTGACGTCAGGTTTGGTCCGCAGACTGGTTCACGAATGACTTCAGTGCCAGAATGATGGCTGTTTCGTGCTGCTAGAGAAACTTTATGTTCAGCTCGTGGTCACAACTAAGTGATGCTGTACATTTTCTCGTTTTTTTACACTTTGTGCTAGCATGTGCAAGGGTTCCTGTGTTTGTGCTTAAATTGATTTGGAATGATATTGCACGCACGGCCTTAAGCCATCTTTGACGTAATGTGTGGGCTTAGAAAGGTAATGGGAAATCCACGTCATTCTGCGTTGATCCTTGTACTTTTTTCGACTTCTTTTTCTGCCTACTGGCCTGATGCTAAGCTTGGTCGGATCTGTATTTTATCTAGGTGTTGCTCTTTTTTAAAGCTAAGCAAACTGCATTACTCATATCCGGTTTCCAGTATATTTTTTTCTGTCGTGCGTGAAGTGCGCTGTCTGTGTATTGATTATGTTCTCGGGTGTTGTGTCGCTAACAGGCATCAGACACTTACACGTGATGAAGAGAATTCATAGTGATTACCGCCGACTCTTCGCACACCTTCCTTGGTTTCGCTGAAAAACAAGGTTTGTTTTGCCTCAAATCTCATCTTACCGGCATGATATTATCTCCCTGTGGAAATTCCTTCTGATCAGATAGTCGATGATAATTCTGTTAACAGTAGTCTAGTCTAAGTTTCAGTGCTCTTTGGGTGTCATTTCTTGTTTTTGTTCAGCGGTTTTCGTGCCAAATTTATATTTAGTCAGGTTTACGATCTTTGGGTTTGTAGCGAGTTTTTACGTGTCATTCGATGCAGCGGTAGTCCCTGCCTTCGCATTGTTCGTTTTCATCATCTCAGACCGAGGATTGGATGGTGAAGAATCATGGGTGCATGTTTTTAAAAGTTTTTTTCTTGTAAAAAGTGATCAAATTGTGATTGCCGACCACACATTTTGCTTTGAAGTAACGTGGTAAAATGACGCACATAACAAATGACCGAAAAATTTGGTGGTCATGGAAAAGAGATTTTTACCAGAATGAAACAGTAATGACAACGTAGCGCCCTCGACTTTGTGTTACACTCAACCAAGCACTTGAAATTTGTAAAATTGAAGCGCAAATAGAAAAGCTATTAAATAGTGGGAACTCCTACGAGGCACCTGGACCTCCATATGAAATGCTACTTTGTTCTAAGAGAAAAGCTCTCCAGAACGAGTCCGCACGTTTTATTTTCATATCTAATCAGGTAGCTAACACTTCTTTTACGTCCACCTTTGATATCGCATGAAATTGAAGGCTTCTGGAAAAGGCGGCGTGTTCTAAGTACGGAGAAGTTCCAAGATGTTCGTGGCAATCCAAGCTACGCAGCGAAGTTGCCTAATGTCCCGGTTTTTCGTGTAAAATATCTGGTTTGCTAGTTCCATGCTCATTAATCCGAGCAAGTGAGATGTATGGGCCGGTTGCCAGGCGACTCATGATCTCATCCTTTATTTCTTCGTGAGTTCTTACACTTGCCATGCATGCTGTTTTCTCCTGGCGGCCGCAGTAAGATGTCTACATGTCAGTATATCGTCAGTGCGTTCAATAACACGTCAACGTCACTTAATTACATTTCGATTTCTTGGTTTAGTACATAGAACTTGTTTTTCAGTCATGCCGCCTACGATTTGTTATTTCCGTGGGGGTGGGAGATTTCACGTAGGAGTACCTCACAGAGATCTGTTATGAGCTGGCTTATGGGCTTCGAACTCCTTCGTTCATGATATTGGTGTCGTGTCTCTTTAATATGACGTTATTAGCGGTGTTCGCTCTTACACGAGTATCTCATTGGTTATGTAGAGGTATCATGGAACAGTTTATAGTGTATCATTCAAAAATCTATATTTTCCACTTTGGAATCTCCCTCTCTGCAAGGGTCAACACTTTGAAATTTTCTAAAAAAAACAGTAATGTAGTTGAAGCTTTCTAGTGTTTAGCTTAGTGGCAAATGTCAGAATTAAGATCTGATGTGAATTTATCAACTTGCTGAAGGCAAATGTAAGGTCAAGTGCCCTTTGGGCTGCCTAGTTACCTTTCATTATAGTAGCATGACATATTGATTGGGAGTTTATGATTTGTTTGTCTAATCTAAGAAGAGGTTTTTTAAAATCCAATTCTTATAATAATAATTTATTAGTCATAAATGAACATTAGAGTGAATGGGTTTTCTTTCATTGTAATTCAAGGGAGACATGGAGGTGTGGAAATCTCTGATGTTCTATCCGCACCTACTACTCTCCGCCACGTGCTTTGCATTTCCCTCATGCACTCTGTCTGGCGCATTTCCAAGCAACGCACTTTCTCTTAGAAAAATCGACGAGCGTCTGTTCCACGAGCCTCTATGTTGCCTATGACACTACCAGTATGCAGGACTAGACGTGCCGAATGTGGAACTGCTGGCTTCTAGAAATAAGCCTATGTTTCACTCCTTTTCTATAAGGGTGTTGCAATAGCTTTTTTCCCTAAATATGCAGCTGCCTCTTTGCATCTGCTTCCATAATGAGGAACTGACATAGTCTCCTCGCCATAATGAATAGGTTTGCCTTTCTTTTCTTGCATGGAAGCGCATTGCACTTGCTATGGTAGTGTTTGATCGATTGAAGTGAGTTTGCCCTATTCTGCTACGTAGGAAATTCGCTTTCAGGGGATATCGTCCTTCCCTTGGCGCTCAGTGAAAAAGAGTTGCGGAGCGCTAGTTTTTGTAGTATTGCGCCCAGTTCGTCTGGTTATTGTCGTGACACGCACAGAGCGTGGTATCGTCCAATTTTGCCACATGAAGGGACACGTAATCCTTATCAGCATAAGACATTCTTCATCTCTATGCTGTGCTAGCGTTAGCGGCTTTCTATATGTCCGCGTAATAAGAGGTTTCTAAGCTACCGGTTGTTTGAACAGCTTTGGAAGCAGATGGATTCATTTGCAAATTATTCTCTTTCGACAGCGCTTTGATACAAATTGCCTTCATAAATAGTACTCTTTCATTTTTTTTTTTGATTGCTAAAATGGAGTACTGTATTCTGTCTGGTACTAATCATTGGCGTAGTTGTTCAATTGTTGCACTAACTTGAACGTACTTGCTATCATTTGCAGTGATTTACCTGCACCTCTTCATAGGTCTTGTTGCTTCACGCTACAACGTAGTGGAGATAGAGGAGTTCTAGTATCTTATTTGTAATACATTAGGTGTATGTCTGTCCTGATTTACCATTCTAGGACCCATGCCATGTGATTGTAGGCCTCTCCGACAATTGACAGTTTTTTCATCTTCCACTGATTTTGTTTTTCAGATACGTAGTTTACAGTTTACGGCTCCCGCTTCTTCATTTGTTTCTTTCAGTTTTACAAAGTTTATTAGTGTTGAACTAGTTCTATCACTTACTTCTGACATCATACACATTTTGCCTATGTTTAACATTTTAAGGAAACCCTGATTGTGTGGTCGGAATCAGATACATGCGACCTGGCGCTGAGTTTCCAGGAAAAGTCAGGTTGTGAAGAGATTTGGGCGAAGATCTGCGAGGTTCAAGGACGCGATCCTGGAGATGCGGTGAGTGCTTCGCTTTCTTCTTCATCTATTTGCATTACTTTTTTTCCATGGTGGTGGATTTGTAGCAGTAATAGTTTCCTCTTTTCCATAAGTTGTGTCGATTTTGCTGTGTATGATTGCGCTCAGACGGGTTAAGGTCAATCACTTTTTTCAAGTGTGCTTTTTTTATAGGACGGCGGCTATGATGAAATGGACGACGGCGAGTTGAGCGAAGGCTCCTCTAATGCGTTGGCAGGAGGAGGGGCCGGTGGTCGTGTGATAATTCCACCGATTGAAGTTGGTCGGTTAGCCGAAGTGGACACGGTCATACAAAATCATCTCGCAACGCAGGCGTTACGGGAGAAAATGGCTAACGCTGTTGAATCGGAAGGGTCAGTTACAGAAATTCACCTTGTATATGTGTCGCTGCTACTACTACTGCCAAGATGTTGATTTTATAGGATTTTGCCGAAGCTGATAGACGTTTTCCATATGTGTGAAGATATTGAACACAAGGATGGACTTCGTACGTTGTACTCAATTGCGAAGAACCTATTTATGCTGAATCGGAACAGCCTTAACGAGGTATTTTGCTTTGCTTCGTAAATTCGTTTATGACAGCGTTAGTCGTCCTTGTGTGACTTATTACGGAAACGCGGTTGTCAATATTCACTTGGTCCACTTTCGAAAAAAAAATATTAGAAAGCCCAAATTACGTATGAAAATGCGGTGGAACTGTCACTCCAATACTTAAAGAAGTATATGGCAATGTACTACTTAATAAAAGTTTTGTGGTCGGGGTCGATTTGAGTGTTAGAGTAGGAAGTGAGGTCATTGGCTGTGTACAAAAAAGCCGTTCTCTGTCGACGTCAGCCTCTTTAGCCAATTCATCACCGTAGTCATTACTTTAAACTGGTAAGGGGAACTGATACAAAACACAATAACTCAAATTTCCCACTCGATGATCCTTATGATTTTAAAGGGCACGAGTTCTTGATTAGGTTTTTTTGGAACAGCGAGATTAGGTTTCAGACCACTTTTGAGTGTTTTCGATTTGCAGAGGTCTTTGATCCTCTCGCTTTTTTGTTATCGCCTACTAGAACCAACTATTTCATACGCGCATGTTAAAGCGAAAGTGCGAATGCGTCAAAATTTCACTTGTTCTCCTCTTAGAAAAGCTCTAGTGGAATTATAAATTTTGTGAAAATATTAGATTTGACATAAGTTTCCGTTGTTTGTCCATAACAATTTTTAAATGATTGTAAATGGTTACCTGTTAGATTTCTCATTTCTTCATGTTGTCCTGCCGAAGTGCAAGATCCTGAAATTGTGCCAGAAAAAAAAGTAGCAGAAGAACGTTGACTCTTTTCATCCATTCCCTAATTAGAGCATTTTAATCGTTTTATTTTCTATGAAATTTTTTGCCGAAAGTTTTTGAACAGCTTGAACTCATGCTACAACCTAACTGCATCGTACATATATGTTTTAGTTGAATATTCGAAACCTATGGAGACATTTCAGACTTTGCTGAGTGACAAGTATCTGAAAGACCTCATCGGAATGCTTGAATATGACCCAGCCCACGAGTCACCTCGCAAACATCGCGAGTTCCTGTACGAGAAGGCGAAGTTCCGCGAAGTACTACCTATTGCCAACGATGAGTTGAAGTTAGTTGTTTTACCGAAGTTTTGCTGTAATTTCCTTCATTTCTTACATGGTTCTGATGATTTCTCCGCTTCAGAGAGAAAATTCATCAGACTTATCGAGTTCAGTATCTGCAAGACGTCTGTTTGCCTGCCCCATCCCTTTTTGAGGAGAACCTCTTGTCTGTCTTGAACAGCTACTTGTTCTTTAACAGGATTGATATCGTTAATATGCTGCAGGTTTGTTGGATTTTCCTTATTGTTCTGCTATATCTGTATCTTGCCTCTTTTAGAAAGACAAACGGCTGATGAAGGAGCTTTTTGATCAACTTCGAGACCCAGAGACCACTGTTGCTCGAAGGAGAGACTTGGCATTCTTCCTCAAGGAGTTCATTACCCTCAGCCAAGGTTTGCCTCCGAATGGGGCGCAGAGCAAGGATAACTTCTTTAAGGTAAGGATAACTTGGCTATTATGCTTCTCTGTCTTCACTTTTTTTTCTAAATATTTTAATAAATAAATAAAGAAATATTGTAACAGAACCTGCAAGCAAATGATGTTCTTGGCACGATTGAACCATGTATCAAGTCCCCTGACCCTGATACTCGAACAACGATAGTTGACATGTTGGCTCTACTCGTGGATCACAGCCCGCAGCTTGTACGCGACTACTTGCTGAGACAAGCTAAGGATAAGAGTGATGTAAGTGCACCACTTAGGCTAATGTCGCCATGCCTTGGTGTAGCTTGTCCTCGAATTATCCGTGGATTTTTTGTAGGATGAGGTTCTGCTGAATCGGCTTTTGGTTCATATGCAAACCGACCGCGATGCCGAATTGACTTCTGGTAGTCAAGTATCGCAGGTAATAGGAGGTTTAATAGGTATTCCTACCAACCAGTTTGAGATTTGAAACAAACTTACGATTCCGCTTTACACTCATTTCCAAGTATTTTTGCTTCTGTAGGTGCTTCGAACTCTGCTTGATCCGGATAACATGGTATCCATGCAGAAGTCGGACAGATCCGAGTTCCTTAGCCTTTTCTATCAACGGTCCATATACACACTAGTGAGGCCAATGATGGAAAATGTAAAAGGAGGGACCATTAAGCGTGGTATGTCATATTTCGTACAGGTCTTGTCATATTTTTCAATTCTGTTGGGGATAAACAGAGCTAATTTTTGGAAACGTTTCAAAATTTCTCGTTGTGGGAGGTGAAAATTTCCCTAGTAGTTTTTTGTTTCCTTAGATGTTTTTGATGGGCTTTTTGCGAATCCAACAGCAGTTCTTACAAGACCACAGCTGTGCTTGTTCTTGTGACTTAATCTGGTTATATTCACCACTTTCTATTACAGACGACTATTGTATGGCGAATCGGCAATCATTAGTGGTTCGTCTGCTCTGCTTCTGCATTGAGCATCATTCGTTTTCAATGAGGCAGCATTGTATTTCGAATGACTTGCTGAACAAGGTGCTGGTGCTGTTGCAGAGCAAGCACCATTTCTTGGCTCTGGGTAAGTTGTGACTTGTTTATGCATATTTTTATTAGTTCTTGATTTTCTGTTGTTTAGGAGCTTTGAAAATGTTGCGCACTGTACTCGCTGTAAAAGATGATTTCTACAACCGCTACATAGTAAGAGAGAAGGTTTTGGATCGTGTGGTCGAGTGTTTCGTGCGAAATGGAGCCAGATATAATCTGCTGAACTCCGCAATGCTTGAACTCTTCGATTATATTCGATCGGTTCGTCTATTCATTCCTTTTAAAAAAATTGCCAAATGAAATGATTGAAAGATAATAGCTATTGTTCTAGGAGGATATAAAACCACTTGTTAAATACACCGTCGAAAACCATATGGCTGCGTTTGAAGATGTCACCTACGTGAAGCTGTTCTCCGATTTGAAGATTCGTTACGAGCAACAGCGTGATCGTGAGAATGCAGCTAAGGCTGTGAAAGACGAAAGAGTGCCGAGCCCAGCAGCGTTTGCCAAGGAAAGACAGGTGGAAATAGGAGATCACATTCCCTTGTTCCCTATCTTTCACCTATGGATTTACAGGAAGAGCAGTGGTTTGATGGCGATGAAGATGAGCCGGAATGCAAGAAGGAAACCCCAGAGAAACGAGAGGTCAAGAAAGAGTCGGAATCTCCAAGGAAGTCTGGCATTGAGCCAATGTTCCCATCCGTCCTGAAGCGAAAGAACGCGTTCGATGAAGACGACGGGGCGGTGTTTAGTGGGCAGCCGACTACTCCGTTGACTCCAGTCAATGTGCTATCCGAAAAGAAGATAGTGATAAAGGTGTGATTCTCATTTTGTGGGTATAGACCTTCAACCTATATAAAAAATGTATTCAGATGAATGATCGGTCGCGAACTCCGTCTCCTTTGGGATCTCCCTGTTCGTCCACTTCCGTATCGCCTACTCCCCAGGCCCGTGAGGATGAGGTGACTTCGTCGCAAAATAACAGCAAGGAGAACAGTCCTTCTATGAGCATCAAGGTAAGTCTTTCTCCACACTGATTACATAAGCTACATGGTCATAGGATTACTTATCAGTTTCGTCTAATTTTTTTGTGAGATCGAAGTGGTTTTGCATACAGTTCGTCTATGTAATCAAGTGTTTTTTTTTGCTCTTATTCCCAGTCACAAGGATATTGATTGAGGGGGCCCTATCCTTGTCATATTACCTACCTCGGCTTTATTTGACAGCACTGCTTGAATAATACTTCATAAGAATTGAGAAATTTTATATGTTTTTTGTTTATTTTATTTATTTATTATCATGTTATATTATTAATTTATCTATTAATTAATTTTATATATCCTGTGCCGAATCTGTGGAATATTTACTCTTCAAAAATTGTTCTTTTTCCTTTGCTTTTAAATTGTTTCACCTTCATATTTTCAGTGCTTCTTGATAGCATGGAAGTTCCTTCTCTCAAATTAGAATTGCTATCTCCTTTGTTTTGAATTTCTTTTCATATAAGTTCAAAAGAGGACGGAATATGAGGATCTAAGAATTCTAAAGGCGTGGTCAATTTTATTACAATCTTTCAGTGTTTGAATACAAATTTTAAGGCTTCCTCATGTAGATTTCTCGGCGAGAACAGCCATTCGTAACAACAATGTGCGATGCTGCTATATGGAGTTTGTAACGCTAATTCCGAGTCTTTTTTCTTCAGTTGCTGTGGTTTCCTCTGTAAGAATTCATGGGGCATGATCTAGTTTGTGGTCAGATTGGTTCGGTTCCAAAGTGTTCAGATTTGGCATTTGGATACGTTCTGTCAAAAGATCTCATGAAACCGTCTTAATCTTGCCAGTTTTTGAAGTTGGAGATTCCACTCAATTACAGTTAGATGGCCAATTTGAAATGATTGTACCGAAATCGTTTCTGTTTTCGGAGAATTTATCTCGTAGGATAAAATTGACCGCTATAGGGCAGGTCTGAAAAATATAACTCTTCATAGGGCACCACGACAGGTAAGCGTCAATTTCGTTGTAAGCAACTGGACTCCCAAGAGTCTTTTCGGTGTACATAAAGTCCATGAAGTCTAGTGGTAGAGAGCTAAATATTCGTGCTGCCACATTCTTTCATTTGTATGCTAATATTGTCTTTTTTCAGTCGTTGGTTGACTACGATGAATCTGACTCAGACGAAGATGAGAATAGTGCACCCAACGACTCAATGCCCTCTTCCTCAACCGGTAGTCCAGCGCAGCTGGGTTCTAGCACCGAATCCGAAGGCGCCACCAGAACCGATGCCACAAATGCCGTGCCATCATCGCCGTCGGGCGATCTGTCACCATGTGACGATGACGTCTCGTCAACGAGTGGTGAAGAGGAGTCGACGGCTGGTGGTGACATGTTTGGGCGACGAAAACGGCCGTCTTGTAGCGATTTTGATGAGGATGTGGCTAAGAGGAGTCGTACCTCAACGTCTGAGACTTAACCCCAGGAACTGCCGTTTGATCATAGATGTCAGTGGTGGAGGTCATGCCTCCATATGTGTTGTCACTCGTTAACAAATGTATGTGATATGTGGATCTGATTTCTTCCCTTTCTAGGATGCACTTTTGTAAATAGGTCTGCTGTCAAGCTCAAGTTGATGTTTCGAGCGTGTTTCTACCCAAGACTCCCCGGTTGGTCGCATTTGGCGCGGTTGTTTTAGGTGTGGAGTCCGTCCTGAGAACTATGTGAGTAATGCCAAAAGAAAAGTT
This sequence comes from Ancylostoma caninum, assembly GCA_037903475.1. Lineage (NCBI taxonomy): Eukaryota > Metazoa > Nematoda > Chromadorea > Rhabditida > Ancylostomatidae > Ancylostoma > Ancylostoma caninum. Next base: position 860,124 of record JBAJFG010000362.1, read on the forward strand.
TATTGGTTTACATATGTTTTTGCAATATCACTTTTATTTTTCACCGTTTAACATCAAATTTGGTCAGGTCCCCTTTTCAGTTACTCATTTTTTACTGTTTACATTTATGTTCAAGAGCATTACTCACTGGTATTAGCTCTCAGTATGGGCTTTGCGCTCGAACCGCGAATTCTGGCTTGTTTCAAGAAAAATGTGTACTGTGATCTGTTTTCATACTGGGTATATTGTAGCAGCTGATATACTCCTAAGTAACTTGGGCAAACAGAACTTGATCGCTCGGCTTACATTTTCTTTCGCACCTGCCCATTGGCGATTCTGTGAGATCGCCTTGAATGTTCTCAGCTCGGTTCTCAATCATTGAAAGGCTATCTGAGGCGCGGAGACCTCCCTATTTCTCCATTTGAGTACTTCTTTTAAGAGTATTGTAGAACCCCAGTCCTCTTCTTAGCATCCTTCCGCCTTGTATGTTCGGCTAATCAGTACGCGTGGCACGTATAGATGGATATGTGATTGAATTGACGTTTATCTTCCTACACTTTCGCGATTGTAGACGCGATTTTATTGATATCGTTCGGCTACGCGCTATTTCTGATTGGCGATTTTGTTTATAATAAGCATTTATTTATTATTTCTAATTGTTTCTTTTTCTCGTGGTGCAAATTTAGTGTAACCACATTTCGTTGGGAACAACAATAAAACTTATAAATATTAAGGTTTATGTGTGTGTGTGACTTTGCGAAACAACGCTTGCTTCAAGTGTTCCAGGAGCAGCATTGCTAAGTGCTAATGAAGTAGCAAAGGTGTGGATGTCAATAAACCCGAAAAACTTGACCCCGAATTCAAACAAGTCCCTTTGGACACATGGACGTCATCGCTTTTTGGGATGGAGTCTCACAATTGTGCATCTATGAGCGCGGATTGTGTTGCTCGGAACTGGATCAAGACGAATGCGGTTTGGATTAATTAGTCATTAGCTTAGAAATGAGGTCGCAATGACAAAATCATCAGTGAAACAAACAACTGAAGTCAAGGTCTGGATGCTCATCGAAAATTTGCAATTCTGATGTAGTCCTGAACAACACAGGCCTACATTTGCGATATGTCCCTTACAATTAGGCTAACTGATCGTGCATAGTCCGATCATGATCTTCAAAATTCGCCAAAATTTGGGAAAATTCGCCAATGAAGACTAATTCAAATGGCTTTGAATGGAGAGGGCATAATTCGGTGTAGTATTACGTTAACATTCCTCGGAACTGTGTATTAGTTCGAGTAAGGAGTTCACATATTATGTTAGTGATAAAATATAGAAGAAGCCATAATGAAGAGCGACAGGCTGTTGACGTGAAGTGGAGGTTTGATTGCTGCGAAATAAGTCCGCCGTTTTTGACTTTTAGGATTTTTTTGTATCTTCGAGAGCGACTTAAAGAAAACATACAGCTTTAGCACACTGATGCCGCAATCGTTGATGATATTTCTAGTACACGGTAATTTGGACATAGAGCAGGAGGAATTCATACAGTTTGAGAGAATGAGCTGGGCGATCTACATACACACAGGGAAAGTTCACTTGTAGATGAGGCTATTCCATTTTCGTGGAGTAAAAGAAGAAGGAGAGCCTAAAATTTTTTGAAAAGGCACGGTCGCTTCAGTCATAATTTACTTTCCCACAATGCGAGGAAATGCAAAATTTTTCATGGCTTTCTCTGAATGTTTATTCGGCGGATGGAGGTGCCTAGAAGTCCTTGAAATCAGAAGAATTAAGAAATGTTTCGAATCCAAAGAATGAAAAGAACAGAAGATTTGCAGAGATTTGCTGCTCCCCTAAACGACAGTGATTTGCTTAGATATTGGTATACGGCAGCTGAACTGCAGTTGGTCTAAGCACTCAAAAACTGATGGAATATAAATTTCGGTGGAGGACTATACAAACTATCGGCTGGAGTAGCGATAAATACAAACGATCGGCTGGAATAGCGATAAACACGTCCTTCTGTGCGACAGCAAGCGAGTCAACGGTTCATGCAGGTTATGAAAAAACCATGAAAGTTTGCTGAAAGCTGTTAGAGGTCGTGCAACGCTGGAGGTGTTTGAAGGACTTCGAATGAAAAGGAGAGAGGAGAACGATATGAAATGATGAAATGTTTACCTAAAGAAAAACAGTAAAATATACTATGTGTATAAGTAAACAAATTGAGCTATGTTGCACCGGAGGGACGGAAATTGAACATTCGGGCGCTCTTTAAAATCTGCGAGGTACATGCAACAGAATTAGCTGGATGACATCTGTGAAAGATTCAAGGTAGATTTGTCTTTAATAACGTTCAGCATTTCATGAAAAGAAAGAAAAGGAGAGGAAATGCTTTAGCGGTGATCAAGACGGCAAATAATTGATCATTGACAGAATTTATGTCCTTTAGAATTAATGTCGTTCAGGATTAAAGATAAAGACATAGTACGATTTCCACTGAATCTGACGCTCCTAGAACCTTGAGAAGTTCGTTTCAATATTGAGAAAGATTACTAACAGACTTTATTGAGTTAACCTTTCGGCTTCCTCGCTTTCTTTAGAGCTTGGAAAAGTCGAACACACAAGAGACCTGGGTCCGTAGTAAACCTACCAGTCAGGTGATCTGACGTGAGTGAACGTCAGGCGACCCATTCGGAATGAGGGGCGGAATGAGTCGATCTGGATGCGATCTCATTGATTGAATGATACTGCTGATGAGATACTGAGTTGTTTGCAAGATAAGATACGTTAATGATGGATAAGGCAGAGGTACTCATTGCTGCCGGTTCATTCTTGTTTGCCGTTAAACATGTTTCATCCCTCGATTTGCTATTAGAAAGTGTATCCTCGATAGGAAATAAAGTTTCTCAAAGATATTAGCTATCTGAATGAGACAATTTCAACCTGTTTCCAGCCAGCCGCACACCCATCCTGCGTTCATCATGTACCCATCATCCTGCAGCAAGTCCGAGAGCTACAGCTGCGTCGGTAGAATGTTAAAATTTTCGCGGGATTTCTCTATAACTTTGCCTCTGGTGAAAATTTTTCGAAACTTAAAGCGTTTCATGATGGAGAACAATGTTCTGCATCTTTTCCTCTCTTGAACGCCTCACACTTTTGCAGCTGTCACCAAATATTTCAAAATGTTCCTTAATAGCCTTGACCCCTCCCACTAATTAGGGTCATATTCCGAAAATTCCTTATTTTTTCGGCTTCAGCACTAATGAATTACAGTGGACTTCAATGGCGTTGGCCCATCTGCGGCCTTGAGAAAGACGTTGCGCAACCGCGCTGCGCGCGCCGTAACCTATGTATTTTGCTACTGTTATGCAACTTCTTAGAGCTTTTTTACTCGATTCTAAAGATTTTTGAGCAAATCGGGGAGTAAAGACCCTAGAAATAGCATTCCGAAGGTGATGACACCGATCCCGGCGCGCGGCATGGTCGCGCTGCGTCCTCCACGAGGCCGCAGTTAGGCCACCGCCGTTGCCGTCCACTGTAAATTTTGAATTCTTTTAAACAGACGGAATGAATTCAATGGATAATGACGAGCAATTTGGAGTGAAAATTATTGGGAGAGTTTAGAGTTTTCTCGCCTTTAAAATTTACAAGTTTTCAAAGTGCGCCATCAGTTTTCAGTTCATTGGGCTACCCAAGGTGTTGCCTTTCACATCACTGGATGCCCATCTGTACAGTGCCGTAGATCCGCCTCGTCCTCGAGGCGCACCGCCTGAAATCCCATGTGGCGTCCTGCTGGCAGTATTCCCGCAGCCAACCGGCTGAGTATCGATCGCAAGCAGGACGCCACGTGTGATCTCAGGCGGTGCACCATGAGGACGAAGCGAATCTACCACACTACATATAAAAAATGAAAGTTTGTGTGTTTGTGTGTGTTTGTATGTGTATATGCTCCGAATAGAAATCGCGGAGGGTGTGGCGACTTATTGGTGGATGGCGGCGCCTCAGACTCTTGGACAAATAATGCCCGAATACTCAGTAAATGCGGTGGTTCAGTGGATAATATGTATATTTATTAGTGACTGTACAGGAGATGGGCAATGCTAGGAGAATAGTGATTATCGACTGTATCAATTTGTTAATTTATCGATTTTTCGCATTTTTTGCTCAGGGACCGGTGAGGATATGCGCACTAGAGTTTTCGAATGCGCTGTACACAAAAACAACAACCATTATGCATAAAAACATTGAGTTATCGGTTTTGTCCAATTTTTAGCCGAGTTTTTGAATTTTTCCAATTCCCTCATTAGGTGTGAAATAGCCGGGGTAGCAAAACACCCGAACGAAGCCGGACATATTGTCTAGTGAAGGATATAATGGAATGCTCATGTTTTGATTGAGAGCGCTTCCAATACCTACTCATGAATGCGCTGCGTTGTTGGCTGCACGTCCAAATTTGCATCAGATTCACACGAATCACTTTTCTAAAACTCTGATCCGTTGAAGAGCGTACGTGGTAATTTCGTGAGGATCGAGAGAGCTTTCTGTGCTGTTGCTGCAGCACAGATTTTCTTCTACCAGTCTGGCCGTCCGGCTAACGCCGGACTTCCAGACTTTTCCTAATGCTCGCTTCGCTCGCATGGCTTCATCCCTTCTCCATTCAAATAAAGTCACAGCTATTCCACATTTTTGCTATAATGTGTCCCACACCCTTTCCATTGCTTTTTCTCATGTAAAAAATGCACTTATCAAAGAGGATTAACCTTCTCGAAGCAATCTTATCATTTGCTCAACTGAAATAGCTTTTTGTAACTATATATATATATATATATATATATATATATATATATATATATATATATATATATATATATATATATATATATATATATATATATATATATATATATATATATATACAGGAAGCTCCAAATGTCCGCAGTCAAGAGGGACGTGGCCACGACACGGCTTTAGGCAGAGGTACAGGCGGTCTGCATGCTGCCACTGGTTGTCTGCAGAGTCAGAGAAGCCAGAGGCAGCATAGAGAGCGCCTGTGTCTGATCACGGAGCCGCGCCGTGGCCACGCCCCTCTTGACTGCGGACATTTGGAGCTTCCTGTATATATATATATATATATATATATATATATATATATATATATACCAGTCTGGCCGTCCGGCTGACGCCGGACTTCCAGACTTTTCCCAATGCTCGCTTCGCTCGCATGACTTTTTCCCTTTTTCATCCTAATGAACTCAGTCATACCACTTATAATGCGTTCCACATCTTTTCCATTGCTTTTCTTCATGTGAAACTGGACCTATCAAAGAGGACAAATCGAGTTTCTCGCGGCAATTTTACCTTTTGCTCCACTGAAATAGCTGTTGAACTATTCAAAACATATATAGTTGACTGAAATAATTATGTATGACTGGTTAAATCTGGAATGATCGCAGGAAACGGTTTATGATTCTTTGTTTGTTATAACTGGTCAAGTGATAAGAGCCACTTTCAACATATAAAAGAGGAGGATGTGGTGTATCCATAAACAAATGAGAGGAGAAGAACGCGAGAGGGGATGTAAGGAGGAGGGATTTACACGGATTGCATATTAATCACTGCTGAGGTCTGACTTCTAGTTTTTTACATTGATGCTACGCCCCAGCGAAACGATTGAGCAAATATGCACCTGACTCGTGTCATTTCTTTAGTAGTGGACAGCGGCGCATCATTCCTCCGTCGATCTCCACATTTTCGGACTCTGTGCCATTTTTAGGCACCGGCGCTACCTTATAACACCGTTGGACCCGTCTCCAGGCGTTTCCCCACTTTTGGACGCCGGCGCACCCTTATCACACCGTTGGACCCGTCTCCCCCCACTTTGGGCGCCGGCGCACCCTTATCACAGCAGTGGACCCGTCTCCCCCACTTTGGGCGCCGGCGCACCCTCATCACAGCAGTGGACCCGTCTCCCCCCACTTTGGGCGCATGCGCACCCTTATCACAGCAGTGGACCCGTCTCCCCCACTTTGGGCGCCGGTGCACCTTATCACAGCAGTGGACCCGTCTCCCCCCACTTTGGGCGCCCCTTATCACAGCAGTGGACCCGTCTCCCCCACTTTGGGTGCCGCGCACCCTCATCACAGCAGTGGACCCGTCTTCCCCCACTTTGGGCGCCATCGCACCCTTATCACAGCAGTGGACCCGTCTCCCCCCACTTTGGGCGCTGCGCACCCTTATCACAGCGTGGACCGTCTCCCCCCACTTTGGGCGCCGGTGCACCCTTATCACAGCAGTGGACCCGTCTCCCCCCACTTTGGGCGCCGGTGCACCCTTATCACAGCAGTGGACCCGTCTCCCCCACTTTGGGCGCCGGCGCACCCTTATCACAGCAGTGGACCCGTCTCCCCCCACTTTGGGCGCCGGCGCACCCTATCACAGCAGTGGACCCGTCTCCCCCCACTTTGGGCGCCGGGGCACCCTTATCACAGCAGTGGACCCGTCTCCCCCACTTTGGGCGCCGGCGCACCCTTATCACAGCAGTGGACCCGTCTCCCCCCACTTTGGGCGCCGGGACACCCTTATCACAGCAGTGGACCCGTCTCCCCCCACTTTGGGGGCCGGCGCACCCTCATCACAGCAGTGGACCCGTCTCCCCCCCCACTTTGGGCGCCGGCGCACCCTTATCACACCGTTGGACCCGTCTCCAGGCGTTTCCCCACTTTTGGGCGCCGGAGCACCCTTATCACAGCAGTGGACCCGTCTCCCCCCACTTTGGGCGCCGGAGCACCCTTATCACAGCAGTGGACCCGTCTCCCCCCACTTTGGGCGCCGGCGCACCCTCATCACAGCAGTGGACCCGTCTCCCCCCACTTTGGGCGCCGGGGCACCCTTATCACAGCAGTGGACCCGTCTCCCCCACTTTGGGCGCCGGCGCACCCTTATCACAGCAGTGGACCCGTCTCCCCCCACTTTGGGCGCCGGGGCACCCTTATCACAGCAGTGGACCCGTCTCCCCCCACTTTGGGGGCCGGCGCACCCTCATCACAGCAATGGACCCCTCCCCCCCACTTTGGGCGCCGGCGCACCCTTATCACACCGTTGGACCCGTCTCCAGGCGTTTCCCCACTTTTGGACGCCGGCGCACCCTTATCACACCGTTGGACCCGTCTCTAGGCGTTTCCTCACTTTTGGACGCCGGCGCACCCTTGTCACACCGTTGGATCCGATTCCAGGCGTTTCCCCACTTTTGGACGCCGGCGCACCCTTATCACACCGTTGGACCCTGAGTTAGATTCTGGCCACCGAAATCTAACACTTTCTCACGAATTAAAAATTAGTTTAAATTAAGGCCAAACCAAAACTTTCGCGCCCTGCGGGCACATTCAGGGGCTGCTACGCAGTTTCACGCAGTTGCATGCAATATTTTACAGGTCGCCTGACATTTTTTCGTAAGTTGCTCCGAGCAACTTACGAAGCCCTCCGCGGCTCATAACACTATTTTCGTGGCTGTCTAGCCCTCATCGCAGCGATCATGAGTCAGACCAACTGGTTTTTTTGAGTTGAGTTGCTCTCAGTGATCGCCTGAGGAAGGCAGCCGCGACCAACTCGCTATACCTCGCCATTATCCTCCTCTCATCGCCTAGATGAGCTAGCTCACAGAGGCAATGAGCGGCTAGGTCAGATTATCTGACCGTAATGATGAGTTTACTACGGGCCCTGTTTGCCCAAACGCTTCATCAAGCAATAAAATAAAACCTCGGATAGGGACTAGAGGAAGGCAGGACCAAAAATTGCCAGTACATGTAGAATTCATCTTTTTCTGCGGCGCATTGGAGAAACACCTTCATTCAGCGCTTGTCTAGATAGAGCTGGTCCTTGGAACATTAGCTATTAAGAAAATGTGAGTTTTACATGTAATGAAAGGAAGTTTCTAGCTCAAGTTCATCCAAATCTTCAAAAAAAAACAATGCGATTTTTTTCCAATTTTTTTTGGCAGAATTCGCAGTTCGTGTCTTCATAAGTTTCTTTTACGGTTGCCGCTTCCCAGATTTGCATGTTTGTTCACATTGCTATTCAGCTGTAGGCTTGCAATCCTATGTGTGCCCCTACTAGCTGCATGGTTTTTGTGGGAATCCAGTAGATTGCGCCGCATTCGGTAGTTTCTTTTACTGCTATACTTGATGTTGACGACCGGTTCCACACTCGGAACATTTGCGGTTTGTTTACAGATGACCGGGAGATGAAGAAGCTGCAGTGTCGAGTGCGCTCATCTCACGCAGCTTACGCCTGTACAAAAAGCTGTTATGTCCTTGAAACGATCCAGAGAATTGGCCACGAAATAGCTGAATAAAATGAGGATTTCCATCTTTACACCTTACGCGCTGAAGTTCCTCAGTGCTGAATGCTTTGATGATTTAAAAACAAACAAATCATCAAGATAACAGTGGTCATTATTCTGGTTCTACGTAAGCCAACCAGGACATTGAGTTTTGATCGGCTCTAGTGGTTGCTGCTGCGAAACTAGATGTAAAGATAAGTCCAGCCTTGGACAATCCTGTTTCCGAGCTCTACTCCATTCTGCTCAGTGAAAAGTCAGTACTCTCCTCCTTTCCCATTTTGCCGGTGTTTTTCTCGTACTCCTACCTAAATCTATTACCCTGAAGGCGATACACACCTATGTAGTTTAGTGGTCTCTTCAAACAGGAATCCTTTCTTCGCAATAAATAAAATACAAAAAAACAAAGGCCTCAGAAACAGTGAGGGTGATAAAAAAGCTATTTGTGTGAGAAACAACAATAATGCGAACTATGCACATGTATTTCCTCAAGTTATTTCATTTCGTTCGTAATTTGCTCTGATCCGACTTCCTCAGTTGCATTCGGATAAATGGTTGGAAATTTGTATAAACTGGTTTCAAATCCCACCACATTCTGCAAATCCACGATAATCCAGGTTTTTTTCCTAACCAACAGCTGAAAATTGCCGCAGGAAGAAGAAGTATTCAACTGAGTTGACGTATATAGGTAAGGTAATCCACTTCGGTTTATATGAAGAGAACCCTTACATAACGATAGCAGGTATGGTTCAGACTTGATAGCGCCAGTCTCCATTATTTACCAAGCAGTCTAAAATGCAAAACAATGAGTAATTGGCAGATCTTGAAGTTATGTATAGATGCCTTTCGTGCAGTCAGGCTTATAATCCCCTTCATCATAGCTGTATCATTTAGGGGATTTTCGAAATTAGGTAACGAACCTCGCTTTTACGGGGTGACACAAAATTATGGAACGGAATTCCATTTGGTTCTTTCTCGTGAGATGAGCCGGTTGGAATGACTTCGCCTATATGTTCGTACAGCCATTGGCCTACGTTATGGATGCGATCTAGAAAAGACTTGATTATAATTATAATTTTAAATGTTGATCCATTTATTGAGATCGGTATTTATGCGTATGGCAGAAAGCAGGAATGGTGCGGTAGATATTTCGCGGCTGCTGAATGCTCCACATTCGACCGTTTCGAAGGCTCTGAATCGCTTCCAAGAGACAGGGACCAAGGGGTATCGCCCAGGAAGAGGTTGACCGAGAACCGCAAGTAACACACGTAACCAAAAGAAGGTTCAAAGTAGGATCGAAAGAAACCCTCGAACTAAATAGTATTCCACGAGGAAAACTGCAAAGACGATTGGAATTTTGAGGGAATCTATGCGGAGGATTATCAGGGAGGCTAGATTGAAGGAGTGTAAGGAAGCGAACGGTCACCTGATTACTGAGCAAGCGAAAGCCAAACGGTTGGAACGGTGCAAGAGGCTGAGGAAACGTTTCGCAACTGGTCGGCATCGGAAGGTCCTGTTTTCGGACGAGAAATGGTTCAATGTCGAGCGAGCTCGCAATCGACAGAATGACCGGTGGTGGTTGAAGGGCAAACCATCACTAGAGGAGAAGATGATAACTAGGTGGCAAAAACAAAAGCAAGTGATAGTCTGGGCAGGAATAACGTGCACTGGCAAGACTCCATTCATCTTCGTGCACGAAGGGGTCAAGTTCCAAGAACCCCAGCATTATGCGGTCCTGGGAAACAAGGTTTAGCCTTGGGCCCTAAGGTATCCTCGAAAACAGATGTGGACCTACCAACAGGATGGCGCTACATCTCATAAGTCCGAAGAAACGCATGAATGGATTGCGAGGAACTTTCTGGAATTCACCTCAGTGGACCTAAGTCCTCAACGACCTGGCCACTGGCCAGGAATCAGCTGATTTGGACCCATTAGACTATTCTATTTGGAAAATACTGGAGCCGTTTGCCTGTACAAAGTCGCACTCTCCAGTTGAAGCGCTTAAAGGGGATTTGACAAGAGCCTGGAATAATCTCCCTATCGACGTCATTGCCAGAGCAGTGGTTGACTTCTCAAGGCGATAAAAGAAGTGTATCGGAGCGAGTAGCGGTCATTTTGAGCAGCACCGATTGCTACGATATTTGGACCTGTTCGACTATTCTACTATATATTTTATGTCACCCTGTACTACCTTAAAGCTTTCATTGACCAAAACTACTGTCGAAGTCGTGGAATGATCACTGCACTTTCTGAGCATTGTTGAGCTTCAGACCAAAGAGCATAATCCACGTGCCACTTAACAATTGAATACTGACAAAATATTTTTGTGGAAAGGAATCTAAAAAAGCCTGAATTCCCCTAAGTGAAAAATTGACGGGGATAACAATATGCATCAATTCTATAGACTTCTGATAAGACTATGATGGCTAGAGAGCATTTTCAAAGTGTTTCATGTTTGTTTCAAAACTGAAAACGTGCTCAACACGTCTTTTAAAAATATTTTTGACCCTGTAACTTTCCGAAAATTTGGAAATATCAGTGGACAGAAATAAGAATTCCTAGCTCTTTGGCTCTCATTACCATTTTTGACCAGAATAATAGTACCGCTTGGAACTTAAATCCAATCAGCAATGAGATTTGCTAACCTTCAAACAACTCTCAGTGAAGGTGAGTAGCGGACAGAATTCAGTGGTGAGTATTACGTCGAAGATATTCAAACACATCAGGAAATGTAGGCAACCCTATTTCGGTACTTAAGTAAATGTGGAAACTTCCAAAAATTACTGGAATCGAATTTCCGTACTTTACTCGACTGAATGAGAAGTTTGATAGATTTCTAGAGTTCACTGGCAGATCACCACATCCAGAAGTGAACGGTAGTTCGAAGTGAAATCCACCAAATAGCATGAGTCCACCCAACCGTAGGACTCCTCTTTTATGGCGTCTTCTCCACTCCTCATTAGTCTACCTTCCCACGTTTCCTTAGCTCTTTCATTTTACACCATCATCTCACCATAATTAGCAGCAACTCTTCTATGCCTCGACCAAATTGCTGACACTTTCGCATAAGAAGAGCTGCATGGATTGCTTCATCGCACACCACCCACCAACACTTGCGTATGCGGATCATAAGTCCCTTTTCGCGCTGTGTGCGTTGCGGTGTCCCGCCGAATGGGGAGAACAGGCCCGCGGGCGCGAGGCTACGCAAGTTCTCAATCCGCCGCTCGCACACGCCCCTTGCCCGTCTTGGCGTCGCGCGAAATCTTGCACTTGATCCCTTCGCTCATCGTGAAGCCTTTGTGGCTAATTAGCAAGTGTACGATATTCTGGTCTGTAGTGCTCTGCATAGTGGGGAATTTTAACACATATGCATTATCTAATTATCTCTCTAACGCTTCTTTTCCATGGCCTTTATCCTGGATTTCTCCAATCTTGGCTAAATTTTCCCATTTTCTCGGAGAGCTTAGGCAATGGCTGTGTAAGGCTTAGCTCCTATAGTCCCATAGTGTATCGTAACTCCCATTGCGGCGAGTCATAAACTAGAATCTTCACTATTTTGGCCATTGACTAAGCAATAAATCTTGTTTCAAATGTGCTCTGAAGCAGAACGATTTTATCTACAAAGCTGCGCCGCGCGCAGTTATTGTTGGTATACAGCCTGCATTCTTTCCTATATCCTTGTTTATAGTCATAACCTTGGAATCTAAGCAACACCTTTGTATTCACGCCTTGAATGTTCATAAGAAAACTGGGCTCAAAATCTCCTATGACCTCCTCGTGAACTCGAGCCTTTTCGACAGCGACAAATTCTTAAATTCTTTATCCCTTCAACCGGATTTACATCTTTACGACTTTACTATATAATTACTCGCCACATTTAGAAGATGAAAGGACAAAAACAACATAAATATGTGAAAGCACGTTTGTGAGGGATAAAGCTATTCATTAGAGAGCGATACCCTTATGCTAGGATGCCTCATAGTTCCTGCTGATGTATTTTCTAACTTCTAACTCCTCCATGGATGAAAAATTGGATTACCGAGGCCCAATCACGTAGTTTTAAGTAGGTACTATTAGATGACTACTCAGTGAAACTTGTTTATTTGCTCTATTATGTTGATCACTTTGAAGGGAAAAACTTGTTAGGAGTTCCTGAGATTAGGATTATGGGAGTTTTATGGGATTTAAATGCTAGTGGCCTTCGCTCTTCACACAGTAGGTAACTATGCCCAGAAAATCCAGAGATTTGCGCTTCGGATTAGAACAGTTCTAGACCTTCTATGTTCTGAAATAGATTTCCATTTTCGTGAAGGCGAAGGATGTGAAAGGGCGGATTTGATGTTCTTTGTGCCTGGAAAACGAAGATTTCTGAAGGAATTCCTTCACATTTTCTCCCTCCGTGAACCTCGTTGAAAGCGTCCTCTTCTTCTTCTGGATCAATGAGTTTCAAGTCAATCGTCCCTCATTCTGAAGCTTCTGGATTGTCCCCACAACACTATCTTGCCACTGGAACCATAGAACTCAAACTCTTCGAGTAATCAGAGAGATTAGGAAGACTTCAGATTTGGTCCACCATGCTTCGAGTCCCTCCTTTTTGTTGACTCCCTAAACGTAAAAACCTCCAATAGGTACAGTAGGCTTCCGTAAGCGCTAAAGCTTAGGAACTATGGAACACATTGAACTTGTTCCATTAGTCGAGAAGAAGCTGAAAATCTCTATAATAATCCACTCATGTTGACGACCTTGCCAATGCGACCTCACCTCTCAACAGCTAAAACAGCACATTTTCGTAATTTCCCCTCGAGACCGGATATCTCCCATGACCCACTTTATATTCAGAACATAAGTAGCACCTTCTGTGAAGCTTCCAGGTAGTCGCAATGGTTCAAGCTTCGGCATTGGCCGTTTTCTTGCTGGGTCTCTTCGCTCTGAGTGATGCACAAGCGGACAACTGTTACATCAATGATAGTGGTAAGTTGGCTTGGACGGGTTTTCTGGTTTTGGAAACTTTGTTTTTCTTGAAATTCTGGCTTTACTGAGTTTCTTCAAGGACATTTCTCTTGGAGAACTCGAGGGTTCTATACCAAAGTCATCTGGGAAAATTTCCAGATGACATTTGGTGATTTTAACCTCAACCCGCAATATCTAAGCCCTGCAGTACTCTTCGAGTACCATGCGTTTTTCCTGGTACCCCGCATCCAGAAATCCATAGATCGATTCCCTCGAAGTCGCTAGTTACTGGCGGATCGTTGAAGGTAATAAAGACAGGTAGCCAGTCCCATAAAAAGACCTCCATGATTCCGCATCGTTGCGCATCTCCAACGCAAGGTACGCAAGACGCGCTTGCTTTAAGCGGAAGGATCTTAGGAAAAAAGTGTCGTCTACAATCACTAAGCAACAAATCATTGCACTACGACGCAGAGGTCTCGTGAACGTTGCGAGCAAGTTTGCTTCATCCCGGTCTATTTTATCTCGACGATAGCTATGGAAAACTGCTGCGGAACGGATTGCTAGGGCGAGAACGGGGCGAGGGATCAACCGCGAAAACGCCATGATTCAGCGATTCCGATCTCATTACGGTGATATCCGTGCGATTCGGGCTTACTCTAGGGTGGGATCGGTCTCGGAAAATCGCAAAAAATTGCTGAATAACTGGGAAATTGCTCAAAAGCGGACTGTATTTCTGTAAAATTCCAAGCATTTGCTCCATATCAATTTAATTACGTGCTTTTAGGTTTCACATGTTGCAACAAACAGCTTGAAGCCGCCATGAAAGGAGCGATGGGAGGGAAGGTGAGCGAATTTTCAACAAGTTACAGCAGTTTTCCATTTCTTTCTTTCTCTCTCTCTCTCTCTCTTTTGACACAAACTTTCCTCGATTTCCTTACCTCTCCAATCCTTCTTTGCCTTAGTAAACTTCCTGAACCTCACAGAAAATTGCTTCATAGCTTCAGCGGATATACCAGAACTGCTGTTATATTCCATGGCTTTCTTGTGCCACACCCTGACTTACTATCAGAATCTTTTTTTAAATATATTCGACAGCATGGGTTAGCCTCATCAATGTACATCCCCTCTAATCAGCCACGAACCCTTATTGTTTCTACAATTTTAGGCAGTAGGGCCAGTAGCTGCAGTGCTGGTCAGTCACTATTGCATCACAGAATACTGCCCGCCTCATCTAACGCACCGCACCACCTACGCGTTGCTGCAGACCAGATGGGTACTGTGGTTGCCTTGCCGGCCACGACGTTTTGCTTATGTTTTCACTCAATCACTCTGAAGTGAGGAGAAATACACAAAGATAACGTCGGGAAACACTGCCAACAAGAATAACATCCAACTGGTCTGCCGCGTTGCGTAGTTGGTGCGGCGCGGCAGAAGGCGCGGATGATATTCTGTGATGGAAGTGTAATTGACGTCTATATTTTTGAAAAGGTAGTTGTTACGAGGGTAGAATTACTTTTTGCTGTGAACGAAACAGTTTCGATGCTCTCTTGCTGCCGTTCTGTTAGTTCATCCGGATCCTACTTTGGCGCAGCAAGTTTAAATAATGTATTAAATAAAAAAATGATGAGGTAATCCAACAAGTTTTTTATTTTTATTTTTGGCGGCTCAGGTAGAGCGTGAGGAATTCCAGTATGTGTTTGCTCGTAATTCACAGTTTTATAGAATAGTCTTACACCTCTGTAGTAACTTCGAGCCCACGAAAATGTTTTTAAACCGCAACAATTGTTCTACTATTACTGTTGAATAGTGAAAAAGTTTCTGTAGAAATTTGCAATTGGGACAGTTCGTCTTTTTAGAGATGAACTCGTACGGATCTTGCTTTTAGTGTTTATCTAACACAGTGTGTTGTGAGCTTTTTCTGGCTTGCACGCAAAGGAAGAAAAAGCCTCCGGTTCCGAGCGCGATGACGAAATCCGCGCTAATTCTGGAACGAAGAGGCTGCAAAGCTTTGCAGAGGGTCATTTCTGATTCAGCGAGGGAATAAGGGATGAGGCGTGATAATGAAGAGCTTCTTGCCATCTGAGTTGCGCTCACATATAAAATTTCAGTTTTTTTAAAGCCTTGCGTTGCTAAGATGCTCTAAAGCTTCTGTGACTAAAACTAACATTTAGATTACAAGTAAAACTTACATCATGGATTGCAATTGAGACTTGCACCTACATAGACACTCTTGTACTCCAAAGTGCTTCATGCTCCTTGAAGTTTACTATGTATCAGCTCAATTTATTTCTTTAATTGAAATTATTATTGTGTTGATCTGGATGTGAAGAGGGCTTGTCTTACATAAAAAATTATCGAAATGTCCCTCACATACGGTAAGTAGGCACTGCACTTTCAGGACCTTCTTTCCGCTGCTGATGAGATCCAAAAGATGGCCGAGACGACGTTAGGAGGAAAATTCGAAACAGTGGTGGCGCTGGATGATTTTGCCTACAAGTCCCACTTCAAGGTTTGTTTCCTGGATTTCCTTTCCTTCAGGCGTTTCCATGTCGACGACAAAGTGAAATAATTGATGCTTCTGAAGTAGAATTGTGGCAGTGAGTAGCAGAGCCGTGTGCTACTAAAATTTCAAACCCCGATAGTATGTACATTAGTTCTCTCCGTTGCTGAGAAGTTGTTTCTCGTCGAATTAATTCGTTAGGTTATAAGGTTCTATGGTCTTCTATGATCCTTAAAAAAAAGGTTGTTTTCAAATTAGATTAATCTCAAACTGCCCTTGGTACTCAAATTTTTTAAGGGTTATTTTTGTAGATGGCATTCACCATTGGAAGTGTGCTAAGCTTGTTCCTTTAGATGAGACAGGCTATAGGAAACTAGTAGGTAAAGCCTATATGTCGGTAATTGGTGAGCCATGAGTCAGGTTTGCCAACAAGGTCATTGCTGCTAGGTATTTTTCTCAATGAAACAGAGGACTTAAGTAAACTAAATAGCGTTTACAAGATTACCTGGGTTAAATTTAATGGTTTATGCTGACTCTGAACTTCTCCTTGCCTTTTGTCCCATTTAGTTTTCTCTATTCGTACTTTTGACAGTAAACTTAAGTGTATTTCTAAATTTGAATTTTCAATGAAATCTTCGTCGAATATCATTTTTTTCGTCAAGGTAACTTGTCAGCGCTGATTTCACCCAGGGTAAACTTGTTGGCGTCAACTGCTTTAGCAACTATCCATCAAGAAGTATATCCAGGGATTACTGGGCAGAATGCTCGGTATGCTACCTGACTATGAGAGACCAGGGCCCATGGTAAACGTGTCAAATTCACCCCTTTCCAGCCCTTGACTGTACCCGGCTGCAACCCATGGGTAATCATATCCATGGCATGAGATTATACAGCTTCCTACTACGCAGCCGAGCCCTGTAAAGCGTACCATGCCACATAATCTTTCTTATAAACCTCACGATTTGCTCCAGAGAGTTACCTAGTGTTTCACCTGAGCTTGCGCTACCCATAGGTGAAAGTTCACCACATTTCCAGTGATGATGGTGAAGTCGTGGGTGCGAATTACCCTTCCCACTATTCCACCATGATCCTTGAACTTTTCGTCGCCTCTAGCACTTATTTGAATGAAAATGAACATATAGTATGAAATGGAGGCCATACTTCAAAACCGGTTGGCTCGACTTCTTCTGTGCCTCTTTCGCTAGTTATCCATCCCGTTCCTCTCAAGGTCGCCGACGTTTTCTATCTGCGCGACTAGATTTTAACTAAGCCACTGGGATATGTGCAAAACAAGAAGGATTAGCCAACTGTGAAACATTTCCAAATGGCTTTTTCCAGGAAGGAAAGACCTGTAAAATCGAGAAGAACGGTCAGTATGCGCTGGCCTGGCAACCGTGAGCGTCTCCTCGTCGCCGTCGAATCCACGAAACCACTGGGCCGCCTCCATTCGGTCGTTGTTTGTTGCCTTACCAGAGCTTTCTCATTGTATGTGTGATATTGGATTATACTGTATTTTTAGGATATATTGAGGAACGTTTATATGTATCTAAGGAACTGCTTAGAGTTGTACAGAATTTCCCTTCAATTTCTATCGATTTTCTAATGTCTAGTATGAAAGATAAATTATTTATTATTGTTGAGTCAAGTTTTCATGGCTAAGATCTAAACCAATATGACGAATTACGGAAAGGAGGTCATGCAGAACTGGTTGGGCGCGAAATCAAGCCGGATTCGCGCACACAACGCAGCAGCAACTGTTGCTGGTGTGGTGCTCCCAGCACGCTTCGTTCTTCTCACCCATCCGGAACAATAACATCACTATCACCAGCGCGACGCTCGGGTCGTTAAAGATGTTTAGTAACTAGCGTGGAAGGGTTTATTGGGATCTAGTTGTCAGCTGATATGTCGCTAAAGTGATGGACGAGATGAGAGAGATGATGTGTGACGAGAGAAGTTTTTTTTTAACCAGGGAAGGATACGAGGTGGTGGGGGGAGGGGGGATGGGTACTGCAAATTTTAACGAAATGAATTCTCTCGTACGTAGTTTTTGATGCTGATTTCGAATCCGTTCCCCTTTTTTGCTGCGGAGCCCTCTACAAAGAGTTACATGACATAATTTCGGCTTGTCTAGATCGGTGAAATCTGACTTTCGAGTTATATTCTGCCAAAAATGTGCAAGAAAACTACTTCGAACGTATCAATCATTCTAGTTTAAATAACGCCTCCAAAATTTGGTCAAATCTAGACAAATTCTCGCGATCTTAGAGAAGAATATATCTAGAAAGCCAAATTCTGGCTGCCTTGGGCAACCTAGAATATGCCACGCAACTCTCCACTGGGGTATCCGCACTAGAGAAGAAAAATGGATTTGAAATCAGCATCAAAAACTGCATACGACAGAATACATTTCGCTACGATTGGCCGGACCCTCCTAGTATCCTTCGCTGGTAAGCTGGTATCTGAACGGGATTTATGGATTTATGGATAGATTTGCTCATTCAAGTAAAAGCGAATGTTCAAGATCCCAGTGCGAATAACGATCCTCATAATCAGAACAATTATTCAGGTTTTTTAAAAATTTTTCATTATGGAAAATCGGTACCTCAATCTAGAACATACCTATGTACGTGTGGTGATATCCCCATTCCCAACGTGAGTAAAGGGAAAGATATTTATGGAGCTGAATGTGTTGAGGATTGCGAATTTACTCAGAAGTTTGCTTATTTATTCATTCCTCTTTTGGTATGATGGGACCCCAAGGAAGAGGGTTCACCAACTTTTGAAATGCCGAAAACGACTTGCCATCACTTGTTAGGAACAACCTAGACAACCTAGACGAGTATTCAAAGGAAATAAATAAATAAGGTAATACTATTTTTCAAGTTCATCAAGACACCGCCCAGATGTCCGGTTCTGTAGGGATAGGCGTATTTATTCTACGGGTTCAAAAGTAAATCCCCTGGTTCATCTTATTCTTTAACTTAGTTTGGGCTTTACACTATCCACGAGGGCTAGCGCTATATTTGGTTTCGATAAAACTCCGGGGAAACTCGGAGGTTGTTACAAACTCAGGCTTCTACAATTTCTGCCGAAAAAGCTTCTAGATTTATCAGCGCTTTCTGTGATTCGTCTTTCACTAATCCACTTCTTCTACAACTTAGGTTGAATTTGCCGGGAATTTACCAGAAAGGCAGCGATGAATATGGAGGCATCACAGAAATGTAGTTCCCTGGTAAACAGCATTATCTAGCCATCTTGAGCACCTGGGAAGTTTTAGGACTAATTCCTGACAAATTACACGCAAATCCTGAGAAACTTCATTTTCTGACGCGTTGCTCATAATTTTTTCCGAAATATGGGAGGAAATCAACCGGGTAGAATCGCTAGCTATAGGCGAAAAAAAAAGTGGGCGATGCTGAGAAGAATGATTAGGTCACTTTCCGTTATTAGTTAATCCGACTGGATGTGTCATGTCGTCGATGTCTTTTCGCGACTGCATATGAACAGCATCCAACTTTCCAACAGAAAATACAAGAATAGATGAGAGCCTTTCAAGCCAATAGTACTCGACTAGCACTTCCAGCAGTGGAATGGTCAAGAAACTGCCCTGGACGTCAGATAGGGGGAAGGAGAAAGTAGTGTGATCCGAAACAGGCTCACTGACCCTGCAGGCAATGCTGGGCTTAATCTCTTGCAAAAAAATGTGCATTCATTCATGTGACGGCTGATAAGTTTCCTACAAACCGTTTGGTGTCCACAGAATGCGTGCCCAAGCCCACTTTGCTGCTTGTGGTTGATATAAATTGTACGCAGTGGTTTTGATAGCCTTCGTATTTTCTCAATGAGTAAAAATTTTGTCATCTAATTTCTGGTCTGATCTGATTTGCCAGCATCAATTCGCAGAACGATGAGTTAGTGAAAGAAGGTCGTAATATTTACTGTACACCACGAGTAAGCGCTTCAATTTCTTCTTTTTCTGATGGTAGTGTAAACAAACTATGAAGATCAGACTTGAAATCACACTGAAGATTTCAATGGAATCTCATTAACCTCGTATCGTTTACAGCACTGACGACCAACCTCGTTTCAGGCTATTGTTCCCTCGCACTGCGGTTGAGGGGGTCCTATGTAGGTTCAAACGGTTGTCGTGATTCCGAAGCAGCGATGACGTTAACTAGGTGGATGATTTTTTACACCGAAGAAGCGTTGCTTAGAGGACCCAGCCAGAAGTTGCGTAAAACCTGAGGAAAAGAGATTATTCCTTATTTAAATGCTTGTGTTTTGGTTTCTGGAGCCACAGAGGCTATCAGGATTACTGTAAGATAGAATTTCATACCTTTGACATTGCATTATGTACCTGCGAAATTACCCTGGCGAATTTGACAAATGCGTACCCATGAATGAAATTATTAATGTAATGAAAAGAATTTATGATAAAAGATGTATAAAATTCATAAAGGAATAATAATATGATAATTCATGATAATTCATAATATTGATATTATAATTCATGTCAACAGGGTTATCTTACTACAACGACGTCGAAGGCCATACGATGAAAAGGCATACGAATTGTTGAGAGAAAATTTGACACTGTGAAAAAATTCTGAACCAGGGCTGCCACCTATAAAACTATAACCAAACAAAGCAGTGGTTAGCGTTATTCTTTATAGTATTATTTATAGTAATAACTATGCAATGGAAATAGACGCAGGGTATGAAAGTTGGTCTCCTGGCCAGACTCCACTCGGTTGCGTGTTTATGAATACTAGCTTTGTCGCTTAGTTGCCATCCTATGCCAGAGAAGTTGTCGGGGCTTAGAGAGTTCTCTTAACTATGCCCTATAATACTTATATTGAAGAAAGAAGATGCTTGGCCCGCTGCCATGCGAGAAGCCAATCTTTTTGATCCAGCCAAAAGCTTGCGATCAGCTAGCTGTCCCGAAATCGCTTCCGCGCAGTACATCAAGTCCTCTTATCACTTCCTTTTTGCATCGGGCGTGTCGGAGTTAGCCACGCATCCGTGTCGGCGATTTGGCGGTGATTTGACGTCGCAAATAAGGGCTTAACACATTAACAGTTCCCCCACAAAACGTCACTCTATATATGCTACTTTACTATAAAATCACGAGATGAATGTAAATACGAACTAGAGTTTTTTTTACTTACAGGATTTCATTTTTCTCCCTGATTTTTAGCTCTAAGTGAAAAAACGAGATGAATCCATAAGAGAAACTCTGTTGGCCTAAATTTTAGCCTTATGCGCCCTCTGTGAGTTGCAAAATCTTTGCATAAAACGATTTTCATTTATTCTCACCAAATTTAGCAGAGGAACCCGTAGCTTGATTGCAGCTTTTTTTCTTGCTACAGTTTCTTTTCCTTGCACTGCTCCAAACATGGATTTTTCGCTTTAGGTGGTGATTTCTAAAAATGCGTGTACAATGCTGTAATGGCATGGAAATGTGAGCGGAAGAAAAATTTGCCGCATCACAAACAGCGGAGAGAAAAAGCCCGCTACGATGATGGATTGGCTGTCATTGAGGAAGTATCTTTTCGCTTGATCTCGCCTGGACGAGAACACCGTGGAGAAGAACAATCTTTGAAATAGTCGTGAGCAAGTATGATAGAATGCGGGTGCCTACATTCATACCGGCACAACCGAAGGAAATGCTGACAGGGATTGCACTCCTGATCTGGGCCCCTGCACAGAATGGTTTTCACTTTTTTCTAGACGCGTTATATTATTGAAAATTTGCTAAATGTTCACAAAAATAATGCATAGGGATTTGTTTCCCTTGCCCACCCATACCACAGTTTTTTCCCAAGGAAGACCACCTAGATAACCAAGAGGCGGTTAAACGAGTAATGTACTGAATTTTCAATGGGACTTGCTTCATGCTACTTTAAAAGTCTGTATCCTACTTCAGAATTTTTTTTTTGAGATTTTCGCGCAGTTAAAAAAATTTGATAACTGTACTGTAATACGCGTTATGCGTCCAAAAAAATCAGGAACTCTCATTTTTACGGCCACTCTTCCGGCAAGCGAAGGACGGGTTTCGCTGGTTGTGGGAGATGACCAGCACCCCATTTGAAATGAGCCATAGTTGCTGCGTGCTTTTTAACGTGTCTGCTAGAAACATTAAGCACGGACAACTGGTACAAACCACAATGTCGTTGAACGATTTATTGAAATACTCATTTTATAACAGTTTACATACACCTCTGGGATCACGTACATAAGTCGAGTAGGTCCAGAATTTGTAAACATGTCAGAATGGAAAGTGAGATGGGACTCTGTCCCCAAGCTTCGTCAAGATATCTGGTCTACTGGGCAAGGTCGCCCAAATCACCGACGCGGACAGCTTAATTGTCCGGGAATGCGAGAGACACGCTGATCAGCGTTGCTTGCTGACGTTGATCTATCTGGAAGAGCTCATGGTCTGAGCTGGGGAACATTTACAACACATAAAAACCAGATAAATTCCTCTGAAACACATGAATTAAATTCTACAGTACCTTGCTTGTTGTGTTTCCACTGATATACCGATGTAAAGGTCGAAGAGCAGGTGGGACTGATCTTCCCTAGGCACGTCACAGGAGTGAGGGCATAAAACGATACACAGTGTCGGCCGAAAAGAAATCACGTTTCCAAAATTCACCTGCAACGTTTGTATGAAAATTAACTGGTGCAAAAGGAACGTTTACACGCCCATTCATCCCTAGAGAGTGCTGAAATAGAGCAACCTAAGCTTTACTTGAAAGAAAGTTGCACACAATTTTTCATAAAGTGGTTTTTTGGCCACTACCATAGATATTTATGCATTACTGCCTTACGTTTATGATTTGCTTGATGATTAATTAATTTTTGGTGCAATCCTTTTAACAGTAGCAGAGCAGTAGCGAAGAAGTTTCCGGAGAATTACGTGGACAAGAAGGGGATTCTTGGATATTAGAGCAGGATCTATGAGCAACCGCCCATAGCGAGCCACACACTCTACAAATAAGTTTTAAAAAACGCTCCTCGACTAGCTAGGGATCGAAGTATACGTTAGTGTTAGCATCGATTTATGACTTTAATCCTGGAGAATGTATGCTTGCGAGCATACGAACAAACTGTTTACATGAAGAAGTTTCGAAGCTTACACGAGTGATTCTCTGGGAATCAGTGCCCGTAGTAATCCCCCCCCCCTCAGCCCAGCTGAGCTGGGATGACCCAGTCGACTGCCAAAAAACTCGTCCAAAGGCAGCTCAGCTGCCTTCCCATGTTGTAGGATAGGCAGCCGAGGGGTAAGCCGAGCGTGATCGGATGCCTATTTCCCATCCCAGCTTAGCTGAGGCCCAGCCCAGCTCGGCTTCCGGCTCGGCTGCCAAAGAAAAGAAGAAATAGTGGGTCAGCCGAGTAGGCACGCGTAAGTTGCTCGTGAGCAACTTACGTGACACTCCTCGGCTGACCCACTATTTCGCTCAGCCCGTGTGATATTGCGTAGTGTGGGCTCACAACATTTAGGCGTGAAAATTGCGTTTGGACGAGTTTTCCGTCTAAGAAAATTTGGGCTGATGATGCAATCCATTGGCCTAAATTTTTACTTACTAGAGATTTACATTTGATTAGTACGCTGTTATTTTCATAAATAGACTGTTACTTTTGTATTTATGATGTGCTTATTTTATTTATCTTGTTGTTTAGTGCAAGTGATCATTCGGTTGTCCCATACATGTAAAAAATAGGAGTCATATGTATGCTGCCGTAGGCATCAGCATGTACACATTGCCCATCCCGTCATAAATAAATTTTTATTGCCTTCTAGGTTGTATCAAAATACCCCTGCTGTGCAGGCAACCAGTAATGGACAAGATGCTTTCGTTGTAATGTGGGAGCAAATCAAGAATGTTCCTTTGAGTAACATCACGCAAAGGTTAGCAATTGCATACTTTTAATTATTGAACAGTAACTGTTGTTGCGGTCTCCGCATGTCAGTTAAACTAGTAGAGCTTGAGTTTTTTGGTGTTCTTTTTTTTTGGCTTGAATTGCATTTCTTATAGTTGAAATTATTCGCTTGTGTACATTTTACATACATTTTGGTGTGAACCACGTTCATTGTCGGTATCTGATCTTGGCGATCAGTACGTGGGGACATCTGTGGATTTCTCAGTTTAACGAAATTAAATCTCACTTTCTTCAGGGATTCTTGCAAGATCGTGAGCCTTAATAGATAGTTTTTGTGTCACTTAACACTGAATTTGTCCCTAAATATACGCAATTTCCTCGAACTCATACGCTCTTTTTACAACATCGGAAGTAGTTCCATCATGCTTTGCTTTTCTTTTTCTACTTCAGCAGCCCTACAGCTGAAATATGTACTTCCACAATCATCTTTCTATAAATGTACATACATATTGGTTCAAGAATTTCAATGATGACTATTTCAATGTTTATAGCATGTCTGGCTCCCAATTAAGATCGATTGTGAAGTGCTGGGCGGGGGAGGGGGGGGGGGGTGTACTTGATAGCTGTTTTCACCAACGCACTCCTTAGGCAGCAGTCTAGCATACACGCAAAGCACTTTAGGGCGGTGACTCGCTGCAATGTGAAAAGGAAAAAAGAGATCGTGTGATCTGAATTGACGACCCATAAAAGATTGAAGCAATATATGGAAGATTTTATGATTATCTTCAACGAAGGGCCTGATTCAGAAACACCATCGCAAGCAACGAAAAGTGCTCCTCTAATAGGAAATTGTTGTCAGCAGATGAACAAGAGTCAAAAAATGGGGCTCTGTAGTAAGACCCGATATTCACCTAAACTTGTTTTACATATGCACTTCTGGAAACGTGCCCTTGTGATGGGAATGGAAATAAATGATTGTATTGGATATATAAATATTATAATGAATCGAGATCAAGTTGAGTACGGTATAAATTGAAATAAAACAAATGTGCT
Organism: Ancylostoma caninum; assembly: GCA_037903475.1. Lineage (NCBI taxonomy): Eukaryota > Metazoa > Nematoda > Chromadorea > Rhabditida > Ancylostomatidae > Ancylostoma > Ancylostoma caninum. The sequence continues at coordinate 884,820 of JBAJFG010000362.1, forward strand.
TCTTTCACAGGGAACATATTTACAGGAGCGAGTCACCACAGCCTATTATTCCTACTCGACCGGCGTTTGAGTCTCTTCCAGCAGCAACACCGTCGACTTCGTCTTCAGCACTGCCGACAAATCCTGAGCAAACCTCAGGAGGCAGCTTTGGTTCGAACTTTTTTTGAGATCCATGTTCTATGAAAACTGATTTAATTATTGTTTTCAGCTACTCAAAGACTTGCAACCGCCAAGCCATCATTTGCCGCTGGTGCACCTGTGCCAGCCGCTTCGAGTTCTGCTTTGTATAGCATGCCACCGCAATACGCTGTTGTACCCGCTAGCAATCCACTCTCTCCTACACAAGCTTCTACATCTGGAAATGGTAAGTCATCGAAAATCGTGATAAGCCTTAGGCAAAGGGTGCGATGAAAAATTAGTATTGTTGCCCCGCACTTTTTGAGAATGAGTTTTTTCTACAGAAACTGTTCAATATTTTTGGAAAGTTTCGTTGTCTGAGGAATTCGCAGCCTCTTCTGAGCAGTTTTCATCACCAACATGAAAGTTTCAGCTTAATCTCTAAGCTTTGATCTTACTTTGATCTCTTGAATGTGGCTGATATAGTTAGCATTTTATTTTTATTTTCATTCCGTGGGTGCTGTCGTAAAATCTTTTTTTTTGTTCCGTCCCATTGGGGTATGGGCTTTTTGCTGACTTGCGCATCTGACCCACTTGGGTAATGTTGCGTCGGTGCTATGAAAGTCTTTGAATATTTCTAGCTTTAGATATGTGAATGAGACTTCTATCCATAATTCTAATGTCTGTTCTGCTTTTCAGTTCCTCCATGTTCAAGGAGAGGTGTCGTTTTAGAGGAAAATACTACTATCAAGGGTGTTATGGATTTCGAGTTCGCAAAGATCCCATCGTCCCGTCCTGAGGTAGAGATAAAATTCTTGCTTCATGGATTGCTCACCACGTACAGAGTATTTTAGTTATTGTTTTTACTTGTGTTTAAATGACACCTTTGCACCGAACATTGGAATATTCCACTGAGTCGTTCATACCGAAAAAAATTTGCTGTTATTGCTTCCGATTTTTTTATGTTACAGCCAAATTATTCTCGTACTACAAAAGATGCTGCAGTTAGCAGAGATGCTGGTGGATCCGTAAAGACGGTTGGTGGTAAATTGTGTTTGGACGAAGACGACTTCCGCGATGCCTCCCATCAGCTGTGAGTCTCTAAATTGAGTGGTAGATTATGTGAGGACAGGTTCTTCCGTTCTCATGGGTGCATAGAGTGAAGTGTCGCTTATAATAAAACCCTAGCTAAGTTCATATCATATTGTTCTGCATTTTTTTTCTAAAATTTGAATTTCATTTCGATTCCCTCCATAATCCATCACGGTTTATCTGGCTTAGCGTCGCTCATCTGCTAGCATAATCACTTTGCCCCTGAGCACTCTGAGAGTACTGCTGAAGTGTACGCATTGCAGACTTGCTGAGCTCTCTCTTTGAAACGTAGAGCAAGTCTACGATCTACTATTCCATTAACTGAACAATCCAAAAACTGAAATGATGAGCAGAATGCGACATTCCACGCGACGAACATGCTTAACAAGGCCATCCTATTACAAAGATAGAGGATCTGCATAGAGTCCTAGATCAAGTGATCAGATAGAAATGGTTACCTACATTTCAGTTCGTACATCGTGTTTGTGTAGCTCTTTGACAATTAATTGATTCAGCTACTGGCAGCAACAACAAGGAGGCGCTGGTCAGCCTGGCACCAAGGCTGCGAATGGCAACCGCTGATTTGAAGTACAACAGCTATGCTCACAAGGGGTGCATGTAGACATTCTGTTCTTTTTTTTTGGTTATGTTTATCTTAATCTTTGCTTCTTACAAATGATCTATTTATATTGGATACGAGTCAGTTATCATTGTTTTTGGCATACATACCCAGTTACAGTTAGTGTTGAAGTTTTCGTTAAGTTGGTGTCGTTGGCACTTTGTGTTTGCTTCTGCAGTTTTCACTCTTTCGGATGTCCTTGCGTGTTGACTGTTGTGAATTTATCATGAAGTGAAATTATGATGAAATCAACGGATTTGTTCCACATGATACACGTCATATTCATCATCACATTGCACCTTCGGCTCAGTAGCAGTAACAACATGGAAGAATGGGATTCGTAGACATTCGTTGTAAGGCAGAACTACAGAAGCGAAGCTTTGCGAGCGTACGATGACAATGAATGTGCTTCGGTCGACCTGCCTCAGGAAATGGAAGCGCAGCAAATATGTACAAAAACAAAAAAATCAGTGTTCTGATTGAGTGAACAATTGAAAACCTTTTATATCTGAAGTGACTTGAAGGAAAGTAGAGTGCTGGATTAGGATGCCGAAATCAATTCAATACCAATAAAAGTAGCAGTGATTCGACCTCCCGTTTAGGGTTCACTGCTTTGTCACATATAAAAGATCCTCGCTGGATAGATATAGGGGTATCAAAAAGTTTCCGGCCTCAACCTGTTCCATCCCTTTTTTTCTCAAAACCTTGAGTGCGGTCGTGTAGCCTAAAATCTTCAAATCCACCATGCCAAGTTTCATGTTCTTAAGCTGACTCTTTCAATAATAATGACCCTTTTTTCTAGCCTAACCATGGTGGGTTTCACATGCTTTTTGACAGCGCACCCGTCCACATATTAAGAGTTGCGCTTGCTACTACACGAGAACGTGGATTCCAATTACTGAATCACATGTCCTATAGTTTGAACCTTGCACCCAGCAACTATTCTCTGTCTGGAAATTTGAAACAGCATCTTCGCACGATGGGACTGGATGTCGAAAACGTCAAAAAGTCGGCTGTTGAAAGATACTCTGAGTCGAATGAGAAAAGCAGCTCTTTGAACGGTTTAAAAAAAATTCAAATCGAGCCATGAAAAGTGTTTTAGTGTTCGAGGGACCTGTATTTTACTACAACAAAATTTCGTCGCTGTAGATCTTTTGGAAGTACTCTAGGCCGGAAACTTTTTGATACCCCTATAACGTGACTACCGTCAATTCTGACACACCTGCAGGAGCGAATTATTGCATTTTACTATATGCATCACTAATTGTCTTCAACCCCTTTGCAACACAGTATGAGACATCCAAGTGGTGATATGTGAGTTTGCGAAGCAAATGCAGCAGGAAAACGGCATTGCAAAAGCGCATCCTTCAAGGGGATTCGAACCTCCGTTGTTTGCTTCACATCACCACTGCACTATCCAGTTGGCCACAGTGTTCACAACTGGGAGCAGTCGTTCCCTTCACAGAAATGTGCCATGATGCATCGATTGCACAGGCAGTGATCCACACCAGAGATCAGCTGCCTGAGCAATCGATGCTATCGGCTGCCGCTCGGCTGGGTCCGCCCTGATCCCAGCTCGGTTGGGATGCCGGCCAACCGAGTTCGGCTGGGCTGAGGGGGGGATTACTACGGGCACAGTACTTGACATTAAAAAAATAGGCATGCTCCTAAAGTAAATATTGTTTCCCGTTCTGCCGGTAATTGGAGGTAATGTAGTGAACATGAATTTCAGTGCACAATTTGGAAAATCGCCAAATATGATTTAGTTTCCCCGTGAATGATCCATTTCTGCGTTACTTTGGATTTAACTGGATATTTTTTTATCACTGCTACTGCATAGCCGTTAGATTTACGGCAAGCAATGACCCTCAAGGGTTGTTTCAGTGGTTGGCATTGTACGCATAATACAAGATCTACACGGAAGAGTGTCCCGTCCACGCTATCTAAACACCTCACCCCGTTGACAGCTTTTCACGCAAGAGCAGTTGTACTTGCTGTTTGCCTACGAGTGTAGTGCTTCAAACCGTCAATTTCTTCTATTCACACGGATAAATATTTGTCATCGTCTTGAACTTCTCCATGATGGTGAGGAAATTACATTTCTTTCTTCAGAACGCTCTCCGGAAACACAGATGACGTCAGAGGAACTAAGCACCAGGCTAGAGATTATCCGGCTCTTGTCGAGCACTTTGTAATCAGATATGGCCTCTTTGAGCTGTTGTTGGCAGGCGACCAAAGAATTATGAAGGTGTTTGAGGATTTTGCAGGGCTTCCTTCTGACAACGATGAGAGAAGAAACTAAAAACTATTAACTTTCTTTGATTTTTTATTCATCGAATTTTCATTCCAATTATTGAACACTAGTTTGCAATGTAACCCCCACATATTCTAGTGATGGCAGCTCTGGGAAGCTTCTGGTCCTCCAAGAAGCTGACCAGTGTCAGTGCGGTGTCATCAGGATTCTGTCGAGATCCGTTTTTTTTTTGAACGAGAAAGTATGTAAGTCGCAAAACACCAATCTGGAGAAAAACTATGGGTTATCCACTCAGTTATCCGTTATCTATCCAATTGCTGGTGCTGCTGGGGACCACAAGGTTAGGAGTTGTCGTAAAAGAGTTAATCCCCACCCTGCACTTGAACGGCGACAGCGGGAGCTCATAGCTGCCACGTGTAGAATTAGAATCGGGCAAGACTGCTTGTTATCTATCTTGCGAAACTAGGTGAAGCATTCCCTTGGATTAAGGTCCTAGGATCGAATGAAATCAAAACAACTCAATTAATTTTATTACTAAGTCGGTATGGGAAATGGTTGTTAGGTGTTGTGTGGCGCAGTGGTAAGAGGCTCGCTGCGCACGCACACGATCGAAGGTTCGATCCCGCCCGAGGCCAACCAAGCCTTCCATCCCTCCGGGGTCGGTAAATTGGTACCAGAGGAGTCTGGGAGGATGAAGCACTGACTTGGTACATCGGGTGCCCCCCGCAAGTCACTGTATAGGGCACATACACATTCAACGCCTCTACGATGCTCAGATGAATTCGAATGCGTGGCGCATCCCTCGTGACGGGATTGATTAACGCCGACCACTTTATCACTTTATCCTTATACTAAGTCGGTATCCGATCCAATAATTGTACGAATCGAACGTTCAAAAGTGAGGAAACTGTAAATCCCTTCTCACTTTTTCCAGAGTTTTACTACTCTCTCCCTCTCTCTCAAAATTCGAATTTTAGACTGCAAGCGAGTGTTTGAACTCGAAAATATATAATACATTATTAAATATATAATCCATTCCATTTAATGAGCATGCTCTCGATCCCGACCAACAGCGTAAACATAAATTAGCACAATATTTTCCAGGCAACTTAATATTCACACAGCTGAGCCGTGGATATTGTGAATCCGAAGAACACCTAACAACCATTTCGCTTTTAATTATAACTGTAGTATTTATTTTGGCCTTTAAAAAGAATTTATATGCATTACTGAGGTTACCCACGGTACAAATACCCAAATTTACCATTCACCTGCCAACCATCAACACGTTTACCAACGCGTGGCGTTGTCTGCACTCATCTGCTGCCCATTGGTGTACCCTTCCTCTCAGCGATGCAAATGGTAGTTTTTGTACTAACAATTCATGTTTGTATTTCTGAAAAAGTAGAATTTCACAGTTCCCCTAACCATGTACATAGTAACGATAGGTTTCTAGAGATTAATTAACCCATTAACGACCGCGCCTATTTTTGCGTATCTGGCGCGTGGGACCAACGCCCCTTTCAATAGTGCGGCTCCCGCGGAGTTCCACACCGTTACGATAAGATAATTAGGACTAAAACGGATCCTTTTGCAGAAATAATTTGAAATCTAGTTCCAGAAGATTACTAGTATCATCGGAACAAAAAAGGAGAGAATCTAAGCGCTTCTGGATTCGACTAAGGCCGAAGGAAGTTTGTAAAAGGTGTTTTTAGTGTTATAAGGGACTGTTCAGAAAGTATACACGTTCGTACGGCTCTAACATGACGAATAATGAAGTGCAGGAAGTAATGAACGTGTTTCTATGTAGGAAACGTGGCTTTTCTTTAGAATATTTCCATCCACTACACAAAAAATGTAACGCTATCTCCAACGATTTCAAAATCTCAGCCTTTTCATGATATTTGTCGCAATAAGGGAGAATTCTTTCTTGAACCACAGTTATTTTAGACCTTTTTAGGAAGTACTGTACACATTTTATATGGAAATACTGCAGAATAGTTCGAAAATAGGGTCCAGTACTTGATAATAGGGGTCCCACGCGACCAAAAAAGCGCGGCTCACCGGTGAGCCCAGCGGTCGCCAATGGGTTAAATTTTTGTTCCATGAAGTCACCTGCTCTTAAATGATGTCTTCATTAAGGGTGGGATGGCGCTATCTCGGAGCCTTACCTAGTATAGTATTTCGGTGTAGTAAATAGTGTAGAATCCTGTGCACATTCTCTTATTGGCCAGGTTTCGGTTGTGTAATACCTACTCCAGACCAACAGTACAGTTCTTTCCACGCATGTTAATATCTTCATTACTAACTCATGGCTTACCTTTAGTCCACTTTAACTCTAAGTAACTCCTCCACCAAGATTAAATGCACAACCTCGCAGCGAGTTTTCAGTGTGAAATAGTCTCTTTTCGCCCCACTCAAATCATATGGCCCCTTTAAAATTCGGGGGATGCCTGGAGATGTCAATTTTTGGCGACGAAACGCGATTATTTCGACATCAACGGCAAAAAAGCGCCGCGAAGAGCGCGTTCACACCGCGCCGGCCGTCTTCTTTCACACGGTCCGTCACTTTTTCGCGTTCAACTTATTACATGAACTCGGGCCTCACTCATTCACATCGATTTGGTGGCTCTCCGATGCTCGTGCGCTCTCTGGCCGCGTTTCGCCTCCGTACCCCCCGGCCACGACGCAGTCTCTCATCGACATCCTGGCGCTGAGCCTGCCGCGTACGCGGTCCCTATCCTCTCTCTGACTTCCTTAACAGCTCTCTAACACAGGCGAGCTTATGCTGTTGCTGCTATTTCTTTACAGCTCATCAATCTCTGTCACTTCAGGTGAGCGGTGCCCTTTAAAACCGACGCATTTGCCACGTTATCCGTCCCCAACACCCAATAAAAAGGGATTTGTTAGCCGTGGCAAAGTAAAAAAAATCACCATGAAATGGAAGCGTATTTTTCAGAGAAGTGCTACAGTTGCTCCTCGCCACAGCTGCAGTTAAGATGGGTGAGTAATTTTATACATAGTCAAACACCTGGAAAAGGAGCAGTTGTCCAGGAAAATTCCATTATATTTTAGCCGAAGGAAGAAGGGACGAACCGACTGCAGTTTTTGCGAGAATTCCCCTGGTACGCCAATGAGAGCTGCGATCAGGTAAGAGCTCTCACACGTTTTCCCAGTTTTTTCTGGGGATTCTCTTCGGGAAAGAACTAATGGTTGGATGAGTGTTGACGGGTAATCGCTTGCCGGTTGTCAGCTGCTGTCAGTTTTTGTTATGCGTACTGATGAGCTGATTGATGAAAGAAGCGCTCAATGACGTTGTTTTCCTGATCGCCGGTTTTTATTGCCAACTAGGCTTGGCTAAGGTTTTTTTACATAAGCGAATATTGAGAATTTTTTTGCGCTATATCCCTGAGTGAGGGTATCCATGAGTAAAGGGAACGTGGCTAAAAAGTCCTCATACAACCCTTCACAATCAAAATCTTTGAGTTTTTCCAGAGGCAACGTAACCCTATTTATTACCTATCTGTCCGAAACATCCGAGAAAAAGAAGGAATTAAAACAGAGGCCAGAAAATCATCTATTCCCTCTTCCCATGAATATTCATACTTTTGAAGAAGACTCCCATGCATATTCGTACGTTTTTTAAAACATTCCTTTACTTTTCACCCAATAGTGTTGCTCTCCCTTGTAAGTATGACCGAATCGTCTGCTTATTCTTAATGAAAAATTTGTCCTTGAATTCATCTGATTTGCTTTTCAGTCCCAATCGTCTCACTCATGAATGCTTTTCAAGGAATTCATGCACCTGGTTTTTTAATTCTTTAATTCTAGCTTGCAAAGGAGTATTTTTTACCTTTTGCAATGCAATGAAGCCAATCTTCAAAGGCTTTTGTTCATTTTTATGGAACGCGCCTGCTTATCGGAAGCTTGAGCTAAGCTTTTTTGAAATAATGACAGTCCAGCAAGTTTCCTGCTCCTTACTTCGTGTAACTACCCTCCCCTCCACCTGAAAGTTCATGTTAGCTTTCAAAATATTTAACATTTCGAGAAAAAGGGGACAAAAAAAACGAATATACGTATTGTCTTCGTTACATGAGTGAAAGGGATAGAGTATGGTGAAAAGCGGTGAAAATTATGGCAGAGTAGGAATACGAGTGAAGCACAGGCTTGTCTCCACAGTTCATTTCTTCTTTCCTTTTTCCTTTCCCTCTTTAGTTTTCAGTTTTCATCTTGAAAAACATGGAGGCATGCAGGAGTCACACAAAGCAAGTGCCGTGCTACGCATCGCAAAAACAAACTTGCGAAAAAATCTCTGGTGTTGTAAAAAGGCATTGTGTTGTACATATAATGACACACCAACCAGAATGGTATACTGAGCAAATGGATGGACAAATAAGATCTCCTACAGTCCGGTCCGGCAGCCACTGCAAATGGGCGCCGGCGGGCGCCGGCCGCCGCCACCCTCCTGCGCCCCGGTATTAATGAGCTATAAATCACTCGAGCTCGGGAGAAAGCGAAGAAAAATACAATTTTAGCCCATAGTAGACAAGGTAGATAAGCCTAAACCTATGCTTAAAAATGGGTTTAAGACTTAGGCTTAGGCATCGCAGGAGTGGCCCCACCCAACTCCCTTTTCACCTAAATTTCTAAGATAAACTACGATAAGTGTAAGTAATATTGGACACTATTTGTATGTTGCACGGCGTGCGCGCATAGCTCAGTGGGTTGAGCGAATGATCGACGTTGTGGTGGTCAGGGGATCGAATCCTGCCCTGTGCCCGTTTTGCAAATACATATAGTATGCTGACTGCTGCTACTGCTGCAGTTATCTAACAAACTCCAACATAAAAAGTAGCCCGGATGGCTCAGTGGTTTGAGTGGCAGATTGCAATCTGTCCCTATCGCTGGTTCCACTCCGTTGGAGATCCAGAGTTAAGTATCGCAGTGTTTGGGGTTCACTGCTTGGAACGTCTCCCGTGATCTCCTTCGGGTAGTCCAGGAAGGCATCCGCCAACATTTTGCATAAATTTCGAAGATAAACTACGATAAGAGTAAGTGTAAGTAATAGTGGAAAACCCTTTCGAAGATAAACTACGATAAGTGTAAGTGTAAGTAATAGTAATAGTGTAAGTAATAGTGAAAAACCACTTTTTCAAAGTTGAGGGAAGCCGGGAGAGAGTAACTCCGCCGTAAAGGACTGCGCCACGAAAAATAAATGACAGCGGTAGAACTACTTCGCAATGGATATGGAACAATTTATACGGATTTCAATCATTTCTGAGGATCCCGAATTGGATGAGCTTTATTATTCAGATGGGATAACTGAAGTACTGTGTCCATCTATAGAAGAATAACGGCCATTTTTGTATTCGCGAAGCAGTGTACTATAGCAGAAAATGGAAAAGTTGGCTTCGCTTATTGTGTATTCGGAAACCTTTCTCCATGAAAATCACAAAAATGAAAAAACGTGAAAGTTGTGGGAATGGTCCCCTGCTTTATAGCCTTAACATATCCACTGCACTCTGTCTACTATGGACTAAAATTGTATTTTTCTCCGCTTTCTCCCAAGCTCGAGTGATTTATAGCTCATTAACACCGGGGCGCCGGAGGGTGGCGGCGGCTGGCGCCCACCGGCGCCCATTTGCAGTGGCTGCCGGACCCGACTGTATGCTCATTGCATTATATTATTCGCTGTTTTCTAGGTTAAAAACCTGCTACCAGTTGTGGATTGCCCAGGAAGTGTCTGCATAAAAGCTGTCATCACAGAGCCACCAGCAAAACGGGAAGTATGCGGTAAGTATCTCAACAGTTTTCAGATGATCCGCTACTTTATTGCTATTTTAAGAGGGTATCTTCTCCTAGAATAATTTCTCAGGTACCGTAACAAATATATGTACAATGTTTTCTGGTGGTTACCCAACTAGTCACTGTTGTATAGTGTTGGCATTCATCGTTGAGTTTAACGTGGGTAAGCTTGGTAACTCAGTTTGATTTACTAAATAATTGCTATTCATTAGGAACCATACTCATTTCTCCATAGGTATGATCTTTCTGGATTCCTGTTCTCCTTCAGTACCACTTATGTGGTTACTGTTGGAGTTATGCCACAACTTTTCGTAGCAATAATCTAAATAAATAGATCCAATGGGGGTTTATGAGTAGTAGTCGAAAAACTGGTTATTAAAAAAAGTTACTACTCAGTGGCTCATGCTTAAAAGTGACCGCTTTCATCTGAAATCTTCCCAACAATTCGATATTCGCTGAAACTCTGATGATTATGATGTTTGCAGATGTTTGAACGCTACTTGTGGTCCGAAATAAAATGATGTGATATTGTATCTGAATAGTTTATAAAGTTACGTTCCTGCTACATTTGCCTTTTTATAGCTCTTTAGGAAAGGTTTCTGAGCCCGTAGTGCATAGAAAAATTGACTGTCACCGATAAAAATCAGTGAACCTAGTTATTCCTTGTAAAATTAGTGGGAAAATGCTACAAAGAGTGCTTTCTTGTGGATATTTTCCTTTATTTCCAAGTTTGTATATGCAAGATCTCCTCAAAACGATCAGCAACCTCAGGAACCTTAGATGTGTCTGGGACATCCCGAGCTCTCCACAAAATAAAGAGCTGAAAAACATTTTTTCTCTCAATTTTGAATGGAAATGATAGCCAATTCCAACCTGTGCTAACTCGACTGGTGAACTGCTCCTAAATCGCCAGTGAACAACATGTATCTATTCCTCAATGGTTTACTTTTCAGTGCAAGGCGCTGCAATCGTTCGAGATTGCTGGAGTCGTGTTGTTGGTGCTGAAGGAGCGCTTGCATTGGATCCTAAAGCAAGGAGGAATATGGTGAGTTTTGGAAGTTGTTCCTGGAATTTCTGGATCCGTGTTCAGCATTTGTACTCAATCCAGTGGGATAAAAATGGTCTAATGGGTATGTTGGTGTGATCCAGATATTTAGTTTTCGAGTAAAATCACATTGGTTTGAATTTTGAATCGGCTCGTTTTCCTTGCACTAGGTAAGCATGCAAAACGTGTGCATAAAATAAAAATATCTTCAAGTATTTTCTACATGTGAGAGTAATCTTAATGTCCTTTGCTATTTACACCTGGCCTGTGCGTAAAATTACAGCTGAATACACTTCTTCAACTTTCCACTTTTCGATTAACCACCATTTTAGCAATTAAATTCCCTTCTGAGTGGCCTTTTCAAACTATAATAACTCTTTGCAAATCCGTTGTTTCTGTTTGTTTGTTTGTTTATGTTCCCAAGTCGTCTCTGTTTTGGACCAGCTATTTGGTTTCCCAGACGTACAAGTCGTGCGTTTTGTAGTCCCTTTATAGTCTGTAGATAAGTAGCTTACTTTTCTTTTCTTTTTCATCGACAATGCTTACTTCTACTAGAGTGAAACTGTGAAAATGCTTGAACTTACGCGACAATCTTCAATACATCTAATGATGTCAGAAATTGTAATGATTTTGGCGAGTTCTGAGAATTCTTGGCGCCGTATCCTTTGTTGGCATGGTAAATTAGATAGATCAGCGAGAAAACCGTGATTTTTTACCCAAATGGTGCAGCTCTCATAGCTAAAATGACTCTTGAAATTAATAAGACCCTTCTTCCTCTTACCTAGGCCAATCCCACCCACAATTTCTAAGGAAGACTTAAATAGGATCATCTGAGCTAATTCCGTCGGAGTGAATTCTAAGCCTTCTGCTGACTGAGGAGGTGGGGAGGAGGGGGGGGGGTGATTTCGAAGAAGGCTAACCCAGCAGATTTCAATGACACCTTCTGGTTCGAAACTTCGCTTGCTACAGCATTCGTTCCATCCTTGCTCACAGCTCCAGAGAAGAAGAATACAAAAGTGCAGAACAGGAGCAATGGTGGAATCTTTACACTTGGTCCACTATATACCAAGTCATCATAGCTTTTTTGTCACAGCTGCCCACTTTTTTCATCACATAGTTCAGACTTAGAAACAGGGCTTGTGTGGAATACTTGCAAAGTCTGATAATTCGTTCCCTAGTGCGACAAATCACACCTTCGAAAGAAATTCGACCAGCTATCCCAAAGCTTTCATCAGTCAACTTTCATGCGACTTAGCTCTCACTGCGTTGCCAGAGCTTTTCCGCAGTCTAGCCCATCTATGACGAAAGTTTGCTTGGAACGCTAGTCTCTGCACGTTCCCTAAATTACAGGAAGTTCTCCGTACATTGTTGTTCCGAAATGCCTCCCAGGGCTGAGACCTTTCCAGTGTGTGGAGGACACCGAAAGTACATGCACATATGCGGAACTAGAAACACACAGTCAGTATTCGAGAAATCTCGGAATTCCAGAGTGAAACACGGAACTTTCACCTAATTTTCATGAGATTTTTCCCGAGTCTTCGTGGGATTTCCTTTGATGACTTTTGTCATTAACCTTCTCCTCCGATAAAGCAGTGGCTCACTGGATCAGGGAGAGGGCTTAAAAGGCCTTTAGTTGCAAGCGTTACCAGTAAATACAATCCTAGGGTTGGCCGATGCCATGCACAGCTATTTGTCTTTGTTTTGTTTGCCAGCAAGTTTATGGAACATTTCGACCCTTTGTTTGAATTTATATAGTCTATGTCTTGCTATAGGATTGTCCGTGATCTAGATGCGTTACTATTATTTGCTTGTCATCTGATTTTGTTGACAATGTGCGCGGTTATCAAAGCAATGCAGAAGAATCTGAACATTCCTGCGACAGAATAAAAGTTTAAGAACGGCAGAACTCTTAGTAGCAGCACGAAAAAGATTTTTGTGTCTTTCATTCATATTCTCTGCGCATCAATTCAAATTATCCTTAGCTGTGCGCCTTAATATCATGTACCCATTCTCAAAGCCTGCTTGCGCATTGTGTATTATCTTTTCAAGCCTCTTTTGCCCCTTACTTTCGCATAATTTGTACCTTATCTGAAGGCTGATCTGCGCACTTTTTGTACTATCCTACGAGGCCTCATTTGCGCCATATTTTTGTTTCTCTTTTAGCTGCTTATTCTGAGCCTTCTTCTGTGCTTTTCTAAATTCACTTGTGCTTCGTTCTAGTTTCGCTTTAAAATATTATTATGGCTAAATTACCCAAATTTGAGCAAATTTAAGAAAAAAATCGTGCGCGTCGGTAGAGTGTCAATGTACTGGTAAAGCTATTCCACATCGCTGTCGATATGGAAAATTTTTTAGTCTAATTGCTCCGTGTTTAACCTGCTAAGATTCGATTTTTTTCTTCTGAATATTCCAAAGCTAAAAAGTCTGAGAAAACAATTTTCGACTATGCGGCACTCAGCTCATTTCCTGAATCGCACTGATAGTAAGTATATGTACAATATGGAGGAGTATGGTGCTATGTGTGTAAGTAACGGGTGTTCTGGCGAATGGATCAACATTTAGCTATTAATGTAATCACTCCGGTGTGAAGCGAAAACAAGTGGAGCGATACGTTTTGCTTTTCGCCACTTTCTTAGTATCAACTTGCACACGTGGTTATTAAGTATCCAAAGCTTTCTTGAAATGATATGGATATTTGAGGATAGTAGCCATCAGGATCTCGCAGGATCTAATCCTCCTATGAATAATTCAAATGGTAAAATATAGCTGGTTATGCAGCTGTTGCAACCGTTTTTCATTGTCTTAGTTTACTTACTCGACCATTCTTTCTGAGATGCACCTCCAAGGCAGATGATAAATAAGTGAGGATAACTTAAAATGATAACTAAGCCTACATCAGATGAGCTCCACTAACTTAGATTTACTGGTGCTAGTGTTAATAAAAGAAAAACTTCACTAGGAATTTCGTCACGGAGGGATTGAAGAAAGATCTTTGCCCTTATTCCAGGTCCAACTGAGCGAGGATGACAGCGCGGATCGGATACTGGGAGTGATCTACACCTGCCAAGGATACCTCTGCAATTCCTCGCTCCACTCGCGCCTCGTGTCGCTGTCTTTCCTGCTGCTGTGCTTATTGGTTTAATATCGTCCCAACGTGGAAACTATTCACCAAGTGCCATTTCCTCAATCTCCACTGTTCTCAGAGTTCACCTCACATGGTGTCCATAGCTAATGGGTTTCAAGTGACGGGTCTTACAGAGAGCTATGCATATGTATGATGATGATATCTGTGTAGAATTCTGCAAAAGTTGAATAAAATTTTATTCCTGGGGATTTTTCTCATCTGAGGCTCCTTTCAGTATGAGAAGTCTCTTAGAACGGACTTTCGAAATCCGTATGATCACTTCAAAATCAATGAACTCTCTCAAATTGACAACTGCAGCGCGCTCGATGCAATTGTTAATCCGACGGCGAAAAAGAGATCTTCAGTACTCATAAAAGTGATCTTCAAACCAGGAGAATCATTACAAACCGGCAACATCATGCACACGTCATGAACATAATGACGCAATCACTAAAATGTTCATAGGAGGAGAAGTGAGGTCATAGCAAGAGAAGTGAGAAGTTAAGAGAGCTAGAAATACGTAAGAACGATTGATTTTGACGAGTACATCACTTCAAAACCATAAAATCACGCAAACCACGGAAGCAGGAACACAAATGATGACGAAACCTAATATTTCGACTGCGAGGCGCACTCACGTGATTTCACGGTCGCTTCGAGACCGCACCTGGCAGTCTATTTTTCCACGTCTGCACGGTGTGCCGACCAGGAGAAGACTGGCGAGCAAATTTGCGTACAACGATGGCGCCTCCTAACATTGCCTTGCGTTTTCCCAAGAAGGGCTGCTTCGCATAAAAATGTCTCTTCGTATGCGCTTCGCGTATTTTGAACCAGTCGAGAAGGGCCTTTTCGAATTAAGCTCAGGAAAAATAAAGTTCGCTAAAAAGAGGCCTGCAAAACGCCATTCTCTCTAGGAAAGACCACTTATTTGCCTTTAGAGGCAATTAAAATTTTTGGAAGTGATTTGAAACGAAATAGCGTACATCTGGTTTCCAGATTTTCAATCTGGACCATGACATCAGCAAATTTTATAAAATTCGTTACTTCCTGAAAAGGATTTTGCCGAAAAGCCTCCAAAATTCTTTGTTGACCGTTTTGCAATGGAGATGAGAATGTGTTAAAGCAATGACATGACTTTTACTGTCTCCTGGTCCATGTAAAGCAAGTGGAAACCTTCTCCTATGAGGATCAGGGCACAAACATTGGTTCCGTGGCCGTTCTTGCGCAGAATTTTCACGAGTACTCTGTTTTCAAATTTTTTCTGAATTCTAACACGGATAGGGACAGACTCTTTCAAAAAGAAGGGAATTCCATTTTTTATGAAAGGAGTGGTCTCCGTAGCAACACAAATTCCTGAATATCTATTGGATTTCGTAAGGTTTCATCCAAAGAACGGAGGGAACTCCGAAGTATCACGAGTTTCCATTAGGGGTTTCATGTCTGTGCGGTAGGGGTTTGTATTCCACAGAATACATGCCTCTTTCAGGATTTGGATGGGGAGAGCTCATGCAACATCATTAGATTCCGATTAATCAGCAAAAAAAAAATGTAGAGCGAGAAACCTCATACAAAAGAGACGTCAACGGAAGCCAGGAAGCTTATTGTTATTGCACAATCAGTCAAGATAAGATGTTACAAGAACGGATAACTGGGAGTTTATTTCATTCTAGTAAATTGAGGGAACTAAGCACTGCAACCAGAAACTCAAATAGGACCCCTCGTTTGTTGTTTTTGTTCGCTTAAACACCCACTTGTATCCTACGTGCTTAGGTGCACCGTATAGTTGTCTGGAAGAGGTGCAAGCCTTGAAATATAATTTAGGAAAAGGAAAAAGAAAGGTAAAACATCTACATGAAGGTACACACCAAAGCTCTCGATCGATGGAGGACCTTCAAGAGGAGCTCTGGTGGGTCGAAAGACTATAGAGAGTTACTGAATTGTACCAAATTAAGTTAGTAACCAATAATTAATTCAAGGAGATGGGTCTGCTACATAAAACTCTGGAATGCGCGTATTTATGTACGATTGACGTAGATAAAAGCATGTTTTCAGGTGCGAATCATATTTTCTACGATTGTATGCACACGAGTACAAAAACACCTGTTGAAGGTGCTGTCTGACCATTTACGTCAATCAAATCAGTCACATGGATAAGTTTCAATTTGTCCAATTATTACTTCCTGGAAGCGGCCTGATTTACGAATTCTGTGCAATGTTCATTATACACACGTGTGCACTATCAAAGAAATGTGATTAATGATGAAGTCAGCATATGCTCTAGAATTTCCAGATGTCCCTCGTGAACTGCACTGTTCAGCTGACATCGTCGGTCAGTGCTCGTTGTGCAGTCTCCCCGAATGGTCGGTTTTATTGCTCGCTCTGATGTTATGTATTCTACCGCTCATCTTCAGCATTTTCATAATTTCAAAGTGGCTGCTGTCCTTACTGCTACAAACTTTGCTAGCACTATCTCTCCATCATCAATTCATCAGCAGACCTTTAAGCATATTGCAGTACTTTTTCCTTTAATTCATTCGCGCTACTGACATTGGGCGACTACTTTGCTTTTAGCAAATGCTAATTTCATATATGAGTCGTTGTTCACATCTAAATGTCACGCTACGTAAAAATGAGCTTCTTTTTACTATTGATCGATTACTTCTAATCATACAAATCAGAATTTTTTTAACATCTTCTAGAATCGGTTTCCCTTTTAGCGGAAACCTCAGTGCTCACCATGTTCACACTACACATCTGACTACAGCGAGTCAAACCGGGTTCAAGTCATTGAAAATATCGATTAGTTGCAACATCCAAAAAGTCGAGGTGCTCCAAATATGAACAGCTTGAAAAGAGTGGGAAATCTAGTCGTTCGAAAAGATGACTACGCGAAAAGCTCTAAATTCTAGTTATCGGAAGTATCAACTACCCCTTTTCTCTGTTCACAACCCTCACTAGGAAGAGAAATTCTGGCTTTCTTGGAGTAGAATTAGAAAAAAATAGAGGTTGAAGCTTGCAAGAATTTGTGCATTCACAACGTGTATAGAGAACGATAACTTATTAAAGCTTTCTTATATAGCTCAAAAGAAACTGGTAAGTAAATTGGAGGGTATGACTGGTTGTGAAACTCGTCCATCATCTTAGATTATTGTCGTAAACGTCGCGACTAGTTGACCTCTTGGCACCTCATTAGCGGGCAGCCGATCGCGGGATCTTCCAGCCAATCACACCGCTGCTATAATATGGCCCTTAATTACAGCGGTCCAGAAGGGCCGTCTCCCAGATTTGGCGGGTAACATGGGGAGGCCTACTTCGGGCGTTCAGCAAAAGCATGTTTACAAATGTGACCGGTCGTGCTCGTGGTCTCACCTGAGCTATTGAACTGCTAAGATACTCTGGGTACAAATTCTTTAATATTTTCATTTTCTCATTTGAGAGGGCGTTAACAAAACGTTCGCGCGGCAAACACTTTCTCAGCAATTTCAATAACAGCTTTAACATGTAGCACATTCCTAACTACATATCTGTGACTGGTTATAATAACACCAGACTATAAGAATGAAAACAACTGTCGGAAAGAGGATACAAAAAAGAACTCGAGTCAGGAAGTCAGTGAGCAGGCTCTAAAGATAGCTAATTTTTCGAAAGAGCGAAGGGACATACGCATAACATCATGGCCAAAAATTTATTAACTTCTTGAATACTTCTAATGACTATTGAGGAATTATTATTTTTCTAATTATTTTTTGATCCTAATTATCCAAATAATTGGAATCAGTCCGCCTTTTCCCCCTTAGAGAACATTGCCTCGGCCGTGGCCCCTTCTCATTACCATAGTCCATAAGGGATAGAGAATCTCTATTCAAGAAACTGTGAGAAAACTTTGGAACCTCATCAGACCACTTTTCCTGTAGTTTACTGGACTTGTAGGCAATAACTACGTCACGTATTCGTTGGTTTCATGGAGCCTTAGGAACTATTCTCGTCATATCAACCGATATCATATCACAATTTTTATTCACTCAATGTTTGTTGGAACCTATTTCCGTCATCCTTTTTTCCTTTTCTTTTAATTTTTAAACTGGCTTGTGCCTTTTCGCCTCTTTCAGAAAGACGAAGAAAATAAATACTCATCGCTTGTGGGAGGAGGAACCTTTTTAGCGTGATTTATTTATTTGTGCGTGGGAATACCACACTGAATGACAAATCATAGTAAAAAAAGCATTAACACAATGTGAAAAACTCTTGAATCTACAATAAACAAATCTGTAGAGAAACGGATACAGTTCAAGAAGGTTCAAGAATGGCAAACTAACAAGCTGCTTCTTTCAGAAGTGATTTAATGATTTATTTTTATTTATTATTATTATTTTTAGGGTGATTTATCTTCCGTTATTCGACTGAGTATTCACAATACGTAGCTCCACCTATCATAGGCATCACATTCTCAGGCATCCTCTGCCGCTTTGAGCCCGTCACATTGAGCTTTAGTTTTGCTTAAGTAAATAATACGATTCGTGACCATTGCTTTAAAAGTATAAGATCGAACAGAATAATAAATTCTGCGCTCACAACAAGGGTGTATCACTTTGTGTGCGTGCGACAACGCGCTGTATTGAGGCGTGGAATGATATTTCCTAGGCAACAGAGCTTCAACGACATCCGTGTTTTTCTCGATATCAGCTTCTACAGGCGCTACCTTGTGACAAATCATTTGTATTGTAACCGAACGTCTTCCGGATTTCAATTAAAATCCATTTTTATAGAAACTTCCTAGAAAACCGAGGTCTGTACATCATAAGGAAACTAATGGCTGTCTCGCATCAATTACTGTTAATTGAATTTGAGCTAGTAAATTTTTTATAATCTATACACTTAGTCAGTCCCTGATCTCATTTGCTATAATGAGTTGTTCATACAATCCTATACTCCAACTGCTGTTTTTCTGTTGGCACCATTACGCAAAAAAAACGCGAGTTTCATGGTTTCACATGATTCAGTCGTACAATCACTTTTTCCCACTTGTTCTTTTTCCGTACCAAGTGGTTTTCTTTCATACTGAATGAAAAACTTTTCGTGACTGAGTAAACGGGAATCAGTTTCTTGGGCCCCTTCTTTTACTTTTTTCCCACTTGTTTCTGGAACCTATTTGAAAGAATTCAAATAAATTGTAGCGAAGACACCGCGCTCATAAAGAAATCAGAGCCAATACAAAAATTAATGTGCCACAGAAGCCATCATACTACATGTCACCATTAAAATCAAAAAGTCTCCAACCATTTCTTGGAATGCCCAAAAGAAATTTTCGCATAGCGCTGCAACGAATTTTTCCTGATTATTCGTGTAGACACTGGGTCGTCGCGTAATTTTTCTTTGAAACTGTGAGATTGCCGAGAGATTTTGAAGAAGATAAATTCATTTAGTATGATCCTGGGTTTGCTCTAGTTCTTTTTCTTGCAATCACTGGGATTGTTAAAGTGCCCTTTGTGAATAGTGGCGCTTATTCACCTAAACTACGGAAGCCGTCACAAATTGATTCCCTGGATTAAAAATTAAAAATGTTTTATATAGCTTCCATGTCCTTTCAGCTTCATTTCCAGGCATCTTCGACTAAAAATTCCTTTAAAACTCAATGTTGACAGAGTGGAAATTAGCCATGAAAAATTGAGCTGCGAAATCAAAGCAAACATGACACATGAAAAGACTCATATTGAAGATTCACGAAGCGAAATAGATACATGGGAATGCAGTATAGGTAAAATGTAAACAAATGCAAATCATGTCGGACATGAGAAAGAGTCATGTGTGTTTTCAACAAGAATAGGTAGCCTAGTCAATAGCATAATCGTTGACAACCAAACACCTATACATATACCTTCCTCGGAGTACTCTGTCCTACGACTCGCAATTTTTTTTCAAATCTACAGTGGACGTCAGTGACGGTGGCCCATCCGCGGCCTCAAGAAGCACGCCGCGCAACCGCGCCGCTCTCGTCGTAAACGATGTTTTCTGCTGCTGTTATGCTATATCAAGAGTTTTTCTGCCCGATTTTAAGGATTTTTGACCAAGTCGGGAAGAAAGCGACTAGAAATAGCATTCCGGCAGCAGACGACACCGGTCCCGGCGCACGCGGCGCGGTTGCGCTGCGTATCTCTCGAGGCCGCAGATGGGCCACCGCCATTGCGTATCCATCTATTCCTGGACGTGACCATCGTCCACGCATATGTAGGCATTTGGATTCAAGATTGAGATTGAAGGGCAATACAATCAGGTTTTATAATGCTTGTCTTGCTTACGTCGAACTGATTCTTGTTCAATGCGGTCTATCCATCGCAGGGGTGATCTCCGATTTGGAGTTTTTACTATTCATGGGTACCTGTGCAAAATTCGCATTGTCCAGCCATTATCCTTCATTGTAGCGACATGCCCCGCCCACCCCTTTTCCTCCTGTAAAGCAGGCTGACAATGTCGTGGAGTTGACTGATATCTCTAATTTCTTCATTCTTTCTGTTCCGGATACTGCTTATTCTCAGCATCTGCCTTGCCACAGTCCTCTAAGTAACTTACGAAATTCGTTCTTCGGCTTTTGTCAACTTTCATATTTCACATCCGTGAAGTAATGCGGGCGAAACTTTGCTGTGGAATAAGTGATTCTTCATTTGTGCTGGTATGTCCTTGTTTTTACGGAGAATATTGACGTTCGAAAATGCAATCCAGCCTGCTTTCCTTCGTCGCAAAAAAATAGAATTTCAGTCGCAGACCACTACCCATCCTTATGACTTGGCTAAGTAGACGTAGTTCTCGACTCGTTCGACAGGCTGATTATTCGATTTCATTTCGGAGTCCTCATAACAAGCGTTTTTCATCCACTTGGTCTTAGCAGGATGTATTTCCAAGCCCTTCTAGAGGCGGCTTCGAAAAAGGTTATTACAATCGATATCGTAAGTACAGAAGTACCCTTGAAATCGTTTTTATGCGTATACAACCATTATGACAGTTTTTAGTCTTGAACGACTTGCTTTCTGAGAAATTTATCTTCTCTTCAGCTTCTTTATTGAGAAGTTTATCTCTTGACAAAGAAAATGTCATTCTGGTTGAATATGTGCATAGTCAATGTTCTCCTCAATGTAGTAATGGTTCGAATTTTGCTCTTCTCTCGTTCTTCAATGCTGTCTCCCCCCCCCTCCCCCTCCCCAAATGTTCCTGGGATAGTTTTGGTCGTTCTTCCATCAGTGTCTAAACACATTCCTAATCCCCTGTGTAAGAGAATCCAGCGGATTCTGAATAGTGTCAACGTCCACATGCTTACGACATCCACAGGAAGTACGTGCTCATCACATTGGACCAAACATTTTTCCAGCACATATGGCTAACCCATGGGTAATCACAATAACCTGCATATCCCAGAGTCTACAGAGAACTCCAAACGTACGCAGACAAGAGTCGGGACCACGGCGCGGCTCTTTTGGGCAGAGACAGGGGCGCTCTGCATGTTGGAGAGCTCCCGCAATAACGTGAGAAACGGGTTGGTTTTCCGTCTCCCTGAGGTCTTTTTGAGAGGCAAGCTTGGGGTAACGTCGAAAACTAGCAGGGTTGGTGCAGACGTTTGACGGTCTCAATCACAAATAACGTACCGCGAGCCACTTTTAGGCCTCTGAAGAAGACGATCCTGTCGAAACGTCAGGCCAACAATAAACGTTACCACCTAACAACCTGGTTGGCACAGCAGCAATAGAAATCTTCAACAAGTCATGCCCAGGTTCAAAGGAGAAGATACATGGAATACCTTCTGCCAGGTTTCATATTTCTTACTCTATGTCTTCCGCAGGCAGCGTCTCGTCTCTATAGGGCAATTTATGCTAGCTGCGTGCGTCAGTCGCACATCAGTCGCACGCATCCATTTGTAAAGGATTTTAGATGAAGACCGGTCAACACGGCATGTACATCCTCAATGAAAAGAACGCGCGGCCGTCGCGAGGCCGCAAGCGCGTGCGTCTGGGCTGCGACTGCTATGCGACTGGGCCCTATTCTTCATCATATAGACGCACGCGCGTCAGTCGCACGCATCCAGTATAAATTGCCCTTATAGGAACGTTAGCGCACGTAACTGCTTACATTCAAGGTATCCCATAATTGCGCTATTCTCCACGCTTCTTATTTGCACTTCAACAGGAACAAATTATGTAACCCTAATGTTAGTACTATTTTTAATTTTGAATCGCTTCAAAATAGTACAGACAAGTCTGGGGACCAAAAAAGGGAGGAGCGTAAGAGAGTGCCGGAAAATTTCCGAGACGATGTGTTGTAGACTGCCATTTTCTGTTCTCTTTGCCATTCCTCTTTCTGGAAAACGCGGTTGTCGATGTAATTACGGGAGATTGATTTGTGACTGACTCCGCCTACAGAGCTTACTGTTGTCGATGCGTTGCGGCAAACCATGCGTATGTTGGGCTTCCACTATGCATAAGCGAAACTATTTACAACTTCGGGCATCCTTGTAGATCTGCCTTCAAACGTTTGCCAGGCCATTTTTAACTGAAAATTCAAAAAATGACTATTTTTTTATGTCAGAAACAACCTGGAGCTCAAAGTGCTACACTGTCTCAGTTTTTCGAAAAAATCTAAACCTTTGGTTTTAGCGGAAAACTTCAGAAAAAAAAAACAAGAATTGGGAAGCTATCTAAATAGGGAACCTTGCCAAATAATATTCTTGGAACTCTTTTTGTTGCTGTATATTTGTTCGTGGTTAGGTATAGGAAAACATCAAGACAGTCAATACTATATATTGGGTACGTTATCCTTGATATCCTGGAAAAAGGAACTTTTCAACAATGGCGCCAACTGTGGCGATTTTGCACAGATGTTTCGCAAGCGAATTTGTGGAAATCACTTGAAGTTTCCCAGGAAGATCTCCATATGTCGTGGATTTTCAAACCATGGACAAATATTCGTATTCCGGTGATTTCCTACCGCATTTCTAGGTCTTTCCCCCAAAATTCAAATGAATTCCACCAGACATCCACGCTAATCCACAACTTCTTGCCTCATTCAATTTCTGAACGATATCCGCATCCGTAACTAAAGTGACATATTTTCAATTCCAAAGCGTTTCTTTCCGATAAAATACAGATGTTCTAACTGTGTGAATGATCCACTCAAGTCCGTTCTAGGGAACATTTTTCTCCCCTTCCAGTCCATTAATGTTTTTGTCTGCTGGGAATTTTCTCTGAAAAATATCAACTTATTCATGTTATTAACTTTTAATAAAGATATGAACTATCGTAGCTATGCTTATAATCACCTCTGCCCTTTGATTACATTACATTACTTTATTGCTATGAGGTAGTAGTAATCAGTTAATCAGCTGGTCATATGGCAACAACGATGTAAGTAACCAATATACATATTATGACATTGTTCAAATAGCTTTATATTGATCAGATCAAGGAATTTTTTGCCTTATCCTCCTTGCTCTAAGCAAGTTTAGATGCAATGTCCAATCTTTGGCGAAATGTTGTGATCAGGTTATGATGCTAAGGATGGGATCGCAACCGTTTCGATATCTATGTTATGTTATAAGAAGTTGGCTTGCCAACCTGGCCCACCTAGTATCCTTGATAATCATGACTTATAATAACGGGCTTACTTTGTGTGTCACGTGTGTGTGTGTGTGTGTAGAACGAAATTCGAGGGCGTGGCTTAGAGTGATGCCGACCACTCCACCGTTACATGAAGGGTGCGCCGGCGCCCAAAATGGGGGGAAACGGGTCCACGGCTGTGATAAGGGTGCGTCGGCGCCCAAAGTGGGGGGAGACGGGTCCACTGCTGTGATGAGGATGCGCCGGCGCCCAAAGTGGGGGGAGACGGGTCCACTGCTGTGATAAGGGTGCGCCGGCGCCCAAAGTGTGGGGAGACGGGTCCACTGCTGTGATAAGGGTGCACCGGCGCCCAAAGTGGGGGGAGACGGGTCCACTGCTGTGATAAGGGTGCGCCGGCGCCCAAAGTGGGAGGAGACGGGTCCACTGCTGTGATAAGGGTGCGCCGGCGCCCAAAGTGGGAGGAGACGGGTCCACTGCTGTGATGAGGTGCGCCGGCGCCCAAAGTGGGGGGAGACGGGTCCACTGCTGTGATAAGGGTGCGCCGGCGCCCAAAGTGTGGGGAGACGGGTCCACTGCTGTGATAAGGGTGCACCGGCGCCCAAAGTGGGGGAGACGGGTCCACTGCTGTGATAAGGGTGCGCCGGCGCCCAAAGTGGGGGGAGACGGGTCCACTGCTGTGATAAGGGTGCGCCGGCGCCCAAAGTGGGGGAGACGGGTCCACTGCTGTGATAAGGGTGCGCCGGCGCCCAAAGTGGGGGGACGGGTCCACTGCTGTGATAAGGGTGCGCCGGCGCCAAAATGGGGGGAGACGGGTCCACTGCTGTGACAAGGTGCGCGGCGCCCCCACTGCTGTGAAGTGTGGAGGAGACGGGTCCACTGCTGTGATAAGGGTGCGCCGGCGCCCAAAGTGGGGAAGACGGGTCCACTGCTGTGATAAGGGTGCGCCGGCGCCCAAAGTGGGGAAGACGGGTCCACTGCTGTGATAAGGGTGCGCCGGCGCCCAAAGTGGGGAAGACGGGTCCACTGCTGTGATAAGGGTGCGCCGGCGCCCAAAGTGGGGAAGACGGGTCCACTGCTGTGATAAGGGTGCGCCGGCGCCCAAAGTGGGAGGAGACGAGTCCACTGCTGTGATAAGGGTGCGCCGGCGCCCAAAGTGGGAGGAGACGGGTCCACTGCTGTGATAAGGGTGCGCCGGCGCCCAAAGTGGGGAAGACGGGTCCACTGCTGTGATAAGGGTGCGCCGGCGCCCAAAGTGGGAGGAGACGGGTCCACTGCTGTGATAAGGGTGCGTCGGCGCCCAAAGTGGCGGGAGACGGGTCCACTGCTGTGATGAGGGTGAGCCGACGCCAAAAGTGGGAGGAGACGGGTCCACTGCTGTGATAAGGGTGCGTCGGCGCCCAAAGTGGCGGGAGACGGGTCCACTGCTGTGATAAGGGTGCGCCGGCGCCCAAAGTGGCGGGAGACGGTTCCACTGCTGTGATAAGGGTGCACCGGCGCCCAAAGTGGGAGGAGACGGGTCCACTGCTGTGATAAGGGTGCGCCGGCGCCCAAAGTGGGAGGAGACGGGTCCACTGCTGTGATAAGGGTGCGCCGGCGCCCAAAGTGGGAGGAGACGGGTCCACTGCTGTGATAAGGGTGCGCCGGCGCCCAAAGTGGAGACGGGTCCAAAAAGTGGGGAAGACGGGTCCACTGCTGTGATAAGGGTGCGCCGGTGCCCAAAGTGGGGGAAGACGGGTCCACTGCTGTGATAAGGGTGCGCCGGCGCCCAAAGTGGGGAAGACGGGTCCACTGCTGTGATAAGGGTGCGCCGGCGCCCAAAGTGGGAGGAGACGAGTCCACTGCTGTGATAAGGGTGCGCCGGCGCCCAAAGTGGGAGGAGACGGGTCCACTGCTGTGATAAGGGTGCGCCGGCGCCCAAAGTGGGGGGAGCGGGTCCACTGCTGTGATAAGGGTGCGCCGGCGCCAAAAGTGGGAGGAGACGGGTCCACTGCTGCGATAAGGGTGCGCCGGCGCCCAAAGTGGGGGGAGACGGGTCCACTGCTGTGATAAGGGTACGCCGGCGCCCAAAGTGGGGGGAGACGGGTCCACTGCTGTGATAAGGGTGCGCCGGCGCCCAAAGTGGCGGGAGGCGGGTCCACTGCTGTGATAAGGGTGCGCCGGCGCCCAAAGTGGGAGGAGACGGGTCCACTGCTTTGATAAGGGTGCGCCGGCGGCCAAGAGTGGGGAAACGTCTGGAGTTGTGACCAGCGGTACCATAAGGGTGCGCTGGCGTCCAAAAGTGGCAGAGCGCATGAAAATGTAGCTACCGACGGAGGAGAGGTGCGCCGGTGTCCACTACAGAGAAGACGTTACGAGTTGGGTTCATCTTTGCTCGATGTGTTCCCTGGCGTCTAACATCAATCGTAAAAACTAAACGTCAGAGCTAAGTAGTGAGTAGCATGCAATCCGCGTGATTCCTTCCACCTCACATCCCCTTCCGCGCTCCTCTTTCATTTGTTCACGAAACCACCGCACCCTCCACTTTTATACATAGAAACTGACTCTTATCGCTTGACCAGCTATAACAAGCAAAGAATGATAGAGCATTTCTTGCGGTCATTCCAGGTTGAACCGGTTATACATAGTTAAAGAAGGCTATTTCAGTTGAGCAAAAGATAAAATTGCCCCGAGGAACGCGGTTAATCCTTTTTGAAATGTGCAGTTTCACATGAGAGAAAGCAATGGAAAGGATGTGGGACGCGTGAATGCAAGAACGTTGCGTAGCTGTGACACTAATAGAATGAGAAGGGATAAAACCATGCGAGCGAAGCGAGCATTAGGAAAAGTCTGGAAGTCCGGCGTTAGCCGGACGGCCAGACTGGTTAATATATATTTTTTGAAACATGATAACCGAAATTGAACACTTTGAAAGGGCTCTCAGGTGCATAAAGATCTTAATCGGAACTTCTTACGAGAGTAGTGGGGGAACTGTTTCTGATGTGAACTTATTTAATATATTTCCAATTTCAATAAGCTCTTCGTGCCCTTAATAAGACGCATCAAATTCTGTGTAAAAGCACTGAAGAGCACAAACTTTATTAATCAGAATCCTGTCATCATCCTGTTAATCTATCGGATTTCATGCGTGCTGACAATTAAATTCCAATCTTTGATCAGTAGTAAAGCACAGCATTCCCTGTCATCCCTTAGCGTGTGGGTTTTTCTTCTGGGACTATTGTTTACTCTACTGTGGTCTTTGATGTTTGAACTAGTGTTCACTACTCATCTCTGACAACTTTACAACGTTATGAAAGGTCCAGCAGCTCCGTAACAAACAATATCGAATCGAGTGTATGTAGTTAAGAAGTGAGCTCATTTCTTTGTGTTAGTAGTCGCTAGTAACCAGTCATTACTCTCACCCAGCAATAAACTCTTCTAATAAGGGAACGTGAGTCATTCATACATGTCCTTTGGGAGTCTCAAATTTCTAGTTATACAAATTCGTAAAATGGGCGGGGCGTACAGACGTGTAGGGGGGGAGGCGGGATTTCTGCTTGCACTTCACTGCTACTGCATGTGCTCTGCTTAGCCAGGGTGCCTTCCTGTTGGTGCGTATCCTGGAAAATCGCAAAAACTCATGGATTCTATCTGGAAAACAAGATCCAATTACCTGTCAGTGAACTATGCTTGAAAATCTCTACTTCTATAACTATCTTCTTGTTTTTCTTCTCTTCTGTATCTTTCCTGCTGGAAGACTCAATATTTTTGTATAGAAAATGTTGTAGTGAGGAATCTTCTAGGTTTCAATTTCTGCTCATTCTCTTCTTTTTTGTTTTTGCTGTCTTGATCGCTGCTTATAGGTCTGGAAAGGTAATTTGTTATTGTCTACTGGCTTCGTTACTTGGCTTCATTTACAGTAGATTGAGGCCACAAAGGCCATTATCACAAGTTGGTGATCGTGTCGATCGTTGCGATGCTTTTCTCTGTTAGTTACTTTCTTCATATAAAACATCATGAGCGGAAACGGCGTGACGACTTCCAACCCTTTACTGGCTACTCGTTTTAGACCAAAGTCAATTTTTGTACATGCATTTATAGTGAAATTTGCGAGAAGATAAATAGAGAAGAGATAGAGTTAACACAGGAAGGCGTAGCGGAGGTTTTGATGAACAACTCATTTAACTCTGGTAGCCTCCTTTCGCTCACATATTTTACTAATTGAAATAAGATTAGGCAGGAACTATTACCACGAAGACATCTGATCCCATCCTTGACCTATGTAGTCTTTAGTTCTGCGAATCAAAATACAAATCCCCTATTTGTGGTCCACAAAGGCCGTGTCCTGCTATTTGAACTGGGATTCTGGAATGGTTATCCAAACGAGCACTCCACATATGGCCAGCGTAAGTGGTTATCCAAGCGTGTTGTCTTCGAAATTTTAGATAGTTCTTGACTTTGTACTCTCTATTTCGTCTGATTTCTGAAACTGGTCATTACTGGTGTTTTTTTTCCATGGACTTCCGCTCGTTTTAGGTTGATAGGTGGCAGGAGGCGGTCAGGTAGTACGCCGCGACGCAACCGCGCCGCACGCATATGCCTAGGTTGTTTCTTCAAATTCGACGCAGTAGATGACATCGGTGACCACCTTCTCACAGTTCATAGGTTCCGATAGCATTCGTCTGTCCCATTTAAGTTTGGGAAACTTGTCCGTTTTTACGCAGAACTGCGCGTAGCCAGGAAGGCTGCAGCCGCGATGCGATCATGGATCGACCAATCACAGTCCAGCAGCGTACCTTTTGTCACGCAGCCAAGGTGGCCCTCCTTATTATTAACTTGGTATTATATTCATTATCATCCTGACGAAACGTTGTACTCCGAATAAGTAATTCCAAATATCAACGCGCAAAGATCTGAAGCACATACATATCCATCAATTTTTAATGCATTTTTTAAATTTTATTTTACGATTTTACGATTGGCATATTGCCACAGATGGTTTGCTAACCTGGTTTCGCTTAGTCATCCCTCCATGAATGCCACTCCTAGATGTTTGGTTAATTTTCTCCATAGAAATTGTGTGACCAGTTACTTCACGCCAAACAACACGCTAATTGTTGTTCAGCTTCGAATTAGTGTTAGCTCCATGTAATTACTGCTACATCAAAGTCTATGAAGTGAAGTAATGAGAGACTAGACGGATCAAATCTTTGTAGTGATATAACGCTCACATGTTCTTATGGACGTCTTCCAAGTGCAGCACAGGCGCCGAATTTGTTTTCCTTCCTCACCTCGTCCTTTTGTTTTCTGAGAACATTTCAGATTATGTTGTTATTCGTTTAGGATTCCTTGTGGTGACGTTTAAGAGCTCAGTGGTGGGATTATATTAGATTTATTGAACCTGCCAGAGGTGTGCCCTAGTTACAAGCCTTGTCGAACGAGATGCATAGCAAAATTCTCGAAGAAATTCCTCCTGGACCCTATAACGATGTTCCATTGATAAAATTATGATGACATTGAATTTTATCGTTGAAAAAACCTGCTTACTGGCTCTGTTCCAAACTTGTAGGAATGAGCACTCGAGGGTTGTTCTAGGTTCATCACACGTTGAGTAAATTTATGCTTTGCACTCTTTCTCAATTAGAAGAATTATAGAGGAATTACATCAATTATTTTTGCCTCCCAAACAGGGGTGTGCGGAATTTTCCGTTTTCCGTTTTACGCTTTCCGTTTTCCGCCCATTTTTGGCCTTCCGTTTTACGTTTTACGTTTTACGGGTTTTTGGCCCGGAAAACGGAAAATCCCTGAA
Source organism: Ancylostoma caninum (assembly GCA_037903475.1). Lineage (NCBI taxonomy): Eukaryota > Metazoa > Nematoda > Chromadorea > Rhabditida > Ancylostomatidae > Ancylostoma > Ancylostoma caninum. The sequence goes on from JBAJFG010000362.1 coordinate 914,260, forward strand.
AATCATGGAGAGTGAGGGATCGTTGTTTTCGGCGTACTTCCCTATCCTCAAGAGGATTCTCGTGCAAAAATTGAAGTCTTAACGCCACGAGATTCGAATTATTTTGTAATTTTTTTTGTTTCAGCTGCAGGGTAAATGTGCCGTCGCGACTTTCTGGTTTCATCGTAGTTCCAAGTATGCCATACAGGTGCCCTGCTCTCATCGAAATTCTCAAAAAAGAAAGAAAAAGGTTTCACAGAAGTGAGGAGTGAACTCATACAAAATCTCCATTAAACTGTGACGTGCCATGGTGAGAGCATCAAGCATTCTTGCAAATCAACGCATGATGTAGGCTTTCTTTCAACTTGACATAAGCATAAGGCTACACCGTAATTGTCACTGTTTTAATCTGACGATGATCTCCAGCTCTACACTGGCGCCTGATGTCTTTCGCAATGTTGGGGTTGCTTGTGTTTCACGTTACCCACACGCTGTTCTTCTCCTCCTTCCTCCATCGCTGACTCGCCCCAACAGGATCCGTTGTGGATAAAGTGATCCTTCTCGGATCCCAAGCGTATTAATTACCATATTACCTTTTTGTCTGAATTTTTGCTGAATACGTCTGCTCTAAAGTAAAGCAAAGAAGTCGCACTTCCGACACATTACAGCTTCTCGTACACTTAAACAATCAATGATAAAGATACTTATTGATTATATAACTCTGATAATCTCCCGAAACTAGGTGAAGGATAAATACTCCTCAATCTACCTATATTCTAGGCGTTTGAAGTACATACCATTAGTGGGCTTGAGGTTACTTAATTACTTGAAAGACTCACCACTTATGCTCACCAAGAAGATGCCTAGGAAATCCAATGTTGAAGATGACTTTCGTTCACAAACTTATGCTTGGGCGAAATTTTCCGTTTTCCGTTTTACGCTTTCCGTTTTCCGCCCATTTTTGGCCTTCCGTTTTCCGTTTTACGTTTTACGGAATTTAAAAATTTACTTCCGCACATCCCTGCTCCCAAAGCAATGGTTGCAAGGCTTTTTTTGATGGTCCTAATCTAACCCCAAAGGCATTAATAGATAGAAATTTCTGCGACAAATCTGCTAACCACATCAAATCCATAGGACGATTCTGGAGCTTTGAAAGATTTGAACGGGGCTGGAATTACAGACACAGCATTTGTACTTGGGGTGCTGACGAGCGCATTTTCAATGAGCTGGGCGGCTCTGCTATTATCCAGTTTATCAAGCTGACCAACCGCAGAGCTGGACAACTCCGCCCTTTGCAGGTACAACGCGCCCCCACTGCTGTATGTACATAGTTGTTTCAACGAGCGCTGGCTTTGGTAGCTCGTTCATCTTAGTGCTCCAGGGTGACTGGACTGGACGCACGCTTCGCTCACGCACGCATGCAGATGTAGTCCCAAACACACATAGATGGATATGCGACGTGATGTGGACTGGCATATATCTGCTTCTAGTTCTACCGAACTTCTTCCAGATGAAGCCTACCTGTGCGACATGAACCAACCCATCAAAATCTGCTTGTGGATGGCGGGATTGGAGCCTACTTCTATCTTCCCGTCCTTATTCTCATTACGCTGTCATAGATTTGAAGCTCGGAAATCTCCTCCAGACTCAGGAGGGAGTAATTTTGCTGATAAATGTGTTTTCGCACAGAAACAAGTAGAAATACATATTTAATGTCATGATTTTGTAGTGTGGATATATATCAGAGTTCCTGGCTAGCGTTAATTGGTTCCGAGAACAAGCTGTGAGTCATAAGGTTGTGTCCTTATACAGCGTAAGCTGCATGGATGTGCCCTTTTCTTTGATTTTTTTTCATTTTCCCGTCCATGTTCTCATTAAGCTCTCATAGATTCTGAAGCTCGAAAATCGAGCTTCGGCAAGCCGCTAAAATTTGTAGTCCGTGGTCAAATTTGAAAAAAAAATATTCTGTTATAACAAGACTGCTATTTTTCATCGTTGAAGCGATCTAAAGCAGCCTGCTGCACTAGTATTTGTTGACTCTGCAGCGTATCCTTGAAAATCAGGCTCCCCCCACCATTGATGAAACACACCCATTTAATCGGCGGTTTTTGCACTTGTGGTGCTTCGGTCGCTAATTAACTCTATTCAAGCCAGTTGTGATGAAGTGCTTCTGCTGCCCCTCCCACGTATTCCACGGATTTATTAACTCGGACGTCTTTCAGCGCCTCTGGCCCTTCTAGAATATCCTTTCTCTCAAATTGTGCCTTGATTTGTCAACTCCAACAAATCGGGCATCAGGCTTACAACCTTAGATTTAAACACACTACCGAATACTCCCAGAGTCACTAACATTGAACACAGGTATCCTTTTCATCCAAGCAAATAATCAATCAGTCCTTATAATCTCGCTTGATTCCTCAAATTTCCACGGATTTTTCTCATCATGGGGTGGTCAAATTTTTCCAGATAGCATACATATTTTGGAGCATGTAACTGTTTAACGCATAAACAGTTAACGTAGCTATTACTTCTTTGTGTTTGGGTAGAAAAAGCGACGGATCTTGACAGGATTGGTGGTTAATTCTGCCATTTTTTTTGTGGACTCGTGATGGATGCGGAGCCAACAATTTTTGAGCTATACTTCACTGTTGACTAACTATTGATATTTATCTACTTATTCCTTTATTTGACGGGAAATGTGGGAAAAAGTACGAAAACCGAGTTTTGTCTGGCAGAACTCTAATTGGCCCTCGATGCCCAATGAAAAGCGTGGATAAGTAGAAGGGCTGCTTCAGAATGTTGAAGAAATATTGCAGATTCCGTCGCGAAACCAGAATGTTTCGCTGTGGATTTTACGTTGAATAGGAAGCAAATTCATCTATTTGATTTTCGATCAGTCCATTCGAATAGCTATAGGTTCGAGTTTGAATTTAATTGGAAACAGCGGATGCTTAATCAGTTTGAAGAGACGTCGGCTCCCAAGATGTATCGATTATTCGAGAAACGCTCGGAATTCGAGTTACTCGATGAATCGATGAAATCAATTACTCAATGAATCGTAAACAGGTTGGAATTGAGTCCAGTTTTGCTTACAGACTCCCTGCACTTTTAATTTCTTTTTCTGTTTCTCCCTGGTATCTCTTTTTTAAATCCTCCTTTTCATCACCACTAGTCTCTTCGCTCTTTTTCATCAAATAATCCCACTATTCATTCGAAGTGTATACACCTGGGAAACCATTTTAGCACAAATGGCTTTGTAGCATTTCCCACTACTACAAGTGTACTTTGCTTGTTTCCTCTCGAGACGACGGTTAGAACTTGAATACATTTTTTCCAAAGGTGGGATTATAGAGCACTAGTATGAGCGCTGTAGTTTTTCCTCACCTGTGGTCACTATGGTGACGCAGTGCATATGGACTTATCCTTCTCAAATGAATATTTGCTACAATTTCCTCTGTCGCTTAGCCGGCGTTGTACTTCCTCTGCAATACCCTTTTCTCAGAAAAGGAACAGATAATAAATCAGGGATAATGACTCCAGGGATTTCTTGGATATCTCATTCGTTATGAATCACATTCTTCAGCGTTGTGAACTCTATTTTCTGAGCAAATAGAAGAACTCTTGTTCTTTTCAGCGTATGGTTGTTGGACCCTGTTGCTCTAACCCTCTGCAGGATTCTGCGCGTGCACAGGATAAAAGGAGCCTCGAGATGTGTCTTTTTGAGATCCAGTCTGCTTTGTGGACCTGATTTCTCCAAATGAACCTATCTGAGAAAAGGCATCTTATACTGTAAAATTCTCTCTAATTGGCCTAAATCCATAACCTAGATCTGAATCCATGACATGCCGCGAAGGTCCCTATTAGAAAACCCGTCATCATGGCGAAAACCCGACGATGTCGACAGTGCATTTTACCCAATTTACCCAATTCTTGGGCCATAGCAAATAAGGGGTCCATATATAGTACAGGAAGTAATTTTTTTCCCAAATTTTCAGAAGCTGTTCCCCGTTCATCCGATCGAAAATAAAGAGACAAGACAATTTATGTAGAAAAACACGACAAAATTTGAATCGAACCTGCAAAATTTACATAGGCGTAAACGGTTTTTTCCTTGAACATCATCTTGAACAGACAGATTTACGATCTTCATCAGGAAATAATAAGGCGATGTAAATACTCCATGATGTGATGCCTAGAAACACACTGCTTCCTCCATTTTTCGATTCTGAACAACATCCTCCCTATTATGCAGCAGAATTCGAGACTTCCGCAATGAAACTCCGACGTCTCACTAGTTTTTTTACCCACTTTCTCGACGGAAATTCCTGGAAATAAGGTGCACTTTCATGGTAATCCTGGGGGTGTTTGCATCTATCCGCTTTGTGGATGGGAACAGAATCTTGATCATTCCCCTAAGAAATCGGGGTTTTGAAGTGTTCCATGCTACCAATTTCCAGCTTTCTTTATTGAGTCCCCCCCCCCTATGGTAGAAAAAGGTTATGTTAAAGCAAAGTTGCGGTTTTTAATCTTTTCTTTTGTTTTAAAAATATCTTTCATCCTGGAGATCTCTATATTCCTTCTTATATATTTTTTATATTATGTGTATATCTTAGATTTTCTTGCGAAATTTTCTTAGAACTTCTATCACAACTATTAAGGCAGTGTCTTCTACGTCCTTTATTTTATCATCATTGACGGCAAAGAAAACACTTTTGGCAGAAAATGGTCTCTCTGGGACTGGATTTTCGTGGATTTACTTTTCGTTGCTTTACTATGGAAAGTTTACGTAGTTTCTTGTTGGATCTATGATAAGTTTCATTTTTTTGGCATTTTCTAGAAATGGTGTGGAAATACTTTTCCAGAAATCCTTTCAGTATTGAGCTTTCCTTTTTATGTTCGATAGCCGCGCATATTCTTCACTTGTTTTCCAGAACAAATAAGAAAAATTCCTGTGCATTCAGGAAGCAATCTGTTGGTGGGAATGAATGAAAGCGTCAGGATAAATTTGAGCGAGAGTCACTGCTACTAACTCACTACTTACTCATATACTAGAGAATAGGGGACGGATTGAAACAGGAAATTGCGTGGATATCTTTCCTCAGGGAAGATCCTAATAGTTGAATTTTTGAAAAATTTGAGCAAATGGACCCCTACTGTCCCTCTCATATTTTCCATAGTGCTCTTTCTTGAAAATGTATGAGAAGCTTCCACAAGTCGAATTTTTTTTTCAAATTTCTCTTCAGCTTCATTACTCTGTGTATGTTTACTAAGATCTCATATTGTCTGCTTACTTCTTCAAGACGAGCAATCAGGAGCATTTTTCTCAAGCATTGGCTTCCGCTCAGATTTTTATTGCGATCGTAACAGTCCCTCGCTACGTCTCTTCCGTCTGCTTTTCCTGCATCTCTTCATCCAATGCCTGTGGCATCTAATTGTTCTGCTGTCTTGCCGAAGCAGTTTCTTCCGATCCCTTGCGTTTTTTCCGGGTTTTTGTCTCATATTTAAGCCTCTTGTAATGTTATGATGTTTAAGAAATTCTTTTCCAGAGACATGAAGGAAGGTGTGCCACCATCGCCGTGTGTCGATGCTCATCAAGCCTCCCCCACAGTGTTTTCGTGAGTTTTCCTTTTCGTCACTAGCTTCGTAAGAGGCTTCCTTGTGTATCAGACTTTGAAAATAGTATCGAAAAAATTACGAATACTGGCAATACGGCTTATGATCGGCGAAACCTGCAATTTCCGCCAACAGCGGTGTCTATGGCGATGTGGTGATAAACAGGTGAAATCGATAGACGTCAGGAAGCCTTCGCCAAGATGCTCATCGAGCAATTGTAATTGTACAACCGTTGTACAATTGTATGACTACATACCTAGTATATATGTAGTAGTAGCAGTGTGAACGTCATAGCCAAGCCCGGAATTCAGAGTAGGAGCATCGTATGGTTGAGACATGTGTAACGCAGGCCTTAATTCTTTGAAAAGGATCCTGATGACTTTTTTAGTGTTTTCTGTGGATTCTAATCGCTTCTCCTTTGTGCTCAATAGCTCTCTGCTTCTTCATGGGGCTTGACAGCCAAGTCTTCGTTACTTGAAATATTTTTTGTGAACATACTTCGGTAATTTTACGCCGGCGGTTTCCGCCTAAATTCTAGACGAACGAGTAAGGACTTGCTTTGCTCAGAATTCAATCCCATAGGGAGGAATCATTAACGTTACAAAGGGATCAGCTAAGTTTCAAGCTGGATCAGTCAATGTTCCCAATATCTATTTATCCCTGTTTTCGTATAAGGCTGAATTGAATTGAATACACGATTTCTGTGACTTGTATGAACTTCGGCCAGAGTTCACCCGAGACCCGTAAGAGTTTGCCAATTCCGTGACTACAACATTCCCGGAGTTTGCCGTGAAACTGCCGGTATAGAATCAGGAGAGTGGCCGAAATGCTACGTTTTTTGATTTTATCGTCGAGTTGCGATCCATGAAGAGATCAGCTACGGAAAGTTTCGCAAAATTCTACAAAATAAGTGAAAATTTTGTAGGAAAAAGGTTTGAAGTGACTATTTTTGATGCTACCTTCAGCTTATTATTTTGATCTATTTCTGGTCAGAAATATATGCATTTAAGTTTGAAAAGGCATTCACTGCAAGAATGTTGGGTGTTCAAGCTTTTTTTTAACAGATGATCAAGTGCTTTCTCTCCAACCTCACAACAAACCTATCTATACTTCCCGACACAGACACACTCCATTAGAGATAGGCAGTTAATGTGCACTATTAAAAATGACAGGCAAAATATCGGAGTTGTCCAGCTGAGCAGCTGACCACTTTCTACAACGGACGGCATTTTCCAGTTTTGTATTGGTCATGAACTCGTTCTCTTGATTTTAGGCAACCTCAGAATTGAGCAGTTGTTTTGCATTAAATACTGGATTTTTGCCGAGCTCTGGTCCGACAGTATTTCTTTCTTTTTCCAGAGTTAAGACAGTCGCGGATATGCAGTGAATAACGACACTGTTTCCGTAGTCCTCGGATTCACTTTAAAGTGCTCAGTCTTCATAATCAGGGAAATTGGCGAGAATCATACGTACCTATTACTCATAGCATGAAAGCCTCGTCACTTTAATATCCCAGTAAAACTCATTGCCACAAAATTGCTGACACATGCAGCATATCCTGCACTCACAGACTAAATTAGCTGCTGAAAGAACGACCACTGTCGGGATTGCCTCAGGAATAAACCAAGGATAAATATGGTTGTTCTATTCAGAAACTGGCAGCCTCCTAGTGTTCCGATTCCAAATACTGTCCAGATCTCAATATTTGCTAATCCGTGCACAGCCTGTTATTCCTAACCAGGCACACCTTATAACAAAAATTATTGCTTAGTTGCGCCACAATCATAGTAGAGGGTGAGAGTGCAGACAACAAAGACGGGGCGTGGTCCTCCTCTGCAGCTGCAGACCGTATGCTCGTAAATGAGATAACGCGTCCATGCAGTACCCGTTGAAGTGCAGACGAATCCCTGTAAATCCTGGGAGCTGATTCTTTTTAACTGTGGAAGTGGGCGGATGCTACCTTTCCTTCTTCACAGTTTCCTGCATTCCTTTAGTGGTGTCATAATTGCTTAATCACTGAGTTTTCGCTTATCCTTTGTTCAAGTGCCCCTTTGTGTCATCAAATATGCATTTTTGAGTGGATTAGATAAATAGGTAACTGAATAACCAAACACATAAATTCTCCGCTAGGGTAGAATTCGTATACCACTCACCTGCAGTTTTGTTCCGGTCTTTCTGGTCCTGGCCCTAGTGACTTTCTGCCCCGGTAATTCCGCTCATACTTTATCAAAAACCATTATGCTATGATCTTTCCTCAGGAAAAATATCTATCTCTGTCTCTCTCCCCTTCGTCTGACTTCTTCCGCACATGCTAGAAATCCTTTTTTGCAGCTCTCTTCAGTAAGCTCGTCGGAGACCATAGATATTCCTATCCACATCCCGAATTTCCACTTTGCCATGAATCTTGCAATTCATGATAAAGTCCATCCAACCAGATGCCAACGCATAGCATTGTCAACTTATTAGTCATCATGTTGACTCGTTCTCCGTCCGTGGCGGCATAAAGAGGAGTAGAGCCTCCTCAAGGGGCCTTTCGCGTTCTGGGCTTATAGGCTCAGTTTGACGGGCACAGACATCCGATTGGTCTTGTAAAAGAGAACAGAATTGAAAGGGAAAAGAGATGAAATAATGTTGAAAAGAACTGGAGAATAATGAAATCAATCCTCTCTACGTTCGTCATTCCTCTCCTTTATCATATCTTTAGAAGCTACTCTAAATGTTTGTAATAAACTTTCAGTAACTTGTGTTAGAGAACCACCAGAACCAACCGTTGGATCTTGATGAATCCAAACAAACTTGCCAAGCCACACACAGCTCAGCATTGTTGGAGCTCGTTGCTTAATCAAAATTAATTTTCCATATTTGATCCTGTAAGCAAATGTTTTAAGATCTAACCCGCTGCTGTCAAAACACGAGCCCATTGCCTTTGTGTGACATGGTAGGTAACGCATAACCCTGGGCCGAATCTATGTAGATTGCTTCTGAATATGAGTACATAAGTACGCGTATAAGCAGCCTAATGCTTTTTTAAGAACTTAAAAATAGCATGTAATACCCATGGGCTCTCATAGAGGGTTTATAATGAGGAAACAAAGGAAGATGCCATGAAAACCCTTTTGATGGTATTTTTATAGATTCGCAAATAAACTCTTGGAACAGGATAAATCGTTTATGAACCGCACCTTCACCATAGATACGAACAAGCGAGAACGAATGGCCGAGTTCAACATCGACGGTAAGCGCCTTCCTTTAACCCAGGGCTATATCTCTGCCCCCAAACATGTATTTCAGAAGCTCTTCGTGGATACTTACCACGGTCGAAGAGCAGTGACGCCCGTAGACGATCCCAGAAAGCTCGCGATGATAACAGGCGGTAAGAAGTTTCCCCGCAATTTCCAGAATTTTGAGGGTTTTCTTATATTTTCCCCATTTCAGGGCATGCTCCCACTCACTGTTCTCATCAACATGCAAGCTGCCATCCCTAACTGGGACCATGACAAAGGTGGAGAATCGAACTTGTACCCTGAGGCCATGGAGCCGAACCCAGGAAGAGCTGCGAAAGTATAAAGAAGCCCTGAAGTGAATCACTCGCTTCTTGTCTACTCCACTAAATCGACAGTGGTCCTGAACAGAAGTCTCCTTGTAATTCTATCCATATACACAGTGCTATACATATTGTCCACAAAATTTGTGGATTCACTATATTAGTTGGGTTGCCTCATTACGAGTTCACTTTCGTACTCAAATCCCGTTGAAATACGTAGTAGCTATGGTACAATGTGTGGTTTTCTTGTGAATTTCGTGATTTTCCTTGTGTTTTGTGTATATTAACGTGTGTAATTTCAGACAATACGTCTTATTTTGAATGATTTTACACATAAAGGAAACTGTATAAAGAGAAATCGTACATATGCATATATGGCAACATAAGCAACCAGCATGTCAAAGATCAGAATCAGCACTCATACACTAACGACTGAAAAACAACGACACGGCTCGTACACAGCCGGAGAATAGTAATAATTTATGACGATTTGCGCTCAGTCATGGCATTTCTCTCGAACCGAACACCATACTTGTCCTCGCTGCAAAACAACAATAATTAAACGCTGCACTCGCCGCTTCTCACTATACAAACGCGCAGCCTACAGTGGTGGGGGCAGACACGCAGAGGAAGAACTAGAGCGCAGAGAAACAGAGCCGCTCACCTCACACTTGCACGTGGTGCATTTCTCGTCGCTCGGCTCCCAGTGCTCGCCGTCCATCCGTCGCTCACCGTTCACCTCGCAGTGACGATGTGCTCGTCGCTTCCGGCTGCAATCCGTACAGCTGTTTTGAGGCTTTAGATGTATGCCGCAGGGAGGTTTTGGCTCCACCCTCTCAAAAGGCATGGTTTCTGCACAAAATATGTATATGACTGATTCCGGGGGTAATTTTGTATCTGCATACTAAGGACATGGAGCATGTTCGTGGAAAGGGCGGTGCCACCGAGCTCTGCAATTGGCTAACTTATCCGAATGCCCAATAGTTGAGGTCGACTTTTCCAGCCATCCACAATTTTGAATTTTCTCATCTAATAAGGAAATAAGTAAGCATCCTGCTGTTCTATAAGGACTATAGGGTATAAGGTGGTTTATAAGGTTCTATAATGAGTAATTTCTGCGACAGTGAACGGTTTTCCCATCAGTGCGCGTGAATATAACCCACGAGCACAGCCCTGATTGGTTCGCTCCGCCCACAAGAAGATGCCAACGAATGACAAGCAAAAGTGAGCGCTTTCATTAGATTAGCATGTGCTCACAATACATTAAGACTGCGTGCGTTGTTTTGTACATATTTCTGGAAAAAAATAATGATTCCTCACTGACTACTAGTTTACAAGGGAAATTTAAAAAAAAGCAGATGTCGGTCACCGCACGGAATACGCCAGGTACCACTTTCCACTAAATATTTAAAAATCCAAATATTTCACTGGCTTAATTTTTGAACAGATTTATCCTACCTTTGATTCTTAATCTTTTGACCTAATAATTATTGATTCCTCGTTTTTAATATAGTTATTAATATTCATGAACAGCAACAGTTCTTGCGACCAGCTAAGATTAAAGGCTTACGAATCCAAAACAAATTGCTGACAATATTAAATAAGAAAGTAAAATGAACGAACGAAGTAACGTACAAGTAACAAATGCAAAAACACAGCTCGAGCTGCATTTTGAACAGACCTTGGTGGAGGAAGAGTGGCACACGACGAATCGCAACAATTCATCCACATATTCAAGTTGATTTCCGGAATAAGTTCACACTTTCCGTAGTGTCTCGTTGAATTTCCAGGATAGAAGAACACGTTACTCTGAATCGGCGATTCAGATCCAAATATGCAGTAAGCAGTCATTTCCTACAATAACTTACCTGTACTCGATCAATGCTATCTCCATTGTCGCAGAACAGGCGAGCAAGTGAGGCCTTCTTTATTTGTTGTAGTTGGAGTTTAGTGAAGACACCCTCGTTTTCGTACCTGAAAAGGAACAATTTAATATTGGTAGTGAGAATATACTAAGAATAAAATTTCTTCGAAGAAGGAAAGGGTGTTGGGCTGTTCGAGAAGTTCCTGAGTAGGAATTAAGAAGAGAAGGGGTGGAAAAATATCAGCGAACAACTATGGTGTGTCGATCAAAATGGACAAAAATATAGAAACGAGTAACTCAGAGCGACGAAACTGGCGCAATCAAGGATTTCAGGAAAAAAATGAAAGGAACTAATTATACCAGAATCGATCGCCGTCTCTGAGTCTCCTGAACTGGTCCCCAATGATACAAGCAAATGTGGGTCCCATCAATGCGTCAGGAAGACGTTGCTCTGCGATTCCACCGACCCAAAGGTCAATATTCGCTGGAATACAAGTTCATTGGGTCAAAAGAGGTTACCATGGGGTTACTATAGGGTGTGAGCTCACCTGGATGACCATAGAGTCCTCTCAGTTTCGCTCGAACAGATGCGTCTGGAATGTCAGCCGCGAGATCTTCCCAGGTCTGTGGCACCGACATGTTGCAGAAGCGACGGTATTCGATGTACCTGAAAGAGTTGCCTTTTGCTTCGTGGCGGAAGATTTGAATTTGGAAAGGGCAAACTTATGAATCTAAAAAACTGAAGGCAAATTTGGGCTGAATCTGATTTTGAAAGAGATAAAAAAGAACTGGTATCAGGAGTGCCTATCTAGGGACGCCGAAGACGAAAAATGAAAGGAAGCAAAAATCTTTGGGATCTTTATGGGATCGACGGGATACGATAGTAGACGTTCGCAATTCCTATAAAAAATCCAGTGACGGAATGCACAACTGAGGCTTTTTTTCAATCAAACCATCCATGAACATACCTAGTGGCGGTTATAGAGGAAATATGAAAGCTCTAAGTTGTGCTTAATCTCACGTTGTATCTCAGTTCATTTTTGTCCTTATTTGAGAACGTTTCCAGAAGAAATAGGTAACTCAATTTTGCTTTGTCTTCATGCAAAAAATCGAATTGCATGAAATTTGAGGGACAGGATAATTAAGTTTGAAACCTACCCTGGCAACCCATGATCTCTTCCTCGTTGGATATTCAAACCGGCAAGGTCTTGGGCTACCTAAATAAGGAAATAGTAGCGATAAGATATAGATGGAAAATGGAAGACGAAGACGGTGGAGGCGGGGGGGGGGGATCGGGAAAAGCTAGAGTCTTGACAGTTTTTGGGAAACATTTGGGGAAATTATCAAAAATCACGTTAACAAAACCCAGGCTAAGTTTAGGTCATTCAAACATAATAAAAAATAAATAAAAGGAAAGTTGACTAAGAGTAAACTTATAAAAAATTGTTATATTTTCATCATCCACTTCATGAAAAAATTTCGAAAATATGTTGACCCTAGACCCATTTCCGAGGGTGTATGGAGAGGATGTCCGCTCTACGACCACCACTTTGCTTCAGTAAATCCAGCAAATACCCACCTCGTGGAAGCGATGGAATAGCTTCTCGGTGAGTTCCATGTTAAGCATTTGGTTCGATTTGGGCAGTTTGAGCGGAGAGGCGAAAAGACCCCTTAGGAGCGGATCAATGCCACCTTCCGATAGCAGCCGTTCAGGAGCGAAGAAAGCCTGAAAGCAAAAGAATAGGGCCGATAATGAAAGGGACTGAATCCATTGATAATTTGTCCAACCTTGTGTAGCGGAATGTGACCATCCTTGATAACAGTGAAGTTCTGATCCAAGCGGAACAATGTGGGATTTATCAGGGTGTGTCCGAATCTGTAAAACTTCACAGCTGGACAAGGAAAGTATCGGAATCCAGCTTAATTTTTCAGGATGAATACCAACTCGTTACTTTTTCAGTGTGCTCCCCATAGTTACGTATATGAATATGTAACCAGTATACTATGTGCACAATACCTCTACACCTACCTGAACGCTGCAGTGGCGAACGCGTTTGATATGGAAGGGTTCACATGAGGATTGTAGCCACCGTAGTCGCCAATCATCTCGTTGTACCCGGTCTGGAATAGAATGTTCTTAGAGGAAAGGCGCAGAATCGGTGCCTATTTCCTTAAATAGGCGATATTTCGAATCATTTGACCTTCGAGATTTTCCGAGTGGTCGATATTTCTGATAGCTCCGTTTTTGAGCTCTTAAATACACGACATAAGTACTAGGTACCCCCGCCAATTTTTCAGAATTTTGTGCGCTTGATGTGTCAAACATCTCAAGCCTCGTTGTTTATCGAGTTTTGTGAGGCTCAAAATTCGAATCATTCGAAATCTAGTTCGATCTCACTCGGTCGAGTCAGAATATTTAGCAGAAAACACGTTTATTTTACATAAACAGCCAATAAAAACTCAAGATAGGAATTAATTAACGATAAAATAATAAAAATGTATTAGGTAAAATAAAAATGAAAGAACAACCTTTCCCAGAATTGTCGGGAGCCATTCGCTGTAGGTGATATGCTGTATGATAGCGCCAACAATTTTCCTTGCCTCTGGAAATTTCTTCTAATACTGGTTACCCAGAATTTCAAAGTTATCCAGACTTTTACTCGACGACAAAATGTTTCAAACCTTGGTAGATCGTCTCGCCATCCCAGTTCACATTTATTTCCAGTAGCTTCGCTGCAATTCTATTGTGCTCACGAAGGAAAAGTGTGTGCATCGCTGTTAACCCCAGCTAAATTCTTGAAGTTTACATGGTTTTTTATATATTCCTGAGAGGAGTTAAGCCAACCTGTTCATTTGCCCTAAGATCTCCTGCCAAGAAGCAGCGAATAGGATTTTCCTGCGAGAAATTTCGTTTGCAGTCCATATCTGAGTCCCTCTCGAAAGGCAGGTAAGGCTTTTGACCACTGCAATGTAGGAGTTAGGGTTAGAACATGTGATGAAGTCAATTTTGGAGCACTGACGTTGAAACGATATCGAATCGCAGTAGACCATGGTCACCAAACAGATCTCTAAGCTCCAATGACTGGATTTCAGTGCTTCCATATACTGCGGAGCCATCGAGGTAAGAGGTGATCTGAAATTATCACAGTGAATAAGCACGACAAGATTTTTATAAAATGAAACAAAAATGAACAATAAATAAGAAAAACTAATAAAAAAGTCATAAATTCATCAACGATATTTTTACGTTCAGTTCACGTAAGCAGAGGGGGCGGAACTGATATGTAATGGACAGTAACTCTGATCAAGGTCAAGATGATAATAAAAACGAAAATGTAATGATAGAAGCTCATAACCATGGCATTTCTAGGGCAATTTATACTAGCTGCGTGCGTCAGTCGCATCCATTTGCAAGGAATTTTCCATGAAGACCGGTCAACACGGTATGTACATCCACAACGAAAAGAATGCGCGGCCGCCGATAGCCCTTAAACGCGTGCGTCTGAGCTGCGACTGCGACTGAGCCCTATTCTTCATCATATAGACGCACGCGCGTCAGTCGCACGCATCAAGTATAAATTGCCCTCCTTCTTTCCTCTCTTCCTTCCAAGCGTGCAAAAATACGACTCTTTCCCCTCCACATACAAAATGGTAGCCCAAATGACCTCAAAAAATTGACTCGAGAAAATGGTTGAAATTCGTTTGATAACCCGATACTTAGCACTCATTTATTTATCAAGTAATTAAAGCAGTACGATCTCATTGATGCATTAATAACTGTGCTATGAGACGAACTACGAATTGAAGGATATGTAGCAAAATAAATGTTTAGAACTGAAATATCCCTCTTACTATATTCATCTGGTCTCTGTATGTGACTCGCTGGAAGATGAGCGATGTCTCACCGCTTCCACAAACTGCACCGCTTCGTTCGAACTCGATGCATGGGTATTTGATGTGCCTGAAATTACATTACTGCATAATTATTTAAATATGCATGTGTTCCAGATCTAGGGGGACGGCTACGGAATATGTCTACATTTGCGTGGAGCGTCTGAACTAAGTTCTAAACTAATCTGTTCTAAACTAAACTTAAGTCTGAACTAATCTAGTTGTAAGGCTATGCCATGGCACCTCTTTTTTATTTTTATTATTATTATTATTTTATTAGTCGGAATCAAAAATCCTCAATTGTATATTCTGAGGTGCTACGTACATATAGCACGTACTTGTTCTAGTTATGAAGATTTTATTGCTAGATTAAAACAACTAGTAAATAATTTAAAAGATTTAGAATATGAAAACGATATAATGATAGAATCCATTATAAAATGCATAACTAGAAATAAATTTATTTATCATAAATATACGGAACTACAAAGATATAGGTATAAAGATGTAAAGATATAGGACTATCAAAAAAAATTCGTCATTAATTCATTTTCTAACCTAATAATCGATGATCACCCCTCTTGACCCCCTCTTTTGACCATTTCCCGCCTTCCCCTCTCAGACGCACTATATAAATCCCCTGGTCCCAATCATGGCTCACTTCATAGAAACCACTCCTCCCCTACCGAGGAGGCGCCGGGAGTGGTTTTATCCTCGTACAGACACCTGTCTAGGGAATAGGAGGCGAAACAGGTAAAATGGTTAAATTTATTTATTAACTCCAGCGACTGCGTTGAGTTCCCGCGGTTGATGCTAGCTATGGGCCGTTCATAGAGGTTTTCACTCAAATTTTTCAGCGCGGTCTTAGACGGATGCACGCACGCAGCGAATATTAACGGTCCGTCCGTATCAAAATTACGTACAATCCGGTGTGCAACTTGGGATCGTTCGGTGAGAGCTGGATGTTGAAGCATGGATCGAGGTTTTCACACGTTTTGTTGCAGATCGCTCCAGAGGAGTAGCTTTGACGAGACAGGGCCATTGGTGTGTGGGTGATGTCGTGATCTAAACGGGTTTTTTAAAATCTCTATTCAATTACTACATGAAAATGTTGAACAACATAAGCAAGAAGTGGTTGAAACTATTAAAGCAGGAAAATAGAAGCGAAACTGCTCTTAATTTTCAATCTTGTAGGGACTGACTACCAAAAGGATAAATTCGTAGGTAAAATTTGTCCCACCTATGAACTGTCCCCATTGCATTACCATGGCTGACAAGTAGGAATGAGGTGTGATGGATTCTGTGGCTACCAGGAGACGAGAGACCTAAAATTAGTTTTTTAAAGAACTAAAAATTGAGAATGGGCTTCAGCTTTGAAGAGAATTTCGTCCCTATGAAAACCTTAAAAAATGTGGATTCTGCGAAAGTAGAGCGCACTCACATCTCTTGGATTTGGCTTAGGGTATCCATTATAGAGCCGACCCTTCTCCCAGCCTACTGGTGTACTGAAGCCATTTTCATAGATGGGCGGCAGAAGCCTCAGTAGTGGCATCTGGGATACACCCCACATCGGATGGTCAAAATTGTTGCACTGACCATCATAGGATCTGAAAAGCCAATATCTCTAGTGCTAGGATCACGAATGGCTAGGATTTCCGGACTTCGGGATAGGAGGAACCGAGGATGAGGATCGAAAACGAAAAAAAAAAAAACGAGAAAAAAAATGCAGGAAAAACTGTGAAATAGAGGAATAAAGAGAGTCTTGTTCACTCAAAATAATTCTTATTGGACCCAGGTACTTCCAAGAAGGAAAAATAAAAAGAGAGTAAGAGGTTGAATCCAGGAAAAAACAACATCAGAATTCGACAACTAAATCTTCAAGCCTGGCATCAAGCCGAAAATCAACACAAAATGCCACCCACTTACCTGTACTTACTGTGGAAACACATATCAGTACAAGCAGTTTTAAATTGCCCTGTTTGGCAACCAGACAATTCCATGAGAGTCTGGACATGAGACGGTGCCAGTACAGCTTCGTAGGACACGTTTTTCGGTGCTAGTTTGTCAACAGGTAGGCGAAGTCCTGGAAGGAAAAAAATGACACCAGAATTTCTCATGGGAAACCTACGCTTTTTCACAGACCACTACCTTTCTGGATGTGCTCTTGAACCAGACGGATGCTTTCTTCGTAGATTTCTCGAGCTTTGCTCAGTTCCACTACCTAAAAATGGCATTATCAGTAGCATTCGGTCGGAAAATGTTGAAAGATGCAGCAAATCAGAGGCCTACAGCTTGGTTCACAGAAAAGATCAAAACCCCTGTCCTTTCCTTTGAATTTTTTCAATAGCATATTTAGTTTGGGTCAAGATTACACAGATGGTTAAATGGTTCAAGACTTGCTCATTAGACTTAGAAGAGTTAATTTCTGAAAAGATTAAAAAGTCGGGTCAGAGAACCATTTAGGCACAAAAATTTCCAAAAAAATCTCAGGAAACTGGCCATGCCTGTGTTGGAATCGAGAACCGGAACAATTTCTTGAGATCTTCCGGATCAGAGACGCCATCCTGTGACAGAAGTGTTCGAGTGTTGGTAACAGCTCTGTAAAAATAACATCATGTAGGCAAATGAAGGCAGCAAGATCTAAAGCAAACCTGTTAACGTTGTCCCTGGCCTGAGTTGCGATATTCTGCAAGGTAGCGTCATCGATGAATGTATCCACCTGAAAGAAGTGGTAATTTTTCACCAGTAATGACCTAAGTTAGAGAGAAAACCTTACTGTTCGACCGAAGTCACCCTCGACTGTGAGTTTGGCGTCGGCCATCATCGCGCCGACACTATTTCCGGCCATGCACGAGTAGATTCCTTCATCTTGACGACTAACCCTGGTAATCGTCAACTCACTGCCATCATCTGAAACCTGAATAGCGAAGATTTTGCATGGCTGTTCCAGGATTTCAAACAGTATGTTCTCCATAATGGCTAGGGATATAAGGATTTTTTAAACTACTTTTCTTACTCGACTATCCTATAAAAAATCAAATAGATTTTTTGCCAAAATCACCTATTAAAATAATTAAGTTGGTCACTGAAAAAGTCCTCTTTGAAGGAGATCCAATAAAAAAGCAAGAATTATTGGTAGAAAAAAAGAAAGCAAAGGGGAAAAAAGAATCAAAAACTAAGGGAAGGCTCTGTTTCGTTCCTTCCCTTAGATGGAGGAAAGAAGAAAGAGAAAACAACCTCCGCCGGAGACCCTTCATGTTTTAAGTAGGTATAGAGGGACAGAAAACACCTATATAGGATTTAAATTCGTTGGACCGTAAATCCTTCACACTTCCACAGAACTTTCACCTTAGAAAATTCCAAGAAAATGATAATCAGAGAGAAGTGAGGGAGAAATTGCTCGAATCTCTACATTGCATGCGAAAATTGCTGGAAGAGACTGCTCGAACTGAAAAACTCACCATGAAGCGACCTTTAATATGAGGTATCACTGATCCTTCATAGAACCATGTGATTTCTGGTCGTGGAACTCCTCGTGCTCGACAGGAGAACGTCACCTAAATGCAGACACTTTAGAAATGGGGAGCTGAATCCAATTCAAGCATACCGAGATCTTGATGATCACAATTTCCCCATAATTTCATTGTAAATAGTGCAACGCTATTTTAGATAGACTGATTTTTTTTTAGTTGTATGCTTTTGTTCTGGCACGTATATCATTTTCTGCTATAAATAACCGTGATGACACAACCAGGTGAAAAGATTAAACAGGTTAGTAGGTACTGATGCAGTAACAGTGGATGAGTAAAGCCAAGAAAGAATCCATGTGCCGAACAGGACTGTAGCACCGTTGGCCTTGAATATAAGTCCGTAATGGTGATTTTTTTAAATTTTTAGTTCTTTTAGTGGGGCTAATTTTTACGGCTATTATTTTTTAAGATTTGAAATAATATGTAGATCTGTAATTTTATTGTTGTTATCGATATCTTTTACAAAAAGGGCTCAATTTCCTTTTAGGAGGTGATTACCTAAAGCAATAAGTGCCCCTATACTTGTTAGATCATTACTTCATAGTAGGACTTTGGTTACAGCGGGTTTAATTTTATTGATAAATTTTACTAAGGTTATGTCAAATGGTAGAGTAATAATAATTATTTTGTTGGTTAGTTTGTTTACTATGTTTTTTTTTCAAGGGTTGTTGCCTTAGTAGAGGAAGATATAAAAAAGATTGTAGCTTCGAGTACATTATCTTAAATAGGATTTTCTATGGTTATTTTGGGTTTAGGAATAAGATTTGTTTCTTTTCTCCATTTGGTAAGCCATGCTTTATTTAGGAGACCTTTTTTTTTCTTCGGGAAATTGGCATAGACACACCTGTTGTCCCAGACGAGCAGTTTGCGCTGAGGGACCGTCATAGATAGTTGGTGGGACGCTGAAATGAAAACTATTAATCATGAGGGATACATAGGTTTTCATAGTACTCAAAAATTTGATTTGAAATCAAAATTAAAACCAAAATAAATAGCCGAGATAAAAATTTCAAGATGCAAGAAAATTGAGAAGTGTTGCCAGCACCCACCTGCTCACCAAGTGAAGCCTCGCTGTATGTTGGATTCGACCGTGGATGTTTGAAGCCATGCAGGTGTAGCTAAATAGTTACTTAGTCCTATCTCAAGTCTATATTATAAAAATTAAGTATCACTATAAATATATGTAGTTCAAAGCACACTCGATCCACGTTCGTTCAAAAACTCAATCTTCACCGCCAATTGAAACGGGAATTTTTCAATTAAGATGGAAATAATATAGAAAGTTTTATTTAATTCTGCTTTCATTTATTTACTTACTTTTTATTTATTTATTTATTTGTTGAAGGCGCGGACTGAGGTCACATGTAAATAGGTACAATATCACATCGATCACCACTATTATATCAAGTCGATTAAACAACACAAAGTCGTAGACAACTTCAGAAAGACGTGAACATATAAATGATAAGCAATATTAACCATTCACTAACTATTAATATAACTAACATAAATAAGATTAATTCACAAACTTCATGCTAACATAGACATCAACTGAAATTAATTGAGTTTCTTGAAACACGAGCATGTAAAAATAAATATTATTGTTAAGTATGCTCAAAATGAACATCTTCTGGTAGGATTATTTAATCTACTAGCTCACCCATGACCGTCACTCTATCCTGGACTCAAACCACGGTCGTTAATTCAACGTATAACGGTTTTGAAATGCCAATAGAAGCACTAACCTCCCAACATCGCCTTCCAGGAATGGATAAATCTTCAGCACGGTGTTAGCATTCGTCAACTCATGCTTTCTGGAGTTTGTGATTGGCTGAAAAATGCGAAATTTCTGAAGAGGATGGCGAAATAACATCACGTGAAACCTCGGGGGATTCTCTTTCTTCCGAATTGATTATTTTAGAGATTTTCAAGGATTAAGGAAGATTGTTATCAAGGATTTGATATTTTATATATGATTTCATATTTTACTCATATTACATCTATTATTAAGGATAATGGTCTTGGGCTCACACTAACTAGTGCAACTAGTGCTCATACTCTCTAATACAGCAGCTAAAATTACCTGTCTCTTATAGTACCAAGTGACGGTTGGTTTCGGTTCTCCAACAACTTCACAGTGCAGCTTCACAGCAGTGCCCTCTCTGTAATAGATTTTTAAATAACTCGAGTGTAAAGATGCTATTATTGAAAAATTCCTCATGACAATTACCTATATGAACTATCTCTCGGCTTGAAGGTGAACTGTGGCCCATGACCAAGTGACACCCTTGTTTGTCGCAAAGTTCTGGAAAATTCGAAAGGAGCTCAGGATAAACAAGCCGAAAATCGGAGGGAATATAATCAAGCAGAGGAATTTGTGAACACTAACAATTAAAAATTAGTTACTATAGGGACAATTTCTGGAGTTTTCAAGCAAAAATATTTTTAAAATCGAGAAATTCAATTCGCGAAAGAAAAATCAATGATATTCCAGCAACATTTCGGGAAGTCATCGAGGAGAATTCTAGAAATTCCGTGCAGTAACACTACCTCTGTGGAATGACACCATAGTCGGCAGTGCAAGTATAGCCATTAGTAGAGGCCTCCTTCGGAATCACCAGTGACCCATTATCCTTGAGCTGGTAGGAGTCAGCTGATGAGAAGTCCAAGTCGACGTTACTGTAATACAATGCTTATTGTTTACTGCAACTATAAATTTAGGAGAACCTACATATTCTCAGGGTATATAACAGAACATTACTTCTTATCTGTTTTCGGTTCGCTTCTAGCTTGTTTTTTACAAATCTGTCTGTTACTATTGCTACACTTCTGCTTTCCACTCAGCGCACTTTATGTGCATAAAAAACAAATAATTTCATGAGCAAATAAATAAATAAGTCTGCAGTTTACTGGAGTACATAGAAATCAACCGATTTCAAAATAGTTTTCATTTGTTTAGAAATAATAGCCAAACAAAAATCATCTTTATTCCCCTCCGAAGCTCCACGGTCTACCATTTCGGCCAACAACGACCTCTGTCCTGCAGCGGTCTATCATTCATTCTTCATTGTCCACTCACAGCATGTCGCCTCAAAGGGCATTATTCATCGCCGCCCCCCTCCGCATGGACGATATAATGAATTCAGGATCAGATCAGTCGGATCAACTATTAAGCGAAGGTATTCTTCAGTTGAAAGGCGAGCACTTCTTGGAAGAATTGGAAAAAAATGTCTTGGACCGATGAGAGAGTTCTACTCGGAAATTTGCAAAAATTGATGTGCAATACATTTCTGTCACTATGCATCATCCTCTACGTTGTTGCAGCCATTTTTCTCACCATTTTTTTTCTCGCCAACCCCCTCCGCATAGCACAAATAACAAACAACTTTTCTTCCAGACACAAGGTTGGCAGACTAATCACCCAGTGACAAAGTTAGCGCTCTCCTGGTATGCTCACATTTTTCTCTCCGTCAGCTGGCTGCTTTCTTTTCTTGGTTTTCTTTGCCAAATTCCTTGAACGCTTTCTGTAGTGATGAAGGCTTACGTTTCTAGGACATATGTGATAACAATAATGGTGAAAAATTGTTGGACAAAGTGCGAAACAAAAAATAAAGAAAAGAAATTCTTGTGCATAATTTTTATGGAAAACATTTTTAAGTAAGGTCTTTGGCAGACAGACTAAAAACTCCACTGGTTGCGATTTTCTCGCCATTCTCAGCTGTTTGTAGTGTTTAACCTTTTATGTCGGTAATCCACACGATTAGAGAACTCACTTGTAAAGCCAATGCACTTCGCCTCCACCAAGCGCTGGGCAGTCCAGAACATTGTGGAACTCCTTCTCGAACACGGTGGGTTTCGAACAGGGGACCTGTTTTGCTGTTATCTGTAATTGAAAATCTGTATGAAACAATAAAAATAATACCATAATATTAGAAGCGCACACCTTGTTTAGTGCCACTCCACGTAATTTTGGTGGATTGAAACATTTCGGTTCTTCGTTCGGCTTTGATTTTCCAACAGAGAA
This sequence comes from Ancylostoma caninum, assembly GCA_037903475.1. Taxonomy (NCBI): domain Eukaryota; kingdom Metazoa; phylum Nematoda; class Chromadorea; order Rhabditida; family Ancylostomatidae; genus Ancylostoma; species Ancylostoma caninum. The sequence continues at coordinate 936,705 of JBAJFG010000362.1, forward strand.
TTTGCTCAGACCGATGATTCTGCAACATAGGTGCAGTTAGGTACACATTTGAGGTTTTCAAAACATTTGGAATCTTCTTTGAAAATTCTTCTGTGCTCATTTCCAGCCACTGATCTGTCATCGGCAGCACAATAAAAAAAACAAATAAATCAACATAGTGGGATAAAATCTATGGAAAAAATGTCTGAAAAGTTTAAAACGAGAGAAAATGAATTAGACTAAGGCGTAAATTTTCAAAAAAGAAAAACGACGTAACAGATGTGAGAAGGTCGAGGTTATAGCGCTGGTAACTTGTTAATTTCATAGCCAAATGATACGTGTTGCTAACCACAATCTCATACTAAAAACGGTCCCAAAGCGATACGAGGGAGAAATAATAGAGATATTCCGGCAGAAAACTGCAGTTGAAACGGGAAAATCTCTTTTACTCAAGCCGGTCAAGCAGAAAAACACCCATTGAACAACTCTGGGACGTGATAGGAACCAATCACAGAACCCTTGTCGCTTGCTCCCTCTACCCAAAAAGCAAAGGATGTACTGGCGATATATAGTAGCGGGCAAAAGGATTGCAACTTTTGGTTTTTCGTCTACAGTTCCTATCGAGGAAGGGCTTGGAGGTTCAAATTTTTAAGGAAGTTGTGGGTAATCATTTGAGGTACAATGAGTTCAAATCTCCTTATTCCATCACTTCATGTTTTTGTTTTCATTTTCTAGCATATACGGGTTGACACTGCTGAAAGGAACCAATTTGTGGTCAGATCCCAACGAAAGACGTCATTTTGTGAGACTATGAGGATGGTGCCGAACTACACACAGATTTCAACTTCTGTGAGAAAAATTTTTTCCCAAAAACAAGGAGTTGATGGAATAAGGAGGTGATCATTCCTATCTCAAATGAGAACCTACAACTCTCATAAAAACTTGAACCTCCTAGCTCTGCTTTGAGAAGAGTTATCGACTTTAAAACGAAAAGTTGCAATCCTTTTGCTCGCTACTGTACATATGTCTTTAGGTACTAGTCAGAGCAGAGATTTTCTTCTGGAAAACGGAAAATGATCCTGTTTCTATTTCGAATTCGTGTTTACCTTTCATAACTCCGCCATAGAAAAGGCATACACGAATTCAGCGACAGTAAAGAATCCTTGGTTTTAAGGAGAATGAAAAACGGGGAATTTGTAAGAACTCTTGAATAATAGAGTGTGGGAGGTGGTGCAAGCAGTGTCCATCAGTAAATAGTGAATAGTTGTTTCTGCATTGGTGAATAAAGGGAGATAAATAAATAATTCACGTAGAAATACTGATAAGAAATAATTATATCAGATATGGACGACTATCCTGCCCTCAAATCACGTTTTATCATCAAAAACGTGCAAGACAATCTATGAAAACTGAATATGACATTGTTGAAAGATGTGACTGTGGTTCTGGCTAATTTTTTCCAGAATTCCAGAATTTTCAAAATAAAAATGTCACTGACAGACGAGGATACGTGAAGCATTAGAATGGATAAGAAGTCCAATTTATAGTCCGTTTCATCGCGATCGACACTTGTAGAGCAGCGAGAGAGAGAAAGAAAGCGGGAAAATGTGCAGCGATTGGAGAAAGTAGTTAAAAAAGAAGGAAATATGCATATATACTCAAATATCATGATGTTTGAAACAGACTGTAAATGAAATAAGATAATGATGCAACTAAATGTGCTGGGAGGTTAAGAATCAGGGTATGACACTGTGCACAAGGAAACAAGAAGAAAGAGGATTTAACTTGGGTTACATTACCTTCAGAATACCTAGCATGAATACCTAGCGGATGACTTCTCACTGGGAGGTTTTCAAGAAAACAATTAGATAAAACATCTATGACCCAAGGAGAACACTCGCTTTGTGTTGGACTCAAGATAAGTGGAGAAAATACCCACGTGGAAGGAAAAAATGCATCAGATATATTCGAATTTGAAAATCCATCCTCAAATAAGTAGAAATTTCGGATTTCCGAAGAACAAAGAGAAGTACCAGCACTAAGGTGTGAAAAGAAGGGGTTTAGAACCTTTTTCTCCATTATTTATTTGAATTTTCTTGGATTGGTACTCAATTAATTATCGAAACAACTATGTTACTCGATTTATACGTGGCCCTAGGTATGGTGGAGAAAATGATGACAGACGAGGAATATAAACAGAAAAAAAACTAGTTGTTAGATACACAAGGCAGATAAAAAAGTGAAGTTTGCACTAGTGATGTAAGTAAGCGAAAGAAGAAATATAATGAAGAATGCAGCAGTACAACAATAAATGCAACAAACTATAATAGCAAGAGAACAAATAATGAACTTCAAATGAATGGCTACGTACCTGCAATCACAGTTCCACGGATTTCGGTGCAGCTTCAATGTGGCGATTCTGTTGTTTTTATTGAAAACCATCTGTGGAAGGCTTTGTAGCCTATTGTGAGCCAGATCAAGCTGGATCAGATGGGGCAGGTAGGAGAAGGCCTGAATACTGGCATTGTCACAAACGGTATGGTCTTCACAGCAGTAAGAAACCTATAGTGACCGAACAACCGTCTGAGGATTGAGAAAAACTCAAAAAAGCCCCTATTTATAAAGCAAGCTTCCACTAAAACTAAGTTATCCCGGCCTGTCTCCCTTATCGTTTTTTGCATTTCTCATTTTCAGCTCAAATGCCTGCGTTTCTACTTACTATTACTACCTACTTGCTGTTAGACTTATTTAATGCCAGTAAATACATCCATCAAAAATTCCACCAAAAACAAGAGGTGGTTCAGAGAAAATTTCCTATGCTGGTCCAAGAACAACTGCTAGGTGGGAAAGTTTCACATGCCGGGCAGAATCTTATTATCTGACCTTGCGATGTAGAACTACTCCCATCTCTCCGAAGTACTTTTCTTTTAAACATTGGGTCTCTAAAGAGCTTTTGTATCACTAGGGCAATGAGTGGATTTCTGTATGCTTTACTCGCTGCTACTCGATTGAGATGTGCCATGTCATTGTCTTTTTCACGTCTACCCTAAGTGGCGTAATAAATAATAATAGTAATGAAATACAGTGAATAAAGGCCCAGTAAATAAATGAATGACCCAGTAAATAAATAAGTATAATAATCAGATTTACCCGAAAAACTTCAGTGTCTAATTTTCGAACAAAAGACTTATTCTTACCTGGACATCCACAGTTGAGATCTCATTGTGTCGAAGATCCAGTGAGACAAGACGTGACGGCTGTGCAGCCAGCGATGGAATCACTCGTAGCTTGTTCCTAGCGAAGCTGACTCTTCGCAGAAGAGGCAGAAAATCCAGAAGGTTCTGTAACAGATTCTTAATAAGCTTTTGGACTTCGACAACGATAGCTATAGGCTCACCTCATCTATAGTCCTAATATTATTCTCACTAATGATGAGCGTCTCGAGATGCTGCAGGCCTTTGACGTCATCAGTGGAAATCCTTCCTATGTTGTTTCCACGAAGGTTCAGAGTGATCGTGGAAGCGGGCAGATCGTGTGGAAAGGCAACAAGTCCTACAAGGCTAGGCTATGAAGGAGGTGGAGGTGTTTCAAGGGGTGACTTACCTCTAGAGGAACAATCTATCGTCACCTCGGTGCAGTTACACTGTGAGGGACAGGCGACTGTCTCTGAGGTTAGCAACCCCAGAAAGAGGAATAACATCCCTGAAATGAGTCGCGACGTAAATGACGGACGCAGCGGCGCGTGTACAGTGATGCGGCAAGAGTGACGCAACTCGACCAGATGCCTTGAAGCAGTAACCAGTTGCGCCGACAGAGGATTTACACAGCAGAGGAATGAGGAGATGAAGAAATTCGAATCGACGGCTTTGCCCGACGATAGCAATGTCCTCTTTAGCTAAGAAAACGAAGCAGATGGGTGCGGGATAGACGACGAATAGCGTTCGACGTCCAGATGGTCGATCCATTACAACGGCACGTCGTTATTAACGGGAGAAGTCTCGAGAGGATTCTGGAGATAATGTTCCTGTGTAAACCGTCCGTACAAAGGTCAAATTTCCAGGGGGATGGGAGGGGGAGGGGCGGCATCGTAGCCGGTTAACGAAAATGTCTGGGAGCCCGTGTTTCAAACTGGCCAAATCCCAGCGAGATCCTGTAGAAAACATCATAATCATAGCGTATGGATCAGACCAGAATGGGAAGAGTCCAACCAGCTCGAGGCTTGGTGGTGATAAAGCATCGCACTTTAAACATGATCTCTGAAGCGATAAAGGCCCGTAAAGAAACTAAAACGCTTGTGAGGAGCATTTGTCGGGATCCAGTAACTTCCCCGAGTTTCATCAAATCCCTGACAAACTTCTGAAAAGAAGCAAAGAGATTTTTCACCAAAATAATTTATTTTAAATTACTAAACACCTTCCTTGTAGATGAAATATCTCGGCTTAACAACATAAAAGAGGGTGAGGGCCCTCAGTACCAGGCTTATTTTGAAGAAGGAAACGAAAACAAGAAAAGAAAGGACTGTGGTTTGCTCTTAAAGCCCGGTGCTGGTCGTCTTACAAGAGGGATGATTTATAATCACAGAATCATTGTCATGGATGATCGCAAGTTCAATTCCTAAAATCAGAGCTCCAATTCTGAAAAAGAGACAGAGGCTTCAGATTATCAAACTATGTATTCAGAAACAGGAAGAATTGGAAGTAAAAATATGCTTCTTATGAACCAGTAAATAAGCAAGTCATGCCCTTCTATAATGGGAAACTATGAAATAAGTACTCATTGCAGTTATGTTTTCTGTCATTGACAATGTCACTGTCATTGTCATATATTTTCAACGTAAAAAGGCCTACAGTGAGTGAAATATAGACGAACCGAAAAAAAAAACAAAAATTCTCTTCCAAAGTTCAAACAATCTCTCGAAATATGCAATACGAAAGTCGGAATAAAAGGAGCTCTGGGTATCGGGAGCCCTGAAGGATAAGGTTTTTCACTCATTCTTGTAAAAAAATGAACGTGAGGAGCGAGGAACCCAAGAGGAAGACAAGCAGCATGGTACTAGGGCGCGGACATCTGACAGTCATCGTGAAAAATCACTGTTGTAAAGCCCTGGCATGCTTGAAATGAAAGGCTTCGATCGCTGCGACCACAACTGCATGGACAGGAACGCTGTGAGTTCTTTAAAGCCGTTCCGGGATAGTTCTGTACGAGTTAGGTTTCATGTCACAGTTATCCCAGGCGGCAAAATCTCGAAGGTGAATGTGAAAAAAGGGGAAATTATAAGAGACGACTGCACTGCGATGATCTCTTCGCCAGAACGAGGCTACTCCATAGATGGGCGTGTCTCAACAGGCACTACATCATAGTTGTTGGTAGAGAAACAAGTAAAATAAGGGTAATCGACCAACAAGATTCTAAAAAGACTGAAAAAAGTTTCAGAAAGAAACCCTCAGTTTTCTGCAATGCTCCATGGCTCCTTGTATCCTTGTATCAATCCTTCAGGAGGATAATAAATAAAAACGAGAGAGTTCCGGAGTAAGAGCTAATTCCAGCCTCTTCAACCTAAATTTAACAACTCTGTGGACAACTCAAGAGAGAAGGAGTTTTTCAGGAAGAAAGCTCATCTATTATTAACGGCTCGGCTAAAGTGCATGTGAAGTAGTGATTACTCAAAGCTAGCAACCACCAATTCGTTGAATACATTCGAGCACAGCACTGCCTTCCAAAGATAAAGTTGTGGGAAGCACCAGGAGGGGGAAATCAATCGTATTTTTCGGAAATGACAGTAGCAGAAATAATTCTATATTTTGCGGAAAGATAAAGGAAGTATTAGGACGACTTCATATGTTCATGCTCACTATCTTTTATTTCTTCTAACTGATTGCTACTTTTTTGGCTCTTATCTCAATTTTCGGAGACACGTTAGCAATTTGGAGGCAGCTGAACTATGGGAACAGAAGCCAAAAAACGTCGAAAACATAGAAAATGGCTTGATGACCTACTATCGCACGGCTTGGTTGGAATAGAATGGCCCCTTTGTAACAAGAGGCAGCAACAGGGGCGGCATTTTTACCAGACGAATGATGAGGACTTAAAATCTTCCGGAGAAAATGCAGCAAATGAGTTTCCTCACCAAAAACAAACGAGAAGCCACGAATTTAAAGTAATTTCGAAGAATGTCCCAGCGAGACTATGGGGCTGAATTGCTACGAGCTAAAAGTACATACATAGTACGTGAGAGTGTTGACTCCCTTACAGTTGACCCTCCCCCCCCCCCCTTCTCGTAGCATCCCCGTTCATCAAGGGTGGTCATGTCTGACGGCACTGGAAGAGCGTTCATCTCCTCTCACTAAGCAATGCATTCATTGTGCTAATTTTCCAAGTTCTGCGAGCTGGAGAGCTATGGAATAGGGAAAAGTAGCCAGATGGGCGAATTCAACGCATTTGGAAGTGTAATTAAGGGAGGTCCTCATTTGCCACTACAAAAATGAATGTCCCAAAAAAAGAGAGGTTGATGAGAATGGCAAAAACTAGTTTCGAGAGGGAGAAACGTCAGGGGAAAAGTACGAAAGAATGCTGAGAGAAAAAAAGGAGCATGGGTACCCATGATTCGGTGGTTACTTGAAGACAAAAACACCTTGAAAACAGCATGACTGGGATTGACAGTTGAAAGAAAGAGAATGAAAGGGAAATAATTGTAAGAAGACCAGAAACAATGCCAACACCTGTGTGACTCAACAGTTGCAGTCAGGATCAAGTGAGCATTCCAATGCGAACCCACAGTGTTTACCTAAAACCCCGATAAGAGGGAACTTCACTCGACAAGCATTGAAAAGTACGTACATACGAACATGTTGAAGAACATCTTCGATGACCTCGATGTTTCATGAGGGTAGCGTAGAACGAATTTCACCTCCCCTTTTTATTTTCAGGCTGCTTAATAGCGGGTGTAAATCAGGTGAAAATGCGAATTCTCGCGCCCATTCGAGGTGATTTCAAGGTTGAAAACTGTACATATGTACTCCTTGCACGTGCAAGGTCTTCGTGGGTGGTCCATAGAAGCTTGGCGATCGCCCACCCACGCTTGAACTCTGCACTGGCACTGGAAGGCAGGCCTAAGCACGTGCCTAGGCCTAAACATGGGCTTTTACCGGTGTGGTTATAGCCCTGACAAAATGTCTGGTAATATATTATAATAAGCAAAGGTAAGTTAATCTGCGATGAATATCCAGATAATTTACTAGATTTGATCCTCCTGCCTGGACGTGGAAACAGAGCCTTTCCCGGCACTGTATCCATCATAAGGCAGATCTATAGAAGGGTAGAAGGCAATGCCAAACAGGCAGATTAAAATAAATAGCTAAACCAAGAACTCCATGATTTATGTAGACCATTCAATGCAGCCGTTCCTGAGAAGCTTTGAGCGAGAACTCTATCACACGTGGGCCATAAAGATTCTAAACTATTCTGCTCGCAGCGAAGCAATAAATTCTTATGCAGCTCAATAAAGCTCTTTTTTGATGCTTATGCAGTGATTGAGGGTTACTAAAGCTCGATTATATAGCCTATCATGCGTCAGCAGAGCATCTAAAGAGTTTCGCACTTTGAATCCGAGCTTAGAGGGGCGGTCAACCTTCCGAACCGAGCTAAAAGTCGTTACTTTTTATGTTTCTAGAGTCTCCATTCCTAAAGACTCGACCGCTCCCCGTATATCATTTGATGTTATCCTAGAACTACAAGGTGGAACAAATCCACAGGCGCAAGGAAACATTGAAATCCATCCGATAGACAACCAAAAATTCTGGATGAGGATCAAGAAAAAAAGTGCCAAGCATTTCTCCAAGGGTGATTCTCGTTGTTCCAGACTCCATTGCATTATAATTCTTTAGTCATTCTTATTCTCGTTCTACTGTCTGTTTTCAAGATACTTGGTGATCCTAACATATTTTGGTTTGCGAAATAAATAAATAAACAAAGAAGTAAACGTTTTCTTAGGATCCCTCAGTTATGTAAGACAGACAGTGTTTGGCGACATTAGACTTTAGCAGGGGTAAGAATAAAAATAGCGGTATCATTAGCAGTTTACGAATAAAAAAGGCACTATCACATTCCTTACAGAAGGTAAAGCTTACCATTTCAGGAGCATGTTACCCCATTCAACGTAAAAATAACCTAATTAGTGGAGAAGTAGAAAAATTTTAAGAAGTGCTCAGTGGAAGAACTGATGAACGCCCTCAAGAGGAATCAACGCTATCCCTTTCACGCACGGTGAGCAAGGTTTCCATTTAAATGTTAATTTACCCCGGTAATTAATTATTTGTATAATACTTGTTCCAGAATAATCGCCTCAAAAATAAGAAGATCTTGTGCGACTGATTCCTGCTAGTGAATGATGATACCAAGTGATGTTGCTTGTGAAATCTACCAGTTCTCACCCAGGGAACTCGTTCACTCTGGATAAGCGGGAAGTTTACATTCTAACCGAGAGCGCTCACGGTCCTTAGACTGGAATAGGGTCACTAAAATTTTTCTCACTGTAGGTTCTCCACACATCTATGAGAGAAACTACAGTGAACCTCTCCAAATCTCCGGGCCCTAGAAAACGTGAAAAGAACACCGAATGTGTCCGCAGCAATGAAACATGAGCCACAAACACAGTACGGCTTGAGCGACGCGTGTGTGTATGGCCCTCGCACGACCCACTTCCTCGGTTCTTTCTCTGTTGATTGGCCTCATTATACAGCTGCGAGTGCACGTAGCATGCTCACAAATGCCGCACGTACGCAATGCACGAAATAAATCGCAGCGTGGATTTGAAAGGAAATGAAAAATGGGAGGCTCGATGGCCATTGGGGGCCAGTAGTGGCTGTAGCATGCTTAGCAGTGTGGTGTGAAGATGGTAGATTTTTACGAGTCATCCACCAATCTTTTTTTTTCCTTCAGAGAAATTACCTATGACCTGGCTTGAAGCGTTAGCCCCCGTCTGAATCCAAGACATGAGCCTCGTCCCGGTCCCTTCCACAACCCCCCCCCCAATGGCAAAATCTCGCCTCGAATCGTTACCCCCTACCAAATTCAAAGCCCGTAACATGTGCATTAGCTCACCTTTCACCGCAAACATCTCCTTAGGCCAAGTTAAATGCAGTATTCTGTTAAAATCAGGACTTCCGCATGATAAAAGTTCGAAAATAGCGCGCTGAGTATCGACAGTGCATTTCGAGCCGACGCGCCAAATGACCAGAATTTTTGGGAAAACAGTTGTGAGCTAATCTTTCATACAAAGTAATATTTCAACAATGTTACTAGCCAGTTAGAGGTTTCTCCCTCTATCGGCTCTTCTTTGAACGGCACCGAGAAGAAGTGCATGCAGTAAATAAAGAAGAGAAAAAGAGAGAGAGATAAAAATATGAAAAGTAACTCATTGATGGATATCATACGGATGGTTTTACACCACCGCTCAGAACTGTAGATTCATCTTGAAAAGTAGACAAATAAATAAATAAATAAATAAATAAATAAATAAATAAATAAATAAATAAATAAATAAATAAATAAATAAATAGATAAACAGATAAACAAATAGTGTGAATTCTCGCCACATGACCCTCAGCAGAATTTTGAAAACCACACAAGGAATACATTACAGCACATGAAAAACTTAAAATCCCCTGCTCCCTGAAGTTTTTGAGGATTAGCATTAGCTAAATTCAGTTATCGAAAGAGGCAGTAGGCTCATTCCTTGAAATTACTCCAGAAAAAGAGTGTAAAAAGAGAAAGTTGCCCTTTTAGAAATGGAACAATTGAAAAACAAAGCCTGCAAACGAGCAATGTTTCCAGGAATATCTAGCAAGAATGCAATGGGAAAATAAATGTCTGAGGGAAAATATCCCATCGCAGCTTCAGCAGCCAGAAATGTCGGGCCAAAAAAATACTTCTGTAGCCTTTATCAGCCTCAGGTATAGCAGAGAAATGATCCATGCCTGATCGAATCCTTCCTACAGCAATTTTTTAAAAATTTTCTGTCAACTTTCCCTATGGAATCTCAAAAATTCGCTTCTGTTTTTCCTCGGCGTGCCATTCCCATGAACAAACAAATAAAAAAATACCCTCTGCACGGCAGCAACAGGCAAAAATCCGCCTTCTTGCTTGCTGTTGACCGCTGGACCTCCGGATCGCCTAGGAACAAATGATCCGAGCGGAATTTGGTTCTAACTCAATAGCTGCTTCAGTCTCAGTCAGATAGATCCCGATTAGCCGCCGACAAAACGAATCATCCCTTCCTAGGATCAGATTGGAACGCAGCCGTACGATGATGACCTGCAGCGCAAAAGAGAAGGATTTTCCCATGCGGACGCCGGCTAAACCTCTCCCGAAATGATTAGCTCGGCTCATAGTAATTCCATGGGTCGCGTCGATTTTTTGCGTGCAACTGTCATTAGTAATATACCCGCGTCGAGTCGCATTATTCGGAGATGTCAAGGTGAATTTGGCAAGTGTATGACCGGTCGCGGGGCAATTCTGGACGGATTCTGGATCAGTAATAGAGTAATAACCTGCAAAATTTTAGGCAAAAGAGGCGGTGCTTATTTTGAAGGGGCCTACGTTGCTATAGATCTTTGAAAATCACAGAAGAAAACTCCCAGACAACCAAATAAGGATCAAATTTAGGAATGCGACCTTTAATTGAGCAAATATTTCACAAGAATATTTATTTACTTCTATTTCCTCACCCATGTGGGCGATTTTTGCCCAACAAATGGAAAGTCGTTAGAAAATACTATATTGTGAAAGAAATCCAAACAGAAATGCGGAGCTAGCTCATCCCGAGATGAGTGAAAAGTCTAAGACAACAAAGATAAAGGGCGATAAGGCTCGAACCCTTCTTATGCAAGTCACGTTTCCTTGAGGTAAAAACCGAGAGAGGGAACATAAGAAAAGATTGGGTTTGTCTCCGAAGCCAGGCAGCCGTCCGAAAAACGGGATGAGCCCTTTGCAGCTGCAGGCAAATTAAAATTTTGCAAGTAACAGCAAAATTACTGCGCCATTAGTTTCGAAAATTGAGGTAGAAACCTTTGAATTTGAAGCTTGGATATGGAATGAAGCCAGGACACCTTCGCCGAATTCACCACGTGAGAAAACTTCCACGCACTTGGAAATTGTGATGGAAATAAAAGCCCCCACTAGCGCTGTTTGCTGAATGTTCCTCACTGGTACTTTTTTTTGCTGCTCAGGAGAGAGGCGTCTCCAGCTTCTCCTGATGAATTTGAAGAATGTGGGAAACATCTGGAGAATGCGCACACGGAATGGGTTCAGTGTAATGTGTGCTTGCTCTGATGAATGTGTGCCACGAGCGCAGCCCGAACAGCGAGTAATGAAACGAGTGAAAGAGTAGTGGTATCGCCTCTCATTTGCCGCTATCCTCCCCTCAACTGCTGCAAGCTTTCTTTCTGTTAGAAACTCTCCCAATTGCCGCTATCCTTCCTCTAGAAGTAGCGGCAACTGGGAGAGTTTTTGCTAAGCCTAGCGTCCGAAGCATTGTGTTATTCGGGCAGCATGTCTGCTCCACTGTTAATAAAATAAATACATAAACAGTAGTGAAGCCAGACTTTCAGATGTGGTACGTTATCCTGACTATTCATCGGCTGATTTGCAGATGGATGCTCTAGCTAGTATGCTTCGAAAATGAATCGGACCAGCGCTTTTCAATTCTCTTCTCGAAATTGTATAGATCTTCACCTATTCTTCTCAACCAAATAACAAGCAGTAAACCACCTTGAGCCCCCGTACGAATAAAAACTGGCCAAATTCCTGTAGAAGAGCTTCAAGCAGCTACTGTAATATTTTTCCAACAAAAATATCCACAATTATCTCCGAGCGGCGAGAATTAATGTTTCAACATTAGAAGCACTAGCAGTGCAAATGACACAGCAACTACGTATGTAAGCTCTACATCAATAATTTCAGTTTTTTCCAATTTCTAAGCAAAAGTCCAGAAATGGAAGCGATAAGACTAAGCTCCACCCAGGCTATTCAATAGATCTTTTAAGCTCAAAAGCCGCCACGAACGTTATTGAATTCTATGGATAATAAAGGAACTAAATTCTGGCTAAACTTAACAAGGAATCAGCTTCCCATCGAATAAAACTATACTAATATCGTGTTTAACAGTAATTCAGAAGTTTATTTGCAGAAGCATTATTCTTCTGCATAATTTTCTCAAACTTTTATCACAGTGCATTTTCTTCATAATAATTGAATTTTAAAAGAATATGTCGATTCTGTTGTCTCCGCATTCACTCCAGCAGTAAAGACGGGAAAGGAAAGATGCAGGAGTGCAATTAGAGAAATTTATTTATTGTTACATGCATATTAACGCATGTAATTAAAAGTTAAAACACCTAAGGGAACAAAGCAAAATTGAGTGTCACTAGTAAAACATCCAAAGATAAGAAGAAAGAAAGACAGGCTGACGCAAAAATAATTATATGTTAAAAAACGAACAAAAAAAAAGGAAATGCTAAGTATTTTTTTAGAAACCCGTCTAATAATTAAATGAACGATGACATATTTGGGGGAACGGACTTGTCGAAATAAGAAATAACAAGGGTGAATTTTTTCACAGCTTCAAAAATTAGTTCCTGTAGGTAGCCATACGGTTGTACAGGTGGGTCACTGAAACAAACCTAAAGGCAGCATCCATGGAAATTTTTGACATTAGAATCCTAGCATATTTCGGAGATGTCGGGAGAGCTCAACAATTTCTCAATGGCAAAACTTTCTTTGAATGTTAAAAATACTTTTTTTTGACGTCCATTATCTGGTTAAGTTCGACAGGAGTGGTCGAGCTGTGAGAGCCATGAGGTGAATACCGGTGGCAAAAGACCAATAAGGCCGTCTTTTTAATAGACGGATCCTCGCAAAATCTTTTGTTTCTTATAAACTACAGCCCATCCGCACCGTAACAATACAAATAACAAATGGAAAATTAGTATCACTCAGTAAAGAAGTCATTAAAGATCCAAACATCATGGAACTCCCTAACAAAGAAGAAATGAGAAAAAATTGAAAATTCTGCAATAACTAGCTCTAATGTACTCAAACAGCTAGTAGAATTTCAATAAAAAAAGGAACACAGCTAGCAGGAAAAATTTTGAGAAGGTTATGTAAATCTGCATGATTCTGGAAGCATAAAGGAAATTTTCCTGAGAAGGCGATGTTTTGGCAAATAGATCAGCTGCTAATCAATGTTTTTCGCGCTCCAAAAAGAGTTCGATGCTCTAGCCTCGAAAACGAGACCGCGAAAACGCGTACAATCAGCTGAGGAATAAGCCCGTCTGGTCCTAGGATAACCTGGTATAGGTAGGTAAAGAGACACTTCCATTGCAGCTTGTACGGCGAGAGTATTCCCGAAATCCAAGATTTTTCAAAACTGTGAATATATTTGAGACAAAATTTTCCGTGGGTGCTGCCTTTAAGGGGTAAAGATGAATTCAAAGCCGAATTTTTAGACAACTGAAGGGAATGGAAACGCTAGCGAGGAGCTAGAGGGATGAGATGATGGACGACTATTGAGGGGAACACAGGCAAGCCACTAGAGAAATCGCCTCTATTTTCTCCGGAATTCAACCCGATTTTCAAGTTTCCCAGATTGTTGTGATTAATTAGAGAGTGAAGAGAGAAACAGAACGTGTCGAAACCAATTTCACGCCTAGAAATGGTCGTAAAGAAGAGTAGAAACTCGATTTTATCCACGATGAGGAGCCGCTGTGTCTCTTCTGGAAAGTTGCAATACAAGTTCAAAACCGGTCCAGGAGCTAATCATGGAAAAACCATTTTTGATCGCAATGCAACAGTGGATTGCGGCAAACCTGTTGGAAAAAGATGCTAACCTAAATTGCGACCAGTTTTCTAGGGTAAATCCATTCAAGTATTCGCTCTTTTTCATAGGGGATCCGTTCAGAAAACGGTAACGGGAGTGATTGTGTCAGTTTATGAGCAGTTTATTAGTACAATTCAATTTTGAAGTCTCTAAAAATACCCTAATTCCTAAAAGGGAGGCAAAGAGAGATAGAAATTGACCAGAAATAAAGCAGTAATTGACTTCTGTGGAAATCAGGGAACCCTATAAGAACAAGGACAACCCAACGACCTCTTCCTGGAACTAGTAGGACCAGAATTCGCCCTCCAGAGATTGTTCAACCTATCGATTGTCTCAGTAGAAAGAAAAGAAATTAATTCTCTGAGAATAGTGCTGATTCGACTGCACGATTACTGCAGTGTGCCATGTGATCGAAAAAACGTGCCACCGATGCCCTGTCCCCATTACAACTTCCCGAAAAAGCCCTGCCAGCTGTTCTCCTTTTTTGTGCGTTCCTGAATGGATAAGCAAAAAAGGTGACAAGCGTCCTTTGGAAACTATCGCAAAGCTATTACAGAAGAACCCTGGAATCCACGGAAAAACTCATCCAGGAAAGCTCACTGGTAATTTTTCTCACTCGAAAAAGCTGGGCAGGTGCGAATCGCAACGAATAGCTCTGTAGATGTCATAAGCGCTAAACTTGAGGAATGCGAGAAAATCTTTGTGAAGTAGAAATCTCTGCAAAAGGAGATGTTACACAGATGTCCTTTTATTGTGAGAGAAATTGAAGGATTAGCGGGAAAAAAGTTAGCGCGCTGCAGAGCCAGAGAGAAAGGTACTTCAAAGGTCAACCACAGAGTATTGCAGCAATACATGTGGGGTTTTCAAACGAGAAAAAGACTCTCGACAAGTCGATTAGTCCTTAAGAACACAGTTCAAACAGGTGAAATAATAGATCAATACGTCTCAAGGACCGATTAGGTGGGACAGTGGAATGTAGGGAGTTCTAGGAAACCACAACAGCTGTAATTTCCTGAGAACGTCTGGAATTTTTCTCTATGAAGGGAGTGGAAGACTTTCCAAGCAGAGAAAAAGTGAATTATGGGTGTCTAGCACAGGAGAATGGCTTCATAAATTACTCAGACGTGCATTGTGATCGACTGACTACTGGTAATTGCATCACACCCCCACTAGTGTTCCAGATTTTCGTAATGAGCAATTACATAAAAAACATGATTAATTAGCCGCAGATGTAGAATCAGGAAATTTTCTTGTAAGAAAACAACCGTTTCTTCTACATTTCGATGGTCTGAAAAGTCCTTCAATTTAAAAAAAAAAGTTACAAAAAATGTAGTGATCCTGAAATAAACTCCAAACCAAAGAGATTCTCATGTTCGCTGGTCCCGATACATGCCCGACAACGAACCCTACAACGTTTGTGTCTTATCCACTCATCGTAATCATCTCATCTCTCGTTGGGAATCTCGTCCAAAATCGTCCAACGTAAGATCGCAGACTGTTGACTTAGCCTGCAGAAATTTGTGATTCGGCCAGAGTTCGCAAATGGATTCTAGGAAGAATTTCATAGCTAAGAATTAAAAATAATATCACCCCAAATTCTCAGGATTTCCGATGAATGAAGAAAGAGTTCAAAAACATGATGATTGGCTTCCATGATCAGCTCCAGCTATCTTCAGAAAGCAGTGTTTTGGACCACAATTTTATTTCCTCTGAACCATGTAATTTTACTACCCCGCCCTCCGCCCCCTCCCTTTCCCCTGTGCTCTTATATATTTTCTCCTCCACAGGTGTATTTCTTCCTCTTCAAAGAGAACGAAAGAAAAATTACTTCTAATTCGAAGAAATCGAAGTTAAGATATCTTGTTCAAAAACGAATATTAAAAAGAGGTGCTAGGCCATGTATCAAGAAAGGCGACGGCTCCGAGCTCTGCGATTGGCCAGCTGAATGATTTGACCAATAGCACAGGTGAATCGCGCATTCTGTTGAGGGTACAACGCTCCAAACCCATAGTGTTCGCAATTGGGGCCCATTCGCTCCATTTTTCAACAGAATCTAGTTATTCCATATTTTCTAAACATCAACGCGATGTCCTAACCGTCAAAGCTGTGTTCTCGTTGAAAGGTTAAAATTTTCTGTGGACATATTTCATTACTGGCTTTTTGCCCTCACAGATGTTTTTTAATCTCTACAATTAAGTTCATCTACAGGGTTTCCGTCCACTGCCTTTCATACCGCACGTTATTCGCCGTAAAAAATTCAATTTTTTGAGGAGGTCTCAAATCTTGCATTCATCTCTATTGTACGCTGTTCAGGAGCTCCATTCAGAAAAATGTCCAATCGTAAAAATATGGGTAGGTACTGTGTGCTGTCTCAGGGTAATTAGAAATGGCACGTCAAGAACTTTTGGATGCAAGAGGCTCAACGTATTGAAAAAAATTCCGACATGCTGAGATTACAGCTTGTCTAGCACGATCTAGTCTTGCCTTTGAGGTTTTCTTTCATAACTCGTAATCCATATCTATCTGTGATTATCAAAATATGGTACAAATAATTTTTGGAAGTTTTATTTGAATTCACTAGAAGGGCTAATCAAAGTTCATCTCATCAAATCTACTTATGATGGAACGGACCAAAGACACTGAATTTGGCAATGTTCGGTAGGCGGGAATCCAGCCAATGGAAAAATTAGAGGGTCATTCAAGCCGGTCGCACAAAAATCATTCTTTGATAGCCCTGCAAAGCGACAGAGCCAATTCAGAACGATTTTTCCTCAAGATCTAGGGCTAGTGAATCATGCAGATCAATTATTCGTCATCAGACAGCATTCCAGAAAACCACGCCACGAGCGAATCCGACGACGAACGCGGAAGGCTGACGGATCAACTTGGCGAAAGGGAATAGCGCGAAGGAATGCGCCGAGACCACGCCCGATGGACTTCCCACTGTTCCGTCGCACATGCCGTCACCAGCAATAGGCTTATGATGCAAAAAAGGAAGGATGCACGATTTTTTCCTGGATGATGAAAATAGAAGACGACAAATCATGTGGTAGGTGTCAAATTCCGGGCTTATGAGGAAAAATGTTAAAGGTGCCAGTGCTCAATCCGAGAAAGATCCAAAAACAATCGTACCTACTTCAAATCTCATGGTTTTTTCATGATCATCACGACGAAAAAAAAAGGAAGAAGGCAGGAAAAAGAGAAATAGAGAAAAGAAAGTGGAGGCATGGAGTAACCTTCTAAAGACATCTATCACTAATTGTACCTAACGCTAAGGACAATAGCGCTAGTGTGAATATGTATAGCAGCATGGCGTCGATGCTGCAGCAGACCGTGCTATTGTGGTTATAAGGGCGATTGATTACCGATCGCAATAACATAAGTATGGATGCCGGGGTCGGAACCGGTTTACTTGTTTGTTGCTCACCGCGCTTTTTGATTAATATTCACCGTAGAAAACCGTAAAAATCGCTGCGAATAAAATTTATAGAGGTTACGGAACAGCTGTTGGGGTATCCATGAAAGATTCAGAATACTAGCAAAGGAGCGCCGCAATCCAACAAAGCGGTGAAAATTTTCGCGTGACGGATTTATAGACACTTTATGGACACTCGTTAAGCCTGTAATTTATGACAGAAATTATGGACATTAAAGGGGTAAGACTGGATGAATGGGCCGGCAAGGGCGATGGCTGTACGAACTACTTCAAATGAACTCGTTTTTGAAGGAGTAACGTGGCGCAGACACGACGGCAGATGATCCGATTTACTCAAACAAAGTGCCGCCGAAGAATTTTTTTCTCACAGGTAACCCGTCCAATTTTCTTCGCCGGAAATTCCAGCACCTGTGCATAGGCACCCGACAACTAGCACAATGTTTATGTACATTTCTTCATTGTTACAGTCGTGAAATCAGCGGAAAGAATAGCTTGAATCTGTGGCACTGGTATTTCTCTCAGGATCGGGGGCTTACGTAATATTCGAAACTCTCCTCAACGTAAAGGAAAAAGGGGCGTGGCCACTGTGCTATGATTGGGCCACTTGAATGACCCCCACACCCTTTAACGTCAACTCGTTTGCAGTTAGAGCAGAATAGCTTTTTAGGCCAATAAGGAAATTCTTTCCCCACGAATTTGAAGGTGAAAACTGGCTGAGCTGACACAAAAGACGAGAAGGCCTCTTGAATGGGCCAATAGCAAAACAGAAGCCACGCCCTTATTGGTAGAACAATGGTTCACTTCCGTCAAGCAGCAGAGCCTCGGAAATGGCCTGCGGGAGCAAAATCATCTACAAAATGATGTGGGCAGCTGCAGTAGCCCATTTTCAGGTATGGCATGACTCTTTTCCAGGAAGCGACTCTTTAGGAAGCTCTTCCAAGCGATTTTCTGAATCAGCCGCTCGGAAAAACTTGTGCTACTAAAGTCTTGCGCTTTTTCGCTCATGCTTTCTAGGCAGTGGAAAGAAGTGAAGCTGAAACCAACGCAGAATCATCTAGGAACTTGGGAGAGGTTTTACTAATTCAACAAACAAAACGCCTCGAATTCTGCAAAACATTATAGCTCCTTCCCCCTTCCAGATCCTTCCAGAAATAACTTTCTTCCATTACAACCCCTCCAACATTCAATAATTATTTCCAGCATTTTCTAGCCTTGTTGCCGAATCTATGAAAATCCTGACCGTTATTGGGTGCAGTTCTTACGATGGAAAACCAGCGAATGACCAAGCGACGTCGTCTAATCATGAGCTTGTTTCACTCCAAAAATCTGCACCTGTTCAGGATCCGTAATTTCATACATTCGGCCATGGATGAGTTTTTTCCCTAAATCAATGTGGCAGAGATAATCTTTGATTAGGGTATCCAGCCCATCTATGGCTCTCCGCCTTAGGAATCACCGCGAGAACCAGCCGGCAGTCTTGCAGCAGGATCAATCCTTTTCTTACAATTGCTTCCACATTCAAGTTTACAGACCATTTAACCATGGAAATTCTCACATCAAGCAGCGACCACGAGTTCAACACTTGCATTGTTGCATGCTGCATGCTGGATTTCAAACTCTGATGAAATACTATTTCATACAGTGTCAATGGGGACAAGGAGAACTGAATGTGGAATTACTAGAGCTGAACGTGGAATTACATAAGTATGAGGATGTAGGCAACTAGCAATAATTGTTTCATTTCATTGTAGCCATTGACTTTCAAAACCACATCGCATTAAATAGACATTCCAATGTCTTTCTCCTTCAGTGATGAACGTAGGAGAAGGCATAGCGAAGTACGTATTATATTTAGGCTCCACATAAAGGTGATTCATAAGAGGAAGTCAGAGCACAAATGAGTAAAATTGAAAAATTTATACATCCATAATTACCACCGTAAGGGTCACAATGGGAGAATGCTTCTTTAGTTATTCTCTATGTAGACCTCTTCCTTTAGTTCTCTAGATCTTCAAAAAGAAGGCACTAGGGTATAACACATGCGACATGCGAGCAAATCTCAGCCGACTTTTACGCCTGTGTTGTTGAATACAAGGAAGAAAAATTATTTGCAGCAGCTTCATCACTTCTGTACAAGGGAGAAGCGGATTATCCGCATTCACCTTTTCTTTTATCCGTTAATCCGGGAGTACTGCACCATCTGTTATCCGAATTATTCACGCTATTAGAATCAGGTAACAGTATACAGATCAGTGGCGGACGCAGGGGGAGGGGCGACCCCCCCCCCCCGAGAATAGGTCGCCAAATTTTTGAAATTACTTTACAAGGCAAAAACAAATCTTGCATTAGTTTATTTTTGATTGTTTATTTTTATTATTATTTCTAGTATTATCTTTATTGATTATTTATTATTGTAATTAATATTTTTATTAATTTTATTTTCCGCCTGGGTTCCCAAAATGGCGGAGACCCCACTTTTTTCCCACACCCCCCTCTCGCCCACTTTCTACGTCAGCCATTGGTACAGATAAAGGTAATGTAAGTTTCCACTGTTTACAAAGATGTATATGTGCTGATCTCATTAGGAAAAAAAGTTTAATGGTCTGTCCCACTTTTTTTTGTTATGGTATTTTTAAATTTATATATTTTTAATACTAATCATTTATCGTTTACATTACATACCTATTACTTAAATGTTCTTGCGAGTCATATGCAACGCAAAAGCAAATGAACATTTTTGTGCAAAAGTTTTTTAGTTTATAGGTTGTACTTTACTTGCACTTCGAGTAAAATGAGGATGACAATGTCCAGGAGACCATTTTTACCACTATGCTGGACTTTTACAACCCATTTAAGTCCTTTTTTGATCACTCCGTCGCCCGAGTACATTGCAGTTATATGCCCTAATACGGTAGCACTTGCTCTTTACCGGATAGCATCGCAGCAAAACCAGAAAATGGCAGAAATTCGGAAAAGGTCACGCTATTTTCGCGCCATTTATCATTTCCCGGATGTTCAACGACCAGATGATTCACTGAAAGGAAAGGTAACCTCATAGCAATGGGTATGATCACGAATGGATATGGATAAATATGTTGCTGGGTGCCAGGTAAAACTTGAGTTGAGGTACTTAATATGCTTAGGCTACCTTTATGATGCATCCGGGCTTGGAAAATCTCTTGAAAATTGAACAGAAAACGAGTCCAAAGCAATTTCCGTAAGCTTTGAGGATGCTAGCCTAATTATCCGGAGCCCATCATTGAGACTACCCATAGTGAACGTGCTGACGTATCCAGACTAGCTCTTTACCTTACCCTGAGGATGTGTAATCATGCCCATGGGCATGAGATTACTCATCCCTTCGGCGATGCACCCTGACCAGGCCGACATCCAAGAGCTCAGCTATACGTATTAAGCGAATTTACGTCATTTTTTCAGATTCAACCCCGGCATTCTCGAAGACAAAGCGAAAAAACCCGACAGATGTTTCCCCCAAATCGCTTAGTTTCAGCAATAAATTATGTCTGGTAGTAAAAAGTAGTCCAACAACTCTAAATTCTCCGAGTCACTCAAGGACGTACTAATTCGCCGGGGCAGCACTCGTGCTGGCGGAAAAAGTGTCGTTGTGGTTTTTCGTGGGTACAAGTACGGACAGTGCATTCCTCAATGAGTGAAGACATTGCACAAGAAGACGCAGTCAGTCTGCGTCTTCAAGGTCCTCCAACGGTCATTTTCTATGAGGAGGAGGAGAGTAGTTAAATTGGCAGGGAGGAAGAGAGATGATGGGAGCAAAATTGATTCTAATCAGGAAAAGCAGATAGGGGTGATGGCCACATGTATGTACCAAGGCAAGAGATGCTTTGAACAGATTCTTTTTTTAAAAGAACTGCTTTGATTAGGAAATGAACGAATTTTCGAGAGACAGAAAAAATCCAGGCCATTTTTAGCCAAGTCATAAACCTAAATTAAGGAAAGATTGATCTAAATTCTATAGAATAATGATATTTTTTCAAGCAGCATGCCAGCAAACGGTCCTACATTTTTTCCCCTTTGCAGGAACGTCAAAGCCAGCGCTTCAAAGAAAACTTCGGGAGTTTTTTTTCGAACATTTGGCACATTTCTTTATCATAAGTAGTCCATTCATCATCCTCACCTTCGCAAAACATCCAGAAGCTTCTAGAGTAGCAAAAAAGCTGCACTTAGTTACAAGCGCTTATCTGAGTGTACTTTCTCGAAATCGCCCAAGTAACAAAGATGGATTACACTAATGCTGGACAAGTGCTCATCAATCTTCACCAATAACCATCTTCCATAAATTTTTCCAGAGCTGAAAAAAGTACTTACGAAAAATTAGCTGCCTTTCTGAAGTATCATGTTCTAACTAGATATCCTTGAAAAAAGTCCAACTTCTCAAGAAAGATGCAACTTTGCCAGTGGCGTTCGCAGACGAAGGGATGGAAGGACGGGTTAAGGCGGAGAATCGTGGTGATTCGAGAGAAAAGAGCGGTTACAGAAGGAAAGGAACGTAAAGAGTGGAATTTTATATATTTCTCAACAAACCTTCCAGAAAATTCACTCTAAACTCGGATGTGAACTATTTTCCAAAAAGTAAGGGTAACAATAAATTACCCAGTGCGGTATTCAAATGTATGTATTCGAAGAGGCATTTAGAAAACTGCTCATCATTGCTCATAGAAGGGAGGGGAGTGGCGGGGTTGGAGCCTCTGAAAACGATATTATTAAATTTTGGACCTCTTGGAGAATTCTAGAGCTATAGAGGTAGGGAGCTAGAGTTACACACTCGAAAAATCAGATCATTATTTGTTGCCAGACATACCATAATACCCATGTAACAGCAAAGAATGACTTGGCACAAACTAACGACTGGGACATCAAATTTAGATTTTTACAAGTAAAATTACTCAAGATGCTATGAAAACATATAAAAATATAGGACGCGTGCGAAATGTAAAGAATGAAACAAGACAACAAATAAACAATGCCATACGATCCATAGAACTCTACTTGCTTGCTAGCCAGTACATAACGCTTTTATGGGTTCGAATGCATCACTCGTCATTCGAAGAGTGGGTAATTTCTTAGCCATAGGTGTACCACCGAAGTCGCATGTGTCAAATTGTTGAAACCACGTGAGTTTATCCATCTTTAGCAATGGCGTCGAGACGCTTACTCTGGGTAATCTTAATGATGCATTCAGGGCTGGCATTCATCATTGGAGATGGGGGTAAACGTTTACTAGTACATGGTACGAGACCCCGTAATAAAATTGGGAGTGAAGTAGAGTAAGTGACAGTGAAGTTTACCTCTCTCCTATAGACGGACATAGATTATCTCGTGGCTTAGAGCTAAACTTTGTGATGGATGCCAAAATAGGTGATAGGAAGCAGCTGGGAATAGATAGCGTCACGTAAAGGTAAACATGTTGATGGGTTCTAGGTGAAAGGGGATTTGGGTACACTAACACATTTACCATGGATATATTCAATTATGCATCCGGATCATGATTTCATACTATCATTTCAGCAGCAATTTCCGAACCTCCTGTAATAATGTATTTCTTACGGGATCTTAATGTAAATAGTCATGAAAAATATAGTGGTATATGGTGCGAAAATGGAAATTAATACACTAGAATCTGAATTTCTGAAGTGCAAACACGTGAATAAATGAAGTCATAAAATTGGAAATAAACGACACAGGCGATTTGCGCCAGGCCAGGAATAGCAGCAGATTATGCGGCTGCGCATCGCTGTATTGGTCACGGCATTGAATATCATCGAGAATTACACATTACGATCGTATTCTGTCATCACAAACACACCCATTACAACACTTGCAAGAGCATCCCAGCATTGCAACCCTGCTATGATTAATGGATCTAAAAACTATACGGCTATTGGTGCTGTGATGTAGTTACATATTCCTAGGATTACAGCGCTAATGTTAACTGAGAAATTCACAATTTCTAAGAAAATTCAATTTGATTGGGAATCTCGTCAAATTGAATTTTCTTGGAAAATCCGCCTGAATTCCGGAAAAATACTTGGAAATTCTTCCTAAAGATTGGGTACGAGTATGAGGAATGAGGCAGAGAAGAAGCGTACGTGATCTGATCACAAAATGAATGAAATTTCATAGAGTGCACGGTTGCCAAAGACGTTCTTAGGAATGTACCCGGAAGTCGCCGGTCATCTGCATATATAAAGTTGTGTATGTGTCCCTTATAGAAATTGCGGGGCATCGACCGATCCGGGAACACCTTGCATACATACCCAGAAGGGAAGGCGAAAGTTCTAGGCGATTTCACGCCCGAATTTATTGATTGATTTATCGATCATATCGGTTTTATTGATTTTTCACTATTTTCGCCCAGAGGCTTGCAAGAACATGCCTACTGCGGTTTCTCAATACGCTGAACACGAACATGACAACCATTCCGCGCCAAAGCATCGATTTATTGATTTTTCGCTATTTTTGTTCAGAGACTGGCGAGAACACGCCTACTGGGGTTTCTCGTCACGCTGAACACGAATACTATAGTCACTTGCATGGGGATTCTAACGATTTTTCGCTATTTCTGCCCAGGAGTTGGTAGTTACATGGCTATTGGTGTTCCCCAGTACGTTGTTCACGAACATGGAAACCACTTTGCACGGAACCTCGATTTATCGGTTTTATTAATTTTTCTCTGTTTCCGCCCACGAGCCAGTGAACACGGTCCAATACCCTGAACACGAACATGGCAATCATTCTGTCGCATATTCCGATTCAGTAAATTCCTCTTTTCTCTTCCCGCTTTTGGAAAGGGGCGCGGATGAGAATGTGCTTACCGGTTCAATCGAAAACTCTTAACATCTGGGTATGAATATGGCGGCTGTCTTCTATCAATTTGTCACCGAAATGAGTTTTCTGACTTTTCATTTACGGATCTCTGGAAAAAGGTTACTTGAACCTTGCTAATATGTTTATCATCGAAATCGTGAACATTTGCAATCAAAGTCGGGAAACACCGGAGCGAAGCCGGGTATATCGTCTAGTATCAGATAATAGAGCAAATAGTTCCAGGTCAGGGGGGAACGTATTAGGTGTTAACATAAGTCCTTGCGCTTTATTTAGTTGCGATTTTCTCCTCCCAATCGCAGTTTTTCTCTAACATGCAGTAAACCCTCTGAAAGCGCATTTCTTCCTCTACATTAATATCATCAAGCGCTTTCACAGTGCTATGGAATTATTCAATTTTTGGGCTTGGGAAGAAAAACGCCAATTCGGGGAAAAGCCCAATTTCCTCCTTGTATCCGGTAGGGAGCAGAAAGCATCCCATATCATTTGAACCTGTAAGTATAAACGCGTGAAAGCATCGTCAATGAAACTGTGTTAGCGGCAGTTTGGCGATTTTTGGAAAGTGGGGTCTGACGTCACCATGGGGCAGGATGACTAGACCCTCGCGATTGGATTCTTTCAGCAAAATTACTTCAGTTTTGAGAATATGATGTCCATCTAGGCCATACGACTCCTTTAGAGCAATTACCGGGTCTTTGTGTTGGAAATTTCTTCGCTCGAAGTGGTCGGTGTCATCGAGACCAAATATGTCTTCTTTGACCTTGGAAGATTGCTGATGACCAGTCATTTCAAGCAAAACTTCTTTTTTCTACTTAGCACAGGTCACTTTTCCACTTTTGATGGCCTTTCGAGCTTTACCTGATCAAAAGGATAGGTGGCTGTCGGTTGCGCTGTTTTTCAACGACTCGTTGCTCCATTTCTCAGGCTTAAAACTTAAGCAAACTATCTCTTTGAGAAAAACTTTTTACAACATTCTCGCAGAGGAAGAATAGCGCTTTCAAATCGTATATAATTTGTTCCTGAAAGGTGGCAAATTGGTGGAGAAAAATGTATCTGAAAAAAAGCGCAAGAACTTATGTCAACACCTACGTAATACACCTTGACAGAATCCAGAGGCGTTATTTCATAAGTTGTTTACCGAAAAAAAGAAAGAGGGATCATTGATCAAAATGAGAATAACACCGCTACACAGTATAAAGAATGTTGAAAGACACCTGTTTGGTGGTAACTTTCGGCAGAGATCGATATATCACGCCTCTATTACGCCTTTATTCATTAATTTTAATTAATTTCCTCTCTTTTATTTTAATCTGAGCTATACAATGCGCCATGAGATGTTTCCCATTTTATAATACTGGTGATATAGGTATGTACATGTAAGCATAATAATTTTCCACTTCAGCTTCACTCAAATATTTCACGAGCGTCAGGAAAAAGAATTGCACTGAAAAATTCTGTGGAGGTGATAGAAGAACCAAAATTAGTAACTGCTTGGTGTTATGACTGCTTAGCCTATGGAGCATGATCCCCACAAAGAACCGAAGATAGAGTATGGAATAAATAGCAATAGATAAAGCAAGCAAGCAGGAACATCGTGCTATCAATAATCCTTTGCATCGAACAACCTTGTTGCTGTAACAGAAGAAAACTTCCTCAAAACGAAAAAAAGATAACCGATCAGCAAATCAATATCTCAGCGGATGTTTCCTGTTTCTTTTTTTACTTGTTGCAAAAATAATGATTTCAAGAAAACCATGAATAGCACTAACCAGACGTTCGGCTACGGATACGTGCATGTCATCGCAAAACACGGTTCCTAGGTTTTCTGAGAGGGTTTTTAAAGAAAACTCAGCTTAAATTCAGTCTGCATTTTGATTTTGTGGTGATTTTCAAAATTTAAAAAAACATGGGATCTATATGTACGAGATGCAGAGTCCACGTTAAAAATAGGCCAGGGCTTCAGGCAAGAAGTGGGCGGGGTTAACCGTCCTTGCGCTATCTTTTCACTGGAGGGTCCTATTTAAATCTTTTTTTAAGAGAAAATTTGGCTCACTTGGAAACGCACAGCATAAGCAAATCGGATTCAGTGTTTTGCTGTTCTAGGGAACTCAGTAATTGCTAGGAATATAGCGAGAAAGCGGGGTTCCTCCGCAGGATTTTCGTGGGCATATTGCAGAACCAATACATTCTGCGGCACACTGATGGAAAATTCCGCTATCTCCCTAAAAAGCTCAAAGACGGACAATAAGGACAATTGGAAAAACTGAGGGCGGAAACGTTGAAAGGAAAATTGCACGGAATCGATTATGTCTAATGGAAATCAGCGCGATACGCGCACACGCTTCAGAGAAACTCGTTGTAAAAGAACCAAAGAAAAGTTTTCGGAAGACGTCAGCGATTCGCAACTCTCTGACCACGCGTAACGAATGCACTTGACCCGCCGACAACAATAAACGGAAATTTCATTCGGGAGCAAAAACTGTGCGTTGCGTGACGTACGCACAATTACCGGCGGGTGCCAGCAGATATCCGACTGTTATGGTTGATTGATTGTCATTTTTATCACTACCGAGACCTTGCGGAGGGCGACGCCAGCGCGCGCAAGAAGGTCGTCGCACGCACGCCCACACAGCGCACGTCGGCCGTAAACAATGGGAGGGCCTGGCGAGCAGTGCAGCGACGGCGACACACCCAAGCAGCTGTCCGGACAGGCCGCAAAGCCTAATGCGGTTTGTGGTGATTTGGTCAAGAGGAAATGAGATTTCCCCAATTGAGAATGAATCGATGGAAATGGAGAAAACGAGGGGAACTCTTCCGATCCAAGAAGATTTCCAGCATTTATTTCAGTTTCCATAACGATAATTTCTGATCTTGTGAAGCTGCTATCATTCGGTCCTCTCCAGCTACTTCACCCCATAATAATTGTGTGATGGTCTCTGTATGCAGATTGAGATAGACCAAAATAGTGAGATTCTTCACGGAGTACGCTCGTATGGATCCATCCCAGAAGCCAGCCACCAGCGTTTTTCCGGATGTGGAGAACGCCAGGGCTCCAACACCTCGTGCGCTAAAATTTGAAACTTGACAAATGTCCATTAAAAGGGGAGGAGTAAAAAGCATCCAATACATAAAATCCTGGGTCCATAAAGATACTACTCTCTAGAATGAAGAATGTGCTTTCAATCGAACTATTACTATGTGAAGTTTTTTTTTTAAATTTCATAGAAACATTGTAAAGGAATCTAACCTAAATGCCCATTTCGTTCCATTTTCCACATACGAGTGAACAGGCTAAAATTTTAGGCCCTCATTCACTTACTCATTCCAAAATGATACTAAACCAATTTTCTACAAACAAGGACGAGCAGCAGACGGTAATGGAGATAAATGCGTATAAAATGGCTAAATTTCTCTTCTGCCTAGGAAATATTAATAGCAGGACGAAATATTTCACAAATAAGGTTGGTTCAGCGCTAGGGCAGGTATCAAAGCCTCAACGAACCTATAAACCAATTTAAGAGACCATCTAGGAGATCTGACAGACAGGAAAAAACACTTTTTACTCCAACCCCAAGAGCAATAAAAGACAGGGCATGGACTATTCAATCACAACGGTGGTGTAAAAGGCGATTTCCACAAATCGAAGCAAAACATGGACAAGTCGCTGAGTTCAGTGATCGCGGCCCGATGGGGGAATTCCCTCATAACCCCTGAAGAAAAACTGAAAACAGATCTCAGAATTTTTATGCTACTTATAGGGGTGACTGGCCATCTTATTACCACAGGAATATGTGTCAGCTGCTTTTCCTTTTTCTTTTGAGCACTGGTGAAAAGCGACTTATACTCAACACCCACACTGCATGGTGAGTTGCTCGACAAATACTTGGATAACTAGTTTTTTTTAAGTCATTATTTCAAAAGCATCGATTTTTCACTCCTTTTAAATAGTCAACATTTCAAGTGGCTGAATTTTGGAGCTTTTCAGTCTTTGTTTCGAACAACTCGCTTTTGAATAGTGAATGATACGAGTGACTCAAAGGTCTATTCACTTGACACTAGACTCCATCGACCGAGTATTCGGACAAGTAGGTGAAAGCAATTCATGTTATTTATCTCACAATTCATCCAGGCGAGTTTCTTTATCCACACGAATTTGAAATCGAAATTGACTACAGAAAGTATATCAAATAACTGAGAGGAAAAACTTGTATAGTTGCAGGAATAACTGCTACACTAGTTAATTAAATGAGCTCCAACGCATCTGGTGAGCTAAGTCGAAGAATAGTCTCGAGATTATTGGATTATCGAATAAAGATGTACTAGCCTTTGAGGATAATCTATTTTTCTGCGGTCTCCACGAATATTGGCTGCTGGAAGCAAAAGCAGCGGAGGCTTTGATGAACCACAAGCCAGGAACGACGAGGTGGCTGCCAGGCAGAATACTGGATCAGTGTACAGTGACACCTGTAACTTCCAACCTTACAATATTGTCGAACTCGTTAACAGCTGCAAAATGGATTTTCACCTCAGCATCGACTTTTCCTTGGACGGAAATCCTCGTTACAGTGCCCGCTTCGTCTCCTACTACTATGTCGCCGTCAATAGAAGTAAGTGAAAGAGGAAGGTGCTTCAGTGTGATTCGATTTCTATCACCCGAATAGATGTCAACAACTCGGAGATACTGCTCCTCGTTCTAAACAGTAAGTTAGCGATAAAACGAACAAGCGACACTCTGGTTAGAGGCGTAATCCCAACTCAGAATTTTTTTTCGAAAACTTAACCGTATTGGAAAAGCCGGCGAAAGCCGCTGATTACAATGGTGTTCATATTTCCGTACAAAAATACCAAAAAACAGGTTTATGACCCTTATCTTCTGAGGAGAAAATGGGCGGAGCCAAAGAGGAAGTACGAGATCTCCACGGCGTACAATTGCTTTGAGGAAGCTAACCACATCACATGTTTGGAAGTGTACTGCCAGCAAGGTGTATCATGCTGGGAAAACTCCGTTCCTTCGATCGGCCCTTGCTAAGCTAAAGGACCTTGTTAGATTACCGAAAAAAAAGGTACCAGAAAAAAGTGCATGGTATGGAAAACTCGTACATGTGCCTCGGCCCCGCCCATTTGCTGCAAAAAGAAATGGCACGGGAACGGGTTTTTCGACATTTTTGTACGGAAAGATGTAAATCCCTTGCGATTCGCAGCGAGTCCACTAGCATGAAAATCGCAGAATTCCAGCACAACTCCAAAGTATGACTTTGTATTTCACGCCACTCACCTCAGCATCAGGATAAACCATAAAATGGTCGACCATCGTGGCCTTACAATAACCACAATGAGCGGTTCTCAACGATTTTTGAACTTCATCGCCAGATCCGATCAAAATTACTGCGGAGTTTCTGATATGCACCCATAATTGACCATCAAACGAGCCAACAGAAGAAATGGCACGCTTCTCATCGTCTACTGAAAAAAAAGATGGTTTTCAAATTTCCTTCTTCCTTGTTTTTTGCTTTCTTCCCTTTTGCCTGCAATGGCAATCAGGAGCAGGAGCTGGAGCAAAATATCGGAAACTTTGTTTTCAACACAGCCAAAACACAATTCCTGTCTTGTCTTGGGAAGTTTGTGGAAAAACCAGAAAGTATATGGATGGCGAGAAAATTCCGCCGTTCCTTTTCTTCCCAACTTTGCAGCAAAAGTCTGCACATTTGCAGAAAGGTCCCGCAAACACTGTGTTATACTACGCACAATACTCAGTAAGATGAAGAATTAGACAACAACAACTGCAACAGCACTACCTGTTTCTAAGGAAAGAAAGTCAGAAACCGAGAAAAAGGAAAAAAAGGTGGTTTAAGCTTATCTATAGCCAACTAGGGAAGATTTTGGAAAACTTTCCCACAACACCCTTTGTGCACTTCATTTCACTCAACAACGGTGGCAGACAGGGATAAAGGAGGGAAGGGGGAAAGGTGTGGGAAAATCTCGTATTTGAAGTCCACATTAATCTGGTGACCCTAATGGCTAGAATTTTAATAATGAAATCATTAAAAGAATAATTCCGAGCTCTCATCATCGAGAGTAACTGCTCAGAATGGTAATGGAAGTGAGGAATCAGAAATTAATTGATGCAAAATTTTTGGCTGTTTCATGAAGTGACTTTTAAAAACTTCCCGATCCATTTTGGAGGAAAAGAAGGATGGCTCATGATATGTGCCCACTCTAGGACCGAGTAGAAATCGATATTTTTGGTTTGATTAACAATTTAGGAAACATCCAGATATTCGAGAATGAGAAAGCCTTAAAGGCAGCACCCACGATAATTTTAAGGTCTGAAATCTTAAATGTTTTAGAGAATCGACAATAGTCCCAGTAATCCGATGTAAGTAGAAACGCTAGAGGTATCTGCATTCTCAAGATAAAATAGGCTAGACAAGGTATCCGGGTATCCCTGGGCGAGTTGTGGTGTGACATGGATCAGCTGTTTTCGCCTCTAATCACTCAGATTCCAATTCTTTTTTACATTGTTTCTTTTTTAACCTTTATTTAATGGTTTTGTTTTCCACTCCAGAGACACGTCTATATGGCATACATTCTCCCATTTTTCAATTTTTGATCTTTTTCACTCTAGCAGGCGGAAAAACATACAATTCCCGAATCCGTCAAGAAAATACGAAAATAAAAAAAAGACGAAAAAGGCAGCATTATCGACTTTTTTGCCACATTTGACCCGCGCAACTCGATCAACCTGGTCTAAGGCATTCAATTAGGGATATCCAAAACTCCTTTTCGCATGAGTTCTGACCGTATTCACTAATGTGTCCGTGTTCACCGTAGTCGAAAACCTAAGCTAACGCTGAAATCTTGATGACGAAAATTTTCGTGGGTGCTGCCTTTAAAGCTCTCCTTCTCTCTCATAAAGCACTGTCTCCATTGTTGGGAACATTCGAATTTTCCATTCATTCGAAATATTCAATATTCGAAAGCAAGAACATTCGATTTCGAATAAATGGAAAATTCGAACGTTCCAACATTGGAGACCATTACAGTACTGTATGAAGGAGAAGAAGAGATTCAGGGCTTCTTGATTCTTGAATACCTGGACATTCAAGTAGTTTCCTAAATTGTTAAATTAAATAACAAAGTTATTCGGTTTTTACTCAAAAGGGGTGGTTAAGTAGGGGTAGCTGTGTATCTGTGCAAATTTAAAGCGATGTACATAAGGATATGAAGGGAACTGAACACGAAAGATTAATTATGTCCTCGATGGGATGATAAGAGAGGAATTGGGGGAGAACCTCAGCCTATTCCTCAGGCAACAATTTGGAAAAAATGAGTCATTTTACTGAAAAGCAACAAACTCTTCTTTTACTTCTCTAACCTTCTCAGTCTTTTTTCTCAGAAGAAAGCAAAGTTGACTCAATGACAAGAGGGTGCTATTTACAGCTGGTTTTGGCACCGTGAACTGCAACAATTTCAGCGAACAATGACTCAAACCACGAATTATACCACATAAAAACAAGGCTTGTTTTGTAATACACCAGAAAGGTCACGACAACTTTTGCAACGCGCTTAAAAACCGACCCTCTCTTCTCGAAAAGGTGGAATGCAGGAGTGGTCGAGGGGTGGGGGGAGATGGTGGAGATGGAATATTCGTCGCACCGAAATACGGAAATCACTGCATCTGTGCTTCAATCCTGAGACCCTGTGGCGGTATTTTTGTGTATCTTGCCAGTTTTCCAATAAGCTTATATAAGTGGCGGAGGTAGAAAGTGAAAGTGTGGGAGGGGAGGTGAAAAAAGTGGGGTCTCCGCCTTTTTGGGGACCGGGATGGAAAATAAAATCAACTAAAATAATAATTATAATAATAGAGTTAAAAAAATTAGTTTAAAAGTAATCATGAGAATAAATAGGCAAAAATAAACACATGCGGAGTTTTTATTTATTTTACAAAGTAATTTCAAAAATTCGGCGACCCTGTCCAGGTTTATAATAAAGGATAAAGTGGTCGGCGTTAATCAATCCCGTCACGAGGGATGCGGCACGCATTCGACTTCATCTGAGCACCGTAGAGGCGTTGAATGCGTATGTGCCCTGTACAATGACTTGCGGGAGGCACCTGATGTACCAAGTCAGTGCTTCATCCTCCCAGACTCCTCTGGTACCAATTTACCGACCACGGAGGGATGGAAGGCTTGGTTGGCCTCGGGCGGGATCGAACCATCGATCGTGTGCGTGCGCAGCGAGCCTCTTACCACTGCGCCACACGCGCGCCCGTCCGGGCTTATATCCGTGAAAATTTAATAAAAAATTTTACTTTACTATCACTTTAATAAAAAAAACAATTTACTACTTTGAAGATGGAGATTCCTAGAGGAATGCTCTGCTTCAGTTCTCTCCATATGCATATATGTATTTGCAGATACCTACATTGCTGAACCAATCTATACCCATCATCGCTGCTTGTGTGACCTCCAGGGCAGCAATGCATCGTTGGGATTACCCAGGGTAAACGTGCTAATTTACCTATGGCCCGCATGCGTCATCGCAAGGATGGGTGGTCTCATAAAACTTAAAAAAAAACTAATAATTACACCCATAGGTAGTAGCTGGGTATAGGCAACTCCTCTGGGTAGACATCTTGATGGGTGTCAGGTAAACGGTAAATTCGAGAACGCTAACACATGTACAATGAGTAATCTCAATGATCCATTCAAGACCAGTCCAACCCGTAATTTGGAGACGTTCCCACGTTTACCCTGTGCAATCTCAATAATCCATGCATGCATAAAATTGTCTGTGACTGTGGGTAAGATGCCAAATTGAAACTATATTACTCAGATATATCCACTGAAATGCATCCAGGTAAGCGCTGAGAGTCTTCATCAACTACAGCTATTAATTTTCAGCAGTCGCAGCTGCAAGTTAGTAGTCTGGCGAGGCCTAAATGACTCCAAATTTCGCTGTGGTGAACGTCAGTACTCGATAACTCTACTATTCTTGCTGCGTAGAATTGACCGCAGTAACAGTATCAATGATGATTGAGCGTTCAATCTAACAAGACACAAGAGCGCTAGCTCAGTTATTTGCCGAAAAAAATATTACCGTAAATCGTTCGCATCAGCGTATGAGTCTCGGCATCATATAACTCGCACCTTCCCACACTCGTACCGACCAATATTCCTTTGCTGTTTTCAGCGTCCACCAACGCACAACATGTTACACCTCCCTCGAAGCCATGATGAACAAAGACTGGCTGTGGTGGAGGTCGGGACATTCCTATAGAAAAGTTGCTGACTAACCACACTCTCTAATGGTAGCGGACAAGGAATTAAACAGGAACAAAACCACAATGAAATGTGCTGCGCAAAAACAAAAACTGAATGTTTGGCACTTAATTTTATCTCTGAAAGATTTCACATATACAGTCAGTGGTAGCCTATAACATTAAATAAAATGAATTAATTAGAAAACCCTGATAAGTCATCAAACGTACAAACAACAAACATGCGAATGAGTACAACGGTCAACAACTAACAACAGCGTACACTCGTAAACTAGGGAAAAAGTCTTGACCAGAGATCGCCCTTTTGCTGGCTAAGATCCACTTAAGAGGTTGGACCGGATTGGAATGGCTTGGTTTGGAGGCGGCGGCTATCGAGAGTCTCGCTCGCGTCGCTCTTTCTATAATTTCAATGATAATTGGTTTCATAATTAATTGGTTTCATAGTCTAGTTTCAAAAATAAAAATATCCCCAATTGCTATACGATAGGACTAATTTGTGTTAATGTAAGCATAAAAAATGCAAATTAAA
Source organism: Ancylostoma caninum (assembly GCA_037903475.1). Taxonomy (NCBI): domain Eukaryota; kingdom Metazoa; phylum Nematoda; class Chromadorea; order Rhabditida; family Ancylostomatidae; genus Ancylostoma; species Ancylostoma caninum. Next base: position 970,663 of record JBAJFG010000362.1, read on the forward strand.
AAAACAAACTATGATTGCATTCAGATATCAGGCTTTTCTACCTTTGGCCAAGCTCTTGGAAGATGAAACGAAAAAAAAACGGACGAAAAAAAGGGAGAAAAGGATTTAATGAAAATTTTGGAAAAAAAGTCCGATTCATACAGCTCTCACAGCATCCAAACAGTTAAAAAAAAAGATTATATCATTTTCACTCATACCTTATCACGTTCTCTTTCGCGATCCCGTCGATCCAATCGTATTCGCTCTCGTTCCTTGTCTTTTTCACGGTCCTTTTCATCTTTAGTTTTATCCTTTTTCTCATCTCTATCTTTAATCATGTCCACTATAGCCGAACTGAAATAGGTAAATTTAAGCAAATCAAAAAAAAAGCAGGAAAATGTAGTTAAATACTAAATGTGCGTATAGGAGAACACCAGACGGAGAAATGCTTACTTTATGTTCTTCTGCTGGTGTGTAGAGAGCGTCGGAAGAAATTCTTTTAAAGCCGACAGAGTCTCAGCGCGATTAGAATAACCCAGGAACTCCTCAAACTCTTCCATTGTAAATTTTGTCAGAATAGCCTGTAACGATGAGTACTTTGCGAATTGCAAGAAAACAATCAGTATGAATATAGTTAAAGTATAAGCAGATAAGTGCTCTTGAGTGAACGCACCGAGTAAGCGACAGTTTTGAGACTGTTCAAAGCTCGGTAGAACGCCTTTCGGGTAATTTCATCACGAGATGAGAGATCTTTTGCTATAACCTTCTGTACAATGTTCCCAAGGAAGCTGTCGAGAGAAGGGTACTAAAACAAGAGAATAAAGTATATTTCCGTACCAAATTGATTTATGAATCTCGTAAAAGGCAAATTTTCAAGCAAAAATTAACGATCGCAGTGAAGGAAATATAGGAAAATCATAAGGAATTCAACGGTCCCATAAAAAAAAACGATCAATGAAATGCAATGAAATGTAACACGGAAAAAGCGTTGGGAAAAACCACAATTACTGGATGAAACCAACCTTTTTATAAACTATCACAAGTGTACAATAGAAGAGCGCTGGGAGCGGATTCAAGTCCATGAGTCGTTCAATTCCATCTGCTACCGCTTCTCTGGTCATCGCACGTGAATCCAACAGTTCTCGCAGATCTGGAAAGTCTACGTTTTTGACAAAGTAAACTTTCGAGCAACTGCTATAACGCTAACGGCAAGAATGGGTGCCAGTAACCGCAAAGACATTTTGTTATCTGCAATTCAGTGAAGAGCACTGGCCATTAAAACTGATTTGGTAATACCGTACTGGCAGTCTGAACTTCGAATTCCTCTGGAGTTGACGGTTGAACTTTATGATATTCGTAGATTAGTTCAGGAGCGCTGAGTGTGGGTTCACCGGTGTCCACATCTAGAAAAGGCGGTAATATGGTTACCAGTACTAACGCAGCAATGAGAACTACTTTGATTCAGTAAGGAAAACTACCACGATTTTAATATAGCAGGGGTAGAAACATACTGACTACAGAGTACTCACTTCTTCCTGTCAGAAGCTTTTTAAAGACGAGGCCGACGGAGTTTTGATAAGCAGGCTTCAGGACGAACAAAGGCAGAATTCTGATGATATCCTCCTGAAATAATGCATTCACTATAGCACTAACATAATAACTGAACCCAGTTGGTGTTTGGAGTGTTATACATGAAAAGAGCGATGTGGTCGAGCTCTGCGATTGGTCAATTCATCGTATTGGTCAATCACAGAGTCGATCCACGGCTGAATGACTGCATCACTCGAAAGCTATAGAAATGGTAACAAACAGTAAAATGCACTGTTAAACTGGAAAACCGAAAATGATACAATGTTGAAAAGTATACCGACTAAATATCGGTACTTCTCGAAGGGGAAAATAGATTAAAACAACAGAGAAATGTGAAAAAAAAAAACAGAAAATACAAGAGAAGTGAATAATTCAAAATTACGGTGCAGCATGCGAGAAATATAGACCACAAAATCGACTAACCCTCTCCAGACCATTAAGAATAGGGATAAGCGAGCGAACGTCAGTGTTTCTCGTTTCATGCAGCTTTTTCATCCGTGAAACTACTTCCCTTGTGGCAGTCTCTGCAAAAAAAAGTTGTTTACCTACAATTCCTGAAGAATTCTAATCACAAAATACTGACGTCGTTCTGTTAACAAATGCACCACACGTGCAACAAATGACTCGGCTCCAACTGGACACTGTTCAAGCAAATGTAACATATCTTCGTTATCCATTCCAATAGCTTTTATAGAGTTTTCAATTGATCTCAGCATGATCTTAAAACCTTCGATTGACCAGATGATACATATCGAACAAAAACTGAGAAGAAAAATACCTTTTTAAGAAGAGTTGACGATTTTGTATATGCTTGGGCAAGTGGGAAAAGGAGAGATGTATCAAGCGGAAGTATGGCAAGGTACAGATGGATCCCACTACGGTAGATTGTCTCATCAAACTCAGTGGCATTCTGAACGAGAAAAAAAAACGTTGAAAAATGTTTGTTCAACAACTACCAGCTAGAAAACTTCGCAGCACACAGAAACTACAGTGTGCATGGACAACATAGAAAGATCAAGCAACCCACCAACCAAATAAGCATATGTGTAGCAGCTTAGGTGAGAAAAGGCAGGAGAAATTGCAGCGAAAGTCTCATAAATTGCCATTTAGCCAAGCCAAACTCACATTATAGCTAACAAAGTGTGGCGGCGGCGTCGGCAGTGTGCATTCATTCAGTTGCTCGATGAGTTTCAGGCGCAGGTCACGATGCATGTACTTCAAGGAGCACAGCTCCTTCAGCGTATCTACACAAAGTTGCTTGACCTGAATAACACCCGTCTACGGGTCAATAGAAGACAATTTACCGGAAAAGAGATAGTTCATTAAAACAAAGACATCACAAACGAGAAACATACCTCCGCACGATCATGGAAGCAGAGTTTGAACAGCAAGTCCACCAGTTCACCTCGCTGCCGATTACGCGTCAAGAGGAGCTCACGAAGCGTAGTTATTCCAAACGCACAGTAAACCTGATACATAAGACATTATAATCATGGCCTCCACGCACCATTTTATGCAGTAATGCATTTAGCAGTTATACATAGTGAAACGAGCGTAAGTTTTTTGAAAATTGAAAAAGGAAGAACTGCCGCAGTACTAGAATAGGCAGAAAGGCGATCTACTACCACTTTGATAAACGCGGAGAAATTCAATGGTCAGCGTTTGAACGTTGTAAACAGACAATTATGAAAAAGCACTATACATGAAAGACACCATGCAAGAAGAGCTCTTTAAGACGAGGGAGAAGAATAACAGCCACTCTATGTTTCTAAACTGGTTCTTCAAAAAGTTAAACACCGCTGAAAAATAGTCGAAAATGCGCTCTCATCATGATTTTTACTCATGCAATGAAAACTCGCACATTTTAATCTGAAAGAACATCGGGAACAGCTTGGCAAGGAGGAAAATATACCCAAAAACTAGAAATCACCTCGTCCAAGCAAGCCTTCTCCAATATTTTTAATGCGTTCGTTGTGACCAAAGGGCAGTCAAGAAGGAGCTTATGGAAAAGTCTAAACCAAACAATTAAAAAAGGCCATATAAAGCTCGAGGGGAATAACAAAAAGGAAGGTAAAAGTTAACGCACGCTTCTTTATGTTGTCCCTTATCCATAAGTTTCTGTAAAAGGTTACAGAGGGTAGAGTCAAACTTCGCAAAGAGTTCACTTTTTGGCGCGCGTCCAAACTTCGCCATATAGTCGTGATTGAAGCACACAGTAAACCTGAATTAGTTACCATACATTACCATATAAGGACTCCACACCTTAGTTTTTGTTGGGAAAACTCCTGTTTGATAGCAATCCATATGAAGCACAACAGCTCACCCCTGATATTGCGAATATAGTTCGGTAACCCAGAGAAGAGCAAGATCCGTGCGGTACCGATGCTGGGTTGCATCGACAATGAATTCAATAAGTTCATTATACAGCTTTTCTGGCAGTGGATGAAATCGAGTAGCTATTCGCACAAGTACCACATGGTGCATCGACATTGTACCACCCTGTCGTGCTCTTCCTAAAGTATGACAACGAATAATGAGCGAAGAGAGACAAGAAAGGAAAAGGAAAAGGGAAGAGAGGAGAAAGGCTCGGACAGCAAGAGAAAATGTGTTTTCAATTCCGCTTTTTCTACATTTAAACAGATGAACTGATGTTGTATAGCGCTTGTACAGTGCAGTCACCACTGGAATACTGGCACGGATTAGTTGATTTTAAGAAAAAAAGTACACCAGCGCGATGGAAAAAACATATTCTAAACTGCTTTGATTGGTTGCCTCCATCATCAAATGATAACACCTTGATGGCACTCGAGAAAAAATGCAGAAGAATCATTGCAGAAAACCAAAAAAGGGAAGAGAAAGAAGAGCTAATCAGAAAAAGAAAACAATGAACACGGAGAAAACCAACTCTCTGCTTTCATTATAGACATAAAACAGCATTCAAACAGCCCCTCCATTTCCTCCTTTGACAATTCCTTCGTATTCGTGTATAGGTTGAACTGTTGCTTCATTTTTGAAACAGCTGGAGGTGCCGCTGGAGCCTAAACATAGACTTATGGATGAATGAGCTAGTAGCTAGATTCTCTTCATTTGTACACGGAAAATAGAAAAATCCCACTCACAGGTCCAGGCAAGCCACCTATCGGCACTAATGGAGGCTTTTGCTTCTGATGACCACCCAAGTGTACGGCCGGTGTAGGAGGTATAAATGCTCCATCTCTGCGAGCAGACTGCCTCTCTGCAAATGAAAGTTAAAGCAACTTCGGATCTGCATAGATGTCTGAATCAGAAATCTTAAGTTGACAATAATAAACAAGTAAACAAATGTAGTACGTAAGAAAGAAAATTAGCCATAGGAAATCTCTATATAAAGGATGATAATAAGCATCACTTCAGTGAAAAAATGCTAGAAATACTGATGAAGAGAAACATACCCATAAACTTTGCCAATTTTTCCTTCCGCATTTGTTCAGCGCCGGGACCTAACTCTTGTGCAGTAGCCTGAGTTGCCATACTGCGAGCAAGATGGCGACGATGTTGCTGGAATGAGAAAATTCACGAGATCCCCTGAGTAAAACCTAGACATCGCATTTTCCAGCAAATACCTCTGTTCCAGCTGTAGCAATCTGTGTAAAACTGGAGGCGAAAGCGGCGGGCATTTCGTCAGGTAGTGTTACCTGAAATAAGCATATTTTTAGCGCAGATCTGCACGATGATGAAGTTGTGAACCTGGATCAACAGGGAAAAACTTGGGAGAACCCCATCAGCACCCACCAAAGAGATCAATACAAGATTGGCGACCAGTTTAGGATTGAGCCGTTCATAAATCCATTCTGCTGTGATGTCGATAGCAGACTGGTGAGCTGAGTCAGGAATTGGTGGTCCTGTTTCCGAAGTAGATGGCTCGTCATCTTGATATTCATCGTCATCTAGCACAACTGCAATGGAGAGAATGGATAAAGTCTGCAGTTGCTTCTCGACGATGATCTTTTCGCGTTTTCCTTCTTCTTTTACGTTAGCTACTTTTAAAAGTATGATTATGGCGAAATGGGGTCACGTCTGAGAAACCTGGAGATTTGAAAGCGTTCACTACAAAATGATGGCGAAAATCGAGGGAACTTGAAACTTACGTTATTCTCAAATATAAAGCCTCTGATCAAAATAGAACATGAAGAGTACTGACGTCAAAAGGGTAGGAATAATATACGATGCTGACATAGAACTCAGCGATGAGTCTGACAAATTATGCGAGAAAACCTAAACACTTACCACCAGAACCTTCATCACTTTTCGCCTTCTTTTTAGCAGCTGGCTCCTCTGCGGCGGTTTGTCGCTTCGATGCCTTTCTCCGCAACTCAGCAATATTTGGTGGCATATTGCGATTTATTTCCTGAAAAATGAATCTGAATCAGCTACACAAGAACTATCGCTTTTAACTACGGGGATATTCTAAGAAGCAAGAAAAGAAGTTTTAAAAAAAAAGAGATGAGATGTATAATCAGAGTAATGGAGCAAATGAATATAAAACTCGTAAAGGTGTAATGTTACATAACGCGATGAGAACTGACACTTTGCGAGGCTCCTAGATCGGTTAGCAAGGTAGTGATCCTGGGGTGCAACAGTAATGAAGCTGGATGCTTTAGAATCCGTAGAAGATGAGCTTTCAACTCCTTACGCATGGACTTCACCTGAAACACATATTTTAATGGGCAATCTAGAGGCGATATGACAACTTTCGTTGGTAATACTCTTATGGACTAGCAGTTTGGACGAAAATGTACCTGACTTGCTCCTAAGGTAGGAGGTAAATTGATATGGAGAGCTTCAAGGCAGTCCAAAATTCGAGCCATATATTCAGGCCTTCGCCTCGCAACATTGCATAGGACATTCAGAACAGTGAGCAAGTTCTAAAAGATGAAAGAATTCGTACAACAAAGCTGACATTCTAAATATATCCTCACTTGCGCTGATATGTGCGGTAAGGTCGTCTGATCCATGAGAGACTGGAGATTGATCGCAGCTTCTGACTGCAGTTTTCTGTACGAGATGAAACGATGATCTCGAGGAACATCACTCAACGACATGACGTCCTCTCCTCTACTGACATCGCTTTCCTGAATATTCATCAACTATTCCAGAAAAGGAGGTCAAAATCGAGTTTCTTTAATTACCTCTGTTTTCGGCGATTGAGAAAGCACTATTGCCTCCAAGAACTTGAAGGTCATAGTTCGGATTCTGCAGAAAAGTGCTCAACAACAGACGAAACAATTCTACAGAAAAAGAAGTCACTGACTCACCCTTCATTATCAGAATCTGCATGACTGACTATACGTCCTTTGAGGACAGAGAAGGCTTCCCAGCATTTTTCCGCCTCCGCGTCAGCTTTTCGACTACAAGCCCATTTCAGGATATAGGGATAAATGTTAGCGCAGACCGTTATAACCTAGAATAAAAACTTGCAAGTGAAAGCCCAGATAATTTTCAGGAAATTCCATATTCAAAGCAATGAAGGAAGACCCACCCGTTTCATAACCATCACACCACCTCGAGAATGGCTACCCGACATTAATAAGTACGAAAGATTTGTGATAGCTTTTTTGAGGATATCGGCATCCTTTTTGCTGAAAACCACTACTCTATTAACAGAAACCAAACGTCAATATTGAGATTAACAAAAGAAAAAATGAAAAATGCTCCTATTACAGCTGTAACATACCATGCCTTCTCTATGAAATTAGCTGAAAAACAACGCATGTGGAAGTCTTCTGAGGATGTGAACTCCAGCATTTCATCAAGAAAATTATCCAGCAAGTGACCAGAGCTGTCTACACTCAATAAGAGGTGCTGTGCCTGTAAAAAAACAATTATACTTACAATTAGTACATGGAAGAAGACCAACCTTGTTAAGATGCTCCAATTTCTGCTTAATGTCGGAGGTAGATTGAGCTTCTCGAATAAGCTCTCCAATCTTATCTGCTAGTGAATCATTTCCTCCCAAAGGTTCCACCAAGACTTCCGCAGCCTCCATGGCTGTGCTGAAAAAAAATGTGGGTTATCACAAGAACAAAAGGAAGAAAAATCATGCAAAAAGACGCAAAACAGCACAAAATTCTGGAAGGGAAGTCCCAAAGGAGACCTCATAGAAGTATCCCTAAAAATACACAATCTGTGGATTTTAGACTGGAAAACAGCCTCAGAAAACGGATGCTAGCCAACGTTAAAACGATAAAACAAGCAATTCCGCGTTGAACATTTGGAATTTGAGGCGGGCCGCAATTACGACCCCGGCGCGAGACGGTTGCTACCGTACACCTTAATGAATAGCAGCCTTACCAGTGACGTGGTATCCTTGATTGGCACATAGATTCGAATAGATGTTTGAATTCATTGGAGTCGAGAACTCGGTATTTGAGAAGGGGAAGGCTCTATAGCCTTGGAATTACGGTAGGAGGAACTGTATGGTACTCTCTTTTGCAAGCATGCGAATTTTGAACTTATTCGAAATCGAATGCTTATTTCAATCTCTTCTAATATGTTATTGATCGGTCACCAGGTTCTGAGATTATATACGATTATATTGGTGTCGATAACATAAATAAAACGGGATGAATCAATCTTGAGGGAGAAATGCTTCCGATTTCCCTGAAAAGGAAGCGGAGCGCAACGGATTTCGAGTTTCCAAGAAAATAGCATGTTTTTGAGTTTCGAATATTTATTTAAGATTTTGGTTTATTCATATACTTATGTTTAAATTTGTTTTCTGAATTTTTAAGAGATTTCGAATCCTCTACAAATTTTCATTGAGGGTAGTTGGAGAAAATAACTGATAAATCTTCGCGTATACAGTTCCTCCAGGGAACGATAGTCGCAGCCTTACACATTACGGAGGTTCGATCACGAGAATTATTACGGCTCTAAGCTGTGGCGAAAGAAAGTGGGAAGTGTGACTTGACAATCTGCAGGATTACAGACCTGGGTTCAGCGTTGCAGATTTATTACCACGATCTTGAGCGCAGCGTACATCAACGAGAAAGACGAACTGTTGGTAAGATGTCAAAAACAGAATAAAACTTATCTCTTGTTGAGGAATCTACTTTCTAGAATTCTCTCTCCTCTCCGGGTTTTCTTAAGGTTTGTTATGTAAACTTGAATTATCAAATAAAGTGTTACCATCTGAATAAAATGTCACAACATTGTGAATATAGCATCGAAATAAACCTGGTTGAGCGTTGAATACCCTTGCAACCCTGTAAGTAAGTCACTCTAGATGGGAAACTATGTATTATCATCTAATATAACTCCATGGTCACAACCGATTATGGGACTAATCGTTCACGCCAAATTTTCCAACGGACTTAGCGTGACTTAGCAAAGGAGAATAAGTCTGAATATCTGAATATATGGGAGAAGTCCTCAAATTGATAGCTTTCGTTAGAATCAACTTCTGTGCCTTCGGAACGCTGCCTACAGCCAATGAGAATAACCATGGAACTTCACCCCGATCTTTGACCACATCCTTCTGTGCTTTAAAGGCAGCTACTACGGAAATTTTTGACATTAGAATCTTAGCATATTTCGGAGACATCGGGAGAGCTCGACAAATTCTCAAAGGCAAAACTTTCTTTGAATGTTGAGAAAACTGGTTTTGGACGTTCATTATCTGGTTAAGTCCAACTGGAGTGGTCGAGTTGTGAGAGCAATGAGGTGAAGAACGCGTACAATCAGCTGAGTAATAAGTCCGTCTGGTCCTACAATAACCTGGTATAAGTAGGCGAAGGGACACTTCCAGTGCAGCTTGTATGGCATAAGTATTCCCGAAGTACACGGTTTTCCAAAACTGTGAATATATGAGACGAAGTTTTCCCTGGGTGCTTCCTTGAAAACTCCTTGCTTTGGCAACTGTCTCCGGTACGCTTCAGATGACCTAGAGTATTGTTAATTTTGGCTTGAATTTCCCAAGCTATGTGGTAAGTTTTATTTGCATTAAACTTTTAATTACAGAAGCAGAAAGACATCGTTATATGCGTCTGCCGCCATTCGATGCACGTGTGAACTCTTTTTCATCATTATGAAAGCGAAGTGCATGTGCTACCCCAGTTTTCTAAACGCAGCTGTGACCGTTTTGAGATAGATAAGCGAAGTACGTAGATGATGAACACGAGCCTATTTGTGGGGATTTACTTTCGAGTGGTCGGAATTACTCAACCTAGTCGTCTATATCCGGCCCCACATCGCTTACTCTGAGATTTAGGTTAACAGACTGTCGCTAATAGTAATCGAATCAAGCAACCAACGCATAACGGCCCTAATTATGCGCAGGTTTCTGCTTTCTGCTCTCCTCTCGACATTTTCAGTTCCTTTTCTGCTTTCGCGAAAGCTATCAATAGCTAGTGCTTGAACAAAACAAAAGAAATTGCTGTTCCATGCCATCGAGCTAATAATTAGTGAGTCCTAGAAGTTACATTACGGTTGAAACCAACTAGAGTAGGAAACGTTAGCCTTTGCTAAATTTGACCAGCAATGCTAAGATTTCGCTCAAATCTGCACTTTTCTTGTTAATCTCATTTTCTGGCATTTTTTCTTGGAATTTTTCTGCAGCTTTAGGAAGAAGTCCTCAGAGACACATTTCTTCTCGGCTTTTCAGCTTACCACTCTGCTAAGAAGCATCTTTTTTAGCAAATGCTTCATTCTCGTTCGCTTGCTTAACGAAAGTCTTTCCTCTTTAATTCATTCCTTTTAGTGGTTTCCACATTCCTCCTTCTCTTGGTTTAGAAAAGCTCGGATGGCTATGAAGGCGGTTGTGATGCTCTTCTTCCTGATGCTCCCATCATCTGCGCCTCGCTTGCTGTGCGGTGTGGAGCTGATCACCAGCAACATAATGGAGATGTTCGTCAAGCTCGACTGTCCTGATCTTTACAGTATGCATTTCCTTATAGTGGTTACATAACTATCCAGTATAGCATAAGAGTGTGCCATCAAACGTTTTGCGTTCAAACCACATAGAAAACAGGACCTGACCAGCAAACCGAAAAGGTACAGAAAGAAAGACAACTTGAAGTAAAAAAGTAAGCACATATATCTAACTAACATGCAATCAATAACTTTTAGTGAAGGAAAACTATTCCAAAGTGGAATCAGGGTGTCGGGTACTGATTCGTCTGCGATGAACATAAATTTCAGCCAAACACAAGAAATGCTGCACGGAACACGGTGTGTGTTATGTATTCCGGAAACCGTGGCGCGAATGTGATAGGAATTACTGCGGATGCGTTTATAAAATCGCTGGAACAGCTGGAGGAACATGTCAGGTGAGTTTTATGAGTGTGAACGTTCCCGAATGGAGATTCTACTATTCGATTCTTGATTTTATTTGCTATAAAATCCGCATGATATCTCTCTAGCATTAGTTGATTTTTTCTTGCTTTGAATTCATACACAGCATTTATGTATGCAAACATTTGAAACCACCAACTACAAAGCATTCTGTTACGGATTCTGAGACATGAATCAGAACTGTTGCCGTACTAACTCTTCTTCTAGACGCATGGCGAAAATTTCTGCAACCTTGTGAAGGACACCGGTCGGAACGTTTATCACCTGCATGGAAGACGATGAGTGTTCGATCCAAGATTGAGAAGAAAACCTATATATCTTACGTTTCATGATCACACAGCTGCACTGTATCTATTAACGAGAATTCATGCGATCACTGCCATAATAAATTTCAAAACTGTGTCAGTCAGGAGGGCGCAAAAGTTGCAATAAACATTAATTTCACCCGTAGAAGAACAACTTCAAAATAGTTAGTGCTTTAACAAAAAAAAGGTGTATGAAACACTCTCTACGTGATTAGTTTGTTTATGTACGTAGACCAGCGACTCCTCGAGGATTTCCATCACGTGGAACAATGGAGCAACTGAAAGGGGTCTGTAACTACATGGGTTCACCGTCGTCTTTTTTGAGGGCATTTTCATTCGTCTAGCACTGTGGACTGCCTCTATTGGTTAATTTTAACGTACAGTCATGACACTTGCGTTTTCAGATTGAAATATGCATGTGAATATATCAAATGTAATTAGAGGGCTGTTGGATGTACATATGTGTATGTATATAAAATTGAATGCAGTTAGGAAAAAAATTTATGACAAAATGAGAACAGCTCCACTCATGATGGACAACTTGGGAGAAACATATTGGATCCCGTCATACGGCTTTCCTTCAAGAAATATGAATGTGCTCCTTATGGTACTAGATGTATCTTCTTATTACTACTATGTACAAGAAACTTCAAATTGAATTTATTTGGACAGTTGGAGACATATAAAAATGTCAACTTAATAATCTTACAGATACATATGTCTAAACGACGGTTGCCATGGAACATTTCCCTCTCGCTAAATTGCCCTGCTCTCTATAAACTTTTTGTCTTTATTAAACTTCTCCAGCGCTTCCTCGCTGGGCTTCATCGATGCATCGGCTGCTTCACCAGAATTTTCCCTCTTTCTTTCCCAGCACTTGTACAAGGGTTTATGGAGAAGCATCTGAGGCCGCTAGGTAAGCTTATTCTTGAGTAGCAGGTGTGTAAACCAATGGGAGTTCCAGTAGTTACCGAGGAATTCAATGATGGTTGCAGGACCCGGATACATCATTGGGATTACCCATGTTGGACGTATTAAAACACCCAAATTTACCCCTTACCTGATATCCATCAACATGTTTACCCATATATGTAGCGTTGTCTATACGAGCTGTTAGGATAGGTAGTCATGATCATAACCATGTATGAGATCACCCACTTTTCCAATGGTGTATCCGGGTATGGGCCTGTAAATGAGTTTTGGCTCTGTTTTTGAGCCCAGACACACCGTTGAGGGGATGGGTATTCCCATAGCCATCAGTACTACAACTCATGGGAGGCGGTCGGGTACAAACAGCATTGCGTATGCGTAAACATGTGGATGGATGCTGGGTAAAGGATAGAAGTGGCAACATTACATCAGAATTACCACGGGTAATCTCAATCTATCCGGGTCACGATAGAAAGTGCTATTTGTAAGGCCCCTACCTAGGTTGCTCAGCTTTTTTCGTTCAGGTGAAATATTCGCAGTTGATTTTCAATGACATTGGGTTAAATTTTAGAGCATCATTCCTTGGCGAATTCATTTAACATTATTTAAGAAAATTTTCGTGACATGAACAGGCAGAGTAATCATTTATTTCAAAACACCCGTCGAAAAACGTCAAAAGGGTTCAACTGAAAACAAGAAGTATTGCTTTACTGACAGCATTGCATCACTGCTGAACTCCGCACATTCTCATGCAGGAGTTGTAGTCCAGGAAATTATTTTCATTTCCGAGTGTTCCGTAGTAGGAGAACCTAAATAAAAGCAGCAATTCTTGCCAAATCAAAATTTGGAGGCAAGCCAGGTATCTCACCTCATGCAAGTCCTATACTGGCTGGTGTAGAAGTAACGATCGCTCTTCTCCCCGCCCACGGCGAACTTCCCAGAGTCATAACGTAGGTTACAAACATAATCTGAAACCCTCTTCCTAGGACTTAGCCTCTTATACAGGAAAATTTATGCTTTCCTGCAGTTGGACAGCAGAATCCGCTGCTGCATTGATAACCGCTCGCGCATGACTGGCCATTGTTGCACTGCTGGGGAGTCAGGCCTTCAGTTGAGTATTCGGCTTGGCAAGCAGCTGAAGAGGAGAAGTTAGCCAAAACTCAAGAAGTGGAAGAAAACTTCCCCGTTTACATTTCATGGAAGCGCGGAGATCAGCATTGGGGTCGTTCCTCAGCAGCTGGTTGGTTCCGTTACCGTTGACGCAGATCTGCTTACATTCCGCAGCGGTTTCGAAGCGATTTCCATTGCCATTACAGCCATTGTACATGAATGGCTGGCAAATCTCTGGAAAGACATCCTGATCAACAAAAATTTTTCACTGGAAGTGGATTTTCTTCCAACAAGGGGCATGCACTAATCCATATACTTAAATTCAGGATTTATAACAGCTAACACTGGAATAAATTCTAAAGTTATATTGAAATTTTGTGATCTGTTCAGTTTTCGTTTCGTGCATAAACCTTATACGAAAACTATGTGAACATAAAATTAAGTTTCCTCCTACACTCATCAGTAAGGTGAACGAAACCTACTGAATTGTGTTTATCAAGTAACGTTCAATATGCATAATAACCATACAATAATTGTGCACATACTTTTGAAATAAAACTATGTACTTAAATTTTAGGAGTGAAAATTAATTTTTTCAAAAATAAATCGAGCAATTCGCGAGGAATGATGAGCTATTGAACATTTATTTATTCGTTGTGCGTAGGGATACACCACCTTCAGTGTTAAACCATATAATAATTTATGTACATAGCTTGTTAGCTCCACCTAGAACCTCTCCCAGTCAACAACCCCATACTTTGCCTCTTGGCAATCTGAACTATTAGGGTAAACTATCAGAAAGATGCATAAATGTCGTCCTGCACCTTTTGCTAAAGTTCTGGAATCTCCTGAAAGAGTCCACAAAAGTTCCTCCTCGAACATCTCACCACTACAGTCTGGAATTTCACTATCCAGGTTATTCCCGGCATCTAATTTCAACCTTTTCGCAAGTATGTACAGCCGAAGTTAAGTACATTGTTGCAGGAATCACAAGTCTCTTTCCCTTTGCTCTCTCCACAATAAATGATTGAAAATGCCCTTGCAGAAACAAGTTCTAATTGTGATGGCACGATCTGGGAGAAAGTGAAGATGCAAATGTTATGAAATTTCATAAAATCGTACTTTCACTGCCTTGCAGCCAAAGTGCAGTTTACCTATAGGGTCTCAGAAATTTTTTTGAGTAAGGTTGATATGCATTATTTACGTCCGTTTATCCATTTGAAATAACGCATTTCCACATTGCTTTCTACCCAGTGTTATAGAAGCTGACTTGTCATCGGATCGGTTTTCTTAAGAAACTCTCTCTTTGACTACACCCAAAGAGGTTATTTGATGCTCTCATCACGAAACTCACATTAGTTTTCTGCAGAAGTCCTATTCTTGTAAGGTTACGGTGGAAATAATGTTGGAAAATGCAATAAAATGCCTGTATTGACCGGAAAATAACAGCACTAATGGCAGTGGGGCCGCAACCTAGATAACGTAACAGGGGTTGCGGTACAAAGTGGATACGATAGTTATGTTCGTCTTTAAGAGCTCCCCCATTCAGGGAAAAACTTTGCTGGATCTTTTTCTTGAGCGAATTTCTGGAAAAACCCTGGAAAATATTCTTTGCTCTCTAAAAAATGTAGAGCCAGTTGATCATCCCTCGAGATTTCTTGATTTAGTGTTTACGGACATCTAATACTCGGCCTAATTCCCATCCAGTCACAGAGGGCGCGTGGAGAGGTGCTCTCCAGTATTATCGGTAAGCAGTATCTTTGGAAATTGTTCAGTCGAAAGGTTGCAGTTCTTGGAAGAATTGCAGACGAGACTTCTTGATGTCCTATGAGTGTAAAAGAACTGTAAAAGACCTTTAATCCTCCCCAGACCCACTTACTGAAAGGCTACCAGGCCTAATTAATGCAGAAGGACTTCAGCAGAGGGTGTACAGATCGCTTTAACCAGAACTCCTTCTGGTGCAGTTCTTTTTATTCATCTTAGTCATAGTACTGTCTACTGCTTTCATTTAGCCGGCCACGCTCGGGCGGGTCGTGTGTTAGATGCCCCCAACCCTTGATTTATAGCTCCGAGAAATACGTACACAATCTTGCTGTGGAGGTTCACCCACTATTACCAAGCGGTTAGACTACGCTATTACAGAAACCATTCATCATTTCTGCTAGTGTCTTATTTATCTAATTACTATAACAACCGCTCTTGTTACTATAAATGACAACTCCGAGGCAAATATGCTGATTTCTGCCCAAAAACAATGACCGAGCAGCGCTAGATTCGCAAGAATAATTTTGCCAATAAAAGTGAAAATAGAACTCACTCTGCGTGGAATCGTAGTAGAACATCTGCCTCTGCTGCACGGCAGAGCAGAAATCACCTCGAATCCTGGGTGCGTTGCAATCCTTGGGCTGATTGTCGTACTGAGCAGGGTACGGCTGCTGCGTGGTGCTCTGGTAGCCGTAATTGAGTTGATTAACCCCAGTTGTAGAATATTGGGCGGTAGAATTGTAGAGAGGAGCTTGCCACTGATTCTGGGCGTTGCTCTGCTGCCACTGTCCGTTGGAGCTCTGGAACTGTCCCTGCTGATAGGGCTGATTCTGGCCTTGTTGATACAGCTGAGACTGATCACGTTGGTACTGCAGTGGGTATTGCTGCACCTGTCCCTGTGGATACTGCTTATTGTATCCCTGCTGGTACTGTAGAGATTGTCCCTGAGGGTACTGCTGAATCTGGCCCTGCTGGTACTGTAGGGATTGATCACGCTGATACTGCGATGGCTGGGCTTGTTGATACGAAGGTTGAGACTGGCCCTGATACTGGTACTGAGGGTACTGTGGCACGGAAGGGTTAGGGTTAAAGTTCTGGTAAACTCCGTAATTCTGAGCAAGGGCAGAACACATCAGGGTACAGACAACGACTGGAGTGAGCGGCGCCATCCTGGAAATACAGCAGGTTACGTTATCCACACCCAAAACAGGAAGGAATATGTATATGTATCCCTTGCGGGACCTCCTGATTCTACTACCTCTTCCGGAGCCTACATTCAATCAGTACATTCGGAAAAAAAGATTGGGCAAAATATTATTTGAGGAGCCGTTTGGAAAGCAAGATGTTCTCAAAAGATGAGGAGGCTAAGTGAGGTATTGATCGGTATTCTTGGAGTGGGCGGAGCTTACTGCAGAACATGGCACAGTTAGTCAACAAGTAAAGGCAATGTTTGCGGTACTGTTTTTCTCTCTTATTTTTGTTTGAAAAGTCGCACAAACATAACGAATAAAAGTAGGCCATCCCTCTGACGGAGCAAAACGAGATCTATTAGATTTTTAGGAATGTTCGCTGTTTTCGGAACTTTTTCCCAACAATGCTGCAATTAACAAGCATTGTAGATTCTCTGAAAAGTCCGAAGCAAGGTAACGGGATGCAGACAACGGTAACAGTTAGGTTTTTCACTCTATCACTTTTATTTTCTGGATTCGTTTCCGAAAAAATAGCTGAAAAAAACCCAACCTACTGCGACGATTGACAGCTGCGCGAGGATCGGCAGGTAAGGAGCGCATACTTTGCTTATGTACCATTGCGTAGTGTTTGCGCTGCAAATAGCGCTTCCCAACTCCAACGATTCGCGAACAACGGCAGCAGGTTGCTCGACGGCTCATGACCCCTAAATCCTACTGGTTTCCGGCGATGCCCTGACACCGATGATTTTTGGCAGATTTTTTTGTTGACTGTTTTTTCGGATGCAGTTCTCGCTCAAGCAATTGGAGCCACTGATTCTGCGACGCTGTGTCTGAGAAAAACGCCATCCAGAACATATCGTGGAAATCACGAATATCTTTTCTAATATTGTGGCGTATCAGTTGAATGTTATAATGCAACCACAGCATGTCCAGGTTCTAGAAAGGGGGGACGTGTAATTTTTTTTCAAATATTTGTTGACATCTCTTGTAAATAATCTCCTTTTTTCGGACCGTATTCCCAAAATTTTTTCGAGCATTCTAATCTGATTAATGCACCACTTTTTCACCTTTTGGAATCGTTGTTACATTTTCCACCTTGAGTTTTTTCTTCAGCATTGGAAGCTTTTTGGTCGAATGCTTTTTTTCTGTCTTGAGAAATTCTATTTTATCATTCACCGACATTGACCATGTTATTGGCTTTCATGTTTCTGTGCCGCGCACTTTTGGTGCAAATAAATAAATAAATAAATAAATAAATAAATAAATAAATAAATAAATAAATAAATAAATAAATAAATAAATAAGTCGATTCCGAGGGACATTTTTGTGTTCGCATCTGAAAAAGAGCATCGACGCTGCTGTTATGTATGTACCTTTACGATCTTACCAACTCTCTTATTACCTCAATATCTTTCTACATAACGGTTCCCGGTCAAAAGAGTGCGCACATAACTAAAAAGCTATACCCATTGCAATGGTGCACATATCGTCAGGTCCCATCGTCCTTCTATTAAAATCGTAATTATATTCTAGCGTCCCTGCGTTTGTCTTAATTAGACTGGATTTGTTTTTCTTGCACTTGTTCTTGAGTTGTTATACAGCTGAGAGGGGGTCTCCGGAGATTTTTTACCTAAGACTGCAGCGCAAAGCTCATTTTTGGCAAAGAACAGCTTCGCAATGTTTGAGCTCACTACATAAATCCTTTGACATGCCTAGAGAAGCACACATTGCCTTTTCGTTTTCCAATATTTGAGATAGTGGCTGATAACCCAGCGAAGTTGGTGGGTTATTTTGGGAATTCCATATGTTTGCAAAGATGTTTTTGTTTACAAAAACGTGCAAATATCAATACGAAGCCTTTTCGCCAAACTTTGCAATTACTTTCTACTTTCCAAAACAATCTGGTCGCGTGTCCTTGGCTGTAACAGGGTTCTAACAATGATTTACATCTCGCGAGACAAGAAACGTCGGTTGTCACGCGTCAGACAGCCAAGTGTTTCATCAACTTTCATGTTGTCGTGCGCTTTTTTCCTCTTATGGTTACGACTGGTTCAGAATCCGACCGGTTCATAGGACTATGTACTAGCTGTCCACTGCATAATGGTTCGCTACAAGATATTGGCAGGTGGCATTCAATTCGACTTGAATTTCAGCGAATTTCTAGTTTTTGTAGTACGACTATTTCTGATTTTACGAATTTCAATTTTACAATTCCACAAAAAAAAAATTCCTGGCTTACCAGCATCAAACTATGCCTACAAGTGCGTCGTTGCTGAGAGTGCGTCGTCGTGCCATACACCTAGCTGCCGTTGATTTCCAGGATCTCCTTTTTGTATTTTACTATCATTTGTTCTCAAAGTATTTTTTTGTGTAGTACCATCACGTTTCTTCACAACATGGAAATCAACGGCTACGTGGTACATCGTGTTTGAGTGAGCGTGAGTGGATAACAAATAGCCCAGTCTGTGAAAGAGTAGGAAGGCGAAAATCGTTATTTCTACTGTTACAAAATAAAAATTCCTCGCAATCTCCCAAATTATGTATTATTGTGAGAGCAGAGCATTTTTCGGTGGACAGATTAATTCTTCAGTCGGACAATAATAATTTGAAGGATTACAAGCAAAGGCAAGGTTCAAAGAAGAAGGAGCTTGGATGTTTTTCCGTGCAATATTAAGGATGTTTCACTATTTCAGCCATTATTTGCCAGCTATGCAGGACGGATCTTGTTCAAAGTATGCATGCCTTGTTCTGACCGGAAAACTTGCTCAATACGGAGTACAGAGAAGTTATAGAAGTAAAGTTTCCTAAGCCAAAGTTAGAATGCAAATTTTGCGGTCTTCACTGCTACTCACTGCCAGGACTATGCAAAATATTCCCATTTTTTTTCTTCAGAACTCGTCCATCTTGTACAAAAAGTAGTGTCACAACGTTTCCATAGGTATGGAGAATTCCAACTGCGAGAAAAAGAATAATGCAGCAAAGTGGAGGACGAGAAATTATCCGAGTTCGCTTTTCCAGTTATCCCACCCAAACACAGGGAAAAATCCATCGATGTGAAGTAAGGAAAAATTTCATGGCTTCTTGGCCAGAATGAGCTAAAGATCTGCCTTTCTGGCTCAATCTCGGTATTCTCCTAGGATATTAAAGACTGCTCGATTTCGAAGAGAGCCTGCTTTATCGATCCTTACATTAATATCAAAATTATGGCCGCAATAAAGTGGTAATTCCCAGAAAAATATGACTACCTGTATAAATAAACAAATTTCAATTAATGCATGACGGACTAAATGAATAAAAAAAAGCAAATCTTATCTCTATTACACTGCTCCATGATCTCAAAATCTATGTAGGTGGATGTTCTGTAGAAGATTCTGGAATACGAGGTGCCCTACACTACAGAGTACGCCTATAGTCGCCTATAGTTTCTCATTTGCCTCTCTAAAATGCCCACACTTCTCGCGTTCTTTCCCTCTCTAGTGTCTCTCTAACTGTCCCCCCGTTGAAGTGGACCACATGTGCGGCAATTTCTTTGCTCAAATCAGCTGCTATAGGTAGGGAATTTTCGGAGACGGCATTTCCAATTTTTTTACAACGTTTTCTTTTACTTTAGTGATATTTCGCAAGTTGGAGGATCACAAAGAAAGGCTATAAAGCTATGCGTTTATATTTACCAGAAATAATGGTCATATTATGTACGTATGTAGGTATATGCACTATTACGCTAGTAGTACTGGTTTATTTCGCAGTAGCATGACACTTCCAAAACACGGCAACTAAATGACAAATTGTATGGAACTTGTTATAGTTTGCTTGTTTTGGAAACACAAAACAACATAGTAAACAGTGAGAAACCAGCTGTTCACAAAAACTGTTACGATGTTGTTCTTCAAGAGGAAGACCTTGACGATAACTTTGATGGCGCACGTTCAACTTCGCATTGCGGGTGTTTTCGGCGAAAACGCGCAATCCATCACGTTCAGTCGTTCTCGCCAATTCGTCCATCTGTTCAAAGTTTCGGTTTTCGCCTTTCTCTCCGCTGCCACCCGCACAATGGAGCAACTTTCGCGGTTGTTCCACGTTTCACGCCGTTTCAAGAGACCAAACCTTCTCGAACCCGTTTCAATTTGCGTGAGTGTCGATAAACATGAACGAATACACGAACAAGGCGAGCTCCTCCCTCGCTACATACTTGCTATTCTATGTTTATCACCTCACGTCTACATAAAAATACGTTTCGCAGGGTTTTCTTACCAGTAAGCTGGGCGGCGGGTTTCCTCACGTCTACCACAAGCTTTTTTGATTTTCCTGTCCTATACGTCCACCAATATAGAGTTCTATGTTTTTCTTCCTCTCTAACATCAAACTCTCATACATTGGACATTCTAGTGGGCTTCCTTATTTGAACAGGAGATCAGGATGGTCCAACGAGAGCCCTAGCTTTGTCCACTTTCTACAAAACACCCGACAAGCCGATTTTTGCAAAGCGACCTTGTTAAAGAAGAGCCAGACAACCTTGGTTGCACTTTACACTCAGTTGATTGGCTTCTGGTTCTTAAAAATCGCTAGCCCTTTCTTTGGTATGTCCTTGCACAGAAAATGTTGTAGTTAGTCTAGTATTTCTGTGGAGAGACAAGTGGCGAGATTCTACCCTCTTTTGAATTGGACGAGCTCATCTGGTAAGAGGTAAAAGTAGTACATATGTCCCAGCAATGTGATGCAAAGCGACGCCTCAACTCGTTTATACTTTTTTCCTGAGTTGATTTGGCCAGAAGTAACGTGGCACACGGGCCCGAGTCGAAGTGTTTTGACTCGGTTATTGAATATTCAGTGGAAGGAAAACCGTGCAGCTTTTCATCTGCTTCATCTTGGGGTGTAATACCTTCCCCTGGTCGAACATTCGAGCATTTGTTTCACTCAGAATCGAATACCTTATTCAGTGCCAGCCATATTCTCTACTGTTAACTTTTGTGAAGAAACTGTCAACGTCACTGTGTTTATTTGCTCTTGCTTTCTCTCAAATGCGAGTAGCGGCGTTGTTTACTGTTGGCGTTTTTGCCATTGTGCTCTGCAAACGTCGCCGAGTATAAAGTCAGTTCATGTATGCTGATCGCAGTGATTTTTGGACCTCAAAAGATCTGTTTTCTCTGCGGCGACATCGCTTCGACTTATCTTAAAAGCTGCATTGCTTGCTTCGATATTAGGGACTCATCAAACTCCTGTAGCGCTCAAGACATCCACCATTCTGAATCCTTTCCAAATCATTAACGTTCAGTTATCGAACTCAATACGTATGTTTGGCTGGTTTAAACCCATAGATGTACTGAAATCATTTTTGTCCTTGAATCTGCCACATGCCCGTTACTGAAAGAAACAATTTGATATGTACTTCTCGTATTTCATTGGTGAATGTTGCAGATCTATTTCTGTAGTAGTCTAACTGTATTTCCAGATGATCGTGTTTATACTCAGCGTACTGCCAGTGACACTTGCACTGGACTGCTTAGTTGCGAAAGATGTCGGATTCGAATGTGAACAACCAGCACAGAGGATGTTCTATTATGACAGTAGATACAGTAAGTTCAGTTACTACACGTATACCAGCGAGAAGTTTCCGGAACTTTTTGATAGGCATCGGTTTACAAACAACTATGCGTGTGATGATTCTAGACTTTAGCACACAGGAAGATGCCTACTTATTTCTCGGGTTATTTCCCGTTCGGGGGTAAAGGGCGGAACAGAATTTATTTATTTATTTACTTGCATACACCATAAAGGGGTGAATGCAAAGTGATTAGCAATAGAGAGGCGTCAAATATAACAAAAGAGAGGAACAAAATTAAGCTGACCAATAACGATTAGTTAATCACAACACAACAGTAGACTGAAAGAGTAAAGGTAGAGGTAACGGACCTGCATTAGTTTCCAAAGACTTGGGCGGACAACGAAGAGCAGAATAATTACTTCTGCATTGACCATTTGGGGTATGCTATTCCAGGATAATTTTTCCATGGTAGTAAGCAATGTTAATATGAGAACTTTTCCAGGTATCCACTGAATGTATTCGAATTCATTTTTTCTCGTTTTTTCTTCCTTTTTGTGAGTAGCCTCGTATCGTCCGTTACTAGGTCCAGTTAAGAAATACATTGTTAGTTTCTTGAAGTATGACACGGGCTATAAATGTTACGAGTTCGTGGAGCATGAAGTCATTACTGACATTCTCACTACTTAGCATCTATCCGAGGATGTATCCCTAAGTATTTGAAGAAAATTCTAATCCGGCAGTATTTCAAGCACTTTGCAGAGGTCTGCCAACCGTTCCAATATCGCGGATGCGGAGGAAACTCAAACCGTTTCCATACGGCGAAAGAATGCCGTGAGCAGTGTCCAAACGGAGGAGGGCAAAGCTCCACCACGGTGTCTTCTGCTCTGGCGGGAAGTGACGCAGTTTTCGTACCGAGAGGAAATTCCCACGATCAGTGGATGAAAGGTCTGACTAAGCACATCAGTTTCTCGTAGTTCAGGATAGCATCCACAACGATAAGACTATGAGACCTCCTTCGTTTCACTAATTGCTCCTGTTTCAGCAGAGAAATGCGGTTCGAACTATCTTATTCCAAATGCGCAGTACATTCGGCCAAATCCAAATTGTCCACCGAATCATGTGCTTGAGAACGGAGTATGCTGTCCGACAAGGGGTTAGTTTTCCTTATTTTCACCATGAATGTAAAATACGAAGGAGAAAAACCAAAGAAAATTGCGTTTTTCACTTAAGGAGAGCAGAAATGAACTTTCCGCGCAAGTTTTGCATGCGATTGGAAGTCACAAAATACATGGCAATGAAGCGCAATCTTACTCATCTCTTTTCTTAAACATACCTTTTCAGATTATGTGTGTTCGCTGCGAGACGATTCTGGCTCATTTATGGATGGCATTGAGGACAGACCTCGGTAGGTTACCAACATCTTAGAAGAATAATGCTAAAAATCATGTTAGTACCTTCTTATTTTCATTTTCCTCAGGTTCGCCTGGAACCACGAAGTGAAGTCGTGCGACCGCTTCAGTTATTTCGGAGCCAACGGCAACTACAACAATTTCCCGAGCTTCTACAGTTGTTTGAATTATTGCAAGGATTCCATGAAAATTAACTAATTAACGCTTCTTAGAGATACTTGTTTAGTGTCACTCATAGCGACTTTGAATGCGGTTCGTATATACGGTTTACTTTCTCGATTCTACCAAATCAGAGACATATAGGGTCACTGTCAGAACTTCTTATTCACTATGCCATTTTCATATATTACATGCAATAATAATTCCATCTGTTGCTGTTGCCTTCCTCAAGGAGTTAGCTTTACAATTGTGATTTTCGTGCTCTGTGGTTATTATTGACAGTATGTGATAAAAATTTCCCAAGAAGCTTTTTTTCATGCGTGTAAAAAACAAAACGAGGCTCAACTTTCGTACCGCGATGGTCCCTTGGATAGGAGGCGAGCACAAAGCGTAGATCTTCCCTCAAGTGCACTTCAGCTAGGAAGGACAAGCAGAAACTAATGAAACACATACTCACAATGGGAAAGGCAATGCAGTATGAGGAACATACGAACATCAGGGGACAGAATGGATGCAAAAGAATAGCTTCAAAGTTGCAGGTCACGCAGTTTGTTAAAGGCAGCACCCACGGAAATTTTTGACCAGAAAAACTCAGCGTATTCCAAAGGTATTGGGGGTGCTAAACACTTGCATAAAGTCGAAACTTTCTGATAGCACCAAAAACGCTGAAAAAAAAACGGTCCCAAAATAAGTGAAATATTTTGAAATGAGAGGAAATCCAAATAATTGAAGAAAATTTCTCAAGACAGCCAAACCATTCTGGTGGGAATATGGGCAGGAAAACAAGAGGTTTTGATCTCAGAATTCCTTCGATGATTCTCTACCAGGCGACTACTACATATACTGTATAAAAAGTCTCTAGTAGCAGAGAACCAGGCATCGAAAGTGCTACAAAGAGCTATTTTCTACATGACTGAAACCCTTTCGAACTGAAGACTGCCAATAGCGTGGTACCTGACTGTGCAGAATTCATCCTGGTTACCAAGCTAACCATGAAGATGTCATGGCAGTTTACAGATGTTGCTACTTCACGAGCCTGAATGTTTACCTTGTGATCAATGTCGTAATCTACAGTGAGAACTGAAGACTCGTGGTTGATGAACTAGTTTTTTCGCAGATTGGCGAACGCATTGATATCAGCGCAGGCTAGTATATAAGACAACAGAGAATCAACAACATCAACATTGATCCTGGCTTTTCGCTGCTCATTGATCTTTGAATAATCCAGTATCTTTCTGTACTTCTCTGATGATCAACACTTTCTTGCGTGAGATGAAGTCAATTCAAACTTTTTCAGAGATGAAATTGCTAGCCGTTCTTCTCTTATTATTGGCAGTGTTTGCAATAGCGTCGGCGGCTAGAAGTCGACGAGGTACCTTTACCCCTATTAGTTTTGTAAGATAACGGCACGAGAAGGTGATTTCTTAGTTCGCCGGTCCTCGTCTTCTCATGAACGTTGGTTCCGACGCCGTTTTGGTGGATATGGAGGCTACCCATACGGCGGATATGGTGGCGGCTGGGGTGGCCTCACCCCATATGGGGGTTACTATCCACAATACGGAGGATGGGGTGAGTCATTCCCTTTTGCAATATCATTTAGAGGCCAGTGACGATTTTCATACAGTGTTTGTTTGATATTCTGTACTGTTTTTTTACTAATTTGGTACGGTTTCAGGATGGGGCAAGAAGTAATAATGAATTCGCCAGCTGCTGTAAATATGTTTATTTTCTGTAAGTTTGACTTCCTTCTTGTCATAAGAGGCCGAATAAAGATTTATTCAAAGAGCAATGAGGAGATGTAAGATCAGAAAAGTTCTTTTACGACTCTTAAAATTAAATTTCCGGAAGAGCTTTCTGCGTTTATCGACTCTTTCAGTTATGCCTGGAAGTGTAAGAAAGTCGATTAGATACTGGAAAAGATAATAGACCAGCTATGCCAGGTAGATTATCAGCTAAGAAAAATACTTGGGCAGAAAGCTAGCATAACCGCCTTCGTCTACATACTGAAAATGGGAATACGTCTTCATAAACGGTAACAACGAGCATTTCTGAGGGATTACCGTAAGGTTGCTGCGAGTTGCGAGCTGGGGTGGAAACATTGTCACTGAAATCGCCAAAACTGCATGAGGAGATAATTTCATCGGAAAGCTGCAATCATGATTGACGTTCTCTGTATCTATGAGTGCATTGTGTGCCAACATTTAGCATTGATTAGATAAGTGTGTAGAAGAATAAGAAACGAAAACTATGAAAACCTAAGGCAGGTAAAGGCTAGGGGAAATGAGATAGTGTCATTTATTTACTAATACAGGGAGAGACAATGTGGGCAGAAGTGAAAAATATGCTTGAAATATATTACACAGCACAGATGATAGCAATGCTAGTACATGAAAGAAGCAGTATGTTCTATAGAACACTAATGGAAATATTCTATGATCTGATGATTTTTTTGCCAATTTTCAGAATTGTGTCATTTTAATAAGGACTTGATGTTTTTTGCTGAGGTTCAGATATTGGATTCCAGCAAGGTTAACAAAAAAGTGTTGTTTTGTGGACGGCAGTTCTTGTCCAGAAGATAGAAGACGGATTGTTGGTGCGGTTTCATGGCGTAACGCCCGCAGAATCGCGGCGAGACCTACTCGACCTTCTCACTTGGGGCATGCTCTCTCCGCTTCTCCGTCTTTTCTGCGTCTCTACGCGCCACAACCAGGCAAAGTAACCCGTACGAATCCCACTCCCTGTGTCTCTTTGGGACCGTTTTCCCTCGTTCAGGTCCCTCCGCATTCCTGCAGTAACGTAATCGGTCTATCTTCCCGAGAAGGACTGTAACTGCTTTATAGAATGAAATTTTATTCAAGTTACCCTCTGATAGTGAAAGTGACAAATTTAAAGAGACTCGTGATGTTTACATTGGTGACATCAGTATTTAGTAGTAGTTAGTATTTTATGAATCATGACCAGGTCATTGACTTTTTTCCGTTCCAGTAGTGAGTTAAGATTTAGATGTTTATTACGCACTGAACTACTGGGGATGTTGTCGGAGTTCAATCCACTCATTTCTATATATAGCCTTCTATTGGGATTGTCTTGTACACTTCCTATCCTTTCAACGTTCGATTTTTGAAGCGGATAAAGACACTCGCGCCATATTCTAGAATAGGTCTCTTGCTCAGAGATTTCGGGACGACGAACACAGGCCGCACACGTTTCAACAGCAGTTACACCGCCAGGTGAAAACTTATACTGTAACCCCACGAGCTGCGTTCGCCCCGGGAAGGCTGTGTATCGGGGGCGATGAACTGGTTTGCATGTCTTAAAGCTAGGATCGCGGCTCAATCTGTGCGTAGGGCGGTGTTCCTACTGTAGAGTTGGGTAAGTGGATGCTTACTCAAAGTCGTCCAGAAATAGGCCCGAACGCGTACGCGCTCTCCACAGCAGCGCTTGAGGGACTCTGCGGACATCCAGATCCGCGCCGCACCCGCACGCGTCCGCACCGCACAGATCTCGTCTGAGCGATTATTGCACTGGGCCACGATTTTACCCGGGCTTCGGCCGGCCTGAGGAGTCTCGCTGGGCTCACCTTGCATGCGCCAAAGTGGAGACACTACTGAAGTCTGATGCTGAACCAGCGGCTTATATACACCTCCCAGGGGGCGTGTCGCCACGTGGCAAGGGAACAGGGGGAACGCAGGTTGAACGGCACCACACTTCATCGGACAAAAAAACGCAGCCGAAACACGGAGTTTGCTGCTCTTAGCAGTCGGAATGCAGCAGTTCTTCCTCTTTCAGCAATGTATGCCTTCCATTCCTTGGGGGTGTGGCTTGGCAGGTTGTACTGCGTTTGCCTTATCCAGTTATCTAACTGTATGCTGCGATTAATATTTGACTTTTCTTTGTATACAACGACTCGAAAAGATCTATTAAACAAAGCGCCGTAAGGGTGCTAGAGTGGCTAGAGATACGCGGCGGCACTCATAGACACCGCAATCTTGAGGCGCAGACTGTGGGGCGAAATGGCCGATTTTTAGGGACTCAGACACGTTCGCTTCGGTACTCGCTAATTACGTCACTGCTGGCCCTCCCGCATGCACGGGATGGTGATTTCATCACCTTCGCTGGCGGTCTCGCAGCATAGGGGTGAGGGAGTGTTTACAAGCTTTCAGGCTGCACAATGTACGCAGCTGGAAAACCACCCTCCCATTGTTGCGACGATGTAGGCACCTCCACAGAAGGGGTGCCTGTAGCATTTTGAAAGCTGGGTGGTGGCTGGACTTAAACGGTCGACTCATTTGGATGGGAGCTTCAGCAGCGTCCCATGGTGAGGTTTCGATGCAATTGTGTAGTCAAGGTATCCGTTCATTTCTAGAAAGCTTGTGCATTAACATACAGAGACTAAACGCTTCATTTAACAAGACGTGACATTGTGTAAATAATCAACCGATAGTTGATCAAAATCAACAAATTTCTGAGTAACTCCCAAGCCTTTACCATTAGAATATCCCCAGAATTCGCCAGCAATCGTGGTCATCGCCACTACAGCCGGCTGTCGTCGCGGTCACCACGACGGCTTCTTTCGCCACATGGATAAAGTGAATGAGGAGGCTTCAGACGTGAGAGAGATAATAACCGATGTGGCATGGCGACATCGTCTCCACTATCGGTATCATCACATCGCCAGTTTATTTCGGGCACATCTTCGAGAGTACGGGCGATGAGCTCCGTTTGGCAGCGATCCATGGTGATGTAACGTGGCAGTCGATACGTATCATTTCCACGATAATTGTCTCTTGTATCGCCGGTTCATTTTTATTCATTTTGAACTGGGAAAGTCTGGGGATACTCTTACTCTCGAGATTAACAAAGGGTACAGGGGCTCTGATAGGAAGCAGATGTGCCCAGGCCAAAAAGTGGTGAAAACGCTAGGATACGGCCTAGCCGATGGAGAGCGTGTCCGTTTTGGCCTAATTGTGACGAAAACACCAGAATAAGGGTTGACCAACGGCTGAAAGGCCCAGTAGTGTGGAGCACACCAGCATGCAGGTCCGTCATTATAGGATCGGTTCGCTCTGGCTCAACAACGTGGGTAACGCTAAGATATGGATCCAGCGATCGGATAAGGGCCCAGTGTGGCCCAATAGTGAGAAAAGCACCAGAATGCTGGTCCATCAATAGAAGAAAGATCCGCCGAAGCCCAATGGTGGAGAACGCCAGGATATGGGCTCGCTTTGGTCGAGTAGTGTGGAGAATGCCAAGGTGCAAGTCCGCCCAAGAAGAGGGCCGGCTTATCCTAACCGTGAAGAAGACTCCAGAATGTGGGCCCTCATCTGGAAGAAGGGCCTCCGTGGCCAAAAGGTGTGGAAAACGCCAGGATACAGGTCCACCAATGGAGGAGGGGCCCGCCGTGGCCCAGTGGTATGGGGAACGTCAGGGTAAGAGTCCACTGATGGAGGAAGTGTCCGTCGTGGCCCAACAGTGAGAAAGACGCCAGGATATGGGCTCCCAGATGGAAGAAAGGCCCGCCGTAGTCCAGTGGTGTCAAGAATGCCAGGATAGGGATGCCAATATAGGATGGGTCCGCTGTGACTCAATAAGGTGGAGAGTACCAGGATACGGTTCAGCCGACGGTGAACGGTTTCGCTGTGGCCCAACAGTGAAAATACGGGTTCACCGATTGCAGACAGGACGACCGTGGCCGAATAGTGTGGACGACACCAGAATACGAGTTAGCTTTGGCCCAATAGTGTGGAGAACGGCAGGATATAGGTCCGCCGATGGAAAACGCATCTGCGTTGGCCCAGTAGTGAGGAAAACGCACGAATACACCCTACGATGGAGAACGGTCTTATCATGCTCATATTCAACTAATAAGAAAGATTTCACATTTTAGCCCATTTAATGATTAGTTTCGCTTCTTTGTCAGTTTTACAGAGATTCGGCAAGTGCACATGTCCCAAGTGGCTGCCCCACCCCGCTTTCTAGCGTCCCGAAGGGGCGCTAGTTATACAAGCTTTTGTTAGCTTTGCTCACAATTGTCCTTCAATCGTTATACAAATTGCATCTTGCCTTTTTGCTAGTTATCGCAGAACTTATTGACAGCTTCTAGGAATGTGGCACTTGCTTGTGGAACTCTTTGATTTTCTACAAGAATGTTATCGGAGTCTACCCGACAGTCTCTGATGGCGCGAGCTTTGATAAATGTGTGAGCATTTCTCATGAAAATCCGTGGATCTTGAAAATGGTGGAAAGTTTGGTAAAAAGTTCTTCATAGGATTACTAGTCTATGGGGATTGGAAAAACTAAAATTGGGAACCACATGTATTCAATGATTCATTACATTTGGAGAAGTTATCGATTTCATTCGGTGAGGCAAAGCTTCTCGGAAGTGGTAGCGCATTTGTCAAAGAGTGGGC
This sequence comes from Ancylostoma caninum, assembly GCA_037903475.1. Taxonomy (NCBI): domain Eukaryota; kingdom Metazoa; phylum Nematoda; class Chromadorea; order Rhabditida; family Ancylostomatidae; genus Ancylostoma; species Ancylostoma caninum. Next base: position 1,000,381 of record JBAJFG010000362.1, read on the forward strand.
ACATCGAGCATGGCTCTCCAGCGTCGTAGATCTTCTCGCCCATTACGTTTCCGCTATAACAACTCCATTTTTTTCGAATATCCCGCTAGAAATAAGCTACTGGCTTACCCTCTGCTGTAGTGGCACACAGCAAGAGTTTGACTGGGACAATGCTGGACTCCACATCCAATGTATCTTGTGCTCTGCCAGATCATCTAAAAAGCCGCTGCTTCAATGTTACGTCCAGAATTTCCGATCAGAGAGGCAGAATATTGTGAATATCGAGCACAAAATTGTGAAGTCATGAAAAGTCGTAGTTTATCCTTGTCATCTCAAGCACCTGAGTATAGTGACCAATCTGCGTATCAGGGCGGGCCCAAAGTTTTTCTGTTAGGACATTCTCCTGACCCACACCATACTTCTTGAGTTCTTCGAACCATACTTCCGGAGCCTGAAAATGATCCAGAAGCGTCTTGTGCACCGAACATCCCATCTTTGTCGTCGTAGCATACACTGTGGAATTCATCGCTCACCCTTTCTGCAACTTGCATTTTGTCCATTTTTGGATTTTCCGAACTGTAAAGATTTTCTCCCGCATAACTTCTTTCTTCTAGTGGGGAGTGGTCGTAGTTACATTTTTTGGCATACTCGACAGCCGTAGATTCCAAGCCGCAGTCGTATCTCTGTAACAGTTCTAAAGTCGCCTTCGCTCACTTCAAGTCGATGAGTAAAATAGCACATCGCACTGACCAACTTGAACATTCTTGCCGCTTTTGGGGCTTTTCCTCCTAATCCGTCCTCAGCTTCACCTTTTGCAACCATCTCTCTGTAGTTAAAAATAAGTTTTTGATCGGTATTTTGTGCAATAGAACCTTGTAACTACCTGTATTTGTTGTGGACATCCAGGAATTTCTGACGTACATTGTCAGTCATATCCGTAGTATCAGGACATATTTTCTGGCAATCTGAGACAGAAGAATCAAGGTTTGACAGCATATTTTTTCATAGTTGATGTTATACAATGAAAGATTAAGAGAATGAAGAGAAGTCAAATGCTCACATGCTGCGTCGAAGGCGGCAAGGCACACGATCTAAATCGAAAGTTCCTCCATCATAAAGTATTTGTTAACTTTCTAAAAAATTGAAGCGTACCGCTAGAAATATCCAGGCGAATGCCATTGTCAAAGCACATACATTGGCGCATCTGCAGTAGCTTTTATACCATTGATGTTTGGATAAACTAACGTGAATATAGCGAGTTTCATAGAGGAAGCACTTTTTGTTAGGAGATAGACCTTTCCATGCAAATAAATTCGAAATGATCACTTTGGATGAGATGGATTATTTAATCAGGACAAGCTACTTTTTTAGTATGGCTCCTTGTTCAAACAAAGCTCCCAAAAGCCAATATGGGCCCCACGGTTTCTAATCGATTACTTTGAAGAACAGTAACTGTAGTTTGTATTCATTTTTCATAGGAGCGAATCAGTGGTGAAGGCAGGGGGGCGCCTACCCCGAGAATGGGTCGGCAAATTTTTGAAAATACTTTACAATACATGTAAAAATCTTGCATTAGTTAATTTTTACTTGTTTATTTCTAATATTATTTTTAATATAATTTTTATTTATTATTTATTATTATAATTAACATTTTAATTGATTTCATTCTCCGTCTGGGTCCCCAAAACGGCGGAGACCCCACTTTTTTCCCACGCCCCCCACTTTCTGCGTCCGCCACAGCTATGTTTGTATAGTATTCAGGGCGGAGCGATTATACCTTTTATGACTCAAAGCAGTAAGTATTTAGCTGATCAGCGCATATAACGGATTTCAGAGATTTCCAATAGAATAAGGTCAGTTATGGTATATTGAGCGGAAACCTAGCACTGTTTTTCAAGCAGTTGTCCTTTTTCGCGGAAGCTAAGTCAAGGTTCTTGAGGATTAAAAGTTATTCTTCAAGATATCGCCGCCTTTTCACATTCACATCTCCACCGTGTTGTGACGAGCTTCAGAAATCAGCTTCATGAAGGTGTTTCCATTGGCGACAACATATAGACTTTCGTGGTACCTAATTTTCAAGCTGCAGAAATAAGCTCTATCTACAGCCGAGTTCATCTACTGGGGCAGCCACGTACTTTCGACTGGAGGCATTTTGACGCCGAAACGCCGAACCCCGAAAAAATGTGTTGTCAATGCTTTAAGATTGTGAAGTAAATTCGAGGTTGATACAGTTGTCTATTTTCGATCTTGTTTTTTTTTTCGGCTTTCTCGCACTGCCAGAAAAGTCCATTTATTCAACACATGCACAATCAGAGTACTCCAAGCTATCTTTATCTTTCTTTGTCTTTATTAAGTCTCTTTGTCACAACGGCACAATTCGGATCGAATTTTCTTTCTGAAGAGTTCCGCAGTTTGCTAGATATATCTTTTCGTTTTCTGGTCCACCTTTATATCATGTTTCTAGCTCTTCTTTGCAACATCTCCATGCCGTATAGCATTCTTTTCCCGAAAACCTTTTCAAAATACATCAGTGTTCGCCACATGCTTTTCCACAGAAAAATCGATAGCAGCATGCTTCACGTTCATCAAACAAGTCTCAAACCGGCTAAGAGCACTGAAGTTGAGATTCAACTAAAGTTAAACGTATAGATATACAGTCTGTCCGAAACGACGAGTCTGCCCACGCACATTGGGATCGGGAGGCGGCTGAGATGTATGCTGTTAGCTGCCAAGTCGAACACTTCGCAGCCAAATTATTGGTCAAAATCGTGAAGATAACTTTGAGACGTGATACGCAGATTAGAGATGATGACATGGAGTACCGGCAAACGTGGCCGCCTCGCATGCGTGGGCGGGCTCATCGTTTCTGACGGACTGTAGGAACAGGGTGACAACAAAGTCTTTGGCCAAAGATTTAATTGCAAAATTATTTCTTGCGCTTTGTCAGGAAACCCACGACCTTGTATCCGCGTTGATAAATGTCTCGAATATACATGCAAAATTTCATAATCCATAGCCTTATTTGAACCTTGTAAGATCTGCAAACATAAAACGGGGTAGAGATGTAAATGGCCGCAAGTAGAGTCTTGGTGACATCTTTTCCAAGAACCTCTCTTAATTGGCTCTTCAAATCACCTGTTTGCTGCCCAATATTGAAGAGGGTATAAGCTTTCTGTCTTAGGGAGATCCCTATGTAAACTTGTTTTATTGACCGAAAATGATCAATAGACTGTCACCACCACTTTTTTCTACTAGAATGCACAAAACAAAGGGTAAAAGTGGGCAGAGCGAAACCCGGAGAGGTATATTATTTCTTAGGCTTGAGCACATCAGACAGAAAAAAGGTGGGCTTTTGACAAAAGTTTTCCATCAAGTTTCAAAAGAAAAAACAACGAAAAGTTGGTCCAGACTCTTCAGTCCCTGGTTTCAGCAAACCATCATATTTGCTTGGTAATTATTATGCTCCCCGAAACGGAGACCACTGGATTTACAATTGTAGTCCCTAAAGCACAGAAGATGGGCTAACTTTCGCTCAAACACCAGCTTCCTTAGCATAGAATTAACAAGAAAACAGGGTCATAAATTCTCGACCAACTTGCGGCCCTCGTGCATTGCAGTAGCCAACGGTTTTGTCAATTCTACGGAGAAGCCAGAAGAGATATCCGAAATCCAAGAGTGGACTCTAAAATCGCATGAATTCTACATAGCCCAGGTAAATTTCCAGACTGCTAGCCCATCTGATCCCAGTCTTACAATTTATTATATTTGGCCAAAGACTTTGTTGTCACCCTGTATATGTATGCTTGTGTAGATATGTATGTGCAGCCTGCAGAATTTGTGGGCATACGGCCTACGCCAGCCGACGGCATGTTGGGTCTTCTCTCCGCACGTGTGGTATTCCTTGGAAGCGGGTTTATGAATGGTCGACCGCTCACAACGGCAGCATAGTGAAGACTGTGACTCTGACTCCATGTTACTACATTACATATTTAGCATCCCCAAGTTCTTGATGTTATGGACAGAAATGAGGACGTGGTAAATATTCGGGAAAATTGTTGCACTTTTGAACCGAAGTGCATGAGTTTCGCCGACCAAACTTGATTTGGTTCGACAAAAATCAATTTGATTCGTTCTGCACTTTCGTTCCTCTGTACACTTTCTTATTTATTCAGCTGATAAACGAGCAATCCTTAACTAAGAGTTTAGTTAGTTGTGGAGCACTTCAAGTACTAATTACTTTGAAGGTTCACTGGACTGACCATATAACCTTTTTCCCTTAATAACCGCTTTCAGAGCATATTCAAGCAAAATTGTAGCTAGGTTAGTTTTATCAGAGAATTGAAATTCTTCACATTTCAAACGAGGATCAAGACTGAGCACGAACCTCGAATGTACAGACCGTTAATGAACCCTAGTCTTTTTGATTGGCTCAAGAGTTTTTTCTCCACTGTTCGAGATGCTAGGATTGTCAGCACTTTGCCACGTCATCATATGCCAGCTGCAACTTCTCAATATGGCTATTTTTTGTGTTTAGTCACATTGCTTAGCTTCCTTGGACATGACCTACGTGTAAAGTAGAAACTTCCGAAAAGAAATCCGGAAATCTTGTGGAAACCACTCCGGACACTATCACAGCCTTCAAGACATTTTTCCTTCTATCAAATATTGTTTCTTAACCTTCTATGAGTTTCTTTATTTTTTGTCTATGAAACAGCAGCTAATCAAATATGGAATCATTTGGTTTATGTTCGAATGTTGTATAACATGGCCCAGATGAGGTCTTCTTCGCCAGCTTTGCTCGATCACGCTGTGGAATGCTGGTATCTCCTCGTCGTCTTCGATCCCCTTATTTGTGCAGGATATATGACGTTGTCAATCGCTTCTATCATTTCACCTGGTTATGGTTACTTGTCAGTAGTCTTCCTTGTCCATCCTTTTATAGAAAGACGCTAGAAATGCTAGTACCAAGCGCAATGAGCAGTACCAGAATGGAACGAAGCCGTACTTGAAGACGTGCAGCGTAGCTCCTGTTGCTCAACTTACCCAGCACTCGAGATCTCGTTAGTCCAGAGGTGCCGTTTAAGATCCTTTCCACCACATCTCACAATTCGACATTTCGTTTGTGCTACTAAGCAAAAAAATCGAGTATTGTTTATGTTGATTAGACGTTGAGTAGGTGCCTATGAGCAGAGAGCGGAGGCTAGCAAATTCTAGGAAACGAATCCGTTTTTAGGGCAGGAAGGAGTAATGGAGGAGCAGGAGTAGAACACTACCTCCCCACTGTCCCCATCACCACGAAGGCAGCAGGATTTTTGAACCATATTGCTTATTCGTTCCTTGTTTTTCTGCTTTCGGGAAGTTGGCAACCGCAGCTGTTTCGACTTTTCAGCCGCTCTTGGAATCAAGAAGCAGCTCATCAAGGAATATAATTTGGAAAATTTGGAAACTTTTTCTGCTGCAGTAGATGCCGTTCTGTCTCAGTAATGCTGACACACGAGCACCCACGTTTTTCTCCTCTTACAATGATTTAGATCGGAAGTGGAAAAATTTCCTGCTTCTGAGTTTGGAAGTTTGCCCTTTTTGGACTTACCCCAGATTTTCATGTTTTATTTGTTCCATTGACTTTCACAACTTTTGGGAGAGGATCGATTGAGCGCGGTTTGTGTGCTTTTCTGTTCTAGCGGCATGTACCATCCGAGTGAGGTTGCTGCAAGTATTCGAGGACTGAAACTTTGAAGCTGTTTGAAATGTTTCTGGAATCACTACCAAAGAGTTGTCCTTTTTCAAAAAGTTCTGTGCAGTTCTGTTCCAGAATTCTTCAAATGAATTGCATGTGAATGTAATTTCGATTTGACAAAGTCCCTGCTTTTAATAAGGGGATCAAGTCAAGCAACTACGACTGCGCTCAGTTATGGAGAGGTGCCAAATTTAGGTGGCCATCATTTTTTCAAATGGAAGAGAAAACTTCAAGTTACAAACACCACTTGGATGCTGATTTTGGAAGATCATCATCTTCATTTTTCAGGCAAAGTTTCTGGGTTCTGGAAACCAAGCATAGTTGGAGGCGAGCAAACAGTAGGCCATGTGCAAAATATTAGGGAAATATGATCACATCGGAAAAAGTGAGTGAAATCGTTGACATCGTTTTCACAGATAGAATGCAAATGCATGCTAAGAAAGGGGGCCTAACTCATCTGTTATTAATAGTTAGTTTTATTTTACTCGACGAACCAATTTTAAAAAAATTGAAAAAAGAGTGCCGCATTTGCTCAATCTCAGTAATTCATTGTTGATGTTGATGAAACCGAGCATGAAATTCCTGTGTTTCGTGTTAGGAGAATCGTAGACATTTCCGGAAAGCCATCGTATTGCCTATGATAGTAACAACATTGTTGCCTTAACAATATCCTGGATGAAGTTATGAGAAATACAGAGAAAAGCCTGAAGCTTACTTAGCTACAGCACAGAATCATTCATGAAGCTGAGTAATGAAAAAACACATAGTGCTGAAAACAAAAAATTGTCAATCGTTGTGTAGTGTAATACTAACACAAGAAAAAGATGAAACATCGTTGGATTAAAAAATAGTCAAACCTTGGGAAAAACATCTCACCGGAGTAAAGTACACGACTACATGCGAGATACTCTGATATAAGATTCCCCTTCAAATTCGACTTTTCTATAACTGGAAAGTACCAATGGGAAAACGAGTTCGCTTGAGCATTTTATTAATGTTTTAGCAGTTAAATGTTGAACAGCATACATTCATTCGATATCTGTAAGAGTAAACGCAGTTAGGTGTGTCCACCCATAGGCACTGATCTTTCGCAAAGCATTGCAAAGGCTTCGATGTTCCTGGATACATTCGCACGGTACCTGTGAAAAAAAAAACCATGGAAACATCTGCAAAAAAAGCTCAGAATAAAAAAAATACCGTAGCTGTAATCGTAATCAGCATTGTACTGTCCGCAGCAGATGTACTGCCCATACGACTTGTTATACTCACAAACAAATCCTCTTGAGCACTGTTGATACGCGCAGTTTTTCACGACTCCATTCACCTGTTCTGCTTGATGCATGGGGTTTGCACAAAACGCTAACAAAAGAAGCAAGATAACCACGGTAAAGGAGGGTGGTGAAATGTTGGACCGTCTGACTCACGGCTGTCATACTGCATATTAGAAACACATATCCCATTGCGACAATATGCGCCTGCTGCCTGGCACTGAGCTGTGTGCACACAGGGACCTCCGATGACTGAGATTGGGTAGCAGACATTGGAGATTGAGATCTCATTCGGTGCGCAGACTGAACGTTGATATTCACCAATGTACTATTTTAATATGTTAATGAAGGTGAGTAAAAAGAATAAAGAGAAAGACATTAATGCTCCAACTGTTGAATAATCTGAATGCGTGAACGAAGCATGTTTTCACATCTGCTCAGTCTATTATGCTCCTGTTTGAAGTCCCTCAAAACTACAGAAGAACAAGGGAGTGTTTTATTAAATAGAAAACGAGGAAAGTAGCGTAGGAGTAGCTGCTATCAAAAAGTACAGGAGGCAAAAAAAACTATTTGTTCTTGATACTATTTCCGCGCCAATCAGGTCTGTTAGGTGTCTCGCAAAAGCACACCTTATGGCAAACAAAATGAAGAAAGTGTCCTTTTTTATTTTCTACAGTCATTTTTGTTGCCTGGTTTGAGAACGTGATGGAACAAAGTAGCATGTACTCACCTGCTTCCTTATGGTTTACTACAGATAGTCATACAACACGAAATGTTCTCTAGTTCACAGAACCGTGGGTGAGACGTAGCCAACTGAGACTCCCTGTTCGATCGGACTGGTCTTGCACATCTGCCTCTCGACCCACTACTCCATGCTTAGGACTTCAGATCCTAGCACTGAATTCGCTACTTGCCAGCGCTCAAGGAAACATTGTCCCTATCGTTTTCGCTCTATACGAAATCTCCGAAATCTTCTGTAAATCTGCAAGGGAATTTCCCTGTCAGGCGCCAAGAAAGTTTTGGAGAGCCGATGTTTGGTGAAGCTTCAAATCCTTTACACGTTCGCGACAGAGCCGATTTTGAGCGTAGTGCCTCGTGGGACATGCGTGCTTTCGGGCGCGTGGGTCCTTTCACGACCGGTCGAGCCCATGGTCCCACGTGGTAGCGATTTTTTCCGTTCCAAATAGAACACTACTTTTTTCGGATAGAATTGTTGTCTCGATCTGAAAGTAGTTGGGATCCATCCTGACTAGGCACACGACAGGGCAAAATGGCGTCAAGGGATCACCAGGGCGGCCCACGCCTCCGAACGGGAGAAACGCTGAAGAAGAATAGTCGCTTCGATAGTACTCCTTGATAGTTTCACCCATGTTCGTAATATGTTAATTGGTTACTGCTATTTTTTTTGAAAATTTTGTTTTGTTTTGGCTGCCAAAATTCGAAAAAGCTAATCTAAAAGTTGACGAAAACCTCTACCTTGCCCATTGCGTGAATAGAAAACTTACATGTTTGTTAGTACACTACTAGGAAGGAATTAGCTAATTTGAGTGTTTCACAAAGATATGACATCAAAGTGAGTGTGCTCGACCGGTCGTGCACGCGGTCGCGAACATTCGGAGATAATGTTTTAAGCGGGTGATATGGCGCGAAAGCCTCCTAACTTTAAACAATGACGACGAACGACGTGTAGTGACCACTATGATTTGACACTTTTACGACCACTTACGATATGGAGTTAGCCGCTCGGACTTCTCCAACTCTCTTTATTTGGACTTCCCTTCTCTTCTATATTCTCGATATATTCATATGCCAGTAGATTACAACTCATTTTAAAGTCTTCTTGGGAACTACTGATGAAAGGGCCCAAGGACCACACGTCCGGTCTAGTTCAAGCCCCGAAACCGGTTAGTGTGTAAAACAGTAGGCCTTCTACCTCCTCACATTCTCTTGAGCATTCTAGAGATAATGTATAACATCAGTTATATATAGATCTCTCTAATGTTAAGCGATTGTCTGAAGAATTCCCAAAAGGAGTTTCAGATAGCACAGGTCCTTACACAATTCGCTCTTCAGATCTGTCGGTCCACTCCACAGTCGGTGCTGATTACTGATTTTTTTCTACAGCTGCAACAACCTACCCTCACCTTACATCTGCTCGTTGATCGGAGTCCACTCCACAGTTGATCAATTCTCGCTCTCTCGAAAACACATGTTTCAAAATTCTTCTGGGAATACGAGCAGACTTCCTCCTTGTTGACAATTTAGGGGGAACATAAGATTTTGTTAAGTGTGACTCGTTTGCGGAAGAAAAAGTCAACATTTGTTTTTCGCTCGATATATATTTTTCGGGCGATACCTATGGTTTACCCTGAAGGACACGTTTTGATTTGTTGCAGGGCTGGCGTTATCTCATAAAACTTTACGAGGTAACATGATAGGCTTCACCCACATGATCCTCCCAAAATTGAACAGAAATATTGAACAGGTAGGTAGAGGCCGGAAACTTTTTGATATCCGTTATCCAACCAATTCTAGGACATATGATACAAAAAAGGAAAGTAAAAGGAAATTGTTTCCTTAACAACTCATCTCAAAATACAACATGACGAAGGCTTACATGCAGGTGATCTGCAACAGAATCCTCTGATGCATTTGAATCGCGAATCGAATGTGGCACAGAACGCATCGCTGTTACATGGCGTTCCACCATTGAGGTCCATGTAGCCGGATGGACAGAACTGAGCAAATGTCGTTGCCGATAGAACTAAAAACAATTCTCAGTACCAATACTCATTTGTACTCACTCTTTTGTACTAATCATTCTTGTATATCTGGTGTGACAGTGCAATTTCAGAAACGCGTTCGCCACCAGAATTTCTTTATTCAATCCTATGTACGATTTGAGATGTCATACAGTCACATCCTCTGCAGACGTACGGATCAAACAGTCAAATTGGTTTAACATCACTCCGTAATACACAGCTGAAAGGACCCACTGCAAAAAGAAACATTCATTATGTAAAAGGAAGTGAAAAGTCACAAAAAACTTGTTGTTTAGTCTCAGATCCACCGCCTGAACAGCATAAGTACGCTCACCTATCCATAGCTTGACTGGGCAAAATTTCTCAAAGATTAGACAAGGACATTTGACAGGCCGAATTGTTCACGAAACTCGCGAAACATCTGAGATGGAAAGTGGTAACTAGAGATTGAGTTCACTTCTTATGTGTAGACTGCGCATAAGCCATGCATATGAGGATGACACATCTTTTAGTATGAAAGTTGGCTTCAGACAGAGCTTGTCAGCAATGACACTCTCTGTCTCTTATGTAATACATATGCGGATGCCACTAAGCGCTAGATGACACAGGAAAATGGAAATGTGCTTGCAAACATAGAATCTGCTGAATCAACAGCTTCAGGGTGTTCGCAACCCATGGCGTATGAACAGGATTCGATGAAACATTAGTGCGGAAAAAGGCAAAGCGGAACTAACGAGAGGGAGCGGGGGAGGACTGAAAGACGGAAACGCTAGAAACATTCAGGAACTAGGACTCATTCTAATATAGAGAAAAAAATCGTTAAAATCCATGGTTGTAGGGAAAGGTATAGCTTTGAACAATAGAAAAGTTGTTTAAGGGATGAACGAAAAGTACGACAACGTGCACGTTAGTCAGCAATCACCGCACTGTGCCACGATACTGTTGGGTGTACATTCTCTACAACTAGTCATGATAGAAACGCACGGTACACACATCAGCACTTTTTAAAGCATTTTCTTTTAACCAATGCTTCAAAGCATGCAAGCTTCAATTCGGTCTTCTGAATCTTCAGCACTCGTAAGCGTGTTATTGAGGGCATGGCGAGCATTTGGATGAGCGGAATCATTGGAATGTGTAACCATGAACTAGAAAGGAATCTAGGGGGCCTTTTCACAACCGGGATCGATTTTTCCCTGGGGCTATGGTACATGCGCAATCTCACTCACGACCCAGCGCCATATCGGTCAAACTAACAGTTCCGCACTGTGCAGAGCAGGACCAAAATTGTAGCGTATTGCCGGGTCAATCACGATTGCACAAACCAAGTTGAAAGCGCCGCCCCCCCCCCCCTCCTCCCTCCCCCACCACTTCTTCTTGAAATTACTTTACAAATCAAATAAAGGCCTTATACCAGTTAATTTTTGTCTGTTTGTCTTTGATATTATTTTAAAGATAATTTTCATTAGTTATTTATTATTGTGATTATTATTAGGTGTGTGCAAAAGTTCCGGGACAGTTGGTGGTATCTCGTTAATTGATATTGTTCTGCTCCTTGCGGTTTCCAGATAATTCAAGAGGAGCAACCCATAAAATCAATTTTCGGTTCTTGCAGGGTATATTCTCCAAAACGCCAGGGACTCGTGGGCTCTTGTGAAACCCAGAAGGAAATGAGAATATGGAAAATGCTCCACGAGCTAGTCAGTAGCTTGATCTTCAAAGAGGCGATCGAAAGGGCCAGGTTGAATCAGACCCAGTCTAAGGTGTATAGCACATCACAAGGTAATTAACCAAATATGTCCCATCACTTTGAAGAAAATCTTTAAGAACAGAAAGATGAGTAAACTGATTTCGTGTGAGCTGAGTGAAGAACACCAGTGTCGCCACCTAGATGACAGCATATAGTCGATCTACCGATTTTCTGGCCAACAGTTTCTTGGACGGATTCTTATTAGTAATGCAGTGTTGGTCATGTACGTTCATAAGAAAAGGTCATTTAACGATCTAGATATCAGCGACCTACCCCAAAAGGGGACAAACCATCGCTACACCTTTAGAAAATTCTTTGTCCTTTTCTAGTCAGCAACCTGAGTAATCCGCAACGAATGTTTCTCCAAACAGATGTTACTGTTGAGTAATACGCTCTTTTGTCGAAAGTAATCATGGGAAAACTATCAAATATGAGGCCAACACAGGCAAACATATGTGGTCCGCTGCTGCTGCCCGATTACGAATATCAGCATGTTACAGTGTCAACAGTGTAAAAAATAGGCCATCCGGGCTTTGAAGCTCTCATGTGTTCCATATACTCTCTGGACCTGTTTCCAACAGATTGTCCCCGATTCAAGCTTTTAAATTGTCTCCTCCGCTATAAAACTTTTAATGAACAGACCCTTCTCAAAAACGACGTGTATCGCTTTTTCAAATGTAAACCTGTCAAATCTGAGGCTTCTGGAAACATCTTTATGCGCTGCGTTGGCAGCACTGCACGGGTTTCAGTACTTTCTCATTTGATCAAGATTGTTGACTTTGAGCCGTCTTGTGGTGGCTCAAAAGATTAAGTGAAACTGACCCAGAACTTTTGCACGCACCTAATATTTTAATTTTGTTTACCATCTGGGTCCCCAAACCGGCAGTGAGCCCACTTTCTCCTCCCAACCATCTCCCGCCCATTTTCTGCATCCGTCACTGATTGCCGGGTATAAGAAGAAAAACTGGCAGTTCAACATGCTGAATAACCAACAGGTATAAGGCAACCCAGGTTTCACTTGAACGTCGCATGATAGTACTGCCTTTGTATTGACAGCGAAAGTGACATCTGCATAACCCAGAAACTAGAGCAATGTCGATGGTCCTGGATGTTGTTAATCACGCCGACAATTCAACAAATCGGTAAGCAGGACATCTTATGAGATGAAAGGATGGTCGATAGAGTTCAGCGGTTCTGCGATGATGTCCTTGCGCCTGAAAACGACCGCGCGGCCGACTTTCCATAAGGTGTTATGATTCGCTGGCTTACCGAAACAACAGCGGTGCTTCCGGTCCTTTAAGGTCCAGTGGTCGACTAAAGCTCAAGACCGATCGTTGTGGAAGAGAAGTTGGGAACCGCACAAGGCCAGACGCCGTGCCGAGGAACGGGTCGCCTAAGTGAGTAAGTATGGGGCATTTACTTCCGCCTCTGGTTTGGAAAGGTGTTGGTTGAAGCACTCCATATGAGAGAGGAAAAGGAAGTCACAATACCGAGAGAATATGAAATGATGGAAAGGAGTTCAAAATGGGGTAGAACTGGCATCGAACCAGTACAATTATAAGCGACTACTTCTACCTTCAAAATCCTAGAGAATTCTTGATTTTGTACTCGGTGGAGAAGAAGCAGCTTTACGACGGAGTTTACGACATTTTTGAAAATATTATTAGGTTGTTGCAAAATCGATGTCGGATTTTCGAACCATGACTTTTGCTCTCATGAATATCATGTATGGAGATATTCTGATAATATATTTTGATTGTACCTTAAAGCTTATTTCTTGCTCTATCTCAGATTGCATTCCGTTTCATTTCTGTCTGCTCTTTGTGGTTCTTTGGTGGGTGAATCCAAATGTTGTCAAGTGCTGAAATTCGGCTGATTCTACTCCACGAATTCAAACTCGGTAATAACGCAACGGCAGCAACCCGGAATATCATCAAAGCGTGGGGAGAGGGAACTGTCAACGAACGCACCGCGCAGCGTTGGTTCAAAAAGTTCAGCTCAGGAGACACGACTATGAAAACTCAGCCAGGTTACGGGCGCAAGTCAGGTGTCGATGATGGCGTTCTGAAGTCCCTAGTAGAAGCCGATTCCAGTAGAACCGTTCGTGATCTTGCAGATGAACTTGGCATACATTATGCCACTGTCAGTCGCCACCTTCAAGAAATGGGAAAGGTAAAAAAGTTGGACAAGTGGGTCCCACACGAATTAAGCGACAGGCAAAGGAATGAACGTTACACCATCTGCTCGAATCTGATTTTGCGCAACAACACGGAGCCATTTTTGGGAAGGATTGTAACCTGCGATGAAAAATGGATACTCTATGACAATCGTCGCCGCCCTGCACATTGGTTGGACAGGTGTGAAGCCCCCAAGCACTTCCCTAAGCCGGCTTTGAGGCAGAAAAAGGTTATGGTCACTGTATGGTGGAATTCCTTTGGCGTGATCCACTGCTCCTTCTTGATGCCTGGCCAGAGTATCACTGCTGACTCGTACTGCCACGAAATTGAAGAAATGCACAAGAAACTCGCCGAAATGTGCCCATCTTTGGTAAACAGGAAAGGTGTGCTGCTGTTGCACGACAACGCACGGCCGCACATCGCACATCAGACGATCCAGAAATTGGCACAGTTGGAGATAGAAGCTCTTCCTCATCCACCTTGTTCATCGGACCTCTCGCCTACAGATTACCACCTGTTCAAGCACCTGGACCTTTATCTTAGGAGAAAAATTTTTCGTGACAGCACTGATGCTCAAAACGCATTCATCGACTTCATCGGCTCAAGGAAACCCGCCTTCTTCGCTGATGGGATCGGCAAGCTAGTGCAAAGATGGCAAAAGTGTGTTGATTCGAATGGTGACTACTTTGTCTAATAAAGTTCTGTTTGAGCTGAGTTATGATCAATCAAAGTCAACGATGAAAATCCGACATCGATTTTGCAACAACCTAATAGAACAGAGATTCCTGTAGAAAATACGAAACGATGCGATAGGGATGGAAAGTATAATTTTATTCAATGCCCCTGCTTAGGCATTTAACGATCTGAAATTTCCAAAGTCGTTGCTCAATAAACAGTCTGCCTGCGACTTGTACGCATTACTATGTTACTGTTTTGCTTGCGTACATACCCTAAACACACCGGAATGAAAAACAAAGAAAACATGGAAAGGAATTTTACATACCTGCAATTGATACGAGGGCAAGGGTGATCATCTTCGCGGTGAGTGATGTAACAGTCGAAGTCGGAGTCAAGTGACTTGCCATCCGGTTTCCGTAGGATTTCAAAGCATTCTACGAGTACACAACGTGCGGATGAGTTCACCTAAGTAAATAATGCGCCAGAAAACCAGCTGAAGGTCACCGATAGACTGAATATTGGCCTGAAAAATTCCGCAGTATATATTATTCAATTATGTAAATGTACTCTTCACATTAGAAAAAAAATTAAAGCTTTCCCAAGTTTCACGCCACATTGTTATTCAGAAAAAAAGTTGTTAAACAATTTATTCAGAAAAAAAGGTTCTGAGGCCGCAGCATTTTTAAGAAGGGTTCCAAAGAAATAGGTGCTACTGCAGCCTATTTGTCTTTTATAGATCCTACCACGTTTTTTTTTTCTTTCGTTCGTGACTTCCTTAGCAAAGCGTGAATGCTAAATCCATGACAAAGCAAGAGGGTTCACAAAACGACTGCTCTCTGTCATTGTCTCCACTCCGCAAACGCGCATTGTTACTATACTTTCACTTTCCTATTCTTTACCCTTTGCGTTAGTACTCCAACCTTTTTTTGGTGCCAACTGATGAAATCATCATCTGTGAGCTTTCATGATCAGACATCTCCAGAATGTTTGAGAGAAACGTGTCTTCAGACGCAATTTGCCAAAATATTTTATATCCCATCCAGAAGGCTCGGCAAGGTAGAGCCGAAGTAAAGGCAGGTAAACATTTGCTAGAACTAAAGGGCCCCCAAGAGGTTGTTAGGAGGTAAATCTCCTCCTGGAGGCGAGAAGCTATCAGGCTGATGTCCATCCACAAAGCTAGGCAAAGTGATCTGTTGTTCTCCAGCTGTAGCTCAGGTTAGGAATAAAACAGCGTACAAATCTTAGGATCTCAACTTGTTTGAAGAATTTACCATATGGTTGCCTTTGTTTTGAAGAAAAGGTATCTAATTTCAGAGCCAAAAAGTGCTGCTTTAACTCTTATTCATAAAGCCAACGCAGCGCCTCTATACATTTCTGGAGAAAAGCTGTCAAAGCACAGATATGGCTATGATTCGCGGTTGAGATTGACATCAAAGTCATACATATATGAATGCACAAGTCCTTCTCATTCCTGAAATTGGACGAAAGAAGCAGGAAAACCAGGGCGCAGCACCGGTTGGTCATTAACCACCAGGACTTAGTAGCGTCCTGCAGATTCAGGGGGCTTAGCACCAATGTCTGGGGCGTAGCCAACCGCTAACCGTCTACTGATGTTAGAGACAAGCAGATTTCAGATAGGCACTTCTGGAGAATCATCAAACTCGTGGCTGAAGACCACCGTTGTTCAACCATTTACTCCATCCCTACCCTGCGCTCTGGTGCGCTCCAGTGATAATCAGGTGTTGCCCAACCTGTAGAAGACGTATCATGTTGGAATTTTGACTGTGGATGCGCACTATACCAACGAGTATCCTCCCAAAGTGGCACCGTTCGTTTTTGAGAAATCGTCTTCGTTTTTGAGAAAAACCGTCATTAATGGTCAAAAAGTGGTTTTTGACCATTTTTTGACCATTAACGACGGTTTTTTTTCAAAAACGAAGACGGTTTCTCAAAAACGAAAGATGCCACTTTGGGGGAGAGTTGGTACCACATAAGCGCATTTCCTGGAGTTGACAGCGTATCGGAACACTTCCTCGAACGAGAGAAATTTCCTGGGAAACTTCCGGGTTTGAGAGAAAAACCACGCTCCAATGACAATTTCTTGTATCTGACAGGTCCTATAACAAGTTTCAACGAGTTCTAGCGGCATCAAACAGTTCCGTACTGGGATCGGTTTTTCGAGGATTTTGGCTAGAATTTGAGATGATTTAGGCTGTCTTCGCTAAATGGAACGCATTTCTTGCTGAAACATCATTCGTCGTCTCACTAACGCTTATTCAAGTCACTTTTTTAGTGCTATCTGCTTTCCCTGAAAGAACCCTAGTGTGTAGGTACCTAGTATCCCATTTCGGAATCCGACTGGACTTAGTACTCTCCAACCGACACTGACCACCTAGTGCTGCGCCCTGAGGAAAACCAAGAAATCGAAGCAGTACTTGAAATGTTTTTGATGGCAAGGACCAGTGTTTCCCCGCTGCTCTCTGGGTACACTGCCTCAGAAACAATCGGCATACATACATACGTTGCGCGATCAAACAAGTCCGAGAATCGTAAACTGGAGCGTCGTCGAGTAGTCTTCCCATATCATCGTTATCCGGGCACTTGTGCGACGCAATACCTCCACAGTGCTCCTTTTACAAGTGTGGAGAACGTAAATATTTATTTTTTATGTACTTTACACCTTACAGGTGGGCCTCCATGCAATGCAGTTTCGGAGTTTTAGAGCGATAGAACACAAATATAACGCAGCTTACCTATAAATTGAGAACTGTCCATGAATTTATGATGATTTGCTGTCGAGCGTGTGCTAATCTGATTTTATCGTTTAGAGAAAATTCTCTTAACGGAATCCGTTCTCTCCCACTGCTGCATTCGTTTCCTTGCAGTTTTAAGCTTTTCTAAGAGGATTTCCGATGTCATCACTACTTTCCCTTTGTTTTTGTGGATTGCGACCGGCAAACACTTCTCAAATCACTTTAATAAACAGAATAATATTTGCATAAAAGATCATATTAAAGTATTCAATCCATGGCTGTTCATCCGAATAGCATTCCTGTGAGAAGACCAGCTCCGAATCCTCCTGCAAGAAGAAATAAAGCTACGTAGAGCTAAGAATTTAAATTATCAAGGCTGGTACTTCTAGATGGCCAACTGACATTCGCTACATGTGTGCGTATACCGATGCGGTCAGCGGTAAACATGAAACCCTAGAGGGTGCGGAGCCTCACGACCCATTCGGACAGGTTAGAACAGTGTGGAGTAAGATCGGAGGAGAGTGATAGCAATGACATCAATGAAATGTGGGGATGCGCAGACAACCAGAGTTCTATGTTACATGTGGGGTGGCTATGTTGTGGATCTCTACTACGGGAGTCTCCTACATATATACTTGAGTGCGTGCAGCGATGTATTTATCAACAATTTTCGAGTAAGTTTTAACAATTTTTTTCACTATTCATTGCCATGTTTGTAAATCTTTCCATGGTAAAAGTTGTGTTCCACACCCCTTTGGAGCTATTCCCTTTACACCGTGAATTTTCTTGCTTCACAAACACATAGAAACAAAAACTTACTTCCACCATACATTCCAGGGTATCCATATCCTCCATATCCTCCCCATGGTCGTCCATAGCCACCGTAACCCCACGGGCCGCCATAGCCACCTCTGGAAGACAAGTCATATGTGCAGGGCATGACATGGCCGTGAAAAAATGTAGCTTTACCATGTGAGTTTTTTCTTCTGCTTTTGATTCTTGCTTCTATTTTTCTAGTTTCTTTTCATTGTGGTACTTTATAATAAGACTTTATAACGGTTTATTTATAGAAAGACCGTGGCTTCACATTGTACTTTTTCTTTTCACTCTTTCTTCGAACTTTTTGTAACTTGTTTTTTCAACACCAGAGGAAAAGTTACTACTCTGTAAGAAATCAGCAGGTACAACATTCTATTATTGGTGATAATTTGGCAATTTCTTTCTGCACTGGATTACGTTTGATGTTTATTATACTTCTCGGAATATAATGAGTTCCAAGCACAGTTGTATGTGTGAGTAAATAAATGATGTAAATGAACCAAAAGGCAAAGTGGACAAGGTAAAATTTCCAAGAGTTAGGATCTCCTCCAAATTGAAGCTACGTTTTAGCAATCGAGTGCAACAAACAGTACCTTCCTTATTCCTTCCTTTTCTTTTCCTTATTCAGCCACCTTTTCTGAGCAAGCAGTAGTAAGACATATGGTTTAAGGTTTAATTACCGATCGCTTGGGTCATCTATTTGCAGAGACCAGCTCTGACTTGAAAAAAGAGCTTTTTAAAAATCATTCTTTCCTATTCCCAGTTGGTGCAGTTAGCCGGAGAGGCTCTGGAGTTTCATGATTTTGGTAGAATTACCATTAAAGTTGTTTTCATGTCAAAAAAAAACTCAATAACTCCCTACAGAGAAGCTGGGAGAAGCTTTCGCTGAGTCTTCATACAAATAAATAATAAAAATGCAGTATGGAACAACAATTTGGATCCTTTTCTCTTTTTTCCACTTTTCATACGGCTCTGACATTTAGTATTTAGTGGTTATTTTTTCGTAAAGTTTATGAGTAGCACAAATTGTATTACCAAAGACAAACTCGACTGATGTTAATTTTTTACTTCAAAGGAGTTTGCCTTCAGTAATGCATCATTAAAAGCAATAATAATAGTAATAGTAGTAGTAATAAATAGTAATGCAGCATAACCACATAACGCTCATCATTCATTTTCACACCAATTCATTTTTAAATCCTGCATATTTATCTAGCTATTACCGGTTAGTTCTCTAGCTATTACGGGTTAGTTCAACTACATAAAACTACCTATGAAGGAGAATGTCAAATACTAAAATTATTCTTTGGAACAGGCGTGGCATACCACGTCTACATATCGTTCTGCAAATGATTTGTGAACGTTTTGACGATCCGACTCATAGATAAGCGCTAGCTCTCGTTTGCTACGAGTACTTCCGCTCACCTAGCACCTTTTCTTTGTACTTTTCTATTTTTCTTTCTTTCTTATGGCAACCAAATGTCTCTACAACCAATAAATATCACTACAATTTCACCTGTAGTATGGCATGCCGCCGTATCCACCATAGCCATATCCTGGATATCCTCCATAACCACCATAATAGGGATAGTACTGCGCTGCTGTGACACCAACCAAAACCAGTAGGATAAGTAATGACCGCATAGCCGCAGAATATCAACGATGTTTGACCAGCGCTTCTTATAAACAACCACCCGGTGACCCAGTTACCAACCCGATCAACCCCCTTATTCGGGTCAACTTGTTCTAGTTACTTGGAGTCTGACGGTTGTTGCTTCTTAACTAGTTATTCGTGAAATGCGATGTCATTCTTGAAATGCCTATTTTGGGACACAGAAGACGTAATGTTTGCCGTTTTCACGCGGTTCGCCGCACTTTTTCTAGTAAATGGGCGTGGAGGGCAGATATGAGGGCCGTGAGTCACGTCATAATCGGGAAGGAATTCTGTTTGCCGTGTATTTTGACCTATGCGGCGAGTCAGAGCTATTCTTATCAGCATCCTACAGAGAATTATGGAATTTCTATAGTTCTGTAGTCGCGGAATTTGGAAAACATGTCTGAGAAAGACGTGACTCAGAAGGATATCTATCCATAAAATGCTTACCCATAGATCTCGAGTGATTTCTCGTTTTCTCAGCATTTGGCGGTCTGTTAGAGGAAAATGGCTACTGAGAGCGGTTAAAAGGTTCAGCTGATGCTAACGGACCGTCATTTGCAGCACTGGCAGGATAAATAGAGCTCCTTGGGAAGTTACATCCCCCCTCCCAGTAAGACAATCTCAGGTAGGAATCCATGAATAGGTGATCGAAAGAAGCAGTGGTTACCATGTATGGTGATCCTATAGTCTACATAATACGAGAAGACGCAGGACGCGAAGGTTTGCTTGCTAACCTGGGTTCGCTCGGATACACGTTCATGAAGCCTGGCCATGGACAAATCCTTAGGATAAAATAGTCGTTTTCCACCTGGGCAATTTTTCAGTGTAATAACAAGCAGTGGAAGAAGTTGGTAAAATGTTTCCATTGGTTATTTACTGCCTTTACGGGAAGCCTCGACAACTTTTTCAACTTTTTCCCATGTTAAAAAAGCCATAAAGCTACTGTCAACTGCAGGACCAGCAAAAACTCTGCGACTTGGGTAATTAAACCTTCCGGTGAGCAGACCTCTAGAAAGCTATCATCGGGGCATTTTCATTCTTAACGGATGTGGATCACAATCTGGAGTCGAATTTCGTAAGGACTATCCAATTGGGAAAATATTGCCATGACTTGTGTCTTCTCAAAGAAATATGAGGATCTTCACCTGAACAATGTGAACAATATTTCACATGTGCCTATTGTTACCACTGAATCCGCCAAAAATTCCCATGGTAATTGGTACTGCTGGGAAAGCAGCCACACAAATATCCTGTTATTTTGATATGCCATTTGTTCGCGATCGCCTACACCTTTCCTCTAAGAATATTGTATTTCTAGGATGAACACATAATTTGCAGTTGATTTCAGGAAATGGTTTTGGAAGGGCAGAATACAATGACGTTTTGTTTTCATTAAATCTCGACTATTTAAGGAAATAACTAGACTCTCAAAATTATGAGGGCACCATTCAAAATCTAATTCCATTTGTGTGTACCCATTTTTGTGGCATTTGTAATCATCCCTGAAAAAAGAGCGGTCGTCATTGGTTTAATCCTGAATCCTCCCAATAAGCTGATAATCCTGGAACAGTGAAGGTTGTAGCTAAATCTTCGAACATCAGGACCATCAGAATTATCAAAGTTAATAATACCAATGCGTCATTTTATAAAGTATTACTTCAATAAGTGAAAAAAACCGAAGAAGTGAATACAGCGCACCATGCTCCACTCTCATACAGAAGTTCTGAATCCTAGCCTTTCTTGATACATATCAGTAAGGGATCAGAGGCAACTAATGAGAAAAAACAAGGGAGTTCGTTTTGGAAGCGTGTGATATGGCAACTGGACGTTGTTTTTATTTTCTGGACGAAGTTCCTGGACTTCCTCTTAAGGCTTTTGATTCGGAAAATATCTTTGTTTTCTTCAAGTACTGGTCGATGATAGTACTCTTTTTACGCTTGTAAATGGAACAAAACAAACGAAGAAAAAGTGCAGGATCTCCACATCTACTATTCACATCATGATTACTCTGTGTTTGCTCTTCGTACAGTTCCTTTCCTAATTTATTTTCGGCTTTCTCTTCTTCTTCTTTTTCTTTACAGCCTCATACTTTCTGCTCTCTTCTTGTAACTTTACCGACAAACGCTTGGAAGCAAGGTGTTGGAGTAAAACTTTTGTTTTCACTCTACGGTGAACCACATCAAAGCATCCACGCCGCCGGTAACGTGCAAGGGTAAAAGCGCATTGTTTCAATCTCCTCGTATTGTATAAACATTTCAATTCATACGATTTTTTGAGTTTTCCTCGTGATTATGGTGTAGCGTAGGAGGAATTCGTTTTAGTTTTATATATGTGTTAGTACCTTTAGAACAAACATATCATGCTCTTGTTAGCATCCCTGTCGTATTTTTCTTCAACTTTTTGAAGACTTGCAAAGAGAGTTACATATTCCTACGACTCTAGAAGCGATTCGTCTTCGGTTTCTAGATAAACTCCATCGTCGAAAATGTCGAATAGAACTTAAACTCGAAATTCTTGGGCCGGCAATGAGGAATTTGTCAAGAACACTGTATACCCTTTCAGAAACGTAGGAAAATCAACGGTTGATCGGTTTGTGTACCATTTATTTTGTTTGACGAATCCGATAAACTGCTATTATTCGAGGAACTTTGTCGTTCAGGCTACATGCCCCATTGCTAGCGCTCAAAAATGGAACAAACCCACGTAATCGCTTTGAAAATGCACATGCTAGGTCACGCTGTTCATCATTAGGCCGCCTATAAAGGAATATTCTACGCTGAAAGTTCACAGTAGTAGTACGCGCAGGCTAACTGGCCGTACCGACACAGAGAAAGAACCAAAATGAAATGAAATTCTATGTTTTACATTTTCTTCTGCTTTATTATTCTTTATGACTACACATACAATGGCCGGCCGGTTATGTATACGTGTTAAGTAGTAGTTTCGATAGTGATCTGCAACTACAACATGGTAGACCATGGATACCGATCAATAATCGGAAGTTCTGCAACTTTCGAAAAAATCGGCTCAAGACTCCCTTACCACCCTATAATTTAGGCTGAGTACAGTGCTTTTCGTAATTACAGGATACTCCCGCCCAACATTTCCACCCCAGCACCCCCTCAGATGGCAGTATCTCATCAGTACCATTGTGATCAGCACCTAAACTAACCTTGGCACTCTACTTCTGAGCTCATGGCAGCAACCCTAGATTTTTGAAACTTTATTTTTCTGCTTTTGCTTGATTCGCGGTCATGACACACCTTCACGTTCTAATAGATTTACTAGCTGCTGAATCGAGAACATGGAAGTTGAATATTTCTGTGAGCTTCTAGGGTCACATTGATTCCACACAGCCTGCCCCTCATGTTGTTTATGAATATTCTGAGGACATCCGCATCAGTAATCATCGCTCATCTAGAACTGCCTATCTCAACTTTTCAGCAACTAACTGCTGACGGCAGCACACTGCAAATTGGCTGAAGAAAAAAAGGTGCCCTGTGGTCCTGCTTCGGAAATACAGCTAGCTCTGGTCACAGGCTGTTCCCGTGGCTTCGCTGAGCGGCGGTTCCAAAAGGAAACACTCGACCGGCGTCAGGGAATTCCCACATTTACCCGTTAGAACCAGTGAAACAGTTACTCAAATTGCTGAAAACTATTCTCAGGCACTTGTCAATGTGCGGCGCTATTAAATCACCCCCCGTAGTAAAAAAAAGTCCCACTCTGCGTCCCCACGCTTCTCGCACTATTTCCACAGTATATGAGAAGGCGATCCGCTCCTAACAGGGTGAGGATCTCCTCTTTTTGCCGATGCGCGCTATAGCAGTGACGTGGCTGGCAAAGATCTGCTATCCCATACCCCATAAATGTGAGCTGGAATGCAGTCATCACCTAAAGCCTGGTGGTGAGTTTTGCAGTTCATCTCACCGCCATGACACTTTACTACGGGCCAATCTGTCACAGATAACTTTACTTCGGATGTCGTCTGCGATCGCTACTCCGAGGACCTCACAAGGAGACCGCATTTGATAAGTCTCACGTTTGTTAACAAGCATGAGCAGGATCCAAGTTTCAGATCCTCACATACAGTCCTTGTCAAAAAGATAGATGGAATGCGCGTTTGGTTTCATGTCGCCGCGGCCGCAAGACCTACTCGACTCCCTCACTGTCGGACCTAAGCGATGGATGTAGAGAGAGAGCACTGGAGCATGCTCTCTCTCTACATCCATCGCTTAGGTCCGACAGCTTCGCTGTAGTTACGGAATCCTTTTATCTTTTTGAGAAGGACTGCCAGTGTTGGTGCACCAAACCTTTAGTAATAGGGCAGCTTCTTTGCAGTAGCAATGACGAAGTGAATGCGCTATGAAAAGACTGGAAATTACATTCCGAACTTTCTCTTCATGATTCTTAGCCTATCCAAGCCCACAATTTTACTAAAACCAAAAAGCAAAGACGTAGAATTGATTGGCCTCGCTGGTAGAACTCTCAGAGGAGCATTTCTTGTAAAGCAAACTTTTTTTAGAAGCAACCCTTTCTCAAATGTTCTTAAGAGGCTCACGCAGAGGCAAATGTAATTTTCTAAACACACGCATTGCAATATAAGAACAGAGAGGGGTGAAGGAAGTGAGGAAATGGCAGTAAACATGACATCATTGTTGAATGCACGTTCTTTGTTACACTAACGTAGGCCTCTGGTAGGATCACAGCATCAGAAGGACAGGATCATGAAGGAAATGATGTTCTAAAGGCAGCATCCTGAGACGAAATTTCGAAGTTCGCACTTGATTTTTTTGAAAAGAGGTTCTGAAGCAATCATAACCAGATCCCATGTTCGACCATCTTCAAATCTTGGCATTGTAGGACGTTAATCAGTGGAGATTGTTTGAGAAGTTGACCAAAATTGTAAGTTACTCAGACAAAGCCTCGCTCCGTGCGCGCGACAATCTCGCTGGCCGCGCAGGTAAGGCCTCTGGAATGGTGAGATTGGGACGTTGAGCGACAAGGGCTCACCACATAGATGTACTGATGGTGTATGGCCATCTTTACAAAAACGCCCGATATGAACTTCCCTTCAATAAGGGACCCACCTGTTAAAAATGATTGGCTTCAAGTTCTCAGAAACTGAATTTGTTGGGTGCACTGACCGTCGGAGTCCCTCTGAAGCTGTTTCGTATTTCTTGCTGGTGAAGATGTGTTTCCGCGCGCGCCCAGCGAGCGTCTTTCGTCTTCTGCATCCTTCGAAAGTCGTCCCTCGTCTGCTACGCGGCTAGCGTGGTTCTGCTCCGGCAGAAGCGAGCGACTTTACTGAACTGCTTCTTAGAAGCTGTACTATTTCATTCTCCTCCGGGCGAAGCGAAGCAGGGCTGCGACCAGCGAGGGTTTTTCTGAGTAGGCAGTCACGATCTCTGTCGAGGCTTTTTGTTCTGCATTGCTGGTCGCTCCCTTGGTGCAGGCGTATTGCCAATGCATGTTTATTGCCTTATCTGCATGTCTATTTGTCATCTCTCTAACTTCGACTGCCTGCTGCACCGTTCTGTGCTATCAAATTGCTATCAGAGGACCAGACTGCAGGAAAAAAACGCTAGATAACCATAGCATGAACTATTTCTATTTGTACTGCTCCACGTGTGGACCGATACAATTCCATCTATGCTCCAGGTTAATAAGGATCTCTCGCCCACCTTCCAACCAAATAGTGGGTCGCTGCTGACGTCAATACGGGATCGTGCAAAGAACTATTAGCAGTTATCAAAAGCGGAACTTCGGGTGAATTACATAAACATTTGCAGATAAAAACTACCACGCCGTGACCGTAGCGTTATCTAGATTATTCAACATGGGTGCCTTTTTATGGTGTTTTCAATGTGGGTGGTGTATTGGACAGTGCTCGAAAATCTATTTTTGTCTCCTCAGTTAACTCGTGAGTCACTTCAAAGCATAAAATGAAACGTTCTTTTTAACGACCAGTAAGGTCACATATCTCTAACAATATGTCTTTGCACATTAGGTCGATGACGATTAGATCTCTTTCCATTCACATATCAGTCAAGAAAGAAGAGAAACGGAAACAGGCAAATTAATCTACGGGAAATATTTCGGCAAAAAAATAAGCGAAATCTGCTCGTAAGCACACGCAATCTACTGAAATTTTCTCGCTTGAGTTCTTTGAGGAACATTTCCATCAAAGTTCACTAGATAATGTGGCGAGTAGCTAAACCTGAGAACGAAGCAACGGCTTTGCGGTGGCTGAGACCAGGACCCAAACTACTGGAACTAAGACGAATTTGCGGTTTTCAGGGCCACTAGGATCATAATAGTTCACTCCAATTACCTTGACTTCTGGCTTTACGAGTGGGCGGCAGCAATACTTCCATTCCGCTTGCCAGAGTTGCCCAATGAGTTCTGTCTGCTTGGGGTGCAGGAAGAGTATCATGACGCCTCCTGAAATACTTCAAGAAATGGTCTAACCATCAGGTCGCTGGTTTTCCTGTTGTGCGATCGACGTCCTCTGTAGTCGAGTCGCTAACGCCTCTTGTCTAACGGTTCAAAATGATCACGTGTCCGATCTACGTGATTTTACTCAACTTTTCGCCCTGATCTTGAGGTGAAATGAGCCTCGCATTTTAGTGCTCATGTGTTTGCGGCGGTTTACTGGTAACATCACCTTATCGATGGAGCATTCTGTGATGCTAAGGTAGCCGCTATACTCCTCGAGGAGTATAGCACCTTGCGTCGCCGTCGCTGGCGAAGGCGGACGCCAATGTTGGCGACCCCTCACAATCGATACGCACCGGCGCCAACATTGGCGGCCGCCGATATTCGCGATCGCCAGTCGCCGGCGACGGCGGCCGCCGCCGCCGCTCCGCCCACAATCAATGCGTATCGGCCTCACATTCGCCGGCGACAGCGACGCAGGGTGCTACAGTCCTCGAGGACTATAGCGGCTGCGTAACAGCACTCTCGTCCTGCGTAGGTAATGCCCAGGTTCCTGAGGCGTACGAGAGCGGCTTCAAAAGTTTCCGGAATGACAATGAAAACAACTCAGATTGAATGCAATCAATATTTATTTCTTTTCATTTCGTTATTTTATTTCTTAACTCAATCCTTCCGAAGCTCAACACAGGTCGTCCTAGAATGGAATTCCCTCAAGCACTCCAAATAACCGGGTCAAGCCATCAATAACTCTTAGCTTGCTCAAAATCTCTTCTAATACGTAAAACATGTAAGAACTTAAGCCCAAATACGAACAGAACTACTTGGAAGCCAATGCAGAAATATCATTGAATGAGGTACAATTTAGGGTTCTATTACTGGAAGTTTTCTGATAAGAAAGAACATTTGCTTAGGTGGTCATGCTGACAATTCTTTTTTTCTTGGTTAAACCTATGTATATCACACGAATAATCACATCTAGAGTTTCGAAAAATGCTGGGTAATATTCATTTTTAACCGTTTTTCTATTAATCCCTTGAAACTCTTAAGGGCAGCGTCCCACCTCAAAATCGTTTATGAGATTTCAATTTTAAAAGAATCTCCAGGAGCTGATGATCACAACGGTATACGTGATTCCATGCAAGACTACTGAAAAACCCCATTTCCGAGACCCAATT
The DNA here is from genome assembly GCA_037903475.1 of Ancylostoma caninum. Taxonomy (NCBI): domain Eukaryota; kingdom Metazoa; phylum Nematoda; class Chromadorea; order Rhabditida; family Ancylostomatidae; genus Ancylostoma; species Ancylostoma caninum. The sequence continues at coordinate 1,027,568 of JBAJFG010000362.1, forward strand.
TTTAAGGAGCCTTTGGGCGGAGCCGGGGGTGGGGCTAAGTAACTTTCCGAATAATTCACTCCAGGAGGTGCACCTCCTGAGGAAATTCATGCTCATCGTGAGAATCTGATTTTCGATTTTACTCAAACTTAATTCGTGTCTGCTCTATTTTTCTGTTTCTTTGTTACTCTTGGATATTATCGCTGTCTCCATAGGTACCGAATTTCGTGGAGTTTCTACGTATATGACTCTCACGATGGACGGATTATTGATGCTTTGGGTTTTTTTTTTCATTTGAAGTAGGAAATCACTTTTTTCTTATCTGGGTGAACTCGTTGAGAATAGTGAGGAAAGCCTTAGAAAAGAAGGGAGCACTATCCATCGGATTTCAGCCACAATTTTTAATATCGTTCAAGTTCCTGACTCAATCCAAACACAATTCAATGAAGATTACAACAAATTAATGGCCAAAATTTTTTATCTATCATAATGGTACTGAAAATAAAGCCAGAAAGTAATGAAAATAGTTGGAAAGTTGTTGCTTAAATGATCAACAAATGATGAATCGCTCATCTACGGTTCCATTCCACTTCCGTGTATTTAGTGTGTATACTGGGAACCACTTCACTGAAAAGATAAAGATTTTAACCTAATATGTTCGAAAAAGGTTGTTTAGTAAGTTTCATGTTCATATGTCCAGCTATGATCCACCGTTTTTCATATAGAGCACCAGAGAGGTATAATCTATTCCAAAAATCAGAGCAATTCAATGTGTTTTGTTTAATTACACAGCGAGCATTTTATCACACGCCAAATCATGAAAATTGGAGCTATCAGTCGACGATGGATAGCTGGAAGCGTGCCAAAACATAACAACGTGGCGAGACTTACCTCATCTTGGCGGGCGGCCAAGTGGCAAGATTCGTGAAAAATTCTTATTGTGCAATTCTGCGTTTAGCAGCTCCCGAATCACTCCCATGAGAGATGCCTCCCGAGCTCTCCCGCCGGGAGTCGCTCCCTCAGGGAGTGCTCGGGAGCAATTCTCCCTACGGGAGGAGATATGCATACCAGCCCAGGAAGCGCGCTTTCTGAGGAAATTCGTATTTCTCATGAGAGTTCCTCATCAACTCCCTAACGGAAAAGGAACTATGCTGCATTTGCGACGAGCAAGGGAGTAGAATCCCTGCAACCCCGCATTGGCTCCGGAGCCGAGGTAAAATTGCAGGGTTTATGGACCGTGAACTCCTTTGCTAGTCATGAACGGAAGACAATTTCTATTCTGTTAGGGAGTTTATGAGGAACTCTTATGAGTAATACGGATTTTCTCAGGAAATGTGCGTCCTAGAGTTAATTATTCGGAAAGTTTCTTAGCTCCGCCCCTGCTCCGCCCAAAAGCTCCTTGAAAATTGGGGCTTGGAAATAGGGTTTTTCAGCAGTTTTGCATGGAATCACGTAAACCATTGTGATCATCAGCTCCTGGAGATTCTTTTCACATTGACATCTCAAAAACGAATTTGAGTGGGACGCTGCCTTTAAAAACAGATGCCGTCGCCCTTCCACCTCGATGATTGGTGCTTTTTTTTCCTTCAGGACCCATTCTTCGTGTCTAATCTACTGTTTTCACTGCATCTTTTGTGACCAGAGTGTAGGGCTTAATCTATTCCCAACATCGGTAACAATAATGGATTGAGATCCATTTCAATCATTCAGAGTAATTAACTGATATCCACGATGAACTGCGTTCGTCAGGTGAAATAGAAGTTAATCGCTTGTAATAGATTCTCCGGCTCTCTTATTCAGCGCGCATTTGTACGTGCGCCGTACATTAGGAGGGTGAATTTTCCTCAGTCCAACACGGAATAATGCAACGGCAGCACCTCTGGGGAATCCTGGCGGACTGCAGCACGTCCGGGGGCATGAGCAACACGTTATGCTCAAGCAGAATGTCGATATCCGCTCCCGCTACTCAGAAAGGAGGCAAAGCGATGGGGTCCTACCTGCTGTTTCACGCTTGTATGAGTACTCCATCACCTCCAAGACTTCACGCGTATCCAATATTTCGTCATCTACACAAAAAAAAACGCTAACGTCACGGACCACTTTTGACCAATCTTTCGTGGAAGCTTTTGTTATCTTTAGCGCAGTATCAACAGTCGCGGTGACTTTTTATCAAACCACTGCACCTGCACCATTTCCGTGAATCTCCTTCGCGACCACCGCTAAGCCCTGCTAATTCCGGGCAGACCTTATCTATGTAGAAGGATGCAGATTAGCCGTCCTTTTTCAATCTGTAGTGATCACTTGTACGACATGATTCCCCGTAAAGTGAGCATGGATAGGAATAGTTTGTTAGATCATGTAATGTGTCTTATCTTACTGAGATTTATGGGTATTTGTTTCCTAAATTTCATTGTGCTTACGAACTAGTTCCTTTAGAGCTCTCTTGAAGTAAGGTGCATTTGTTTTTGCACCACTTATCAACAGTGCTCCAGAAGTATACCAATTTCCACATTTCCTCTGAATCAATCAGTAATTAAGAATACTTTTATGGATCGTAAAATTTATTTGGATGCCTCTTCCAGAGTTGTTGGCAATTTTACAGTTGGAGGCTCACCATGTCAGGGAATTGTTGGCCTTTCTCTCAAAATATCCTTATCTGCCTGTTCTATTCAGAAATCTCTAATTATCTTATCTTCCTTGCTTCTATTTCTTCTCCAAGTACAAAACTTTGTTGCACAGGGAAAACCACTGCTTACTGTTCTAATTGAACGAGTTCCATTGCTTTCGGGAGAAGCATAGACTTTTCAAGTGGTTTGTACTTTGCTCCTTGTGCTAGGTGCCTGTGCATATGACACCTTATGTACGTCGTCTGCTTGTGATATCAGTTTATTTTTACTTCCTTCAGGATTTATTTATATTCCTGGCGTTTTGGCCCTTCGAATATGGGCTTTGCTCCATGTAAGAAAGAGAAAAACGTGTTTGCCACTTCTATAGAACCCATCACTAGGGCATATATCTCCTCAAATAATTTTCACAAAATATTTTTTTCTCCTTCCATATTGACGCAAATTATGAATAACTGTTTCCCCTTCATTCTCCCTTTTTCCCTTGCTTCTTCACATATAGACTTCCTCATTTTCCATAACTTTCCATCCAGAAAATTTTATAAATCTCTGAAATACAAAGGGTGAGGGGAAGGCAAAACCACTTCAGCTGCTACTCCCATTTAAAATTCGTCCCAAAACCGTTGGACTTAGACTTTACGATAACACCCTGTTCACCACTCTCGTTTGATTCTCGCGGTAGTCATTATGGTTTTCGATCTTCTAGGCTCACAATAAAACGAAGGTTTGGTATGAGTGGTAAATAATCAGAGCTGTGATAGACAGTTTGAGTCATACAGGCGACCAATGATCACTTAAAACAGTTATAAATAATGTGTTCAGACAGCATATCCACAGTTCATCATCTTAGTGCATTAAGTAGTTGATAGCTATGACTCATACAGCTACATTGGACTGTGCCACATTACCTTCGGGTATGCAGAATTTCGAAAGGAAGAAAAATACCGAAAAGACGTTTTCTGTCGAGATTTGTAGAATCCTATCATTCGCCATCACAATGTTCTTATGTTCGGAAAATCTCACCTTTCTGCGTCACAGTGATACTTTTGCTCTTATTGAAAAAAACCCAGGAAATGTGTTTGAATGGTGGAAGGCATGAAAATGTACAGATGGACCGGGCTGCCCAAGACTTAGGACCAAGGTTTAAGTTGTCTTGATGAAATTCGACAGTTAAGATTTCACCTTCTATCCCAGTGGCGGTGGCTTATCACCGGTACTATGGTCAGCTAGCATCGCTAAGGAACGCGAAGACGCCGAAAAGTGGGTCGAAACAGCTACATAACAATCTCGGTCTATTGCTCACTGTCACAGTGCTGCAACAGTAAAAATTCTATGATTTAAATATGCATCTCAAACTCAAACGCTTCTCAAACATCTCAAATCACACGTTTTGTATGCACAAAAAGCCGAGCATATACTCGTGACGGCTACTGCTACTTATACCATATAGCAAAGGTCACCTGCTTTTCCTGAAAATAGATGGAACGTGGCATAAATGAGAGTTCACAACCATAACAGATTTATAGATAAAATGGAACGCGAGATATAAGTTTCAAGGTTATCAACAATACAAGTTGATCTCACTGCTACCAGAACGCGCAGAAGTAACTGGAAAATAATTGCAACGATGTACCAAATGACGAGGACCAGAATCAAGATTGACCGCGAGGTTGCAGCGCAATTCGTCAGTCCCCACCTTTGACGAGGGGCTGCTACGTTGTAACTCTGATGACTGTGCAGGACGAACGCAGACCAAACGGCGTAATGGCTCGGGTAGAAACCCTAGCAGCAACGGTTGCCAGTTGCTGCCATCCCCTCGATTGCTGCTCAATTTGTCGGCCCTTTAGCAGCAATTGCTGAGGGACAGCAGTAATCAAGGGGAGGATGGCAGCAACTGGCAACTGTTGCTGCTAGGGTTTCGACCCAAATCACTACGCCTTCGGGCTGCTTTCGTGCTTCACACCTATCAGAGAATAGCACATCGTCTGTGTAATAGAAGGTCATATGACCGCTTCTTCTGACTAGTTATTCATTATGTTATATTTGAATCGATAATATTATACATAACCACTCGATAAACAGTGATAGTAGCAAAACTGCTGCATGGTAGCAGGCCCGTCCCACATGTGTCTTCAAGTGCCTATGCTGATTTGGAACAGACAGAGAAAAAGGACGCATCAACCGCTCTCTCCCTTATTATCTCCTATATTTTTGTATAATAAGTAAGTGGGAAATCATTCAATCATTGGACTAATGAATTATTTTCACGTCATTATCACACAGTGAGAAAATCGGGAGTAAAAATATATTGAAATGAAGACTTGGGCGTTAATCACATTAAAAGCAGAGAAAACTGAAAAGAGAGAAAAAATAAAGGTAATCTGTGTTTAGTTTCCGTTTCATGTCCATACTGACCTTTGCTCGCTGGTTTTTGTATGAACTGATATTTCTAGCATCCTTCAATAACACTAACTCTTTGATCTGCTCAGATTGCTGAGTTCTTCCTTATTTCGGAGTTGTTTCAGTATTTGCAGATGTCGCCTTCTTCATCAAGGCTGTATTCCCCACTTTTTGAAAGACATTTAGCATCAGCAACAAATCTTTGCGCTGTAACTGGACCACTGAGTCCAACGCATGGCAGTCAGTGCATCTATGAAGATAGATCACAGCAGAACTTCCGACTTGGTTAATGGAGCAATCTTTTCACCTTTAGATGAATGATTTGTTCCTCTCATTCTCTTTGTTGTTCTTCTCGGCTTCTTTTCTGCGAATGAAGACTTCTGTTCGTCTCTCCCTTTTTCTCCTCCTCAATGGGTATCTCTTCTTTATTTTCGCATTATCTCTCCAAATCCCTCTCCTCTCTTACATGGAATACACGTACGTGTTAGCGTTTTTCTAGTTATTGTTAGATCTTCCCCTGTTTGGCCGTTTTGAGCAGTCTTTTAATATTACTCTGCGTGATTTTCTTTAGAAATATGTTATTCTTTCGAAAGAAATATAAAATCTTCCACTCGCAGTATTGCTACATTATAATTTTCTTTTATCTACTATCCCACCCTCTCCACTGCAGCTAGTTCCAATAATCACGGCTTCCACATCCATAAGATCGGCATGCAGTGTGTCTGGAGAGCCACCGTTGCCATGGCCGTCCCTTTAGCTTGTCTTCGTTGGCGCAGAACGTCGCCAAGTCTGTTGGCAGACAGGGATATGCCGAACTACTCTCGGATCCATTCATTGCGGATGTGTTCTTTTAGGATATCTTTTTAATGGAGAAGCGGGAGCCTGAAGACGTGAAGAATCAGTCTTCTTCAGAACCAGTGTAAATATCTGTTGCTCACGTTGGTGCTGCACAACTTCAGAAAATTGGCAAATGTCATGGACAGCAATTGCGTTTATCTAGCAATCCTTCAACTACCGCGGAATAGACGCCCTTATTTTCTGATGGTAATATTTGAGTCCTAATTCTAGTGTGATAGCAGTCATGCATCGTAACATCTTTATCTCGATCACACATAAACGGTGTTCCATTTCCTTGGTGGCTAGCCAGCATATTGATAATCTCAAACGAACAACTCATATGAATAGAAATTTGTAGATACAAAAGAAAAAGCCACCATATGTTTCGTCATTAGTTGTTGCACCGGTGGTTCTTCTGACACAAGGTGTCCAATAGTTTATGAACAAGAAAGCAATCATACGTAACAGAGAGTCACGGTCTACATGCCGAGTTGGCGGAGGGCATGAGTGTTCTGTAGGGAAGACGGCGGTGTCGAATGCCCCGGTCCTCTCCCGGCCCAAACATGGCAGCAGATCGAATACTCAGGCAACGTATAACATCCTGTGGCGCCTGATTTGAGATGGCTTTATTGATGGTCGTGATTGTCACGACATTAGTGAACCAAATAATGATTATGATGTTCCACTTTTAGCTCAAGATTATCTCCTACTTGCGTTGTAGTTGTAAAACTTCGTCAAACGTTTCCGAAGCTGAAGTTGCTGAATACCCTGATCTCGACTCAGTGCACATCAGTGTCAGTGCAATAGTTTTCGTTTCATCTCCATTCTCAGAATTTCGGTATCTTTGAAAAAGACTTCTGGAGGTGAGAACCTGCGTTAGCTTCTGTGGTTAGTTTCAGGCTTCTCATTCTAATTGTCTACGCAGCAATAGGAAATTATCACACTCATTCTATTCGACGAATATAGCAATAGTAACAGCGTAACTATTATATCATATATATTCTGCTATTATCTTTTTTTCCATTTCTTAGTCTTTGGCCAAATTGGAAAGTTCAAGCCAGCCCAATTCTCCAAAAATAGTATCTATCTTATAATATCATTGTGATTTGGCCTTTTTACGGGGCGAGTAGTAACCTCGAATGAAGAAAGGCTCAATTTGGACGAAGATTCTACGCCTTCATCAAAAAGAAATAAATATATTAGGTTGGGAAATAAGTTCATACGTTTTTTCTGAGCATTCAGTGTATTTTCGCGAAGTGGACCAGTTGAACTTAGGTTTTTCTAAAAGTTAATTTCCGCAGTTTGGGTTTTTCTAAAAGTTAGTTTCCGCAGTAAATTTTCGCTGTATTTCTTCATCACATCTAGAGCAAGCCCTTACGGAAAATCATATCATAACTCTACGAACTCTGCGTACACGACAATGTGCATTTTCCAGCCCAAAATCAACCTCTCAGACAGAAAGTGAAAAGTGGCTGGAATTGGGGAGACTGGTAATGATATTCATGAAGAGAAAAACAAGAACTACAATATGACCTACAATAGGCTCTCGGAATTGGTTCGAATCCTCATGAGAATTTGAGTTGAAAAAATCGCACGAACTTATTGTCCAACCCAATGAAATAAGCGCATCATAGAAGCAAACCAGCGCCGCGTATGGTAGTCCTATGAAACAATGCTTTTCAATCCATATGAAGGCGAAGAATAGACCAAATGTACAGGTGGAGCTGCCACTTGAGGTATTTTCTGCGACAGCTCAAATAATCTACGCTATGCTATTGTGCTCTTTTTATGCAAATGACTTGTGAATGTCTTGATATGAAACTACACTAGCTTAGTTTATCCTTTGATTTAAAGGTCATTCATTTGAGGCAGTGACAGCTGCACCTTTTGCAGTTCTCATGCTACCGAAAACGTGAATACGATCACAAGGTCCACAACTTTTTTAACCCCTTGAAAATTGTGCTGTATTCACTCCTGCCACGTGTTCTCAAGGCTCCGCCCTCGACAGCATAATCAGGACAAACGTCTGCTGAAGTGTCTACTTTCATTGCAGCCATGTATTTTATTCGACGCCAAGAACTATGTGTACGGTAGGAGCGAATGCTATCCAGAATTTGTATGCCGGCAATAGTATTTACGGCGGAATGTTTTGCCTATTTAGAACCTTGAAATAGTCCGCTGGTTCGATCTTTTTCGATAGCAGAAAACGTAAAACATGATTGGCGAACTGCTTTACAATATACATCCAGACTCTGGCTGCTTGCCTTGAAGCAATGGTTAGTAGCAATAGAATCCCTAGGATTCTTTGAAAGTTTCCCCATGATCTGGATGAGTCAACTGGATGACATGAATGCCTGGTGCTTTCTTAGAGTTCCTTAGCTTTTTAGAAATTCTCTTCTATGGGTTGCATTAAAATCGTTGCCGTCGAACACCAGTGCGCTGAGTTTATCAAAGCTATTTGAGGAAACAAAAACAATAGCTAACAACGACAGCTTCGTTGAAACTTCACTGCACAATCAGCTCATCCAGTAATTGAGCAAAACTCACCTCGTTAGTGAGAAGTTTTCTCTGTTACGCTAATGACGCAACTCGATGTTGCCAACGCGCTGAATAGAATACTTAATTGGGGAAAAAGAGAAGCGATACTTATACCTGAGTACTTCGAAATCCGTCTCGAAAGTGCGTTCTTTCTCAGTTGCTCAGCAGAGATTTCATGTAAAGTTTGTTGAGTTTGCTTGATTTGATCAGTGTCTTCTTCTCCTTTTCCTTCCGGAACACTAAAAAGAGGAATTGGATCACTTGAAAATTAATTCAATTTCTGCACTCAGCGTTTGTGAGTAACTCCAAAATAGACTCGAAAATCTGTTCTATGGAGTAATGGAGGGGAGTTATGTAGGTGAATTGATGGAAATGTACTGGCCAGTCGACATTTCTAAAAGTGGTTTTCTATTTCTTTTTTTCTGTGTTCGATCTCATTGCAAAAAGAAGTTGTGTGTCGAATGAACTTATGTGCACTTCAGAAATGTACAGTGCTAATTGTATTTGAATTAGGAGTCGGTTTTTACTACTGTTTAGCAACGATCGCCACGCGTTATTATTGGCCTAACGTTTGGACGTTCTAGTCTTCATCAGAGCTTGAGTCGCACGCAGCGATTTTTCCTCTCATGCACTCACCTCATGGACTTACAGAACAGCACACGACCAATTAGCAGCCTTGAATATGCCAAAAACACACACTGAGTAGTGATGATGTAGCTGTCAATGACATAATTTCGCAGCTGACCGCATTTTTTCAACTTCTTCCGGGCCTAATACTACCTTAGAGGCCTACCCATCTAAATCAGAAAACGGAAAGAGAATGACCAAAGGTGAGCTCGTTTATAATTTTATATAATATCGTATCATGAAGACCGTCTTCTTTCCTATGTACCTATACTTGCATAACTGGAAATTTATGTGGTTTTGGAAGAAATTACTGACAGCGCATCACAATAATTATCGCCTGGGAGATGTTTGAAATTTGTGCAGCACTTCCGTCAAGCCACAAAAATTGAAATTTTGGGGGTTAATCTATCTGGTTTTTGCACCTCTTGCTAATCTACGCTTGACAAGTGCTCCATTTTGTTTCATCAACTTTCCTACTGTCAATACTATGAACTACCGTAAACGTCTTAGTTTTTGATCGTCTGCATTGGTTGAAGGCGTCCCTTGAGTGGAAGATCTGACTGAAAGTCGCGATGGGTATAATGTGACCCCTCTCTTATAATGTGGGAGACCCCTCCCTTATCCTATCGCAAGTGCAGAGCTTAGTAATAGGGGTATTTGCTGATAATGAAGTGTGTCGTTGCGATGAGCATCTCTCGAAACTCTATTTAGTAAAATATATTAAAGACCAAGGCGATTTTCTAAGGCGCCCTCTGAGAATAATTAGGAACATGGACAAGGAAATACAAGTGTCAGGGTTTCTCCAACAGAGCTTTTCCAATTAGTTGTTCCAACAAATTGAAAGAGTTTCAATATGAGAAGTCCTGACACTCCTTCTTCCTCTGCTCCTCCTACGTAATCCCTATGGAGCAGCTCTTGATCACGTCACAAGAAGGACTCCAGATTTTTTTTTGGCTTTGAGTGGCACTAAGCCGGTGAAAACATTGTATGATAGCTCCAAAGGGTGCAGCGAAGGCTGTGCTCTCTGAGGAATAAATGAGCGGCGATTTGCAGCGGTTTTTTTAGTCATCACGTGTGCCGCGATTCGGCTTAGTGCACGTTCTACAAGCAAGAACCAGGGACTGAATGCAAATTAGCGACAAAACTGAATCGCATATGGCGCAAAAAAACCGTGGAGAGGCAACATTTAGGCAGTCGCGCTTACAGTAATCTCACTACTCATTTGTAATATAACCAGAAAGATTTGCTGTTTTCTAGGATAACAACCTCACCAGGAGATTCCGAAAGCCAGTGGGACCTACCATGCCCACAGTCGTGCCAAATCCCAACTGATCATATAATCACATACCCCGGAAACGTCGGGCAACTGCTACGTCAGAGTCATCTGTTACTGGCAGCTAACAGGCAGCTCCGACGCCTACATAGTTCACCACGTGCCTATGTAGTAATTCCATTGTTTGCTGAAGAAATCGCTTTGCTAAAGAACCTGTTATTCCATCTGGTTTCCTCTTTGAAGTGGCATCATCGTCTTCGCCCCGTACTCCCTTCTATTACTATTTCTAGACGCAATTTCACTACGCTACGCCCACAAGATTCAGCTCGAATTTCACATTTTCGGCGTCGCCGCGATTCTAATTGGGAGTCTCGACGTGGAATACGACCAGTGGAATTGGCGAATCCTCTTGATTTCTGATTTTTCCTCCCTCTCATTCGTGATTTCTGCTCGTTCCACTGTCCTGAAAAATTATTATAGAGCTCGGAGAATCAGCAAAAAATTTCGATCACCTGTACAATTCGAAAGCTATTTTGTCGTATTCCTGGATTCATTTCGTGGAAGAAGTATCCAAAGTGCGTAATGAAGCTGGCTTCCCTAGCTAAAAGTTTATTCGATGAAGCAATTATCACCTCTGCTCGTCTATTTTTGTTTACTTCTGCAAGAGTGGTTGTGTTCCACCATAATGGAAGCCGGTTTTTCTCTGCCACTTTGTTTGGTCAATTAATCCACAAAAACAAATGCAGAAGATTGGAACTATGCAAAAAGAGGACTTAATGAAAATGATCCCATGTATTCCGTATTCATCGTCCATTCATTGTTCTTGCAGCGTAAAATGTGACCCACTCAGTCTAGGACGACGACTTTTCCTGGATTTTCCACCAATTTCCAACAAGAAACTGTAGCAGGCCTTAAAAGTTTCTTCGTTTTCCTCCATTTCCTTCCTCGACAATTTCTCCTGGACTGTTCTTTTTTTTATTAAAAGAGTGGGAATAAGTATGTACTTATTGAGGAAAGCGTACACCTCCGCATCTTTTCCGGATAAACAGCTATCATTTCAGCTGCTCGAGCTCGAGATGTCCACCATTTATGGCTTTTAGAGCGCAGCTGATATTTCATCCTTTCCTGTCCACCCCGTCCCAGCTTTTTAGCGGCGTGCCTTCTATATAGAAACAATACATAGCACTATTTTGAATTCCAACACTACACTTCAAGGAAAGATGGTATACGGTAGCTTAGAAGCCAGTGTTTCCATGTTCAGGTGTGATTTACCTTTTTTAAAACCTACAGTAAACGGCAATGGCGGTGGCCCATCTGCGGCCTCGAGAAGGACACCGCACAACCGCACCGCGCGCGCTGGGATCGGTGTCGTCTGCCGTCGGAATGCAATTTCTAAGCTCTTTTCTTCTCGATTTGGTCAAAAATCCTTGAAATCGGGTAGAAAAGCTGCTAGAAATAGCATAACAGCAGCAGAAAACATCGGTTACGGCACACGCGGCGCGGTTGCGCGGCGTCCTTCTCGAGATCGCACATGGGCCACCGCCATTGCCGTCCACTGTAGGTGTGCCGAGAAATTCGTTGGCAATAAAGGCAGCATTGACGACTTTCTTGACCAATGTACTCCCCTCCCCCACGTAACTCGGCCATCTTGCTATAACGCAACAAATTAATAGCATCCCAGAACCATTTTAACGTAAGCCATCACGAAATTGACCACTTTATCCATGCTCCTCATAGTCAGAAACTCAAGATCGCGCTAAAATCTGAGTGACACTGTTTTTCGTGGGTCCTGCCTTTGAAATTGTCATCTAAATTCCACAGGAAACTATCGGAAAGTTTTGTGGGAAAATATTTCCAGAAGGCGGCGTTCTATTGTGCTGCGGAACTTCTGGTTTTCTATGAACCCGTTTCGTTTTATTTGCTACATAGTTAAGTATGTACATACAGTCGCTTTCAAAAAGATATGATCAGCGTCATTTCGACAAGAGGACTTTTTGTTATAACTTACTTCAGGATTGAGCTTTCTATACGAAATTTGGATATACATATGTTCAAGCTCTGTGGGTGCTTCCTACCAGATAGTTCAATCCCTAGTTGAGCTATGATGAGAAGATCCGTCTTCAATATGCCACTGATCGTATCTTTTTGACCGCGACTGTATATAGTTCCTGGATGAGCCTTTTCATGCCAGTGGTCCTCGGATCAGCTGTATTTCGTTTCCCATCTGGCGTCACAAGGATTTTCTTGACATCCGCTTCCGCCCAGTTGCACCTGGCTGACCCTCAAGCACTCTGACTTCCTCCACCAATAATCTGCAAATGCTGCTGTAACCGGATGGTGCTGGGCACACTCATTTTTCTTTTTCTTTTTTCTTAAAGAGACCCAAGCACAAAATGATTTATTCCACAGCTGCGAATTTGATGGAAGGCTTTGAATAGTCGGATGTTTAAGAAGGTCATTACCGTAGTTCATCATCATGCTTGGCTCTCTCAAAGGGAATTTTCGGAGTTTCAACTTACGTCACAAGTTTCGGAAAAACTGCTTTCTCATAACTCTGAGAACCTCTAGAAGAGTCTGGAGGAATCTCACTTACTACGCGATTACGTAGGTGGTCATTATCCCAGGTGTATTTTCTTAATATTAATCCTATTGGAGCAAGTCACTCCTTGACATTTGAATGCACCAACATTCCAAGAACGTATAGTGCCACCCCCAACCGGCAAACAATTTGTTTGTCATTGGGGAGGCTATCAACAAATGGTGGAGGCGCCATAAATACTACCGCCTTCAGATGTATAATAACGCTACACTTAGAGAAGCACGAAGGCTACTACCTTATTAGTTCACAGTTACATTATTTCTGGCAATTCTTCTATGCCACATGCTAGTCGTCACACTTTCAGGAAACATGCTATAGCAATTTTGGTTCAAGGTAAAGCGAGCTCATAATTTTATCCAGGAATGGGAAAGAATAATAAATCTAGATTGAGACTTGCTTGTTCATTCTCAATGTTTGAACTTTCGCGTTAGCTTGTTTTTAGTTCGAGGCTGCTGTATTCAGATATTCTATCTGAGTAGAACTCCTTTTAGGGGTATGCCCTCGTGGGGAAGGTAGATTGGTCCTCTCTCCACCTTGTTCTGGTATCTCATCCTGAGATATATCTGGATTCTTAGTTTACGTCCATAATACGTATGGTACGCTATTGTGAAAGTAGTGTGAAAGTGAAAATGTCGGATTATCAGTTTTCTTTGATGACATAAAAGATACATAATATACCGACACCATGCTCTCTATCCAATATTTCGAGCTAATTTTCTCTTATTTCTATCTCTTAACTCTCAACTGCAGTCACTTTTCCGGTCTATTCCAGGATGTGTCTTCGTTTTCCCGAAACTTTTCAAAAATTTGTTCCATTTCTGCACTCAAAAGTCCGCTAAGAATACATACGAGTCAGCATTCTGCACAAAACCACATACATATGTGTACACAACTCCTAGAAATTTAAGGTTTTTATATTATCATGGCAGATTGTGACAAAAGTGCAAAAAATATACAAATGTAGATAGAGTGGACGGCAATGGCGCTGGCCCATTCGCGGCCTCGAGAAGGACGCAGCGCAACCGCGCCGCATGCACCGAATCGGTGTCATCGCCGCCGGAATGCTATTTCTAGGGTCCTTTCTTCGCGATTTGCTCGAAAATCCTTAAAATCGGATGGAAAAGCTGCTATAAATTGAGTGTAGCAGCAGAGTACAAAGGGTACGGCTCGTGCGGCGCGGTTGCGCGACGTCGTTCTCGAGGCCGCAGATGGGCCAACGCTATTGACTGTACCTATGATTGCCTAGTCTGTGTTCATTGCGCAGATCACACAACGTAATCTTTAACTTTGCATGGCAATTTCTGGAAAAGCTGATGAATCTTTTTGCACTTTGATAAAGGTACTTAGAGCACAAAACTAGGCAAATCTGGAAATCTAGGCAAGAGCAGAGAAAAATCCCGAAGGCGGAGACAATGCAGCTAGATGCCTGCGACTTCGGTGTTATCTCACGGAAATGTGGCGTGGCCTTCATAGTCTTTAGATTTTTCCTTGTGGCTGCACATTCAAACATATGGTTTATTTGTGCCATGTCGTTTGTGTGGATTCTCTTGAGGATCCTAGAACAAGCGCATTTTTGTGCACTGGAATATACCTAATCACTGCTAATTTTCCTATCCATCCGATTCTGTTTCTGTTTCCGATTGAAGAATTTGTCCAATCAAATTAGCTAAGGCTACAAAGGCCATGTCCCCTTTTAGGAATGTCACCCTTTCCAAGCGACGATTCCACCCGAAGAAAAAAAAATTGTAAAAGCAACTGTTGCTTATAAATTTTCCTCCGAAACCATTCATCACCTCGTTCAGTCTCTCTCCTCATTTGCATCTATTCGTTTCGGGACATAATTCCAGATGTAATCATTTAAGAATTTGCATCTATGGATGTGAATTCTTTTTATTTAGTACTTTTTATTTCACATTCTGTCAAAATTCTTTCACATTACTACTTGTCAAGTAATTTCTCCAGCCATGAGATGCTTTCTTTTTTGAGCCTGATTAATCACTTGATCGATTACTCACTTCAGTTAACCACTTAACTATTCATTAATTATTTTTAGTCACTTAATCGATTATTGTTTACCATTATATTAGTGGGGTCTTATGCCGTCTGTCGCTTTACTTGTTGTGCTTGTCCAGTAGGAAAAGTTGCGCAGTTTATTGGAAGAAGCAAAATATCAACACAGACTTGGAAACGAGTAAATATGGTACAAAGTGGGTACGAATGTATAGGAATATATGAAGCGCCAATGCTGGGGGCTTTTATACCGAGGTGTCGACTTTCAGTACTGCCCGCCACGTAAATTGCGATCAATCAATAGTAGATCAAACACTCTGAATCACACCAATAACGCAGCGTTCAATGTCGTACAACATTACGAACTACCGAAAAGTGGTCCATCTCCGAGTAAAATTTACGCAGAAGATTTACTTGCAGTAGGGTGTACAAGTTCCCATAGGTGGTCGTTTGTGCCTAGCCACCAAACTTCTGTTCACCTGACTCATATGAAATCAGTCAACATGATTTTTTAGTCAATGAACTTCCTGACTTCGCTGATGTGTTTCTCGTTTTTTTTTAATATATATCTCATCTCGCTCCATAAATCGGGTTTTCGTTTGATGGCCTTGCATCTCTTTCTCCACCATTGTCTATACAGCGCAGTACTATTCGAAAGACATAGGATTTTGCAAGACTCTCGAGGTCTGGCACTAGAAAAAAACTGGAACCTTGGCAATATTTGTATAGGAGGATTTAGTACAAAAGTGGTTAGGCCTTTCAGACCCTCAAATACACTCTTTTTTCAAGTTAGAAGGTTCAAACATAATACGTCGAATTAGCGCTTGCTTCAACAGGAGATGTATCCAAAAGGCTCAATCATACCCAATAGAACGAAAAACAAGCCAGTATCTTTTTTCGCTATTCGAATATGTATAATATACCGTATAACAAACTGCAAAATGTAATAGCAAAGTTTCTGTCTTTGTCTTCTCGTTGCTTGATTCTACTAGAATTTCTTCAATATCGTGTTATACCTAGTGGCCAAAAACCTGATGTCCTCGCCCTAATTGAAGTATACACGAGAATAGGTAATTAATTGAATAGAAACAATTAAATAATTAGAAAAGTTGCTAGTTCTCAGTTATCATCGCAATTAGGTAATTAGGTAGGCCATATTTAGGTCATCCTAGAGCTTATTAAAAGGTGCTGCAGTTGAGAACCTTCAATTGGCTCTTGTCGCTTGACATTTATAGCTGTTACGACTATTTGCTGGTTTTCTACTCAAGTTTCGGCTTCATTGATGTTCTGCTAGTTACTCTGAATAAACCAGAGTGCTCAGAACAAACGTTCGCATTAACGCTCGATATTGTAATATCCATGCCATCATCACTGCCGAAGCAGTAACCTCTGAATCATGAGCAATATCCTTGGGAACACCTATCATCCCAAATATATCCATCCCAATATCCGCAAGTGCTCATATGGAGGCCTTAGTGCGTCATTTTCGACCCAGACCGATTTGAAGAGGACACAAACAGCCCATTCGGGTTGCGGTCTGTGTGGGGGCGATCCAGTTGACGTCATTGCTCCCTTGATATGGGTCTAGCTGATACGGGAGCACTAGCAGTGAGGCACTTTATCGCGGAATTCAGTGGGTCGTCCGGAAAAGGGGAGGGCACTGAGTGTTATCACTGCACACACCCTAAATGCCTTAAATAGCGCAAGTTCCATTTAGCTTAGCTCATAGGCTCTTACGATAAGTGACTGCTCATATTCGGAATTTTCTATGCTTGGCATTTTTGGCGGTGCTCCATAAATTTCCCTCCTTTGGCATCATGATGATTAGAAAAATGAGCGGCAGACGTACGTCAAACAAACGTAAGCATCTGGCATGGATTGGCTTCTGGATAAAAAACATAGTATGTAGCTATGAATCATTCGTATTTTACCACTTTTCACTCCCCATTTCTATTTTTCTTAGCTGTAAACCCTCAAGGTCTTGCTCTTCTTCTGCTTCTATTTCCATTTTTTAACCCTATGATTCTTTGACGCGAGACCTCAATTTCAATTCCCTCGAAAGTTTTGTTTGCAAGGGATTTTTCTTTCCAGCCTTCGTTATTTTTTTCTGCTGAGCCGTACAGGAGGATATGCACAGATTAAGCTTTCTAGTCGAAGAAGATTTTAGCGAGTTCTTTCTTAGAACTCTGCTTGGCTTAACTTCGGCTTAGCTCAGCGTCACGTGGAAGCTTTTTTTGTGAAACAAGGACACTGCTATTAGTCTTAGATGACGTGTGCGCACCCCTCCTGTTAAATTTAATCATATGAAAAAGCACTAATGTAAGTACCCTCCTAATAAGGTTGAGGATACGTTTTTAGCTAATTTTTTGACGATCCTCACATTCATGTCCGGAAAGGCTAGGCTTAGGCTCCCTTTTAGACATGAGTGTGGGTGTACTGCCCTTGAAGTGTTATTACGAAGATTAGATGTATTTTCCCTGTAAAAGATATTTTTTGGCATTTTGATTATTGCGACATGTGCGCTCTATTTCCGTCCCTGTCGCTCCATGTATGTAGAGTAGGATTAAGTTTTTGGATTTTGTAAGACTGCATTCCTTCTGGATCTTGGCTGCGACCAAACTTTCACGAAGAAATCCTCTGAACGCCAATGAAGTTCCTGTCCTCTTAGGATAGAAAATTTTATTAAAGGACAGCGCTTCTTTATTCCAGGCAAACGGGCTACCACTTTAACTATACATATTACGAATTGATAAAAACTTACTTGGCCAGGGTCTAGGATGGAACCATAGACGGCAAGCGTGGCAACAGCACTTCTTGCCGAAAGATTGAATCTAAGTTTCCGGCTCAGGAAACAATGCTGCAGAACTACCAATATTCCTTTTATTAGCAGCTTTGAAATTTTATTAATTTTCATTCCTTTTTCAGCCTCGACTTATATTCCATACAGAGTAAAACTGGGATTTTTCTAAGATCTTCAGGAACTTTCATGAGATCAAAGAGAAAACAGAAAAAACGTATGACTTTTTTTGTAAGGCGTTGTAATTACTCACACATTAGTTAGAGTTTAATAAGTGCGGTACACCTCCCTTCGAAAATCGCTATAGTTGATGATGGTACATATACGTCGTATTTGATCGTTGAGGATTTTGGCACAAAAGCAGAATTCTCCGTATTCGATTTCGTTCTTAGCTTCTAGAATTTCTTCCTGGGACGGAATAAGGAACTAGAGAGAGAGTTCAACAATGTCCGTGCTCCCTATTTCTGCCGGTTTTTGCTCGTTTACTTCAATTTCTGATTACTCAGTCTATGTCCGTGATGTGGCGCTTCTCAGACCATAATTCCTTCCACCTAATCCACAATAGCTCGTCATCTACTCACGCAGAACTTCTCGAGAGAGCCATGCATATTCCAGGTAGCCCATGGGAGCTGTGGCCGCTCTCCGATCCATGCTGTGCTGTTTGCTGTCGCGACGACCTCTGTTCATCATCTCTATGTTACTGCTAGTTTCTTCACATCATACCATCGCCTACGGGGTAAAATACCATTGCCGGAAAGTCGGTGAGTTTTCTGAGGATTCTCTGGTTGCGCTATTCCGGAAAGCAGTATTTTTCAGGAGCAGAGGAAATCATCGACGAGCGGGGTTGTGAGCTAATGATCTTGAGAGTAAACCGATGTAGTGGGCATTGTCTCTCATTCACTTTTCCTAATCCTATCACTGGAAAGACTTCTGTGCACGCGAAATGTTGCCGAATGACGGACACGGAATGGGTTGGTCTTTCTACATTTCTCTACAATTTTGTTATATTTATACTATTACCAACACATACGTAATTATGTCATGCGAACAATACCATTTTGGAAAGGGAGCAACGAAGAATTTTCAGTTTACTTGGAAAGCAATTTCCAATTCCTTAGATGGGGTCGGAATTATCAAGATCCTCGAATTTAATGATAGAGTTCCTAGAAAAATGCGCACTAATTACAAATCAAGTACCCCATCGCTCTTAATATTTACTGAGAGCCTAAAAATTTTATTCCTTGTGATTTCCGATGATTTTCATCCTGGGCTGCTTCCTACCTCGTTTCCGGCATAAGCTTCAATATAGAACTTTATTAATGAAATTCTCATCCAGCAAAATCTGCCATCGCTGTACACCTCATCGTTTAGAATAACGAACTGGATGGAAACTATGTGATGGTTCTTCTGCGATGAGCCATAAACGAGATAACATTTTGTGGATTTTGCATTCCCGTACTAAATAGGGAGCCAGAGTATACAGAATCCGGTTTGAAATTCTGATTTTGGCAGGGCAATTGAATTCTTTGAACTCACAATCAGAATAAATGTCCGGTCCAGTATCTGCTCTGGAACTAAAAATGAGAACGTCGCATTGGCTGTTGAAAAAAATCCTATTCATAGACAAGAGCTCGCACATCATTGGTACTGTTCATAGTCCGAATGTTTTTCCATGCTATATTCTTGAAAACGCCAAATGCTTCCACCAATGAGTATTTCATTGTTAGATTAATGGAGAAAATCTATTTGTTTCCAAATCAACAACCATTATTTCCTGATAGGTCTATGTACCGCGTTAGAACCTAGGGATGCATGCGTTTATGAGATTACGCATGGTCAACTTATTAACTTACACAAACTTACCCTTTACCTGGCGTTCATCAACATGTTAACCCAAGCCTTACATTGTTTGTATCCGACTGCTACACTTGGGCAATCATACTCAAAACAGGAAATTAGCAATTTTTCCCATAATGCATGCGGGAGCTGGATGACATGAATATGGAAATTCTCTTAAGACTAGGGTTGATTTCGGATGGCCTTCGTCGACATGTCTTACCGCTGTGAAATCCCTCATAAAGATGCGATCAACGCTATCAAGCTTCAATTTCTCGAGGGATAGAAAGGATCACTCTAAAATTATTGTAGTCACGCGAGGAATGTCAAGAATGTGCCTGAATGAATAGTATACAATTTCAAGTAACACTAATGACTCTTAATAAACAAAATCGCGGCAAGAAGTTAGGTTCTATTCAATTGAGAGATTTTCAATGTGCGTGTAAATAGTCCAAAAATTGGTTTTAGCTTTGCTTGATTTGATGGGTGACTCAGGACATTCTGAATGCATTTTGAGGTAAAATATTGCAATAAAAACAAACTGGTTGTGAACAGAAAACAAAAATTGGAATTCTTGAGCACGAGGGACCTTGTAGAGTGCACGAATAATGGATGAGATCCTTCTATGTAAAGACTGGTAAGGGTCTAGGGTAAGGTTTTTCTAGATCTGGACGCGAGTCTCATACGTATATTCGAATCTAAAATATGAATCTTGAATAGGTCAAAAATTCGGAATTCCGGAAAAGAGATGGACAATCTTTGCGGAGTAATAGCAAGAGCTGTAGAGCTTTCTTTCCATTGAACAACATGAGTGTCTTGAATCGGATTCTGAATTAATAATTAAATTAATTGATTCGGTCCTAGGCACAATATATCACAGGGTCTGAAAAGTGCTAATTCTACTCAAATTCTCATTTGTTCCAGATTCTAGCCAGCCAGCATTTTAGCGGGAAGCCCTTTTCTGTTCCCTCTTCGTTTTCCTAGAAAAAAATCAGTTTTTTTAACGTTCATATAAGACGTGGGGATATATGTATGATGGGTAAAGGGTCGTGTAGATGTCTACTTAGTCTTCATAAAACGTGTTTGTAAGAACTGAAACTATAAAAAAATAAATTCTTGAAGATTTGAAGTTCCATTACCAACGGCCTACTAATCACTGAGTCATTGCAGGTCCACACGGAGTTATCGTGTGAAGATGGTCCGCGTCCGATCAAGATACCCAGCGCAGTTCAGTGCGACTGCTTTGACTGTGCGGTACACTAGGAACTCCATTCAGACCACAACCATTGCCCTAGATGAATTCGATACTCCCCGCGTTCTCAATTCTATAAAAGATCGTCTTCTTACAACTAGATAACAAGTCACTGATATGTAGTGTATTGATAAGTGTTCAAACATCGTGCTGAATTGTGTAGAATTCCGCCATTATTCATTGTAATACGGGCCAAATATGTGAGCTTTACCCGACGGTATTGTCCGATCTCAATGTTTCTAAGATAAATAATTATCGTGTTGGCAGAATTTAGTGTTTATGAACAGGCCTTTTATTATTTATTACCTCTTCATTAGTTTTTAGAAAAAAATACAGCGTTACATGATTTCAATGTGATTAAATTTCCACTCTACCAACGACAGAAAAATCTGCTTCTGTCCAGCATTAGTATAGAGACGGTTCTGCACTTGGAGACTTCGGAACTCCTGTGTGACGTAATCCAAACCGAGCCGGTGATTATTTCCTGGTGACATTCACCAACGCTTGATGGCCCTCGAGCGCTCATTTCGGGATCCTGAGATCGAAGGCAAACAACTGGTCAGATTTCGCCGTGTTTTCGAGACCATCGGTTGGGATATCAACGGTCAGCGAGAGTAGACAGGGGTCGAAAAGCTGAAGCAGCCAAGTTCAAGCCTTTGTTAGAGAAGGAGCTTGGATTTCACTTGTTTCTGTTAATTTCGAACATCAAATTTTTTTAGATGCTATCCACGAATGGAGTCCAAAGGTGACATTGACATTTCATTGAAGATTTCAAGAGCTCAGAAAATTGGGAGAAAATTACATTTTTTTAGAAATCGTGTTTAATTGTAAAAACATGACACCGTAGCTATTTCGCTGGAGTGACAGTGGGTCACGGAGAAGCATTAAAAAGCGAAATTTGGTAGGAGACCCCAAATTTCTGAAACGCGCTGTATTACTCAGTCATGCTCACCACTTCAGCCGCAAAAAAGATCTCAAAAAGTTCAAGTGTTCCAGCGTGCTCCGAGGGCGTAGGCTATGTTCAGTGGTCACCACTCCGGTCTATTTGCATTTTCTCCCCTAATATGTCGTCAAATTCCATGACGTCTGCATCTAAGTGACATTTGATATGATGTAGTGGTCCGAATTTCTCAACGTCTCATTGAACTCTCGATTTAGAACACCTCATATGCGTAGACGGTGCCTAGTTCCGAAAAAGTCCTAAGAGACTTATGAGCGTATAATGTGATATGCAAAAAGAGGTCACGTGGGGGAATAAGGGCGTTTTCCAGCCAGTATCCTATTTCATATTATTGAGGAAGTACTAAGGCTGGCTTTGAAGTAGTCTATTTATTGCTGCGGGGGAGAGTTGTGCATTTACAGATCCCTTCACCCAACTAATGAAACTACAATGAACAATGGTACTACTGGTATTTCGTACCGGTAAAAAAACCCGACTGCTCAGGCAAATGGAGAATTGTCTGCAAACTGGAGGATGCCGCCTTGTTCGGTAGTTGTACCTACAGTGGACGTCGATGGCGGCGGCCCATCCGCGGCCTCGACAAGGACGCTGCGCAACCGCGCCGCGCGCGCCGGAACAGTTATCTTCTGCTGCTGTTATTCTATTTCTAGCAATGTTTCTACTCAATTTTAAGGATTTTTGACCAAGTCAGGAAAAGAGGCGCCTAGAAATAGCATTCCAGCAGCAGATGACATTGATCTTAGCGTACGCAGCGCGGTTGCGCGGCGTCCTTCTCGAAGTCGCGGATGGGCCACCACCATCGACGTCCACTGTCCAGCACTAGACCAAGTGTAATAATAACCTGTATGTTGCTGTCTTGTTATCTCAAGCTCCT
This sequence comes from Ancylostoma caninum, assembly GCA_037903475.1. NCBI lineage: Eukaryota > Metazoa > Nematoda > Chromadorea > Rhabditida > Ancylostomatidae > Ancylostoma > Ancylostoma caninum. The sequence continues at coordinate 1,050,175 of JBAJFG010000362.1, forward strand.
CAACAAAACATTAGAGTTCATTGTTTGCCTTTTTGAAAGGGATGGGCACTAATCTTGAAAAAAAAAGAGTCGAGGCCACTTTGCGATAACAGTGATGCTAGAGAATACTAGAAAGCTAGAAAACATGTGATTTTTTTCGGGAAATTCATCCAAAAATTCGAAAAGGGGTGAAAATCGTGGAGAATTCATCCGGATTTTCAGTCATTTTCGGATCGCAACTAAACCAGAAGAAAATTCGGCAAAATTTGGCAAAAAGTTAGTTTCTGATAGATCTGATGCAGAGAGAAGTTTGGGGAGTGCAGACTTTACCTCGGTTGTGCGTGGATATAAGAGCGAATATGTATGTATATCTATGTATATGTGCGCAATAACCTCTTCGAGCTCTTCGATTGGTCACAATATCGGCAGTGTAACTCGTCCGCGGGCGGGGGTGTGGGGGGAGGGGACTGGCTCTATCGATTTTTTTGTCTCTAGACAAGATGCCTGTTTTCGTCCGAAAAAAAAAGATATTTCCGGAATTTTCAGAGTAGTTTCAGTTTCAGTTTTCGGGCGGGAGTATTAGACAAACCGTGTTATGTCAGAAGCACATGAGAAGAGACATGAAAATTGACAATTATATGGAATTTGTTCTTAGCGCATTTTCACTCATTCCTTGGTAGAAATGTGTTAATCACAACAATGACGTCGTCTGGATCCACCTGTGCACCGGTAGCAACGGAAACTTCTTTTACAACACCAGGGATCTGAAGCAAAATCATCCTGGAAGTGCTATACATAATACGTTCAGCAATGAGCAAAGTATACCACTAACCGGGGCGCGCACATCCAAATTCATTTTCATCGCAGACACAGTGAAAAGTATCTGATACTTATTGACCACGTCGCCTGGTTTCACCTACAATCCTGATTTCTTCTGCTTCCATATTAGAAGAGCGAAAAAAAACTCGTATTTCTTCTCATTCCTATGGAGAATTTCTAACTCCCAACATTACTTCGCTTTCTACAGCACACGCATACCATATCAACCAATCAGAAGATCCGCAGCTAATAGTCAGGAAATGACGTACCTTAATGTCCACAATCTCACCTTCCATTCCTGCTCGTTGATAGAGCAGATGGTTTTCTTCAAAATCTCCCTGGGGAGATGCAACTACAAGAACGCTCAGAGAGATCGCGAAAGCCTAAAACCCCATGTGGGAATTCCAAATCCCTACTAATTGTAAGTGCTAAATGATTTTGTTTGTATATAGTAAAACAAAACATACCAGACTTGGAAGAAATGTAAATTCAACCATCCTCAGCTGCAGTGAAGACGTGTGATTCTTCAGGCGTCTTCTTATATTCCAGTTTAGTGTTCGAACTAAGGTGTTTATCTATGACTATGTGACACCAGCCAAGTAAGAGGCTTCTGCAAGAGGGATTATCGCATAGTGATAGAAATGCAATGGGAAGCAATTTTTATTGATTCACTCCATATTTCATCAGACTGCTTAACATTTGGACTGCGTCAGAGGGAGTTTCTTTCTTGGATTTGTTCTCATTTATTTATCATAAAAACAACAAAAACAAGCACTTGGGGCATGCATGGGGAAAACGTGCAAAATAGGGGGATGCAGGGCCGTCCGGTCGATATCGGTCAGCCACAGGCCTCATAGCTTCAGATAAACTTCAGTTAAAGAAAAAAAATGAAAGAAAAACACTCACCTGGGCCAAGAATCTGACGAACGACTAGAGACCGCTGCCATAAGAGGGCCGCGTCGCGCACGCGCCGCATGCTGGGCGCGCTCGAAAACTTTCCGCCGATTCCGCGTAAGGACTATGTATCTTTGAAATATGGACCTGGTCCCAGCACTAAAAGGTTCTTCTTGTTCAAGCGTTGGGTATGTCAAAGACTGTTGAGCTATGAGGAAGTGAGAGGATTGCTTGTCCATATTGGTACATTATTGTCATAGATTGTATGTTGTTCCCTTTCTTCCACGTCTATCTTAAGTAACGTAATAAATTACTGTTATTATTATATTCTTTCATTTAGGTGCTTGTTCCAAATCATTATGAACCCGCTGCGCTCACCGATCTTCATGAATCCTCCGCGAATAAATGCTCGCTTTTGTACCCCGCACGCATACAGTACAAATGGCCATTACATCTTGGAAGAAGTGCGGTAGGGTTTATTTTACTTGCAGTGCACCCGTCGAGTAGCTCGGTCATTTGATCGCTTTCCAAATCACAGTATGCTGCTTCAAATTACTTTGTCAACTTCAATTGAACGGTGGTAGAACTGTTTCAGTGAAACTGTGGATCTCCATTTTCTGCACATTTCTCGCACAAGGGCAAAAGACAGAAGAAAATGTGTGCTTTGTAGGAGAAGGAGGGAAATTGAAGGAAGTGAAGGTGAAATTACAGGTTCCAGAAAGCTCTTCCAATAAGTGGTTGGAGACGTCGTGTTACTGTTTAGGTGCCAAACCCACTATGCCGTGTCGAAATCGAATACGGGAGTGAGAAATGTTCACCAAAAATCGTCACCAAATACAACACTGCTCTGGGCTGGAGAACAGATCTTGCAATGGAAATAGTTAGTCTAGAAGAAATTTTGTAGCACTTTTTTTCCTCGCTCCTATCCTCTTCCAAAGGGACGTCAGGGACACCCACGAAGTGTTAAATCGGGGTTTCATGCTAGAGCCAGCCCTATTAGTTTCAAGCTTCTTTGGAAAGGATTAGCCTGCGGTCCACGAATCTCTGCTGGCAGTAGTGGTCTGCTTCTGAAACTATTATATTTTCCTTCAAAAGGCTTCTCTCTTCTCCCTCTCCAATTCCCTACCATGTGAAACCGTTGTCCAGAACAAGACATTTTCTAATCGGTTAAGGTAGGCAGCCACTGCACGTACAGCGATACAAAACTTGACTGCGTTTGTATTGGCAACGGATGCAATGATCCAAAGAGTTTCAAGGTAGGCTTTTTGGGGGGAACCAAATCCGCGTCAACGATCTAACATCTTACAGAAGATTTTGGCTAAGGAGATTGCAAGGCATCGCTCTCCTTCACGACTACAAAAATTACTCTGTTTCTTGACAGATGGAGATCTATTTGGTGAGACTTTGACGTTCACATAGCTCAGCCGTTTTGAAAATGAAACTACAAATATAGAGATAAGAGCAATTTATACTTGGGTGTGTGTGTGCGTAAGATGCACGTATTCATTTGCGAAAGATTTTCTGTGAAGACCGGTCAATCCGCAGCGAGGCTGCAAATCTATTTTTATAAAGTCTAGGGCATAAATTGCTCCAGATAGATAGATACTTCATGGAAAATACATAAAGTTTCCAGTAATGCTTCCCAGACAAACTTTCGGAACTTCCGCGGAGCCTATTCAGAACTTCCGCGGAGCCTATTCAGAACTCCCAGACAAACTATAGGAACTTCCATCGTATTCGGAAGCTCGGAAATTTCGTCTGGGTTGACCACCTCTAGACGTAAGAGCTCCCTAAAGCCAATTCTGGCAAAATACCTTGTAAACGAATGCACGCTACACTGAAATTTGGTTATTAGGTTAAAATTCTGGTATTGAGGCGCAATTTGGCATCTGTTCAGGTTACGAATATGGGCAGAATGTCATAATTACTCCTCTCAGCTACCTTGTTTCTTTGGCAACACCTAGCTAAGACTTTGAACATACATTAGTGAATTCTCCCACTGGTATCAGCTGAGGCTTGAAAATAAAAAACTAGTTAACATTTGGAACTGTAAGTGAGTGTACTGTTGAAGAGGAAAGACTTTGACTGAATTTGCCATTTTTTAGCAAACATAACAGTCCATAACATAACAGAAGGAACACCTGCACCAACCTCGACAACAGAAGAGCCGGAGATGGTGAGTACTCAGGTCGTCACTTTGAAATAAAAAAAATACTGGTAAAGGTCAAATATGATCTTGCTCAAGCTGGCTACGCACCTTTACTGCCTCTTTTGCAAGAGAAAACTATTTTTATCCAGTTTTATCACAACATTAGACATCAAAATGTGCTTGGTAAAAATTTTTTCATAATTTTGAGGAAAGAATGGCAACAGATTCACAGGTTCCATCAAAAATATGTAAAATACTCGGGTCAGCTATGCATAACTGCATTTTTGGAGCACTGTCCCAAGCCACCCTCGATAGTCTATCACCGGCACTGAGCAGCTACAATTGTGAGATAACATCAAAATGTGCTTGGTAAAAATTTTTTCATAATTTTGAGGAAAGAATGGCAACAGATTCACAGGTTCCATCAAAAATATGTAAAATACTCGGGTCAGCTATGCATAACTGCATTTTTGGAGCACTGTCCCAAGCCACCCTCGATAGTCTATCACCGGCACTGAGCAGCTACAATTGTGAGATAACATCAAAATGTGCTTGGTAAAAATTTTTTCATAATTTTGAGGAAAGAATGGCAACAGATTCACAGGTTCCATCAAAAATATGTAAAATACTCGGGTCAGCTATGCATAACTGCATTTTTGGAGCACTGTCCCAAGCCACCCTCGATAGTCTATCACCGGCACTGAGCAGCTACAATTGTGAGATATAGTCCTGTAAGAAGAACCGTGCCGATTTCCGCACGTTTACCCTCTCACCGTACCGTTATCTCTAGCAACCAAGGAATTGATGGACATCCTGGAGATATCAGCAGATAGCGGTGGACCATGACACAATAGAGACAACGATACCGAATAAGGACAAGCGTTGCAGAAATCAGCCCGCCTTACCCTACAAGTTCATCGGTGTTTCTGATTAGCTAAGCTGACGTACATAGCCGCACAATCTCCACACGGGACCAACCATATGAAATCGATCCAGCATTTTCTTAATGATCGTGGCAGTGATGAAACATATCATAGAAGAGCCTGTGATTAAAATTTTGATGCCCATCCTATAACCATGAGGAGAACTACACACGTGGAGTACGATTTATAATGTTTAGGGTGAATCTACTAAGCCTCCTGAGAAAAAGAAGACTACAAAGGCCTTGATCAAAAAACCATCAAAGCCACCAAAAGATTCTAAGGTATGGTAGCGAAACGCTGCAGCGTCGCTAATTTCTTTCCTTCCGGAAACGACACTGTTTCCTAAGTGGATTGGCATCCCTCTTTTTTCCATTTATGGAAGCAAAGCGCATCTTTCTTGTTTCTTTTTGAAAAAGTGCTGCATTTGTTTAGAGAATAGTTTGTACTATCGCTACGTCATTTTTCTTTCCCATCATCTTCCGAAATTCTAACTGCCATAGAACGCAAAGATCGGCTTTTGACATTTTTGCACAATTAAATTGTGAACGAGGGCCTCATAAAACCTCTCTGTTCCCCTTCTCTTCTATCTGTTCCCAATTTCCTTGCATCGGTTTTGTATGCAGTTCTAGTGTCATAGCATTGCATTTTTGAAGTTTTGCTGTTTCAGAGGCCAGATGCTGCTCGGCCAGGTGGAGGAATGAAGGAAGGTGGTGAATCCGATGGGGAATTTGTGTAAGCTTCGCCAATGGCTTCACGTTTGCTTGAACTCATTTCGCACGTATACCCATTTTCAGAAGGAACCTCAGCTTGCACGTCGTATTCGGTCTACTGCTGCTTCTGCTCATCTTTGCAAACATTGTCTTCTTTACGCTTATTCTTTACTACAAAAAGAAAGAAGAAGACGAAAGAGATAAGATATCTTCGAGAGAACCAAGTGGAAGAAAATCTAAAAAGAAAGAGAAAATATCTGCTGAAAGAGCAGAACCGGGATCTGTTGAAAGAGCAGAACCGGGTTCTGCACCAGGTTCCGCAGAAGGGTTAGGTTTAGGGATGACTCGGCATCCCATGTATGCGAAAAAATAATCCTGCGACAAAAATTTTCATCGACCATGTTAAGCTTATTCGAGTGAGACTGGTGCTAGGTGAGCTTGGTCCTTGCTGTCATATAGAATTTCGCGGTACTTTATTGTACGTCTGTTCTTTAATCTTTTTAGGGATATTTCAGTTTGGTTTAATAAGCTTGTGCAGTTGAAAATGTAGTAGAATAAAAGATGTCTGTATTTCATCTAGTTTTTAGGTTCATGAGCCACATATATTCGCACGTTGGCGCTACTACACCTTAGTCCTAGCTCCCACCCTTGTAGGAAATGTTTTTTTTAAACTTTTTACAGTGTAAAGAACTTTCCCTATTTGGCTTAAGATGTATTAGATTGTAGGGAAAGTTCTAGCGGTTTTCGAAAGTGTTCTTCTTTTAGCCCCTGCTGCATTGCAGTGACCTGTTTTTTTTTTTTGTATATATAAGGAGTTCAGGTATGTGCAAGTTTACTATTATCATTCCCTGTGAACTCCTGCGCAACCCCTACCAGGAAGATGGATTTTTCAAAGCAGTATATTTTCGATCTTTTAGTATAAGACTCCAAATGTGCTAAATCAGCAATCGCATCCAGTCGCCGTACTGGCGCTCTATTTGCGGGACGGTACAGTAGCCGAACCTAGTGCACGAGATTCGTCCACACGCCCTCGTGTGGGAGACTTCGTCTCAATGTTCCCGCACGGTAGAGCCGCGCATCCGGAGTCGAAAATGTACTATTACAGCAGTTGGTAGATTTAGATCCACGGCAAGCTATGTGTGAAGGGACACAAGTCTTGGATGTTCACTTCGCCACCATCGCCGATCACCTGCGTCAGTTAGGCAAGGTAAAAAGCTGGAAACTCCCAAAAAGTGGCTTTTCGAAGCTGGAAACTGTCTCAAAAAGTGCCGCGACAGCTCCTTAAGCTCCGAAACTCCATTTACATTTCAAATATCACTCTGCTTACACAACGGCACTCAGTAGTTCTAACTGGAGCATCTCCAACGGCCACAAGATTAGCTGTTTCCGAGCGAATGGCCTAGCGGTCCATCCATGTTTAGAAAGGTACACAATAGCTGAGGGAACTGCCCATGATCCAGCCCTGATCCTCGGCCTAGCAGCTCGGAATTCCATGTCATCTAGCCGTTGCGACATTTCTGGCCTATCAGCCCTTGACGTCTGGCCCAACCAAAAGCCATGGCCTGGAGAGCCGATTCAAGCAGCACCTGGCAGGCATGAATGTGTGAATAGGTGCTAACTGAGATTGTTGTAGGTCGAAAAACATCACCAATACATAGAAGAAGAACGCGGAATGTCGCACTTATGCATTTTGCGCCGCGACTGTGTAAACACACGTGCATTTATGAGGTGGATGTCACCTGGAGGCTCAGAATTGAGCTACTAAATAAATGTGGCATACGGAGCAAAAGGCCGTAAAAATAGGCCATAGGCATTCCAGGAACCCTCCGAATACTTGCATTCGTCTCGATAAAAATCGCTATGAACTACGTATACTGTAGAAATTGTTTCTGTCTATTCCATAAGTCTGAACAAGCAAAACTCTGGTTCACTGCTCCACGAAATTGGTACCTAGGTGCACAGTTTATTCTCTTTAAGCAGAAAGAAACGCCAATGATCGAGGTCAAAACAGTCATTGAAGGCAATACCTCGTGGTAAGGATGGGCCATGTGCAGTAAAATTTTGACGATTTAATAACATTCCTTTTGATTGGTCGAAATCAGTGACTCAACTGATGGAGAATAGTGTCCAGAAACTAGCGAGTATAAAGCAACAAGCTTTACTTTAAATTTTCACAAGGTATTTCCAAGCGAAGTGGATGTATGATGTTGCTGTCTCGAAGCGTCATTTGATAACTAATGTGTTTGTTCAGCAGAGACTTCTTTTATTGGTTACATGATGAGGTTTCGGCGAGCGTCGCGAATCGATGCTCAGTGGGATCGTTGACCACTCATTGCCACATATGCCAAAAACACAGCAGAAGTGAAATCAGTGATTAAAAGTGATGGCTGAAAAAAACCAGCGTTGGAGTTAGAATGAAACAAGACCGAAAGTAATTTATTATATCAATCAACGGGTGCAGTGATTTTTGGTGAGCACTTAAAACATGTAAAGACGGAACGTTAACTAGCTATCGACTTGGAATGTACTGAAGTTGCTGATGTAGTAGATGGACAAGGGGGCACAGTTAGCAGATCTAATGTAGTAGTATGTAATAGAGGGAAGAGAAAGAAATGTCGTATGAAGAAGAGAGAGATATAATAAAAACAATGCAATAAGAATGTGATGAGCGAAAAAAAAACTTGTGGAGAAAAAAGAGTCCGCGCAGGGAGTTAGGCTCGTAGGAAGACTGAGCCACGAAAAGGCCGCACCAGTCGATTGTCGATAAGGTGGACGTGGTTATATACTATACTGACAGTCTACACTTTGGAGATGTCTTATCAGATCCAGTGAGTTCACTAGGGGATGGCAAACAGTCTGATGTAAAAATTATTTAATGTCTTTAATTTATAATTCAGATCACAGCCACCTTCGCCGCCATTATGGGTACAGAAGGCGCGATTATGGGTTCCTTCACCAGGTTTCCTTTAGACCGGAGCTATCGCTTCGCGACAAGCACCTTCCAAACCAACTAAATTTCTGTTGAATTTTCCTTCTGTGCCACACAGATTGTTGTAAGGGATCAGTCTCATTCCGGCCTAACGTGTAGATTTAATGTCTTCCTAAGAAGGCTAAGCTTCAAATTTATTTATTTACGCCCTGCATCAGCGAAGTCCTCCTCACACCTGTTCAATCAACTAATCCAAGCCGGGTAACACTAAATGTTCAGTCGATGGATGAACTCACAACGTGTCTGACCGATTAAGCGGAGCAGAATGCCATTGCAATAAGAGCTGATCGTCAATGAATGGTCAGTGGGCCTTCTTGCCCTGGTGGCCTATGGATAACCTGCCATGGTCCTATAAGGCTTGCGCTAGCACAGTCTATTAGCTCACAGAGGGCGCCCGATCCGACTTTGTCCGCAACTACGACCTCATCATTTTTCGGCTAACTGATCTATTCTTTGCACTTATTTGATTTGCATATGGTGTGATTCCTTCCATTCTTTTGTTTCCCTACTGCCATTTGCTAAAATATCCTTCCAGACGCATTCTGCGGACAAAGTCGTAATTGCAGACAAAGTCGGATCAGACGCCTTCTGTGAGACCATACACATATTACTCTACATTATCCACTAGGACGCTCTAATAACACTAGGGCTGCACAAACTGCGCAATGTCGAATAAACTGCTCAATATCTCATGCTCACATAACAAAGCTAATCCCATTTGCACGACATGCTGCGGTTCGTGATTACAAAAAACGTATAAACAGTTTTTTGACTAGATCGTTACGCCCATAAATTTGCTTTGAAGCTATTGCAGCTCTCGTGAGGTTTATCTGTTAATTGCTTGCACGATATTCGGCGGCTTGTCTTTAGTAGGTAATCACGTTCCTCCATTTGTGTAGTAGATGTGCTGCAATAGTATCTTAAAAATGAGAATATCGAGAATTAATACAGGAAATATTATAATTTAATGACTTAAACTCTGATTGGACTTTGATTTTATTATTCTCAAACGATTTGCAACTCTTGCTGAGAAAGGCTACTACTAAGGTAAGGCTTTTTCTTAGAAGTTATATGCAAAATATTGCAATAGAATGTGCTTATTTTGATACTTTCGGACTTTATAAACCTCTCGGACGGCGGTCTTCTGTCACGCCATGTCTTCTGTATATATAAAAGTGGAAGTTTGTTTGTGTTTGTTTGTTCTTTTTTTGTATGTTCCTTATAGAAATCGCGGCGGATCGAGATCAAATTTTGCAGGTAGACCCTCCAGGGCCGGCGGAGGTTATAGGCTACTTTGTACCTGAGATTATCGATTGTATTATCGACTATATCGATTTTATTGATTTTTCGCTGTTTTTGTCCAGGGACTGGCGAGGACATGCCTTCTGAGGTTTCTCAATACGCTGAACACGAATATGAAAACTATTTTGCGCCAAATTATCGGTTTATTGATTTAATCAAAATTTCCCTATTCTTGCCCATCGGGTGGTAAACACATGTCTATTGGGGTACCTCAAACGCTATATACGAATATGATAAACATTTTGCATCAAATTATCGATCTGTTGATTTTATTGATGTTTCGAATGTTCTTGCCCACGGGGCGATGAAGACGTCTATCGGTGTATCTCAATGCGCTGAACACGAATATACAACCATTTTGAGCGGAATATCGATTTATCTGTTTTATTGATTTTTCGGCATTCTTGCACACAGGTCGGTGAAAACTTGTCTTCTGGGATTTTCGGATACGCTGAACGTGGATAAGACAAGCATTTTAGAGGGATTTATTCACGAGTTGAGCAACTTCACCCCATTTTCTGAGAGAAGGGGCTACGGGTGAAGAGGGGTCACTTAAGCCGATCACCAAATGATGAACAAAGGATTTTTTGGTTTAAAAAGGATTTTTTGGTTTAACAAGTGTTGGCATCAGCTTTAAATGGGCGGGAGAAGCTGAACAACAAAGCGAAGCCGGATACACCGTCTAGTAATATAATACATATTCCAATAAGGATATAATAGAAACCCTTTGCAAGCTAGAGGATTTATCGGAAGAGTCTCAAGATCTCTCACGTATATTGGTCTTGACAACTCTGTGCTGTTTTTTTTTTCGCGTTTGTAATAGCTCATCGTTTTGCCGTCATCCGTCATTGAGAAGGGCGGAGACGAATGATGCGAGAAGCAGCTGCAAGCTTGAAAGCTACAAATTTCATATGGACTTTGATACCTAACATCAGATGGTGGTTCAATAGGGTTGATTCGCTCACATATGATGCTGTTGGAATCTGATTGCTTCACTGGGATCTGTCATACCCTCTTTCTGGCTCTATTCTCCTCTTTCAATTTTACATTTTTTGGTAAAGGTTACATTGTGATCTATCATGATGGGGCTCGTTGCGTTTCTCACCCGGACAGCCGACTAATTAGAGGTGCGAACCAAGTGTGAAGCGCTTCTGGAAAGAGCTGGTACCAAGCCAGCCGGGTCGTACCAGTTGATCTCAAGGCAATCTCAATCACTTGTCGCTTTGTCGCCTGCGATCATACAGGTGCGACGAACAACTCTACGCGGCGATTACCCAATAACAAAAACAGTAGCAGGAGCCTGGTATTTAAATATGACGCCATTTCCTTTTTACATTTTGGGTTTTCGTCTTTTTGGAGCTAAGAGCACAGTGGATGGATGTCATCATAAACAAATAAGGAGCCATAACCAGGGGATGACTCTCTCACTAACCATAAAAGACTTCGCTAAGCCTGATCCGTCATTCTACACAGCTAAAGCACCAATTAGGTGTTTTTCCTACCTAGGGGAGCCATTGTTTGTTAGGTGCTGTTGCACGTGACTTTGGCTCCTTGCATTCGAGAATGATTGTTACATGCTCTACAACATCGGTTTTATGGACATGCACTCACTGCAGAGGCACATATCTACAAAGTCCTTTGTCTTCTCTGCGATGCATGCTCAGCCAAGAGTTCTATGACATGTCTCTTACAAATTTTTAGACTTTACCAACAGCGCCCATGGAATTCAGGCACACCATTATCCGCGAAGAATCATAAGCCACAGCCACTCTTACCTTTTTCTCTCACTGGTAGTAAAAGTTTCATTTATTCATTTCTCCATGGTCAAGGCGTTCACATCTACAGATCGTTTTGCTTATTTTTTTCCAATTGTACAGGTAGTGTTATTATATGTCCATGCCAATAACACCAAAAGAAATGCACTGTGGGGAACGGAACTTCTCAGGAATTTGTTGGGGATGCACCTTTGCCAAGGGATTGCTCGCTCCGCTACTAAGGCAATGGGTCCCGCAGCGATAAACGCTTAGCAATCGCGATTCTTTGTGGTGAAGTTCAGGGTATTATTGTACTTCAGCGGCCCCACTATCTACTCCAAACTCAAAATCATGGATTTGGTACTATTGTACTCGAGCGGCCCCACTATCGAGCCCAAACTCAAAATCATGGATTCCTCTGAAAACCTGCATACAGGGGTAATCCGATGTGCTCATCACGAATATCATATTCATTTCGCATGATAGTATCGATTTTATTGATTTTATCGATTTTTTGCCAAGTACGGACCTCCTCTCGATTCTCTCTGAAAATTTGCCTGCTGGGGTTTCTGAAGGTGCTGGTTACAATTATGATGAAGATTTCGCAAGAAAAGGTCGACTTGATGGGGAAAGGTCGACTTGATGGGGAAAGCTCCAGTAAAGTTGAGAATTACATCGCCCTACAGGTAAAAATCTGCAGAAAAAAGACGAAATCGAGATTATGATGCAAAACGGTTGTTATATTCGTGATCAGCAACTTCAAAAACCTCTAAATGCACTTTTTCGGACAGATTTGAGATACGAGTCGAACTTGGAAAAAATCGATAAAATCAATAAAATCGATACTATCATGCGAAATGAATATGATAATCGTGATCAGCACATCGAATTACCCCCGTATGCAAGTTTCCAGAGGAATCCACGATTTTGAGTTTGTGCTCGATAGTGGGGCCGCTCAACTACAATAGTACCATGGATTTCTCTAAGGACTCGCATACAGAGGTAATTCGAGGTGCTAATCACTAATATCATATTTTATTTTATCAATTTTAAGGACCTCCTCTCTGATCTCTCTGAAAACTTACATATGGGGGTTTTTGAAGGTGCTGGTGATAAATATGATCAAGATTTCGCTTGATAAGGTCGATCTGATGGGGAAACCTCCTTCAAAGTCTGAAACTACACCGCCCTTCTGAGGAAATTCTGGAGAAAATGAACGAAATCGAGATTATATTGCGAAACGCTGGTTATATTCGTGATCAGCAACTTCAAAAACCTCTAAATGCACTTTTCCAGCAAAAATTACTGTTTCTGCCCTAGTTCAAAAATCGCAATTAATAATATTTCCTCGGTCATTCATGATCGCTCAATTAGCTTGCAGGGTTGCAACTGAGAAAAATTTCAGATTTCGTTAGTCCGCTAATCCGTTACGTCAGCACAAAATGGCCGTTACGCGTTGATACGTTGATTCGTTACATTAGTAACGCACAGTCCTGGTTGCTTGACATGAACTTAAACCAATTTCCTCAAATTATTGCATCCACTGATTAATTATAAGTTTGTTTTTGATGAGCAGGAAAAAGCGCTATTCATCTTTGACTCATCTTCATTGACTGCGAAAAATCCTGTCTCGGTCGCTCTTCCTTTCTGCCTCTTCCTCAACCTAAAATCGAGAGTTCCTCGAAATCCATGACGTTTTCAGGAATGAAATGTGGGAATATGCCAATACTCCGCTTCACTAGATCTCTGAACTCTCCTCTCTGAACTCCTCCCTCCTGCTCAGGGGTGGCAGTTAACCGAGGAAGATAGAAAATCAAGGAGTAACCCGGAAAGGTCCCGAAGAATGATTTCCTCAACTTTTTCACTCAGTAACAGTATCGGAAAAATGCAATATTTACATCGGAATAAGAAGCCTCTTTTTCGAGTTTTCTCATACTTCTCAATTTTCAGTAATACTGAATTGTTATTAATATTTTACATAGGTGCACGAAGTTCCCACCATCAACCGATCCCACGCCTCCAGGAAAACCCATTGTTCGTCCACCGGGCCACGCCCACCTCTCGCTACCCGGCGTGAAGTTGAGCAAAAGGGAATCTAGCTTTTGTAACGTCTACACGCCTCTTCCCTGACCGCTTTTTCAGCTTGTCTCGAGTGCTACGATAGCTTTTTCGGATCGTTGTTCGTACTGGGATACGAGTGGGGCGGAATCGCTTGCTTGTTAGCACCCATTGTGCTGTTTCACGCGTTGAGCCAAAATATTTGTTGGCTCGGCTGATGCTGGAAGTCATGTCACATCATTCTGTCCCCTCGTCCTCTTTCTTCCAAGCGGATGACGACATTCTGGACTTCTCCGAATGTTTCCATGTCCTTCAGCTAAAGCACCTTCTTGAATTGCTCCCAAGGGTCATTTGCGCGCCGGCAGCATGTTGTTCTGATTTCTTCCAAGTCTTTTGTTCTCTTCTCTTTCCTTTCCGCTCCTCCAGTAAAATTTGAAGCTGTGGGGAGCTGTGGTTGGTCGGAAGCATTCCTCTCATCTCTCTTCCTTATAAAACGGCGCTTAGTTAACGGGGGATGGGCCTAAACGCATTAAATCTCTCGCCTACTTGAAATGCAGATCGCCGCAGTTGTCCTTTCTCACGACCTCTTTGGTGCTTTGGGCAATGTGCTTAAGTAAAATGAGGCATCCCAGACAAGAAACAAAAGCGGGAGGGTCAAGTGCATTTCTTCCCAAGACGGCATTCCTCAGAACAGGGAATCTATGATTTTTATTCTCCTCGAAGCGCGAATTTTTGAATTTTGGATCTCGATTCTTTATCTCTGCTGTGTATTCTGCTATGAAGATAAGGTGAAGGCGGCGGGGATGCTTCATAAGGTCACTGCTCTAACTATAATAGAAATTATTCGACAAATTGGTCTGATGCATAAATTCTTTATGTTTCACCTCTTCATACGAGCAGACAGGGATTCAGGAGGATGACATTTTTGAGCAACAAAAAGTGCAGACGTAGGGAGTCCTACAGGCTTAGTGTTGCGACGTTCTGTAAACCGAATGGATACATGCTTATAATTTAGTCCATTTCATTGAAATAGATGGTTGTGTACGGATGTACAAGATTGAAACTCATCATTATTTCTTATTTCCAGTACTAGCTTTCAAAATCCCCGTAATTATTGGCATAGCTTAGTAAGCTATCTTTTTGGATCACTCATAAATGATTCATATTCATAATCTAACTCCTTGGTATCACCATGAATGCTTCCATATATTTCCGGCCACGAAATTGTGTACGTACTTCATGGCAAAGCTTAGCTGACATGGATCCTGTATTCCCGCAACTAATACCAAAGAAGGCTAGAATTCAGGCAATACTCTGGAAGTTTCGACTTCATAATTAAAAGGAACCAAAGTATCTTTTCTTTAATTTATTCCAACATTTTCGGAAGGCCTGCCCTAGAGATTGAGTGAATTTTTAATTTTCTAGCCCCTGAAAGTAACAAATATGGTCCTTACTGCAAGAACAATCCAGGATATGAGATAATCCTCAGCGAGGAAATAATTATTTTCATTTTCATTGGTTTACCTATGCAGATTTCAAATTTCGCCCACTTGGTTTGCTCGATAAGAGCAATATCTCCTCTTCAATGTTTATACAACAGAGCAATATTTCATATCTTCCTAGTTAATGAAATACAGAGCGCTGCAAGACTAATAATATGTACATCAAATGGTCCTTGATAATTTCCCGCTCCATGTCGAACCACTGAACCCCATGCATGTGGAACTGCAACCGCCTAGAGAAATTTCTGCTTGTTAATTACACTTCCCTTCCTGAATAGACTTTGCATTAGCCAATCAATAGTTTGAGTTCTGGATTTCCAACTTGATGTTATGGTCCTTTGTTCGTTCTTTCTTGTCTATATGCCTGTAGAATATTACACGGCACACCCGTTAGGCTGTAATTAAAAAATAAATAAATAAATAAAATGTGCGTTAGCCACTAAAAAAAGGTTTTCACAAAAAGCCTTCTTGTTGGCCTTGCTATCCGTTCTTCAAAATTAGTCATGATGAAGTAAAAAAATAGAATTTCGGCTGAAAACTAGTTTCTTGAGTGATTTTGAAGAAGTGGCTTGCTTTGGAGGGATGCAGCGATCATGCCCCCTGCGTGTGACACGAAAACGGGTACTCGTTGCTTTTTTGTGTGTTTATTACGCACTTGTGCTGACAGTGTATTTATCTAGGTACATTATCTTTGTTATCCATATTTGATCTTTCCGATAACATTCCCCTCTGGTTTTCTATACCAACTGTGACTTTTCAAGAGGCATTTTCTAGAGATAGCACCATGGAAACTATTTAGCAATAGTTCCTCGTCCCTTTCTCTTTATGTTCCTCTTCCATTCGTCTTCCTCTGCTCACAAGTCAACAATCGGTGCTGTTTATACTTCTCCTTTGAAAATAACCCTATGTACCGGATTCCTATCGCGACTGTTAGCAGATGCGATGCGAGATCTCGTCGTAGTTGTGGATTAGAACTTGATATTGCTTCGTTCTTCTTCCAACTCTTATATTTCTGTGCACCATTTATTGATCGTGGCTCTTGCCGCGATATCTCATCGCCTCACGATAAAGTATAAACACAATCTCACGCAGGTGCGGTCAGTTCTACAAGCGGTGTAAAATATACGTATCAAGACCCACGAGCGTCAAAGGGCGCGCATTCAGAAGTGCGAAGAAAAGCACCTTGATTTCGCCTATTTCTAGTGTATTTTACGCTACTTCACCATAAGAAATGAATTTTACACCCGTGAAAACCCAAAAATCCGATAATCGCTCGAAAATGAAGATTTTGGGGAATGTTGCCTTCAAAATTCGTTCATATCTACGTCAACAGCTGGAAACTACTCGTCGAGCTAACTTCCCTGCTTTTCCAATCAGAGCAGCAAACAATGGTGTGCTACAAACAATGGTTTGCAACAAACAATAAATACTAATCACTTACTAGTTGCAACAATAGTTGTCTACCATGAATAGTCTCGTTGTCGTCGTTTGATACGTCGATGGACGAAATTGTGAGGGTTCAAAATCATGGGATCGTCGTCAGCTCAAAATTTCCATGTTCAATGACGGTTAGTATGAACAAAAAAGCTAGAAAAATCAGAGCCAGTAGGGTTATATAGTAGACTCTGTCCCTTCTACTGAAACAGCGCTAGTGAATCGCTGTAAATCGCTATGTTTTATTTGTAAGCGCACTTCTGCTACAATAAATGAATAAATGAACGAGTTTTCACCAGGACTTGGACGAGTTTGCCCGTGAAATTCGTGAAAATACGGACACACTCTATGGTTATAGCTTGGGACGTCAAGCCTCACCATCTATCTCTTCCTTATGCGCTCGCAACATTTGAATTTTGATGAACTTCAGCCTTATTTGCTGCTTACTAATATAGTTTTTCTTGAATAGATGCTCGCTGAAGCTGCAAGTTTTCATCCTGGAAAAAATCCTGAAAGCGATCGCGTCCTTGCAAAATAGAAATGAAATTAATGAACGAAATTCTCGGGTACAGCGCCCACGATTTTTGCAGTACTCCTACTTACTCTCCTGGAGGGGCTGCGAGTGTGGTTGTACATAATAGAGTGTATTATGGGGTGCAGTATCTCACAGCAATCAGGATGTGCGTCAGTGCTTTCATTCTCAGCGGCCAACATGCAGCCAATTTACAATAGCCGGACCGGAAATATTTAGCCCTCCATGCTTTCAGAAGGAAAAAAAACCACGCCTTCACCGTGCACTTCAAGTTTTCTGTTATGTCAGTGCTTTTTCAATCTCTGATACTTGCTTGAAGGCTTACGTCACTCTTTCAAATAGAAGATTTTACAGCATAAAGATAACTGCTCGAACGCTTACAAAAGATTTGTTTATGGGATGTTTGGAGTGAATATTCATTTTCAAGAAAGGCTTGAACTTAGATGTGACTTGATGCGTTCATGTTACTACATATTACTATATTATATATTACTACAAAATATACAAATATACAATATATATAATATACAATACAAGTATTAATTTGAAGAAAGCTGCTTCGGTATCTGGAAAAAGAGAGAGTGGCCCTATTCAGTTATGCATGAGCTAGGTCAACAAAGGGATAGAGAGGGAAATTATATATGTAGTAATCACTTGGTGTCAATTAGCAAGTAGTTACGTATGTATTTAGAATACAAGCAAACACTTGGCGTCAATCAGCGAGGAGGTGTTTAGAAAAAAAAAACTTATATAAACAATGTATGTGCGTGTTTTTCTGTGTATGTTTGAAGTGAATTTTTAAGTTCCAAGAAACGTCTACGTTCAAATCTGGCGTTATTGTATTAAAAAGTATTATCTTATATATTACTACATCACGTATCAATTTTAAAACAGTCATTTCGAAGAAAAGTGCTCCAAGATTCAAAAAAATTACGAAAAATCTGATTGGTTAAGTAGATCCAGTTTAGAACAAGGAGCGGTTAATTATGTACTAATTTCCTGCAAGTCGACTGAGTATCTGGCTGAGGTGGTGCAACCCTCGGAATCTGAAGCGTTCCACCCTATTATTCAGAATCATTGGCATAATTTTACCTTTTGTTCACATTTTCTGTCATATGGTGTCCAAAACTGCCTGAGCACTTTTTTTCATCGTTTTTCCTTGTAATGATCATGATTCTTATTTGATATCGCCTTTGATGCTTTTACAACGCCTTTAATCTTATTCTATAACACTTTTAATTAATGATTTTCTTGCAGGTATCGATCGAACAAACTGCGCGAAAGTCACACCCATTCTACTTGCTAGTGACCGAGTTCTCTGAAGGGAATTGGCGTGGGTTACACCATTCAAGCTATCCGCTTCAAGGCTAGGTACAGGGAACTCCAAACTGCCGCATGCAAGAGGCGGGACCGCGGCGCGGCTCTCTCGGGCAGGGACACAGAAGTTCTGTATGTAGTTCTGGCTTCTCTGCTTCTGCCAGCGGTCACACCCCTTGCACACGTCCGTTTGGAGTTCCCTGTATCTTGCTAGGTCAAGCACCTTCAACAGCAGTGGCATTTAGGTGCTAAGCCATCTCTTGGCCTTTCTTCAGAGTAATCATTTGTAGACACTGCAAAGTTTTCAGGACGTTTTCTTATAAGTATCATGAAGGTAACCTGTTTGAATGCTTTTGATTTAAAAATTCCCGGACAAGCTCGAAACTTGTAGTAATGATGGTCCCATGAAAGCATTGAAAACAAAATTGCGTGATTAGTCTTTTGGAGCAATCTCTGAGTTTCCACTTATTTTTCGTTGCCTTTCTAGGCTTTCCGCATTTTCTCCACTCTTCTGACCCTCTTAAAACTTCGGTATCATTCCACTCACTGAATCCACACTGACGGAGGAAAATCTTCCCCCAAAAAACGATGTGATACATTTCAAACCTGTCCTTTGTATTTGCTGCTCGTCTCAGTCAGTCGTTCCAGCTGTTCTGCACTCTTCGGCTAATTTCCTGTCGTTTGATGACTTTTATCGGGTCTGAATTTAATTAACCTCGTAAGCGATGCCACTCTTTCACACGCTCCCCCTCCATTACTTTCGACTCCCGCCACTAATTTGCTCCGTTTGATTCGCTCTAACCGGCGGCATTTTGCCGGCCGGCTTTCATTAGCGATCTTTAGTCAGACGTTTCCTGAGGAACTCGCTTGGGATTTAAGTACGTGATCGGTCATTATGTCACTAGTTTTCCAGCAAATATATCCTTGTATTTGTTGTAGTGATCTTATTTTTAGATTTGATGCATGATTTTTAGTGCTTGAAGAGCCAAAAACAAGGACGACCATCATGAACTCAACAAATTTTTTCTTGCCAGCGTTCTGCAGCTTTGCCTCGTCCCCGCCCCGGGAACACGGTTCTCACTATTGGATGGCTCATCCTCACATTTTTAGTCGTTCCTCTCCGCAGTAAGGGCATTCAAATCCAGCTCTAGTATATCCGCAAATGTTTACCAACGAACAATTGTTCTATTCACACACCCTGGGTTTTGAATAGCATCTCATATTTCAACCCTCTGTTTTTACTCATCATGACTTCATAGTTACTGCTGTTGTAACCAAGTTCTTCCGGACCTCCTGTTTCACTGTTGATTATCCATTCAGTGAAAAACCTCTTACCTACAGGCGCACTAGTTTGATGTTTGTAGGCTCTATCAATTATTATTTATATTATTTCTTGAGGGTATAATACTCAATGCGATCTTCTCAGAGGTCCAGGTGCTGTGGTTCTTGATCCTGGTCATCTCGTAAATTCTTCTGCTATAGTGCCTTTGATCCTCATCGTGCTCCGTACCTCTTTAGGGATCCTGAGCAGAGGTTTTCAGGCAGCCTTCTGCAGCAATTTCACCTCACGGTCATGGAAGGAAAAAACTGCTCCCACGCTGGGTACGTAACTCAAAAAAATCTGGACCTAAGCGGAACTCCGTTCTGGGCCTGTATCCACCATAGGTTATGTGTTCACCAGGATGAACACACCATAACGGATAACTCGATGTTGTTTGTACACTTCGCTACGGGCTTATCCGCAGCTACACAGGTGTACTCATCTCTTCAATGGAGGTTAGGTTTACCCTGTAAATTTCTAGTCGGTAGCGGCCTATTATCAAACCTACAGCCAGTAGATTGTTGTTGTCTCTCGGGAATGCACCACTACAACAAGAAACCAGGAGTGGTTAAAGAACAGTGGGAATAAATGTAAAACCGCTTTTTTTTCCTTCCACCGCTAAAAATAGTGAAAAATAGAACCCCGACCCTAATCAGAATCTACATACTTCTGGACCTATTTTCTGATAGATAATGTTTCTCAATTCTGAAAATGTTGGCAATTCTTGGATGTTCTCATGTTTGAAAGCTTATCCATCGGAGGAACATCTATCTAGATATCTCCGTCCAAGAAATGATCAGACGACGCTTTTCTTTGTGTTCATTTGTTGGCTCATTTCCTTCTGAAGCAAATGCTCGTGCCCAAAGCTATCAAGTGCTATTTCTATGCAAAGAATTCCATCTCTAAAAAATTTTCTGTCGTAATTCCTAACACTTCCGTAGCGCGTCATCCATCATATTTCCTGGGTAGATGAGCCGGAATGGGCATTCTCTGTGTCTCCGCTGAAAAAGGACATTGCTTGTCTGCGACTGAGCACCGGTGATAAAGGCAGCTGATGCTTACGGTATCGTAAAAATCTGATCCATAATGGATAATCCTAATCGCGCGGAGGGGTCCATCAGAGCTGAGGATTACCTTTTTCTGACCTCATGAACTGCTTTCAGACGGTCTACTTTCTGTGGTTTATCCTATGAAACGAGGGTATTTCCGATGGAAATTATAACCATAATGATGGGAAGGATTGGATGAAAGCTCCGATAATTTTTTCTCGTTTGCATCGTCCACATCTTCACGTCTACGACAGTTTCTTTGATGCTACATCCCATCGGGGAGATTCCATGGTCGAGACCCTTCCCACTCTATCCCACTTGAAACGTGGCCATCTCACTGTCTGCGCATCCTCACATTTCATTGGGATCAGAGCTCTCATTTTCGTACGATGCTACCTGGTCTAACCTGTCCGAAGAGCTGAGAGCACGGGTCTATTCCACTGGACTTGTTTTGTGTTTGTCCTGGTTTTCCTCATGGAAGTTGAGGGGATGGTTTAAAACCATCCTGGAATTTAGGCAACGTGCTCTATGTACATGCTGATAAGTCCTGGGAAGAACGTTTTTCAAGAACTTTGATCAACATTTCTTCCCTTTTTCATAGATTTATGTCCAATAGTAGGAGGGAAGCAAAAACAAGTGTTTCCTTCTGTTTTTTTTTGTTGTTTTTATTAAACTCTCCATACATACGAAAAGTTAAATTTCCCCAGTTCTATGATCGTTTTTCCATTTTCACTTCGTATTTTGTGGTGAGGCCCGACTACAGGAACCAACTATTTTTCAACAAGATTAATGAGCCTGTTATTCGGCGCATCCGCATAAACGAAAATGACCAGGAACCGATTCTGCCCCCCATGTTCATTAACATCTCGCTTGGACCACCGCTGGGAAAATGTTACTGATGTCTGGTGGCTCCCGAGCAACAACAACTATGTACTTCTTGCTTTTTTCTAAGAATGAAGCAGAAGAAGTGGCATTTTACCTCTCATGGATCATTTGAAAAGTTCTCTCCATTAATTAACGCCGTTGTTATTCCACTTCCTTTTCGTAAAATACTGGAATACTAACCCTTCACCCCAATATTTTTGATTTATTGATGTTTTACCTATGTAACCCCATTTTCTCAGACTCTTTTGTGAGTCCTATGTAACAACTCCTTTACAATATTCTACTCAAAAAATACTAACAAATTACTGCAAGTCACCTCCCAAAAAGCGGAACTATATAAAGTTCTGCTGAGAATTTTTCGAAAACTTTCCAACAATTTGTTCTCGTGGCCCTTAACTATAGGCTGGAGCAGCCCTAGGAGGAATATCCCATTGTCTATCGAGTATTCTACAGTATTCTACAGAGAGGAAGTTCTTGGCATGTAGTTCTGACCCGCACCTCATTTCCATGAATTTTCATTTCGTTAAAGGCGATGTCGAGCAAGTAGCGTTATTGCGTCCGTAAATGTCCACTGACGTCATCTTGCACTTTTCGCCACACACCCACACGAAAAACGACAGTAGTTCCCGGCACAGCGTAGATAGAGCGTGCTAACGAGCTATGCAGCAATTTGCTTGAAAATCCGTATATTTTCTGGATCATAAAAGTTTCTTCCTGGTGCGACATGGGGAAAATTCAAAAAAAAAAAACTTCTGCACTCCTTTGTTATTTGTTTATTTTGTGCTCTCAGGTGGGCATAAAAAAGGCGGAGACTGGGAAATTATTAAAGGAAGCTGGAGAATACTTGAGATATGAGCTTCCATATACAGTGCGTTTCATAATTATAGGGGCACCCGAATTTCTGCTGTAGCGAGCTTCGTCGTAAACCAATCGATGTGATTTTTTCTTCATTAGATTCAGGATGTGAAGTAGCCTCTTGACGCTTACTCTTCATTAGCACCATCACTATGTGAGATTTTTATCGAGAAAGATAGAAAAAACACTGTTTCAAAATTGTAGGGCCACTTGGACTCGATGAAACGATTTACTCTGAAAGAGGAAATTAACAGTGCAATTGTTACCAATGAGTTCTTCCCTATTCAGTGCTGATCCAAACATCCTATTCTCCAGACTGGTGAGAGGGTTCTTGATGAGGTTCGGCACAAGACTGATCTTGGCTTCTTGAGCTGTCCTTTAAAATTCTTCAGCATAAAAATTCTAGATTCACTAAGCACGGCTGCATCTAGGATTTGTGCTAGAAACATTTTCCGCTAGAAATGAGCGTCCAGAAGCATTTTTCAGGTACAAGGCGTCTAATTTGGGGCAGCTTTTCCATGCTGTGGTAGCCTGTCTCATAGGAATGACTGCACTTTCTCTATCATAAACAAGCTTCTGTCAGAGGTAGCATCTCAGATGTGGTGTTAGATGATCAACCAGGATTTGCTGAATGTGACTACATTGAATAATTAATAAATAATTTTAATTAATACAGGGGCGTTGAATAACTTACGCAGTGCACGAAATGACATCCTCGAAAAAGCGATATTCGCCTCCCAAGTACCGTCTTGAGAAACTAATTCTTCCCTCCAGAAAGATAAACTGATCTTATGAATAAAAGAGAATTTGGTCGAATCAAGCAGAAAAGAGGCCATAATGAAGAGTTAAGGGCATGAATATGTTCTCTTTCTATGAAAGAGTTCAAGAAGCGACTGTATGCAATGGCGATCGCATTTCGTGCACGGCGTAAGTTGTTCAACGCCTCTGTATTAATTAGAATTCAACGCAGTGACATTCAACAGTTCCTACCTGTTTGATAATTTAACACCGCATCTGAGACGTTACCTCTGACAGAAGTTTGTTTATGATAGAGAAAGAGCAGTCATCCTCACGAGACAGGCTACCAGTGCACGGGAAAGCTGCCTCAAACTTGACGTCTTTTACGTGAAAAATGCTTCTGGACACTCATTTCTAGTGGAAATGGTTTCTAATACAAATTCTAGATGGAGCCATACTTAATGGAGCTAGAGTTTTGACGCTGAAAAATCCGAAAGAACTGTTCGAGAAACTAAGATTAATCTTGTGCCGAACCTCATCAAGAACCCTCTCACCAGTCTGGAGAATAGGATGTTTGAATTAGCACTGAATAAAGAAGAACCCTCTGGTAACAACTGCACCGCTAATTCCCCCTTTGTGAGTAAATCGTTTCATCAAGTCCAAGTGCCCCTATAATTTTGAAACACTGCTTTTTCCATCTTTGTCTATAAAAATCTTATATATCGATGATGCTAATGAAGAGTAGGCCTTTAGAGGTTACCTCAGAGCCTGAATCTAATGGAGTAAAAATCAGACGGATTGGTTCATGATGAAGCTAGCTACAGCAAAAATTCGAGTGTCCCTATAATTATGAAACGCACTGTTCAACCTGCTTGCACTTCGTGGTTTCAGAGGCAATTTCAGGAACGGTTTCAAGATTGTTATCCATTTTTTGCATTCTCACCGTCATTTTGTGATTGATGTCAATTCGAGGAGGAATACTGTACCGATCCTCCAAAACAATCGTACGTCAGTGGTAAGAAAACCATTAGTGGATAGAAAGATTTGAATGAAGAAAGTTTGAGGTGGCTTCCAGCCTTTGCGAGCCGCGTGATTTGGTGTCAATGACAAAATTTATATTCATCTTATTTTATGCATTTTATCCATTTTTCTAGAAGATATCAAGTTTACAACAGGTTACCTGCCAAAATATGTATGCATCTACAAGTTTTTCTCCGCAATCCAGTGCAAGCAAACTTCTATTTTAGTAATATTGCAGTTTGGTTCCCCGAAATGGCTTCAGACTATTTCCTGCCTCCCACCGATAAATGCCAAGCACTTCGAGGACATAAACATGATTTCGTGAAATCGAAAGAGCCACACGTCTGCCAAATATATACACAGAAAGTGCTAGTCTCATGAAAAATGAAAATTTGAACAATTGTGCAGATTGAGTATTGTCCTGTTCCACATGGATGGAGTTCTACCTGTGTCCGAAAGCGTCAAGTAATTGCTTTGTTTTCACAAGTGAGCAAAGCTCACCAAGCAATCAGTTCATCTGGACAGAAAGCCTTTCTCGATGCTGCCACAACTGTATCTCCACGATGATCAGCTAAAATCGCAATTATCCCTCAATTTCCTGCGTAAATTTGTGTGTTTGTCATAAAATTGTCAAGAAAGTGTTGCTGTACCTTGAGGGTTTGAAAGCTCTCTCATTCATTCATGTTTCTAGTAAGTAATACTGTTGGGAAAGAAGGATTAAGAAGAGTATTTCCTGAGGAATTAGGAAACAGAATGGTCTCTGGACATATTCATAAAAGTTCATGAGAAGGTTCTCGATGACCCACCCTTTTCTAGTGGACGAGTTTACTTGACAGAAAAATATATATTCTATACTTCGATTCAGCCAGAAACAGCTAGTAATGATAGCCGCAGTAGAATCTACCACTTTCTTCTCGAAAAACTCGTCCACTCTGGTTGAGCGGGAAGCATTGGACCTTTTCGAGCCTGAATTCGTGAAAAGCATCAGAGTTCTTCAATAGAACGGTCTGGGAGAGGTGCAACGTACCAGGAAATTAAATTTAAAGTTGAAGCATTTATGACTACTAGGGCAGCGCTAGGGAGGAACACCATTAAAATTGAAATGAACTGCCGTTTCACAGTGTTTACATGTTGACAATTCGACTTTCCACGGAAAAATTGTAGCTACATTCCGCAGGACTGAGATGGGAGGTTGAGTCATGTTTAATGAATTTATTTCGACGCCATGAGTAGACGCTACAGGTTGTGTTCCACCTCAATTTTTCATCAAATTTTTTTATGTAGTTGCATTTGCACAAAATAAAATATTGAGCATAATACTCTGTGTTAAATTTTTAGTCCTTTTCTTTCTTTTATTATTTTTTCTATTTCCTATTTCCATGCACTTCAAGCTCACCTTCAGAGCTGCATGAACATTGCAAGCGAGCCGCAGTCCAGACTTCCTGACCAATTCTCATGGTTATGTGAGTGAAAACGAAGAAAAATGAGAATTATTCACCTGCCCTCCCACGTCATTACCAAGCCAATTTCCTCCGCACATAAAGGAAAATGAAAGAGTGCTTATGTAGTAGTTCAAGTGTAAGTGAGTGATTTATGACTACATAAATTACAAGCCCTTCCGTATGAATCCAGTGCCTGATTCAGGGTTTGTACTCCCAGGAAAAAGTGCATGGAGAAATGTTGTACTCCTTTAATGGCCACAGTAAGGGAAACTAAATGACATAAAGTCGTATTTTTCATTCGGGGGCTACAGTGGAGGCAGAAATGTACGTGGGGTGGGGGAGAGGGGGGGGGTGGGAAAGAAGCCTGAAAAGAAGGGACGTGACCCGCGGAAAAAATGCGTTGAGCTCATTAAAACTATTGTAAAATTGCCACGTTCGACTTTCGTTAATTGTTATTGTAAAATTGATTTAAAACTTGGATAATCGAAGACTGAACGTTCAAAAATTAATAAAATAGGTGAAATTGATGAAGGCGCTCATCCCCTCTCCCCTCCCCTTCCCGGCCCGGGGTTCGCCTCGGTGGGCTATCAATATGGAATTATGTATCTCTTCGTTTAAAAAAGAGTCCCACCCCAATCCCCATGTTTCCTTGGAGGAAAATCCGCCCGAAAAAAAGAATTGAACCTATGTACATCAGAAAATTTTTGGCAAAGATTTTATGGAAGAATTATGTATCATCCAAGGCTAAGGGAAAGGCCAAGAATTCGAAATAGTGATTTTACCCAGATAAAAATGGCATGGTTAGAGGGTTCATATCAACCTTACCCAGCTAATAGAAGATCACTGTGTAATTTCCGCAGCTCACTACTCAAGTTTGTTTCCCTACTGACCTTCAGGGAAAAACAGCAGGAACATAAATCTCGCCAACGCTCATCCAATTCTTTGCATCTCACGATAAATCAGCCATTCCTTGGCTTCTGCAATCTCATGGATTGTTTTTGTGGGTATGACGAGGATCTGAGCCAAAAGGATGATGTCAGAAGGGCTTGGCGTTCCAAAAGGTTGGAAGATAAGCAAAGCTGTCATTTGTTATTTTTCTATTGAGATGAAATGTATTTGCCCATAAAATCCTATAATTACTCAAGAATTTTATGGCCGAAAATCGGTGAGGTATTCTAGCGGAACCTGGGCAGTCAACAATTATGAAGTGCTCAGTTAATTGAGCGCTCACGGTGTGATTCATGAGGACGACCTTTCTTTCTCGAGAACAGTGAAACAATAAACTCTGCAGCTCTCTATGAAAGGTTGGTAGGTACGCCTACAATTACTGGGTGGTGAAAACCTCCTGGATATATCTGTCCTGTCACATCTCAACGACTCTATGTCACATTGTTTGCTACGCATGTGAGGAGAGCTCGCTGACAGCTGGACAGATGTTTTTTAACCTACATAGCTACGAGTTATTCGCTCTACCTGCAACTTTTCGAGCAGTGGTGTTTTCAACTTTCTTTTGCTCTCTCTAATCTTCTTTCCTATTATTATGACTGTTCAGAGGCTGAACGCGTGGCCGTTCGAGATGTTCGAGATGTTGGAATTATGTTTATCATTTTGGACGAGGCAGTTCCTCCCAACTAGAGGGATATCATCTTCTTGTTAGCGAGCAAACAGATTATGTGAGAAATTCCTCAGATGCACTATAACGAAGTGATCTCCCCGTGACCCTCAAACGTCCCAAACAAACGACAGCTTCCCCACTGCAGGGAAATCGCGCTTCTTTTCTCTCTTACAAGGAAGAGAACATTTGTACGTAAGGAAGCTCGATGTTCACTAAGATTTGAAGAAGAAGAGAATGTTCCAGTTCTCTAGCGTTGTTTCGATTCTGTGACGTTGTCTCCTTATGGAGATATATCAGACTGTCCGCATGATCGGTGTCGCTGTATCTGCTAAACGAAGCGAGACCGATAAATGCCATCACAGCTACGGGCAGAAACCTATTTTTGAAAATCCACGAGCAAGATTTGCATTTTTGGAAATTTCCTTCCACAGGATATGAAAAAATCGCTGCACCTACATCCATATTCTTCCAGGTAAACTTTTTCGTGGAGCAAAACTCGGCTTGAGAGCTTTTAGAGGGACAGTGCTTCTGCGCACAGAGAAAGGATTATTTTTTTCGTTTAATACGCAAGAACGGACACAAGTCCCATGAAAACCTTCCAACTTACACACAAGGTGTCCCTGCATCTCCTCTTCTTCATTACCGCATTGTTTTGCCTATCCTGTATGTGTAAATAAACCTGATTCCGAGCATTTTCTCCAAATTCCATGCGAATTTCTGTTTTTGAGAAAAAACCCAGTTGAAGAAGAGTCATTTCCATGACCACATTTCTCTGAAATTTATGCGCTTTCTAGCATTCCCTCATTTATTTACAATGAATATAAATAATTTTCATATAATTATTTAATTGTAACTATTATCTACTAATTATTGATGGTTGGCGTGTTGCGAAGTGAATCCCCACCTAAAGGATATGCCGTGCAAGCAGGTAATAAGGACTCGCAGCGAATATTCACGAAGTGCAGGTGCACGCAATAAATGCAGCCTTTTTTCTGACATAACGATTTCACGAATCAACGAAGCCAGTACTGGCGTGGGTGATGTACTGCTCGAAGTGCACCACCATACAGAGTGGATGCCGTGCAAGTGGACAGACGCCCGGTATGCACCTACCTCTACTGAAAGTGCGCGCCGTGCTCCTAGTGATGAACTCCATGGGTAGTGGATGCCGTGCCATCGCAGCCACACTTAGGAGTTACACTTAGAAAATCGAACAACTCAATTCATTTAATTATTCGTTCAGGACTAGACCCGCACTAGTCAATAGTCAATTGTTCAAAAAAGAGAAAGGCCTAAATACATCCTTATCATTCGTGAAGAGTTGTATTGCTCCCTCTTTTTCAAACATCCGGACTACTGACTTATTCGAAATCGCATTTTCGAATTTTGAACAAATCATTTTGAACAAATCATAGGCATCCACTGCATTATTCGGTCCTAAGTATAGTTGCAGCAATTCGCGTGCAAAGTATAACTGCTCAGGTAGTGGACGCCGTGCTCTGCGCGCTTAGAAGTGCACTCTCATTGGAGGTGGATGCCGTGCGTATACGCGCCTACATGTGTTATAGGCCTCCATGAGCACCACCCAGTGAGTGCATGCCGTGCATGTAGGTAGGAGTTGTCAGCTTTCGCCCATGGAAGGTTGGTTTTCATTTTTCTGCCCATATTTGACGCGTTCGCAGAAAATCTAGTAGAAAACCAGACCCATCGTTGAATTTCTCCAACCTACTTACCAAGCCCAGAAGTTGTAGAAATGCTTAAAATGTTTCTAATGCAATTTAAGTGTTTGAGGTAGCCATTTCAGCTTTTACGAGAAGGCCCATGTGGGTGCGAATGTTCGCAGCTGCTGAAGCTTAGCTTTTTTTGCAGTTCTAAAACATCTGCCAAGATAATTGGATGCGCAAATTGCGACATATGTGGATACTCGTTAGCAGCAAAGAGAAACTTTTGAAACACTTCTAATTGGTGAAATTCAGACAAAATAAAGTTATTGTAAGGAATTTGCCGCAAACAGTGAAAAACTGTAAGTGGCGCCCATCATAACACTTCCACCTTTTTGTGGAACGAGTGTTCCGAATTTCACGCCTGAGCTACAATCATGCCGGCCCATTGCAGACAGAACACCAATTGTGATTCTCGGCTTTTGAAAAGACTACCCTTTTCCATCTCAATAACAGGAGTCGACCTCTACATCTGACGGATGATGGCGCTCATCTGGTTACCAATGCATTTGTTTAGATTGAATATTGGGAAATTTCACTGACCGGAGTTCGATATCTGTCTGGCTGCCTTTCTTTCCACTGTTTAATCTTGAAATGAGCCATGACAAAGTGGTTCTTACATATTTTTGCGTTTGTTTCAGTTTCATGTTGCTTCTCTTTGCCCATTGTGACCAAAATGGCAAATAAACTATACGCGATTAATGGGTTTTTACCTGCCAACCCCATTCCCCTTTGTAAAGCTACTCACTTGAACAAAGAAAAATGGCTTGTATTGCATCTTCATTACTCAAGTAACTCGATGTGATCGAAAATGTAAAGCCCACAAATAATCTAGGGGTGGTAGGAAATGTCGCGAGCCTTAAAAACAGCCACGATCTCGTTCAAAACAACGCACTCCCTATTTTGTCATGAGTGTTTCCTTTCCCTTAATCGTAGCAATTATTGCTCAGTACTAGTTCGTAATCGCGTGGAAGAAGTGTTTGCAAAAGGATAAGTTTCTGGTGTTACGGTTTTTTATTTAGTCCAATCTTAATTCATTGTTATTGTTCGAGGATGTTTGTCCATGTCAGGAAAACCGCTCACGATATCAGTATTTCAAACCCAAATACGTCGATATTGCCGAAACATACGCTGGAAATTGAGAAAATTTCCCTCCGAAATTGTCTGAGTCTCGCAGTTCTCGCAGTGTCGCCTTACAAGTGCGTGGTGAAACGTCTCATTCTTGGATCTTCATACGTATTCTGGGATTCGCTATGCCATCGTGCCATCTTGCTCTCAATTTCGTGACTTATCAGTGAAAAACACCGATCTCGGATAGTAGCCCACACGACTGCTATATCTGACCATTTTAACAAAGGCCGCCAACGAACAAGTTCCTCTTCCGAGGAAGTTTCCAGCTTTGTTGACATGTCAATTTTCGTCTATATGGACGTAAACATAGTATGATTTGAGCTGAGTTCACACTTCCAATAATTTTCCTGGTATGCAACTCGCCCCTTTATTCAAGCTTTCAAGGTGGTACCTGGCAACCCTTTTGCTGTAAATCTGACCATAATTCCTTTCAAAACTTCGATGTGCGTAATTCTGTCAAAATTGTAACTGTTAAAATTATTTTTCGGATTCAATGTAAGTGTAATCGCGTGCCAGATACTTCAAGAATTCGAATCCTTGTACGATTTAGGGTAAAAATTCCATGCAGCAGTGTTTTTTGGGCATTTAAACTGGCTACTTTCCAATTATTGTGGATTTGACGATGTGTTGATATAGCGTGAAAAATAGGGATGTGAAGAAGAGACCGCTGCTGTTATCCAATCAGCTTTGATGTTCTGCGTCCCTACTACGTCTTTCTAACCACAAAAGTGTAAGCCTACCCTCATCTGTGTTATTTAGTCGGGGGATCCACGATACACGTGGTGTTGACGGCAATTTTCGTTCCATTTTGAGAGTCACCCGGTGGTGGAAGCACATCGAATAGAAGGGTACTTATCTGCAAACAACCGGCGATTTTCACAGTCCTTCAAGGAATTCGTAAGAGTCTGAGCGCTGGTGGATACCTGAGCATAAAATAACTGAACACATGTGGAAATTGCTGCACGGGAGTCGTTCTATCTTTCTTCTTTGGCTTCTCTCTCCAAGAGTTCGCCATTCACTGTTGATGGCCTACATCCGATAAATTTCAAGGAATCCTTGCAGTCATGAGCTTGACAGCATTTATTCATGCAAAAATTGTCGGCCCACAGATCATTTCTTTCTTATAACTCCGTATAGCTTATTGTTAGCTTATTTGCGACACACTCACATGAATAGTGAGTTTATTTATATTCTTTGTTCGAGGCCTCAATTTGTGCGTCAAACGATAGCATTACTCGAAGGGCTTCTATTGTTCCGAAAGCAGTCTTACGAACTTTTGCCTCCTCTGATATGTTTCTTTCAAACTTTCTTTATTCTCTTTCTCAGCTCAAACACATTGTTCAGAGTTGGCTCAGTCGCTCGGAGCTTTTTGCTCTTCTTCAACTATTTCATAATTTCTTCACATTTATTATAGCGTGAGAACTTATGAAGCTGACGAGTTTGCAGACTTGAGCGATCGCATCTTGGTTTGCTTATAATATACTATTTTAAACACACTTTCTGTGATTTCTGTTGTTGAGTTAGATCGAAAATACTAAAAATCGTTTAGAAATTGTAGTACATACATATGCTGCACCCTGGAGCCTAGTGCTTTTCCTACAACTTTAACACTCATAGAAAACCGTTGAAAAAAAATTTTTTGATGAATTGTATCTCATTTTCTTTCACTCACTATCGTTTGAACTAAATTTCAGATGATTTTTTTCATTAAAATAGTTCCCACCTCTCTAATCAAGGAAGATATAAGTAGGGTCAGCATGAAAAAACCGGAACAAGATCTGCGAAATCTATGCTTATCCAAGATTTCTTAAAATTCGGATTCGCCGTAATGTATATGTTTCGGGTCAAGGTCACATATAGCAAACAGGTGTTGATACCATGGGCAACTGGTGAAAACGACCGTTGGAAGGAATAGGCGCAGATGTGAGGTTATTACTTTACGAACCCATGAAACATTACAGCGACGTAAACTCAAGCAGAAATATAAACACAACGAGGCAATTTACGCCTATAGCACACATGAGAATGTGCCATGGGTTACGGGAAGTATAATAGAAAAACAATGTTCAAGAAAAATTAAAGGGATCGGAAGAAGGGCCTTTTGGACCGCTCTAATTACGGACCATATTATAGCAACGCTGTGATTGGCTGGAAGGTCGCGCGATTGGTTGCTCACTGGTAGAGCGCTATTCTCAGCATGAATTTGCTTTATCTACTCGTGTGATTACAAGTAGCAGAATTTCACTCCTCCAAAAACCGTAAAAGCAACGATGACACCTTCGCATTTTACCCAATGGTAAGGTCAGCTTCCGGTAAGGTTACGGTGGTTCCAGAGAGGTACATACCAGAAACAATTGAGTGATATGAAGCAAATTCCAGAGTGAAATACTAAGATACAGTGCGTGATGGAGGCTTGGATAAAATTTCTGAATAAATATGTTGACAAAATCTAACGTCCCATAATCTAACGTTTGTGTGTTTTTTTTGGGCATCCAATTCATCAACTGCTAAGGGCTCCACCAAAGAATGGGGAGTTTCCCGAGCAACAGGACAGCTTTTCCCAAATTTCCATTAAATCATTACCGTCACCGTATCCTAGGAAGCTAGTGAAACACACCAGGATACGAAATGTACTAGCACATTGCCCAAATCACATTCACCGAGCGTTCGTAGATTTATCGTTTTCTTTCGTGGGAGCATCGAGAATTCGTTTGGAGAACTACTGCATGTAAATCCATCTTTGGCTTCCTCTCACTATTACCGTTTCCTATGATTATGCAGAATCCACATTCAGGATATGCACTTTCGATCCATTTGAATGCGATCAATGAGCTGTTGCTAATTTTGCTAATTTGCTGTAGAGACATCCCTAGTCATTCAAATTGTCAATCTATCATTACGTCAAACTGAATAATTCTATTCATACCTTTCCCCACTTAGCACTTAACATTCATTCTTTGTCTCGCACCCCATTGTACATAGGCCTGCACATGAAGCGAATGCCGGACTTTAGCATATTAAGGAACTCCCATCTTTCGAGAATCTTCCACTAATAAAACTTGGGAGTATGACATTTCTGCTCCTCTCAACACGTAAGACATTTTTGGCTCCTCTCTAATTCACAGTTTCCTAACAAAATTCAAAAACGCATGCTGCACTCATTGCATTTTCATACAAGACTGCTGAGTTTTCAAGCAGATGCTGCAGAAAGCTCACCGGCTCAAAAGCCCTTATAGTTGCTCGCTCCGGAGAAAACTGAGATTTCCGATCCCTAACGAAAGCTCTGAACAAATTAATAAACGCAATACCTTCCTAGGACCCTTGCTAAGTGACAGAAAATTATGGATAGGCGTTTTAAAATGCAACTGAGCACACGAAAACATATATGGTAGTACATCAAGGGACAGTTTTCATCACAGTCACCATTTGCCTAAATGTCGTTCCTCATCCTTTTTGAAAAGTCGTCTACAGCTCTCGTCCTTGCTTTATGGAACTATGTACACGGAAATCCATGCCAGGCGTTGTCCGAAATATCGAACAGCTCACTTCAATACGCTCAAGATGACATGACCGTTGGGTATAAGTACGCTCATTTCGACGACGAAGCACCCTAGGTTCCAATGCAGGATTTTCCTGATGAAGACGAACATGTTCCTTGCTATCGATTTCTGTGTAATAGTATAAAAGAGTTCGACGTAAGCTATGTATGAGTTCAAGCATTAAAAGCCACTAGACTGCTTTTTTTTAAATTGTAGGAGCTCAATAGGAGTCTGAAACATGAAAAATTTCTTTGTTGATATATTTTCACCTCAAGTCTTCTAATTCTAATAATATCATCATCAGACATTCGCTTCTTTTGTGGCAAAAAGCAGCTCATAATGATGCAGATGGCTTTTTACTCAAGCTAAATATAACTTCACAATATTGATCACAGCGATGTTGTAGGGTTTGCCAAAGGGGTGGAGGAAGATGTGGCCAACGAGAATGCACTCCTGAGCGCTATCGACGAGGTTCGCCTTTGGTGGATTTCCCATTCCCGGAATTTCTTTCTTGTGAACACTGACCTTAGGCTTCAGCATGTCATTTTTATTCCTATGGACTGCACTGCTCATCTTTCATTGTTTTGATCTGAACATTCATATCCAAGCAATTGCCCCAATGGTGCTTCTTCTACAAATGTTGCAACATGACGCTAATTTGCAGATGTTCTCCACTCATCGCTAATCGGCGCCAGCACTGAGCGTTTTCCGCCCTACAGTAGAACATCGGCGAGTCCATCACGCGATGTTTCCTACTAAAAGAGCATGAGGGATTTGGTTGAATCCCTCATTTGGCGGCAAAATGGTAGCAGTCGTACTTGCTGACCATCCTCTGTTTTGCTGTTGGCTGTTTTCATTGGCTCTCATTCATGAAAGGGCGAACTGTGATCGCAAGTGGCAACACTATCGTTCCCGGCATAAGAGCATATTTATTCAGCTAGAATATCAAAGGTCACTTGATTCTGGAAGTACTGCTCCCCTTCAAGGAATCGGTGGAGTTCTGAAGCTGCGTAGTTTTCGTTTCTGCAATTTCCAAAGTAAGGTTTCAGAGTACTAGCAGTGAGTTCTAGATGAGGTTTCAAATCGCTGACAACACATGATGATTTCCGACCTTTAATTTGTTGAATTGGAATTTTCTTTCGTTTTGATTTCCGTTTTTCAATCGGATTTCCTCAATTACACCCTCTTTACAGGAAGCAGCTTCTTTGAGAAGCTGAGTATTTGAAGCAGATTCACTGATTTTTGACTCTCTCCTATGTATGTTTCTAAGAGACCAATTATGTATTGGGACGATTCCTGGGTGATATAATCAGCGAAATAAATAGGAAATAGAAGAAAAGGAGCGAAATAGAATGAAATATCATAATTTCTGTGCAGCTTCACTTTGTTCAATGCTGCAAAAATCTATCTACCAAGCCACACATAGTACCCTTTCAGCAATTGCCATTGCCTCAATTCGCCTACTTGACATTCATTAATTCGTCCATTCATTCATTCTTCGCATTCATTCATTCTTCGCATTCATTCATTCATTCATTCATTCGTCCATTCATTCATTCATCCATCCATCCATCGCATTCATTCCTTCATTTCTTCATTCGTTCATCGCATTCATTCATTCATCATTTATTTTTAATGCACTTACATATGTACGTGTTTGCGCATTTTTCTTTTCCTACCCATTGCACAATCCTGACTTCCTCAGTGTAGCACTTATGAAATTCTAATAGCTTAAACGATTTCTATGATTTCTATGAGCTAAATACTTTTTTTACCCAGTTCCTCTGTTTCTCTCTCCCATCCTGGCTTTTTTTGCATTTATTTAATTTGTTTAATTCAGTCATTTCAACCAATAAGATAGCGAATTTCGACGCTCCTATTGCTTTGGAATATTAAAGTTAGTCATCGCTTGGTAGTTTGAGCTCACTGGAGAAAAAAAAAACACGATATATACATAAATTCTCTGCTATTATTCATTGGGTCTTTAGCGGGAATATAGTTTATTTCCGTACATTGTCATTCTAAGGTAACATTTATATGTATTATAGATGAATGAGGTCACAGCTGCCTATTCTTTCACATTTGATTGATGTAAAGGTTTAATACGTGAGAACGCCTCAGTTAGCCTGCGATACAAATGATAAAAGTGAAATAGTGAATTATGAACTTGCACTGAACTTCCAAAACACTTCTTCACACACATCACTTTCTTTGTTACTCTCATTTTGAGGGGTAGTATTGTGCCCTTGGCACAGTGTAGTGAAAATAAATAAGTAAATAAATGCATCTCGAGTCACTTTATAGCAGGTACATCATCTGTACTCAAATCTCCTCCTTTGTAGTTGCTGCGCTTACTCATTTGCTCCCTCTCAGCGCAGTGAGCAGAGCTCACACTTAAAAAATGGCCCATAGATATTTCATGGTCACACTAGAAATCGGCTTTATTCCTGGGGAACAATGCTCTCATTGAAAGAAGTGACTGTGGGCGAGACTAAGTGCGCATAAGTCTGGAAAGGTCACTTCTCCTTACGAATAGAATAATTAATTACTTCGTCATAGGTATATGGTTGGAACAACCACCAGTCTCCTACGCAGTCTCTACCAGAATCAGAATCAGTGGAGCAGAGAAGTTATGAAAGAGCAGGTTATGTCACGTAGCAGAGTTCAAGCAAAGTTCAACTCAGCTGATTAGTATATGCGAAAAATTAGGCAAAGAAGAGCTGATTCGGATGATGAATGCACAAAGCGCGTACTGCTGTTTTGCTGCAATCTTTTGCACACAGAATCCAACGATGTGCCAGCTTACACTCTCAACAAACTAGGAAAGAGTGGAACTTCGCTTTTCTTTTTTGTCATATGTCGGAAAACACGAATTCTGACACCTTTCAGACTTATGATTGACAGTTTCGAAGAAGCTAGAATAAGGTGGTGACGTCAGGCCATACTTGCAAATTTCTGCCACACAAATTTTCAACGTCTAAGCGTAAGCAGGCGTTCTGTTTGATTCTCTTTTCCCTTAGTTTCCAGATTTCGGCGAGTTTTCTGCTCAGCCTCGGTTGCTTTACCAACAGTGGTCTGTAAGTGCTTCAGAAAACCAATACCTATACGGATTTGTTTCGCTCCTCAGTCCAGAGCTTGTATTTAGGATGGTGTGAACAGGCGCCTCATTGGGTTTCACGTTTTAAGCTAAGATTAGCCTTAATCAACACCGTTGAGGAAAGCCCCTTATCTGGGATGATTGCTCATTGTTGTGTACATGTGATGATGCTTTGTGTGTCCTATACACTCGAATACGGCTTCGTTAAGCTGCAAGAATCCAGAAATGACGTCGATGCAGCCCAGGCCCTCACTGATTCACACATAAGCATCTCCTTTTCTGGTTTAATCCTATCCACTGTGGAGGAAGGGGCTACTTCTTCGAACTCAATGCTAGGCTCTGGTAACCCTATGGTAAACGGTTATGGATGCTGCAGAGCTACCTTTTTTCTGGTCATTTGCAAAAACAAACCAATATGAATAATAGTAAGAAAAATAAATGGTTGTAATACCTATAGACAAATGAAAAAATAAAGTAACAAGAACTTGAAGAATGATGTGAGGGTAAGCCGCGCCGTATCAGTTCTTATTGAAACGCGTTTCCATCTGGGAATTTATCCGCACGTATTTAGAAGATCTGGCCTTTCCAGAAAAAATTTTTCGAAGGACCCTATCATGTTCCGATGTCTTTCCGGCATGTACCTTTTGTCATCAGTTTGCCTTTTTGGGACATTCCCTGTGCCACTTTGCACATGTTCTTCCGTTCACTTTAGCATCCGATTAGTTTTGGATATTTTACCTGACCGTCGCTAATGCGCTTCCCTGTTATTGTTGTAAATTCGCTCTTTCTCTTCCTTTCTCTCTCTATCTTTCTCTCCTGTTCTTGTTTCCTTACATATGATAAATAAATGATAGCACATATTTGCAGGCAAAACTAGGAACCTCCAAGAGAAGTTACAGCGATTTTTTCAAGACTGGCCACAACATACAATGCTGTACATGTCGCTTCAAGGAGTACTTCCTGAAACGTTCTTCTGAAAGTTCACATGGTATCACTGAGAGGGGGATTGTTTCTGCTGTTCGGTCTTCGAACTGGCCCATGAGATCTTGCAAGGGGAATTTCAAGGTTCACTTTGCCCTATATCCTTTTGTTCAGCGTTCAGAAAGTGATAATTAATAGGTGATGCTGTTCTTATGTAGATGAACCTCGAGAACGGCCAACCATATTCCAGACAAATTTTCCATGAAAGGACTTCACGATCAGAAAAGATACTCCGAATGCTGACACGGCGTTCTCGACGGAGTTCGTCTGGAGATGGAGGGAGGGTCATCTTTGATATCCTTCTGTAGATCTGAGATACTCTTATCTGTGGCACGATTACATATTTCCGGTTACTATGTTATAGACTCTGTCATCCAGACTCGAAAAAATCTTGTAGCCGCTCATCTATGTACTGGGAGTTTTTCAGGAATATGTGCAGAAATTCTTTGGTAAACTTTTGGATCTAGCGTATCAGTTCTTTTTGAACTAAAAATGAGGCTCGGAGAGGGAACTACGATGAATTATATCATTTGCTTCTTGTTTCAACGTCCTTGATTGGTTCTAAAGCGAAATTTTGAGCCATTAGTCGGTCACGCTTTTGGAATACAACCTTAAAATTCGTATTTGTGCCTAAGTGCACTAATTGCACTTCAGGTTGCCTGGGTATTATAGTTGCAGCTCACACGGCTTCTCAGTAAGATTATTTATAAGCTCTACACTAAAAAAACTTCATTGCACATGGCATTCCATATAAATATCTGGAGCAGATTAGGATTTGTTTTGCATATGAGAGAAAGTCCCGTAGCCAGGTGAAAAGTCTCCTATTTGCAGCTTCTTCGACAGACTTCACATGTCCTTATTAAATTCTTCACACTCACACGGATTTGCCGTTGTGCAAATGTAGGCTACCCGCAGGTGTAGAACTTTTTTCTGCTCCCTCTAATTTTTTCTTTTTGTGTTCTTTCCTTACTTATTTTCTTTTTCCAACGTTCATTCATTCATTCATTCATTCATTCATTCATTCATTCATTCATTCATTCATTCATTCATTCATTCATTCATTCATTCATCCATCCATTCATTCATTCATTCATTCATTCATTCACTCACTCATTCATCCATTCATTCACTCACTCATTCATCCATTCATTCATCCATCCATTCATACATTCATACATACATACATTCATTCATTCGATTCATTCATACCTTAATTCATTCATTGATCCATCCATTCATTCATTCATTCATTCATTCATTCATTCATTCATTCATTCATTCATTCATCCATTCATTCATTCATTCATTCATTCATTCATTCATCCATTCATTCATTCATCCATTCATTCATTCATTCACTCACTCATTCATCCATTCATTCATCCATCCATTCATACATTCATACATACATACATTCATTCATTCGATTCATTCATACCTTAATTCATTCATTGATCCATTCATTCATTCATTCATTCATTCATTCATTCATTCATCCATTCATTCATCCACCCATTCATACATTCATACATTCATTCATTCATTCATTCATTCGATTCATTCATACCTTAATTCATTCATTGATCCATTCATTCATTCATTCATTCATTCATTCATTCATTCATTCATTCATTCATTCATTCATTCATTCATTCGTTTATTCATTTATTCTCCCGGCCTCTCTGACTATATCTGAATTTACTCACAAGCTTGTAAATTAAAGAGATGAGTTCAGGACTCCTCCTCTTCCCATAATTAATCCATATTTATTTTTTTTCCTTATTTTTCCAACCCGATATTGAAAATCAATCCTATCCATGAAGCTCGCTGATCCAATTTACGTTTGCCCTTTGGCCTATTTCCGAGGACCACCTGCACTCAGACAAATGCATTGATCTCTTGCTCGACCTTTGGCTCAAGATCCTTCCCTTGTTTTCACAAAACGACAACACCATAGGTGTTGTGATATATAGCACGTATTATGAAGTGCAATCAGCTCTTTTTCCTCTCATTCTCAGACGCGTAGTCCCTAACAATCTCTGAAAGCTTTTATCTTTTGCATCTTCTTCTTTTCTTTTTTTTTTCCTGACTGCACAGCCTAATGGGAAAGCATCCAAGCAGCAGTAATCTAACGTTTCTTCAATTGCTTATGTCATGGAAGTGTTTTTTCAGTTCTCCAGGTCATTTGTACATTTCCGTTGCGCGGGCATGTCACTTCATTGGTAGAAGCTTTAATTTTTTCATTTTCTGCGGCAGAGCACGTGCAGTGGCGAATGTTTCTTGAGAACTTCCTCGGCAATACCTAAGGACTCGTTTTTTATGTCTCTCCCTGCTTTTTAGGCCGTGTTGTGTTCCCCGATACCTATCGGAATAATAATAGAATAATTGAATAATAGAATAATTGAAAAAGTTCTTTTTCTGTCATTTTTCAATGTGTCGCACACGATTCTCCAGGCAAAAAGGGCAACGAAAGTGTGCAGAGTCACCGAACAAATCACTGTTAACCAATTATTTTCATGATTTGGTCATTCGCTATGTTGATCTTAAAGTCACCTTCGACCCCGGCTATTTTCCCCCAAATGAATTGCAGCCTTTGGTAGCCTTCGGCACCCTCTTTCCTTCTATGATCCTAGCACGTTCTCGGGCGCTTTTACCTGGTTGACCACCATCAAATACCGGGAAGGTCGGAGCATTCCACACGGCGTGCCCCGGTGTTAGGTATGCGGCCTGACTGGTGTATTCCCGCGGCTTGCCCAGTAATGAGTAGCCTACTTGGCAGGAAACCTTTGAATGCACTCCTTTACGCATTATATAGCTTTTTCAACCAAAAAAGTCAACAAACACAGCTAATATACATGACTTTTGTTGTTTTACATGGATTTACAGCTACTACACTTTTTACACCGTGGGTCTTGGCAACTTTGTTCATGCTCTTGAGAAACACCCATCTATTCCAAAATTCTTCGGGAAGCTTTCACCATCAATAGAATGAGTGTAGTTTTGGTTGGCTTCTGTCATTCCTAACCGTCTAGAAAGAAAAGCGAGCAAATGCTTTCTCTAATTCCTAGAAAACCATCTAGATTACAGCAATTGTAAACTTACTATGCGCATAAAAATCTCGTCTGTAGCTTAAACTTTATGGATTACAGTTGTTTTTCCTTTTTTTCCTCTTTTGATGCCTCCAAAACATTCATTCACCTATGCTAAAACAGGTACGAGCGTCGGCGTTTGACTACGGCGCCAACAGTTTGGAGTAGAAGTCGTAATGGAAATATCCTTGAAATAACCTTCATTTCATAGAACAAAGGGACCATTAACATAATAAAGGAAGTGAAAATACTAAAAGAAGACATCATGACATAACCAACATCACACTTACACTTCATGAAGTTGCCGAATTTGTTGCACCAGACGTTGTCCACCGAATAATGGAACGTGTGAATCAGAAATCAAATTATGAACTGAGAATCCCAGGTTGTTGCTAGTGGTTATCACTTGCAAAACAGCTTGCCGGTTTGCCTGGTGCTAGAGTTGTTCGGGCGGCCTGCCCAGCATGCTCACGCCATTCACACCATTGACGAAGGCCTGCCCGGTACCACAGAAGTGAAGGCCGAGGCCTGCCCTCCACCATAGAATTGCTCTCACACCCCCCCCCCCCTTGCTCGGTGGCTGCGTTCACATATCCCGCAGAATTGAAGAAACCCTACAAACCCCTTCCCTCATCCATACTCAGCGCAGCCGTTTCTACTTACTTTCCCACTATTTCTTGGTTGTGCACAAGGCGTCATTTCGTCAAATAAGCAGGTAGCTAGCTGTTTGACGGGGTGTCACGTTGACGAGTAATGTAAATGGCTTTTACAATAAAAAGTAGGAAGCAACAGGAGAGTCGCACCAAGTCACGTCACCATGCCAAATAAGCGGCACATGCCACATCCTCCTCAGGTGATGTC
This sequence comes from Ancylostoma caninum, assembly GCA_037903475.1. Lineage (NCBI taxonomy): Eukaryota > Metazoa > Nematoda > Chromadorea > Rhabditida > Ancylostomatidae > Ancylostoma > Ancylostoma caninum. The sequence continues at coordinate 1,091,881 of JBAJFG010000362.1, forward strand.
TGCAGTGAAAAGAAATTCGCAAACTTTGAAGTATCCAATTTCCAATTTATCTCTTACTACTCATCGTCTTTGCTTATTCTGTGTGTTAGCAGAGTTTATTTCGATATTCTGGGCCAGCATTATAGAAAATGGCGTGTACTTGCTAAACCGAGGTGAAGTGCTTCGTGATATTTGTGTGGCAGTAATAATATATCACGGATTCGATGAATTCCCTAAGGTGGAACGTAGTAATTAACCCAGCAAAATAATGGACTACATAGTAGAAATTATCCGGTTAAGGGCAAGAACAGAAAAAAATGAAATGAATCACACCCACGCACTCATATTACTGCAACAAATACGTGATGAGCATTTACCATCTGTAAAGTGAGCATTTACTATCTGTAAACGGAATTCCAGGAAAAAATTAGAACAATGGAGCTATTGATGTAGGATTTACAGAATTACCTATCTACAGGTCATGGTAGAAAACAACGTATCGTCATCAAAAGAAAAAAAGGCAGTTCTCTGTAAGAAAGGATATAACAATAGAGAAATCTCACGAGGCTTACAAAATCGATAAGCTTACAGATTCCAACCGCAACCGTTCTTGCTTGAATTACCTGACATTACCAGTCGTTGCTTTCCGTTGCTTCCCCGTTGGTGTTGGTCCATGGCATGTAGCATAGCGAAAACCCGGGGCAACCCGCGGTAACCTGCTAATTCTCCTAATTCATGTACAACTGTCATTCACGTCAAAATGTCATTCAAAAATATCATTCACGCCAAAACGTTGGCTGGAGAGGAATAAAGAACTTCATCAATCTCGGGTATTGTTAAACAGAGGATTTCTCCTCATTCAATCTGTGGAAGTGTCAGGTAATCTAGTAATAAACAATAAAGTCACATAATTCCACCACACCAGGTTATAACAGGCACGGACGTCGTTGAAAGCTCTATGAAGCGGCTCGATTGACTTACAGAGTAACTGTTACAACAGGTTGTTAGGTGGTTGCGCGGCTTCTTTGCAAGTCCCCTTCTGAAATAAACAAGCTACGATGCTTCCAAAATTACTCTCATATCTGGCGAAGACCTATGGGGGCAGGAAATGCTCGCTAATCATTTTATTGACTTCAACAAACAAAGTACTTTTGGTTCGTTCGTCAATCACCAAATTTGGTAGTTGGCATGTCAAAAATATCTGCTATTTTTGTATATTTTTATATGTTTTCGTAGGATTCACTATCGGTTGCTGGACTCATCAAATGGTTCACAAATGATAGGAACTCTGATAACTGTGCAGCACGAACGCAGCCCGAACGGCGTAGTGGTTCGAGTAGAAACCCTAGCAGCAACGGTTCTCAGTTGCTGCCATCCTCCCCTTGATTGCTGCTCAAGCTTTCTTCCCTTCAGCAGCAATTGCTGACGGATGTCAGCAATCGAGGGGAGGATGGCAGCAACTGGGAGCCGTTGTTGCTAGTTCCTACTCGAACCATTACGCCGCTCGGGCTGTGCTGTGTTCGTGCTGCGCAGTTATCAGAGAATCTACATCGACGAATGCAAGACGAAGACAGGTATAAGGAGGGTTATATGTTGCTGCAATTCAACAAAAAAACTTTTTTCCTCGGTGAGTAGTACATTTACGTACATACACATACCTATTATACATATGTAGAAGAACCTTCTGCAGGTCCATACTGTCATACTGTTTAACATTATGTTATATTTTCAACTGTTCTTATTTGTCACATTTATAACCATTCGTGGAAGTCCTTAGCCCAGGTCGGCTGTCCTTGCGGCCGTTCTAGTGTACTTATCTGACAAATACTAATAAGTAGTTACGACTACGATTTCTTCTCTTTGTTGTAGGGGAGAGAGTACTTTCGAAAAATCCAGGTAATTGTCCTAGATTACGGCCATGCGATATCTCCTGTCCTTACTGGCTTACCACCTGTCAGGAATTCGCAGTCAAGTGGCTATTTATTTCCCATAGAAGTAGTCGGCAGCTGTTTTAGTGGATTACTTTTGCATGTTATTGGCAATATGATGACATTAACTCTTTCTTCTACAATTAGCCTTCAGTTATGATTAGTCTTTCTGAGGCAACTTTAAACTACTAGAATCCTCGCTCATTTAGGACTCATCCTCCAAAGGAACCACGAAGAAATGTGACGTAGTAGTTCGTTGATATTTTTTTGGAAAAATCTGAATTGAGAGTTAGGGATTCCGTTGTGCTTAATGCACTCCTCAGACGGAAATTAGTCATGCAATTAAGATCCACCTACATTCTTCGTAGACGGAATAGTCCCTCAAGAGTGCGCAAAGGGCTTCATGCATATTATGCATAATAAACGGTAGAATAAACGAGTTCGCAGTGTTTCCTTTCAGAGAGCTAGAGTCCAGCCAATGAATTCGCTCATCACATTTGTCTTTGGAACCGCTCTGTTCGGGCTCTGGGTATTCTCCTGCTGTTTGATGTTTTTGATGTTTCATTCTTTTTCTAGACTGTACTCTCTGAGACCTTAATCACTATCCGGGTGTTTAATAAACATTTAATATTCCATATACCCATTAGAGAACATTTATGAAATGGAAGGGTAGAATTTCATCACCGGGCTCTGCTCTAACACCTCTCTACTAATTGAGATTAGAATGTACCAGAGGCTCTAAGAACTACCATTGACTTTGTTGACTGGCAAATTTCTCGTTTGCATTGAAGGTTCATGTTCTCTTTTTCGATTTCTGCATAATCGTGAACTCTCTCTCTATCTGTTTCTCTTTTCTCATTACTTATTTAATTCCTTTCTCTTAGTATTTAACTCTAACGTGACTCTTTCACAAGACAAACAGCAAGTGCTCATATTATACAAAACAAGTAGTGCACATATTATTATTATTATCATGATATTAATATCTTCTGTGCACGGATGCGTTGTAGGAACGATGGCTAATCATACGACTATTCACTGGTATTAGATTAGCCATCGGGCATTGCGTGTAGCTGAAGAAGTTGATAGGTGCCAGGAGGAAGAGTAAATTTGGCACATTTACCATGGGTAATTCCAATGTTGCACCCGAGCGCAGCACAGTGACATGTTTCTTGGCAATGCGCTCAGACCTCACCCCAAACGAGGCTGAATAACGGTTCAAAAGCTATAACATATGTGAGATGCAGCGCATACTGCGCAATACTTCGGGTAGAAACCTTAGCAGAATCTCCTCCCAGTTGCTGCCATCCTCCCTTCAATCGCTGCCATCCTTCAGCGGTTGCTGGTGAAGGAGTGAAAGTTTCATTAGAGAACAACATCAACACTGGATGGCTATCTTGGCGGAAGTGGTACGCCACACTCTCTTGTGAGTGCGTGATGAGAGTGATAAGTGATAGCCCGGAGCTGCGTATTTGATTTATAGCAGTCGAGATATGCACAAGAAGCCATGCGTTCGCAACATTCTTACCAATAAATTATCATGAGAGGCGAAGGTGAGACGTTGATCTTATTGGTCATCTTGCAAATATTCAATATCTAACACCTGACGGAACGTAATATTGAAAGAAATGTTGTGGTTGTCCAACAGGAATAGCTGAACAATTTATCAGAAGAATCAGAATAGCAACACAAGCAAGTGATGTGATTGAACGAGAAGTTATTAAGAATGAACATAAAATGCAGGTACAATGGAAATGGTGAGGTTTATGTACTTCGAGAGGTAAGCTCCAGAACTTAATCAGTCATAGTGGGTGCGGTAGTGCGTTTTCCTCAGACATAGGAAGTACGCAGCGAGGTCGCACCGCTCGCGCTGGAATTGACTCTGTAGTGGCTAAATCAGAATTTTCTTGAGAGTTTTTCGTCATATTTGATGTTAACTATCGAGAAAACTAACCAACTATGAAGGAAACTATGATTTCTTGTAGCGGAGACGATCTCAGCGCGGCCACGCTGTGGGCTTCTGAAGACCGTGAAAAAGCACCCTCATCGATGCCTATTGAACATTTTGGATCACACATCTACAACTGCAAACAAGGTCCTGTAAGAGAAATTATGATGAATATGTATGATAATAAACATCAATTAATGAATGATACTTTTTTCACTTGACTCGATTGATATTTTTGGTAGAATAATATCTAGAATCTAATAAAATTCAGCTATAGCTGGACTTTAAACTAATATGTATTCCAATTCCGTCCAGTCAACATACATATTTGTGTATGTGCTCTTTTTTTTTTGTTCCTAAGAATTCAAACAAAGTGAAGCAGGACTCAAAGATTAAAATGAATGGAATTCCTAGATATGATGCGATTTAGCGACGTTCACGGAACCCTCGGAAGCTTAGAGCGATCTTGATGAAAATCTCGGCAATAAGCACGGCTTTTAGGCCTATTTTAGGAATTTGTTTCAGTTGAGCCTTTGTATTAGCAGATCTCGCTACTCTCGAGATGCTTTCTTTCAGTGCAATTCACTCTTCTCACATATCTTCCCTCTAAGCTTCTTTGGTAATCTCACACATTTTCTCGTTTCTTCTATCCAGATAATAAATCAGCCCTCCTCTCCGTTGCCGCGTGAAGTGTGGAAAGCAGTGTGATTCAGGGTGCTCTTTAGCTTGATGGATTTACCGGAAGCCGCCTCGTATTTGTTGATGACGTGCTAAAAACTAGGCAAAAACTAAAACAGGTGTGCTCACGTGGAGATGGGACCGAAAAAATTGCTACGTCGCTCATCCTTTGCCCTTTGTCTGCTGTCTTAGTAGCGAGCCCTTCTGAAAGATTGTGGATTTTTTCAATGAGTAATTGTGAAATAAGAACGAGAATGTGCACGCGCTCACGTGAAGGCGGGAAACGAAAAAATTGTTACGTTGCTAATCCTTTGCCCTTACTTCAAACACGAAACAGTGAGCCATTTAAAAGGATCCTGAGATTTTCATGACATTTGGATTTGAGACTCATCGTGACAGGAGGTTATATTACCAACAAGAGAGTGTACCCAATCTTCACCTCCTCGTGAACTATGCCGCCTCGGACTAGTATAATTAACCTCACCAAAACCGAAATTTAATAAGGAAATTGATCGCGATGCAGAGAAATATCTATGATCAATAAAACATCAACAAAACAACGAAACAGGAGTGCAAAAGTGAAGCAAAATTAACATGTCAAATTCTTCCTTAACGAGTCCTTTCTTTAGAAACTAAAACAGTGAGTGACAACATAGATAAAAGTATAAAAACCTCATCATCAGTCTCATGTGATGTCCATGTCCCTTTCCCTTCCCCGCGGTTAAGCTTATTTATTCGTTTATTTATCTATTTATTTACTTATGAATACACTAGAAGTGAGAAGCCCAAAAAGAGCGTGATGCAAAAAAATGAAGGAATAAAGTAAAAATAAGTGTAGACGAAAGAAACAATGAAAAAAGAGGCAAGGAAATTTTGAGAAAGATATGCTTGCAATGCCAGATTACATCCTTCCTTAAAGCAATACTATCTTCACAGACGAGATCCTCTGCAGTGTTGAAAGGCCCCAACCGGTTGGTACCTAAAATGAAAGACTAGAAAGTGGATGCTCTATCATTTTTAAACAGAATCATGCATGCATGTGATCAGCGGCTGCTGAAGATTCAAGCAATATAAAAATCTTCAGGACCATTCTTATTTGGGATTGTCTCTTCAATTTAAAATTTTCTGTGCATGGTACTTGAAAGGCTCCAGAAACTGTCTAGCAGCCAATGAGGAATCTGCCATTGGCGCTCACTTGGTGCACATATGGTAATAAACAGTATTCCGCATCATTTAGAATTGATCTCTGTATAAGCTTCATTTTCTATTCTTCTTTTGATAGGCAGGTGGATGTGAAGACTCAATTTGTTTCACGAACTTTATCGGCAAATGTTTCGAGCTTGAGCTGGTCTCCAGGCCAATTCACTGTAAACAACAGAAGCTTAAATTACAGTCATTACGATGCGGTCCAAGGCTTTACTGACGCCTGAAGGTGGCTGCAAATGATTTTTTTATTGTTGACTGCAAATGAGTATTCAGTATTAAATTATTGCTACTACCGAGGTGTTTCAGCTTCTCGGCCCTACCGCTTTTTCGCTCCCTCTACATACCTTCCCAACTAAATCCCGATCCGTTCCTCTATGCTGTTCCTCGGCTCTGTCTGGGAATATACCTTTTTGCTTGGAATAATAGAATATTCAATCGTACACCAGTGTCTCACAGTGAGGAAGTGAGGACTCGCGGGTCGCTCGTTTTCCTTACTTTTTCTGGAGCTGGCGTTTTCCCGGCGATGATTAGTCGCATTCAAGTCATTGGAGCAAGTGCAATGGGTCGTCACTCACGATCCCTGGCACGTCCCTCTCACGTTGTTGACTTCGACGCTTTGAATGATTAGATTCATTGAAAACAAGGCCGATGGACTACTATATATGGGAAGGGGAACCACTTCTTGTTCTTCTTCTTGGTGACGAGAATCTAGAATTCTTCCTCGGTTCTATCTTTCCGGCTCTGTTATTGAGAAAAAATCACCAAGAAACTTTTTGTTGCATTCATCGCTAACTGCATGTATGCATTCTCATTCCATTCAAATTTTAGAGCTTATGGAGTCCTTGTGGCGTGATTACTGCCAATTCTTTCGTAAAAATCTACTCCACAGAAAGCCGAATCTATTGCTTCTATTTCTCATTTGTTGCTTCTGAGCCGTAACCAAGATTGATAAAGCACCTTATTCAGCTAAATTCTCGATGAGACGTTCGTGGAGGTGGATTACATTTGCTCTTCACTTTCCAGGCTTTCGCACGAAGGGAGTAAGCAGAAACGTTAGCCGAATGAATAACTGTATATCAATCCTAATTATGGCTAAGAAGCAAAAGAAAAACGAGAAAATATACGTCGTGCTGAATTACTGGACTTCGAACATGGGAGCTATTACTTCTAAATTTTTCGTAAATTCACAGGTAATACACATTTTCCCGAGTTCCTGAGAATACAATGCTTATGTGCTTGCCTGAGCCATTCACTTTCTTCAGCCCGCACTAATCAAATCTGAACCGCTCGTTTTTTTCCCAGATAAATAGGATACATTTATTATCCAATCAAGTGATATTCGCTTGCTTTATGTTCCTCAGTTCTTGACTTATTCTCAGTCCTCTCCGATCGGACAGTGCAGTATTGCTGGGATCCCTAAAAATATGTTCCGAAGACTAAATTTTTCAAAACCTCACTTCTCACAGTAAAGTAGTATGATTATAAGCTCAAGAATCGCACAGTATAAAATAAGCAGTAACAAACCAACAGTAACAATAATAGATTAGCAAAAGAGAATAGACGAAAAATCAAGAGCAACAGGTTCCTATCCGTTCGAGTTTGTATGTGCTCAGGAAGATCTTCGCAGCAATTTCACAGGGGTTAGCAAGGGGAATGGCAAAGGATGGTGGGGGAAGGGGGAAGGTGAAGGAGAGGCTGAAAAGAAGAGGAAAAGGAAAAAGGGAAGATCTCCGCCACACTTGAACTTAGGATACTGATATTCCCTGTAGTTTCTTCAGGGAAATATATTGGCAAGTAAAATTTTTCCTCCTAAAATGTTTTGCCAAACACATTCTCTTTCCAAATGTATCGCTGCCGAACTTCACGGCAGCAAATGACAGCAGAAGACGCTTCCACAACAACCTTTTCACTGGGTACTCTCGACAGGAACAGTATTGGTGGAAAAAGGTGGATGACGCTAGGAAATTTTAAGACATTAAGTATGCATACTCGACTCCTAAAGTTTGACCATCAGATACACCCAAGACTATTCATAGTCAGATCATAAGTGAAGTGCACAACACCAATGAGGGCCTCTATAAGTGCTGTAGGCTGTTTTCGGTAAAATTAATACATTCGCGACAATGTGCTCCACCGGTTGCCACGCATGGTGCGACGCATGGGACCGCGTGCTCAACCGGGTGAGCACGCAGTTTGCACAGTTATATTTTTGGAAAGCAGTCACAGTCAGCAAATTGCTATGTAGTGGTATACTAACAAATATTCAAGCGCTCTACACACGCATTGGGCAGAGCAGATCATTCCTCAAACTTTTTTCGTAAGTGGTTGAAGCGTAAAAAGACACTATAATCCATATCAAGTGAATGGACGTTGAACATTTGGAAACACTATAGACGCTCACAAAAGAGAAAACGATCCCTCAAATCTGCGCAAATTCGGGATATTGTGCGGCAGAGGGAAAGTTCCTACCACATCAGACCAAGTGCTCGAACGGTTGAGTACAGGACCCATGCGCATTTACATGCGCGTGTCCCACGTGACACAATGTGCATGCCAAAGGCGTAAGGTCGCGAATGTGGTAGACATTGGACGGGGAAACCACCCGGACGGAACTGAAGAAGAACCTGCAATCGGATTTCTCAAACATGTCGTAATACAAGGTGCGTCAAAATTATTGACGCACCTAAAATGAGTCTGTAGAAAAGAAGAGATGCAAAAACATTCCAAATCAGCATATGCAAAATAAAGCCCAAGTCTTGGCGATCCGAATAAATGCACTCTTATTCACGGCAAGCTCCTTCCTTGCTGAAGCAGTCACAGAGACTACGAGGGATCGCAATGCCTTTGCGCCGCAACTAACTCAGGTCGACTTTGTCCCAGATCTTGAACAGAAAAGCCCTTGGGAGCTTGATGTTTTTGTGGATTATAGCGCAGCTCTTGCTCTCTAAGATATCCATATGGCGTCATCCGTAGACTGGAACTCGGTTCACAAGGAAAATTCCAAATTGAAGTGCCTCAAGTAGATTTTTGAAACTGGACCCGTACCACTTTTGTCTTATGAGCAACAGCCAAGCCCTGCCAAAGTACCTATGAATTCATCTTGCGATGAGAGCTAAGACAAGCGAGAAAATGTGCCCTTAGAAGATTGCTTGAATGAGAAACAAGAAAACGAAAAAATTTTCCATAGTAAAACATAGATGCCTTTCTCTGGCTTGGACACGACAAGACTTGCGAACAAGGATATGCTTTCATGGGATACTTGGAGAGCAAGATCTGCCCTACTTCCCTTAAGAGTGTCGTTTTCCTAAAGCTTATCCTCTTTATAATATGGAAGAATAATGGACGAACTTCAGTTGCGGCGCATCGGCGATTTTCTCTACCGACATGTTCGTGGCTGCTTTTACAAGGAGAGAGCGCTCTCCGAATAGGAGTGGATTTTTTGTATTCGCTGAGACATGACCTTCATTTTGGATATGCATATATAGTGGTTCTTGTGATGTTGTCCTTTTTACAGCACAACTTCAGTGCGTCAATATTTATGACGCACCCTGTATGTATATCTAATATAAAGTGATGGAAAATGCGCGATGTTTGATATGAATAAATCCATGTAGAGCCTAGTAAAAATATCAAATTGAAGACCTCTTGCTTGCATCTCGTTCATGGTAGCATGCAGCATCGAGAAGAATAACAACATGAACTTTTTAAGACTTGAGTGCTCAATACGTAACGAAAAAAGGAACTAAAAATGATCTAGTGCCAAAAACTTTCTACTGTGTAGAACGCGATTATTTTGAAATATATAAAGCATTTGTCCACTGAAATATGCGAACTCATGCTCGTGCCAAATGGCTAAGTTTGTCAATCTGGAGCGTTTTTGAGCTCAATTACAAGCAAATAACTTCTCTCATTGATCTAGGAAATTAATAACAAGTTGGGCGCGTGTGGCGCAGTGGTACGTAGGTACGTACTGCGAAGCGTACGATCGATGGTTCGATCCCGCTTGAGGCCAACCAAGCCCTCCTGCCCTCCGGGGTCGGTAAATTGGTACCAGAGGAGTCTGGGAGGATGAAGCTCTGTCTTGGTTCATCGGATGCCCCCCGCAAGTCACTGTATAGGGCACATACACATTCAACGCCTCTACGATGTTCAGATGAAGTCGAATGCGTGGCGCATCCCACGTGATGGGATTGATTAACGCCGACCACTTTATCCCTTATCCCTTAATAACAACTAGCTCTAAGATGTTAAGAGTATCACCATAAGTTGTCTTGTGATTTCAACAGTTATATTCATCGGTTTTCGCGGCACGAACATGGGTGGCAAGTTACATTGTTGGTTTTTTCGTCGTTCTTGAATTGGAACTTGATTTCAGGATCATTTTTGGAGTCTCGGCATTCACTTTGAGCCTTTTATACTACTACTACAAACCTTTAAAGAATGTATTGAGTTAAGTCTACTTAGACACCTACTATACAAACCGTTCTGAAGGGTGTCACGCCGTAACTTGCACTTGTTGGCGCACATTTCCTTCCTCTAAAATAATCCATAGATTTTATGAGTGCTCATTTTTTAGACATCTGAGCCCTAATTACCTTGTTATTATTTCTCTTACAAAAGTGTCTCGTAGATTACTCACAATTGGCCATGAGTAAAAGCAGTGTAAATCTCCTTAGAGACCTTCTGCAGCTGTTTGCCTGGATTTGTTCTATTTCGGATAAATTGCGTCAACTGAACAGTTTTTCCAACTATTCCAGCCTAAAAAGTGTGCTCGTGACCGTGTTTGGCATATTTAGTAGTGCTGGTCACATTGAGTAGGGATTTGAATAATTGCCGCCGCTTACGGGACAAGTTTTCATTGTTGTTTTGTTGTGAGTTTTGCCCTTTAACGGCGAATTCGCACGAATTTCCTCCGTCGTGAATGGACTTTCCATCTAATGCCTGTTTTCTCCTAATGAAATCCAGCTGAAACAACACTTCGAATCCGGAAAGGACATTTTCACTGTCTGCCGTCACACTAGTGCTTTGTTAGTTTCCACGGAACTCTGGATTTCTGTTTAGGGATACATTATTCTTTATTGATTTTTCAAGCAACATTTGTGGTATCTAATAAAGTTACTTTGACGCCAAATTTCTCGGCTATCCGATGATTGGTTTTCCTCCTAATGAGCTCTTTCCTTCCTTTTCAAAGGACAGATATTTCGAGGAGTTTGTGGATTTCGCCCTTTTTTTCTGGAACTTCGGTAGCAAGTAAGTTTGTGCAACAACTTTGCACCTTCGTTATCACCCGACAATCTCATAGGGTCAGTTCTTCAGTTTTTTTTTTCACAATGATTTATTGGGTCCACGCTGATGTAATATTTTATGACTGTAAAGTAAAGGAGGGACGGCTGTCGGCGAGCTGTTGCTCCTGGTATGTATCACTCCGATTTTCGATTAAACGACGTGCTAAGTGCTGTATTCCCCGATTAATTTTGGGCAAAATCATGTTTTTTTTCTGGAAACGATATTTCTGGGAACCCCTGCTCACTTGGAAATATGTAATTCCTACTGAAACATCATGGTGTCTACTGTTCACTGTATTATATAAATCTTAAATCGAAAAAAGAAGGTTGGGGTTCTCATTTACCCTGGAAACGTCCTCATTTACGCATATAACGATCGGTTGCTGACGTTCTACGTCCTCCTCTGTTGTCCCTTTTACTGCGCTCTTACCCGCATCTGATTGCCTCCAGGTGAATGCGAGAATTGGTCCCCACAAGATCTGCAACTTTTTTTCTGGCTTGCTTGCATTCCCTTGTTATCAAAGCAAAACGAGGAAAGTCTGTGAAGAATTCACATTTGTGTAGCACGAAGTTGTGGAACAGGATCCACAGGTAACCCACTCAGTTCCCATTGATCGGGGTTAGGGAGGATATGGAGTTTTTTACGAGGTAGGTATACCCTTGCGCTCGGAAAAATGGAACATTCATTGCCTCAGAAGTTCTTCATATTAAGTAAAATTAGGGTGGAGGTTTAAGGGTCTAGTGATTAAGAAATGATTAAGAACTAGAGGTCCTAATTAGGCTAAACGCTATCAAATCTCCCTGAGTGTATGTACTCCCTTATATAGGTGTTCCCGAGCTACGACCTTCGTTAAGGCCCTTTTGTTAAGGCCTTTAGGCATTCAATCGATGAAACCCCTTGCTGTGGTCTGCTGTGCTATAACTGCTTATTTTACCATTGATGGTCCATCCTAAGGGTATGCGCTGTCATTGGGTAGGCGAACGTCTTGCAGACGTTGCTAGCAACGACAATTATCAATACGACCTTCATACGTAATTGCACCTAAACCTCCTCCGCATTAGGGTTCTATTTTTATGCCTATGACTCAGTTTAGAAAGCCTTCCAGCTATTATGAAAGTGCACCTTTTGGCTAATAGCCTCAGTCTAAGTTGAGTAGCGGAGTCGGACCGTCACGTAATCCGTTCTACTACCTTTCCAGAAAGATCCAGATCTTGTGTGCCCGTTATGTTTCAAATTTTCTATTTTCATTTACCATTCTTTGCTGCTATGGAGGAAGGCAACCTTTTCCTGCATTTCTTCCGAATTATCCATGATTTCGTCACCCACTTATGGAGTTTTTTGAACCTGAGATGCTCGAATATTCACTCGGTTATCTCTAGTTCAAGTTATGAATGACATAAATCTTAGTGCAGTGACATCATCGACGAAACCATGGAACTCTTGTTCTCCGCTATTCTTCCCTTTAATTTCCAATGCAAGCTCAAGTAGCTGCAGGAGGTCTGAGGCTTTGAAGGATGGAAAGAGGTCATTCGTTATGCTGCTTCCGGCTCGAATACATTGTGTTGCCCATATAAAAAAAAAGCTTCCTGTTTTCTGAAGTTTCTCTTCTTCTCCAATTACTGTGCTCTTTCACAAGCCCTTTTCCTCTCTGGCATCTCTGCAAGCATGTTCCCTAGTGGAAGAGACTAAATGTGTGGAATTGATGAATTGAATGAATCTTCACAGAGTTCCAGAAAGCACAAGAGATCACCGCTTTTTAAAGGCAATGTCCGGGCTAAATTCCATCCCCCGAGTTTCTATTGGATCCGTAGCCCACGGCCATGTCTTGGACGAGAGCTATTGAAAAATGCCTGAAAAACTCCCACAAAGAACGCTTTCCATTCCTCAATTTCGGTGAGGCGTTTGCGAGTTTGCAGCGTCCGTGCTTTCAAATGACGTTACACAGCGCGCCCCACATGCTGTCTATTGTGGCGTCGTAGGAAAAAATTCGCATTCAAAGAACTGATGGTCCGTTTGATGGGTTGGGGGACGCTCCACAAAATATTTATTAGGTTGCATGTATCTGAGCGTCCATCGTTGTTCAGTGTGCACGCACGCAGCTTTTGTCGATTGGAGCGTGTTTTCCTGCAGCTACCATAATGCTCAGACGTTTTGTCCCATAACTAGCGATAGAGCTTATATCGAGTTCTCATGCTTGAGATACATGGTACACATATGGTTTGGATTCCAGAGAGCAAAAAACCTGAGTGGGCAAGATTTTGACTGGACCTTGCCTTTAAACGTCCAGAAAGGTAAGCAATTACGTACGTGCTCATCCAGACAGAAATTGTGCTCCACTAATACTACTTATATTTATCATTATTTTTAAATTCAATCGTTAGAAGGCTGAAGTGAGGAATAACACAGAACCTAGCCTCAACACCTATGAGAAGGCCAATCCGTGGGCATTTTTTCCAACGTCTATCGATTTTGCTCCGTTTTCAACTAAAATAATAGCTTTATTTGAACTTATAACCTTCTATGCTTGTACGTAGTACCCCTTAAGAGTACTTCAGCAGAAATTGGATAGATCCGGGCTCTTTCCTCATTAGTTAGGATTCAGCTAGCATGAAAGCGCCAAATACTTGCTGCTGTACTAGATATGTAGGTTATTTTGGGTGTAACGAAACTTGCCACAGGTTCCAGACGAAGCTCGAATTCAATTTTAAAGCTGGGCGTTCCTGGAAACAGCGAGGAGTTACTAAACGAATATCCCAGTTTCTGGAAATTGCGCTGAGGTTTTTCGAGTTTCCCTAATCGTTGGCTTTACTATATACGTTTTATTTCTGAATAACAGTAAGGACAGAAAGCATTGACGTTCGACTACAGTTTGAATAACCTTCGTTGGGCATCAGCTAGGGGGTAATCGTCGGCAAATCAGTTTTACCCTATGTGGATGTGAGTGTTTGAGAAAACGGTAGAATCCAGAAAATATTTGCCTATAGCCATGGAATTTCACCATTTTTCGGACGAACTCCGACCATCAAGCCAAATAGCACATTTTCAAGGTGGCCTGTAGATCTTCCGTAAATTTCATGTACCTGCTGGTTGAATCTGAAGCTTTAGGTGGTTTTTCGAATTCGGGAACGTTTCGCTTATTTTCTTTTTTTTGTTTTCCAGAATTACACGGAAAGTGCTGCATTTCCAGCACTTTCCTTGAAATTCTGGAAAATAAAGAAGTTGCGACGAATAGGATTCTACATGAGGTGTAGAATATCTCAGAGCCTCCATCGCTTAGTGCTCTTTGTTTCTGTTCAAATTTTATTATAATTGAATGTTCCGCTACTGTTCAATTTTTCTCCACTATTGTTCTGGGAAATTTCAGCTGTTCCTGTTACTTTTACATTGTAATTTGCTCGTCATAAATTATGAGGCTTTTCCATATCTTTATTCACATGATTTCGCTCGGATTATTCAGTGTTTTCGCAACAATTTTCGCTTTTTACATTTTTCAATGCTCTAGATTCCCGGGGAGTTTTTGCCTACTCCATACGGTTCCGCAATTTCCCGGATAAACCCATAGAATTCCACCATTTTCAGGGTAAGCCCATACAATTCCACCACTTTCCGGGTAAGCCCGTTTAATTCCAGACTTTTCCGGGTAAACCCACACAATTCCACCATATTCTGGGTGAACCCATAGAATTCCACCATTTTCAAGGTAAACCCATATTATTCCACCACTTTCAGGGTGAACCCATTCTTATACCTCCATTTCCCGGATAAACCCATATAATTCCACTATTTTCAGGGTAAACCCTATAATTCCACCATTTCCAGGGTGAACCCATATCATCCCTCCATTTCCTTGGTGGACCCTACAAACCCACTATTTTATGGGTAAACTAATAAAATTCCACCATTTCCCGGGTAAACCCACATAATTCCACCACTTTCCGGGCGAACCCACACAGTTCCTCCATTCCCTGGGCAAACCATACAATTCCACTATTTTCCGGGTAAAGCCATGCAATCCCACCATTTTCTGGGTAATCTCCAGAAGAAACTTTGATTAAATCGTGCACCTACCTCCTGTATTTCGTCCTGTCGCTGTCCTAGTTACGTTACATTATTGTCTTAGTTCAGGCGTTTTCAGTAAGTAACAAATTATGGTTTTGTTGCTAGGTACACTATTACCTGCTCTGCTCAACCTTTACCACATTTATGGTAACATCCTAGATTTGTCAGCATCATCTTTCTCAACTAACTTCATCCTGGAAAGGTCAAACTCGGTGGCACTGCCATCAGCGGGGTATTGTTGGGATGGTAGCCCTTTCCGCAGTTAGAATGAGACAATTGAATTGGACAATGGCGTTGGCGTAGACGCCCTGGGAACATAGGTGCAACTCAGGGTCATTACGCACTTTCATTCTCGCCCTGAAATTCCAGGGAAACCATCAAACTCTGGGAAAATGCATCAAACCAACTGGATGCAGGGTATTTTGAGATACGTATCCAGCTCAGCTCAGTTTATTTCCAACGGTAAATATCTGTTTTTGTCATCGTAACGTCACACGCATGGATGCGACTCAACGGGATGGTGGGGAGGAGAAGCAGTCGTTCGTGTCCACCGCCGGCTCGGACCGCTCCAGCCAAACACAGCCTGACAACGTCATTTTTCATATTGGTATCCAAGCCACAAATTTTTGTCGCACATTTCCATTCGCATCAATCATCTGCACTTTCGAACTTTTTCCTCTTTTTTCTTTTTTTCGTCTTCCTCACCAGTTTGTCTACTGAGCCTCGTTAGCAGCTACACTTTCTTTTTGCGCATCCATTGTCGTTTGGATTCGAAAGCATTTTGGCTTTGTATGTTATCTCATTGGACGCACATTAATCAACTAACTCAGCACTCAACATACATTCGCCCCCCTCACCGCCCAGCGTTCGTGTTTTTGTCACCGGCGAATGTTTGTCATTGCTCGCTACTTGTCGTCTTTCACTTCCAGCATAGAGGCTATTGAATTCCAGGACCTATTAGGACCGTACCTGCTGCCAATGGCCTTATCGCCTGCTCGAACCGCGTGTTTTCTCACTGGGAACCCGCACTCCACTTAGACTCAGACCCAGAAAATTAATGTAGTTACTTAAGAACGACAGAAGTAATGTAATGACATTGGAATTGGCCGGAAGTAGGTGGAGTGTGGATAGGTGGGCGGCGTCACGGGATTGTCTACGCTTAGGAAAGGATTTTTAAGCAAAATCTCTGCTAGGGCTCTTTTTTTGCATTTTCTCCTCCCAGGAAAATTGAGCATGATGTTTTATCCTTAAAGAAACTTTTTTCTTTCGAAACAACTGTATTTCCTGTGTTGGAATTTTAAGCAATCACATAGTGGCACCTTTCCTGGTAAAATTCATCTTCAAAAGCTTCTTCATACATTTTTGTAAGTGAGACTGGGAAGGGTGAGCTGGAAGGAAGGGGGGGGGGGGCGGGCGGGAGGCGGGGGGCTGAGAAGAGATTCACAACCCTTCTCGGAAGTATACGCGAATTCCGTGACCGCAGAAACGCAGCAATTACCTGAAGGATAGATGCGGAGAAGTATGCTCCAAGTAACAAGGTCGAGTAGGTCCCCACAACGATTCAGCGGCCGGGACCCAAGGAAATTGCACGTTTAATTCGCCTATCTTCTTGGTAAGGACTGTGAGTTTCTAGTTCAAATGAAGTAGCAAATGTAGTAGTGGAATTTTCAAAAAGGAGCACGTGTAGCGAAGAGGCAGAACGCTACAATCCTGCCTTCGTGGTCAAAAGTTCGAACATAACTCCTGGCCGAGCAATCTCCATCTCTCAGGGGCCCGTAGATTGGGGAATCTGGAAGGATGAAACTCTTCATAGGTACCTGCTGTGTCCTCCGCGAGTCATAGGACTATGGGGCCTCCCTTAACCTTATCCTACTTCGAAAACTATTGTAGTATCAAAGGTAGGGTAGTGGAAGTAGCCTAATACAAACTTCCTAATCTTCCAAAGGTAGTCCCAAATATAGGAACTTACACGTCCACTTTCTGCATTTTTCACATTCGTATTTTTTCGCTTCGTAGCAGTTGTTTATCTGGATCACTGCGTCGAAAAATATGTAAGCTGATCCTAGGAAGCTCCGTCGCCTCCGCTTTGATTGTGGCCGTCGCGAGTTTTTAAACGACAAAGATGCATTCCGCCATGTATGCCTCGGTTCCTTGATTTTTTTTTGCTTTTTCTCTATTTCCATCTTTAGCATACTCAATATTTCTGTTACTCCAGTTGTGCTTGCACCGGCAAGTGCCAAAATTTGCTTAGGTGGGGTTTACTAGGGGCCCAAAACTTCTCAGAAACATTTTCCGTTCTCTGTGACTATGCAAGTGGATAGCCTTTTCCCTTTTGAAGGTCCCACTTATTCTACGTACAGGGTGTAGATGCAGAACAAACAGTTTTCTTGACGCAATCCTACATGCACAAAGCTAGCCTACCTTGAAATACGCGTTAAGCTCCCAGCTTCAAATTTGGCGCACTTCCAGTAAGCATAGTTTTTGTAAACGACGTAAATTAAGTGGCTATCTAAGCGGTGTCAGTGTTGTTCTCCCGTAAAACCACCAAAATTTTGAAGTTTTCCGGCTAGTTCGTTTTTCTCCCTATATTTTTGGAGCGGCTTACTGTCTACAAGCTGGAGACTAGATTTCGTTCCCGGTTCATGGCAGGTGTTTATTCTGTTGTTTTTTGATCTCCTCTCCTTTATTCCTTGTAAGGAAAGCGAAATATTCGATCCGCATGTCAAATGTTACCCTTAGCAGGTGGCTGTCGTCTGTACTCGTTACGTAGGTGGAGTCGTGCTTCCTTGATAGGTTGATAGGCAGGGCTGTCACACGATGCCTGACAGTTAGCACTCTTCGAAAGAGTGTGTATGGCTAGGCACTCGCCGTCTTGACTTCTTTACAAGCTCTATTTAGCTCATGTTATGACGAATCTGTGCTACAAGCGGCTTCTCAAGAGGTGCTTCCGCTATTTACTATGCATTCGTGCATTCGAACTTGTAAGAAGGTTTTGCTTCCTTGTTTGACAATAACAGGGGGTTTACTTCTCAGGAAATCCCAATGGAAAACCTAAAAGTGCTAGCGAACTTTTCAAATGAGGAAGAGAACTTTGAATTTCACTGTTTATTTATCTTTAGACCTGAAGCAACCTCTAAAAGGTTTGTGGGGGCGAGGTGATCTTATAGGTTTAGAACTCATGGAATCCTCTCGGCCAATTTCATCACAAAGAAAAATCTCAACAAATTCAGAATGAGCAAATTTTCGAGCTATAGTTACACATGCTTCCAGTTACTGGTGGTAAACAGAGTAAGTACACATGCTTCCAGTTACTGGTGGTAAACAGAGTAAGGAGTCTCTCTTCAATGAAATAGATTCAAGAAATTTTAGTCGTGTAATAAGTGGAAACCTCTATTTTTCAATTTAGTAGGATTTTATTTTTTTTAGATTCCTATAACAGCTCTGTATTATGATTAATCGTATTAATCCTCAGTTTTTATCCATTCTTACCTCGGTTTTGAGCAGTTCGGAGTGAGCTGTATTCTTCCAAAATTATTCCCGACAAGTGGCCCCTTATCTGGAGCGGGTCTCACTCCTTGCCCTCTCCGCTTATAGTCGGGATATGTCTTTGTTGTTTATATATACAAAAAGTCTACATTCTTGCTCCATTATGTTTGTCACGCTCAGAAAGACCGGAAAACTCGTCCGCCGAAGGGCTCATCCATTTCAGGCAAACGCTGAGGACACAGCCTTCCTGCATACTCAGACAATTTCGGGGGCAAATTCCGTTCCAACCGCCGGCAAATCCCCGACGGAACGTTTGAACGAGGACCAATAGCGGACAAACAGCGGGCGGAACCACGCATGTTGCGGGCCAAACGCGCTGTCGGGCGAATCGCGGGATGAACGCAGAGTCATTCGGGCTAAAGCATCACCGTCGGGGTTCGGCCCGCTATGTGAAGAGTGTCGGGCATCGGCCCGCTTTTCGCGGGCACTGACCGCCGGCAAATATCTCCGAAAAGCGGCCTGAACGACTACATATTTCGGCTCAATAAGGAAATGGCACGGTCGGAATGGTTGGTTGTCTCAGTCATTCATAAAGGGCGGTCAGTTTGGTTCAAATCCTCTCAGTAATACAAGAAGGCTAGCAATACGAAACCATGGATGGACCTTGCAAACAGCCATCTTTTCGTATTACTGATGTGAAATTGCGTATTTATGTTGTTTTTATGCTTCGGTGGATCACTGTGGATCCGCTATGGCGTCGAACCCGGCACTCATCAGTCCGAGAATGTGCGCGAGGTGTGACCGATCCTCGGGGGTTGTCACGGTGCCGGCGTACAATCGACAGGTAATTGTGGAGAATACTGCCTCGGGCGCTGGATTAGGAGTGGTAGCGCCTGGTGGTTCGTGGGCTCATGGCGGCCTCAACGCGGACAGTACTCGGGCGGATAGGAATGCAAGCCCCGTTTTCAGCGGCCCTTTAGCGGCCTGAACGCGGCCACTTCTCGGGCCAAAACACCCAAGCACTCGCTCCGACCCTCCCCCCTCAGCTCGTTCCGAACGGGATTTGCCCCCGAAATTGTCTGTGTAGCTAAATCCTGGTAAAGTGATCCAGTGAGTGAAAATGTAGAAAGCGGGACTGGGGTATTTTGTCCACTGGGCGAGGGTACATATGTAGAGTAGTGAGATCTATAAAATCACTACTCTATGTACAAAGTGGGCAAAATAGTTTAATATATAATGTACAATATAATATACCTCAGGAAAACTCTTCCACTGTGGATTAGTGAATTGAGTAAAGGGCCTGGATGCATCATTGAGATGAGACTACCCAGGGTAAACGTGTTGACTCCCGTGTTAACGATGGGTTCATTTTTATTGTGCCCTGGATAACCTCGGTAATGAATGTGGCCCTACACTAGCTCCAGCTGCTTCGCCTCTCTTCCCGACTTCGGAATTGAGGACTTCCGGGTGTGTTACGGTCAAACCTCCCAAAGCTTATGGAATCCGGTAATGACTCACCCAAAAAATTCCCACTTTTTCATTTGATGACTCCATAGAAGCCCTAAATCCCTATATTATTCAGTTTTTTATTCTGTACAACTCATCAGTATTGCCTCAGCTGTGAGTGTATTTTTAATGAAATAACATTCATAGGTATGTTTGAAGAGCTGTGACGAGTGCACCACCCACATATTCTCAATAATTTCTTCGTTAACTCTAGCCACTGTGGATTTCAAACTTCTTGGACTTCCATGACTTCCTGAACTCGAAAATTTCCTACCGAAAGCAAGGATTTCACGCTTGTTTCCCTCCATTTCCCATGCAAATTCCAATATGCATAATATTCATCGTGCAAAAGAACTCCTAAAGAAAGAAGCTTGTGCATCCGGCGATTTGCAGCAATATCGAGGAACTTCTTATGGTATGGATAACTGGTATGGATGTGGAGCGGAGACGACTGGCAAGAGACGCATCCATCGAGTTGCTCGAATTCTCTCGCGTCCTTTAATGAACTTTTCTTTGACCATAAAAACCTCGGTGCTGCAGTTCAGTACGCGTCATCGTTTCGAGTGTTGGATATGGGCTAATAAATTCGATAGCGAAATCCAGTTAGGAAAAAAACCCTGAAAGCCTCTGCGCCAGCGTTTGATGTTGCCATTTCTTCCAATATTCGGATGGTTTTTGTGGATTTGAGGGTTTCGACAGTTCTAGCATCCCAAAGGATGAGTATGTATGAGTTCCTGCTCATTTTCCCAAATAATCATGCAGAGGCTCTCCTAGGTCCAAGGCCTATCCCTCCCTCTTCCGACATCCTTGAATTCCCGGAAAAGCCTCCGAATTCGATCATCATCTGCTAATGAGCCTGACCACAAGTGAGCCTGAATCTGACTCATCGCCAATTCCTGCTCTACCGCTACACATCCTGTAAAAACGCTAAATTACAGTTCTCTAGCATGTTTTCTCGCATTGACAACACCTCGCGTGACAATTTTTCTTCGATGTCAACTGTCCGTGTTTTCGTGCTCCTACACTAAGGTCATTTATTTACTTGTCAACTGCCCACCGTGTCACTTCGGCTATATGTAGGCTTTAGTGGCTTGAATTTCTGGAGAATTCATTCCCGGATTTTCGGACTCTGGATCAAAAAAATTTATCTGATCGTTGGTTTTTCTCTTGTGTAAACCACAACGATATTCATCCAGGCAGCTAAGTTCTGAAAACTGTGAGCATTTGGGGTCAGTAACAGCTCTACAGGGTGACACAAAATTATGGAACGGATTTTTCGTGTACGGTTTGTACGCGCCAATCAAACATCAACAACTTTATTTGTGCATATTAGGAGACTATACATCGTAGCAACTATTCTTGCTCGAAATGACCACCACCCGCTTTGATGCACTTCTTTAATCGCTTTGGGAAGTCATCCACTGCTTTGGCGATGATGTCCACGGGAAGTTCATTCCAGGCTTTCGTCAAATCCCTTTTCAGCTCCTCCACTGTCGAGTGGGGCTCCGCACAGGCCATTGTCTTCAGTATCCCCCAGATGGAGTAGTCTAACGGGTTCAAATCGGGTGAATTTGCTGACCAGTGACCAGGTCGTTGAGGAGTTATGTCCACCAAGATGAAGTCCGGAAAGTTTCTCGCGATCCATTCCTGCGTTTCTTCAGACTTATGAGATGGGGCGCCATCCTGTTGGAAAGTCCACACCTCCTCTCCGAAGTGCCGTCGAGCCCAAGGCAAAACCTTGTCTTCTAAGATCGCGCGATACTGGGATCCTTGGACCTTGACTTCTTCTGGTACGAAGATGAGTGGAGTCTTGCCGGTGTGTGTTGTTCCCGCCCAGACCATCACTTGCTTCGGTTTTTGTTTCCTACTTATCATCCTCTCCTCTAGTGGTGGCTTTCCCTTGGACCACACTCGGTCATTCTGACGATTGTGAGCTTGTTCGACATCGAACCATTTTTCGTCCGAAAACAGGATCATTCGATGCCGTCCAGCTGCAAAACGTTTCCTCAACCTCTTACACCGCTCCAACCGCTTAGCCTTCGCTTACTCAGTAATCAGGTGAGCCTTCACTTCCTTATAAGCCTTCAGTCCAGCCCCTCTGAGAATCCTCTGTACAGATTCCCTCGAAATCCCAATCGCCTTTGCAATTTTCCGCGTGGAATACTTTTTAGTTCGAGGGTTTCTTTCGATCTGACTGAGAACTTTTTTCTGGTTACCTGTGTTGTTGGCAGTTCTCGATCGACCTCTTTCCGGGCGATATTCGTTGGCTCCTGTCTCTTGGAAGCGCTTCAGAGCTTTCGAAACGGTCGAATGTGGGATATTCAACAGCCGCGAAATCTCCACTACTCCATTCCCGCTTTCTGCCGTGCGGGCGATTGCCGATCTCAGGTCTTTTTTAGATCGCATCTATAAAGTAGACCAACGACTGTAGGAATGTGTAGTCAAAGTCATTCCAATCGGATCACCTCACGAGAGGAAACCAAATGAACCTCCGTTCCATAATTTTGTGTCACCCCGTAGATGGAAAAGGAGGGAGATGTTACTCAAGGTTTACCATGCACAAGATCCCAAAACCAATGCTGAGCGTCAAAGATAGGTGGTAAAAGGCCTGTGTTAGTTTTCCAGCAAGTCTCGGATGAGGTGTGGAAGTCAAAACAACTAAAGGAAGAGATTTAATAAAGTCGTTCTGATATCATAGGTGATGCACGCTCCTATGCAGTGACGCAGGTCAGGATTGGCCGCTGTAGTCCCTAATCCCCTTGGGATTAAAGATTGCTTGAATCATCTTCCAACAAATTTTTTTCAACGATAATGCTACCACCTTGATTTGGAGAATCCTAAGAATGGTTGTCAATCTCTTGATTTATAATATTGCGCGAGATTTTCAGTAGAAGTTATGCAAGGTCATATTTTTGTAAGGTTGCATATCTATGTAAACCTATGTAGATATAAATTTTCCTGCCTCCAGAGGCAGACTTAATCCTTGAAAAATTCTCAAGAAATCACCATTTTTTAAATTAATTTCGAAAACATCGCGACATTTCCAAATGTGCGAAAGTGATATTTCCTCAGACGTATTTCAGACTCAGAAAAAAAGCTCAGAACCTACGTAGCAGACTTCTGAAGAAAAAGGGGGGGGGGGATAAAATAAAATAATGAAAATGTACGAGGTCAAAATACCACTATGAGAATAAAACAGCAATAATAATTGAAGAGCATAATAAGACGCTAACTGACCCGAAGCTCCCATTCTGTCTTCAGTTTCTTAACGAGGAGCTGGGCGGCTGTCAACGCTCCCAGCAGTCCTTACTTTCCCGTTACACATAATTTTCTGGAAATTTTTGGGTTGTAGCCAAAGAGCTTCAACTCCTAAAATTACAATAAGCTCATGTGTAAACTAATATCTGAATAAGAGCAAGAGGAAAAGAATAAGAAAACAATTTTCAAGAAAATTTCGTGGATGTTGTGCTTTTGTTTGAAACTCAAGAGGTCACGAGGCTATCCTGAAATAAAGTGGAAACTGAGACTCCGCTAATGGATTAAAGATTTATGGCCATGTTCATGTGATTTAGGCCTCTCAGCTCAAACAACAAAAAAGAAACGAGACAAAGGAACGACAAAAGAGAATACGATTACACAAGCCCTAACATTTCCCTCCTGTCGTTCTCTGAGGCAATGCAAAAGTCGGCCCTCAATCTCGTCTATTTATACTCTCCCCAATCCTAGCGCGGAACGTTTTCGACATCTGGCCTAGAACGTACCACCTGGTGCTCTTTTATAACTGTATGCGCGCTTTCACTCGTTCAGAGATTTAGTCTCTCGCTAGTGTTTAGCCAATCACGATAGGGAGGCAGGTCATGCCCCTGCTTTGCCGTCTGACCCTCTCCAGCGTCAAATCCGTCGTTGTCGTGCAGCAGGTCCCACAAATTTTGATCAGGTGAACAAGAAAAATTTTTATTCAATAATTTTGAAAACCCAGCACGAGTAGCTACTGAGGAAAACCGATCCGTCCGCTGCTTCAGGAGGTAAAATGTTGTTGCAGAACAAATTTTGTGCGTTTGGATACCCAGGTGATGTATTTTATCACCCTCATATTTGAACGAAATGAGCTTGCAATAATTTCCACAAATTTATTTCGCGTGATTGTGCCGACATACATGTTGAATTTTTCAAAATTTAGTAATTAGTGTATACATCGCTAACGTTTTATATCTCATCCCAGGAAATTAGCCATTTGGGATGGGTGTGTCATGCGAATTGGCAATTAATGAAATGGAAATATGATTTGTTGCGGGCATTCGCTTTATATAGCCTTCGAGAGGACTGCCCCAAAAAACTTCCGGTTCTTCGTTCCAGAAATATCCATAGATTCCATGCTGCGTAGGCTAGGGGTAACGAATTTCATCCTAGGCGCTTTGCTTCACCTGGGAAGCCTAGAAAGGATACAGGATACATACAAGTTGATCCACGAGAGCTGTTGACACTCTGTGGAAGGCTATAACCCCAGGAGGAATTGGTTTTTCACATGAAAGTCAAAAACATTTTTCATTCAATTTCTTTATTAATTTTCTGAGGGCGCCAAGTAATGCAAAAATTATGAAGAAAAAATATACAACAGGTGTAAAGCTTGTGAAGATAGTTGGACACACCTCTCTTTCCCGGGAGATCCTTCGTTCCTTACAAGAGAACCCTACAATTATCCCGGAGATGTTCGACAATTTTTCAGGTAATGTAAGCAGTTTCAGAAGTATTTCATATGTTTTATAGGTCTAAAAATGCATTCAGTGCTCAGCGACCGGCGTACGTGCTTCAGCGACAGGGCTGGTTTACTAAAAGCCTTCCTAGCTGCACTAGGAAATCCCTCTTATGTTCTACGAGCTTCCCGCTCTTAAGACAGCGCGAGACGATCCGGAAATGCGGTATCAGTTTCCCAGCGTGGGGTGTCTGGGGCTTGACGTGTTCTGAGAGTAGTGAAGCTTTTCTTGGTATTTTATGCATGCTGTGACGCTCGCGCACTATGTGAGAAGTTTCCACGCTCAAAACTCTACCAAAAAGAGAAACAATTTCAGGACATACACAGCTTATCTTTTGCGTATTTTCAACAGATGAATTATCAGAATTCAGGGTTTTTGACATCTGCTCATAGAACAGCTAAGAAGCACAAGCGAAGATCTTAACTTTGCGCTCACACCTTGTCACATCCAATTTTGACAAATGAGAGCCGTAATGAACTTTATTTTCTAATCGTTTTCTAAATATAGATAAAGTCCGCAAGTGCAATGGTGTCATTTATTCGCAGCTGTGAGCAGCTGCTCCTCTCCACTTTCGGGCCCAGGCTTTTTCTTCCACCCCTACTAAACAGCTAGCCCTCTGCAGTCGTTCATCTCTTTCTTCTTATTCTTGTGCTATTAATAGCTATGGAATGATATAACATAGCGTGATATTACATAACATAACATAACGTGACATAACACAGGTTAAATCACACTACCCTCTATAATCTGTTGGGTAAAATGAGATGAACTATGCACAGGAGACTCCAGTGGTCCTCATCCGCTCGCACGGACTGCATCTTCGACATAACATAACATAACATAACATATTTGGGCACTCCAACAGTCTGCGCATCCGCTCACTCCACCATTGTAATCCTCGTCTCTCCTCTCCATCAATCATGTGATTTTACGCGTGCAAACGAGTCTATCTTACTGAAGTCTTCTATAGATGCGCTTACGACAATAACACACAGATGCATGCTCATTACCCAAATTTGCATCAGAGTTGTCCACGATGCTCGCGCGCCAAATTTCGTGGCTGTATTCCCCTGCTGTCCGCGAAAACTTGTCCATACCTGATTTCAAATGCAATCATCTCTAACGCACTCATGCATCTAGTTGAATTTGACTTTTCTATGCCATACCTTTGTTCATAGAGTTCGCTATCACCCAACCTTGGGGCAGGTCACTCTTTAATTTTAGACATCTTAGTGGATTTTTAGCGCGAGGGCATTTCTGAAGCAGTGATTAAGGCCTAAATGAGTAAAATAGTCGGATTACAATGTGTGTCAGCAAACTGTTAATGTTTTCTTGTGATTGTTATGGGTAACAATATGCTTCACGTAGAAAAAAAATGTGGCCAGACACGAGAGCTAATACGATTGCGTAACGCTATTTTCATTCGATATTTTCTTATTCCAGTCGCACCCACCTATGCTTTTGATTTACTTTTTTTCGCTTTTGATCGCATGCCAGGCAGTATCTAGCTAAAAAAATCAGTAAAATAACACAATAAGAACTATTTGCGTCATTGCATTAGGAAGACTTTATGAGTTGCGTTAGAGAATGTACTTGTCTGTTAAAAGGTCCACTTAGACGTTGTTCCAAGGAAAAAACTTCCATTCCATGTCTTTGCCAGCCTTCCGCTCCTTTCTCTCTCTCCCATTTTCTTTTTCCGACCTTTGCTATTTGCACGGGGCGTCAGCAGCTTCCTCATTCACCTCCGCCATCATCAGCAAATGAATATACCACGACGAGGCGTCACATTACTGAGTTCTTTGTTGCTTGGTTAATATTACCCCCGTCGGGCAACTATGACGACGTCCCGCGTTCTGTTCCAAGTAACTCGAGCGCTCAATTACTCATTGCTGCCTAATCGCCTCTACAAATCCAGCTGTGCACAGCCGTCGAACATAACTAGCGGATAATTCAAGAGCCAATAAACGCATATGTGGCTGAGCTCACCGTTTCGCCCATAAGCCGCCCATCCTCGGATCTTCGAAGCTGCTTCTACTGGGGCGGCTGCTGCTGCCGCTGCAGTGCTTATCACATTTCTACAATGAGGTTATGCTCTAAACTCGTTGGCTACATAATCCATGATTTGCTGGGATATGTGGGGCAAAATGCAAGTTCGGGATTCGCTGCACTTTGGGACCAGGGAGATTTCTGATTATTTCCAGTTTTAGCCTTCGGTCGAAGTTATTTCTACATGGCTAGAAACTCCGCCTTGCTGGGTGGAATTTCTGGAAATGTAATGCAATGGATCTCTATTCCCCTCACCTACAATTTCCCTGAAATACTTCGTCATCAACCCTCTTTCGGTGGGATTTGGGAAAGCCCTTTGCTGCCTGGAACTTTTGGGAGAAAAAGTAGAGAAGCTAAGCGAATGATTGGGATGTTCCCTTTCCGAATGGTTTTCTGATCTCTGGTTTCTTTGCTACTTCTGTTCCCGAGTCTTAGAAATATTTGAAAAACCAAGCGAAAGCTCTTGGAAAAACCTCTGCCCAATTTTCAGAATTTCTATGATATCCAGGAATAAAAGAACGTTCTTTCTTGATCTCAACCTCGGATCTAGTTATTTTAGTTTATTTCCGTTGTTAACCCCCATTCTTTACCTTACTCATACATGGATGCAGTTGACGAGATAGCTTTAGATACCAGAATTGAAATATTCTGCTCTATTTTTCTACGCATCCCTGTGGAATTTTCACTGGCTACCATTCATTCTTCGCTTATTTGCGTGGCAAGAACAGCAGTGGCAGCTAATCGTCTGTATATAATTTACATTTATATGTATTTATTTTTTTATTACATGAGATATAACTTATGCAATCATACTACACGAACCAAGCAACTCAACCAATGAAACGAACAAAACTCACGAACAACAAAGGCATTAAAAAAAATCAATCTCACTAAAACTCAGGAGCACATTTGACATCACGGACTGAGACACTGATTAAGGAGTTTTTTGAAAGTGTTGCAGGCAATGGGGATTCGATGGTTTCTGCAAATTTTCACGATTTTCGGAACAGTAGTTCATCTACTCTTAGGCCTTATTTCTATTCTAACCCTGGACCAGATTGTCAGCGATCGTGACGGAGACCCTTGTTATCAATTTGGTCTACTCTGAGAATCATCTCGTTGTTCCTTCGAACTTTTCGTGGTCTTTCTTCTATGAATATTTTTTCTTTGTGTATGCTCTGTTCATGGTAAACTTACTAGGTTCTTAACGGAAATTTAACTGAATGTACAATATATCCTGAGTATGGTAGCTTACAAATCTTTCATTTCAGTAAAAAAAAAAGAGGCAACTGTGTAGTTTGCAGCTGATTCAAATATCCGAAATTGATAACTTCACATGACAGTTTTCATCCCGATTCATCATGAACCTCCTTAAACCAGTGTGCAATCCTAATCAATTCTTGGTTTGCCTTCTTTTTGAAGGGTTACCTATCACCTGACATGATGTAAGACAAATAAATAAACAAAAATCTTCATCATACATACGTATGTATGTGTTACTATGTGTTACTTCACTAATTGCCGTCTGACTCCCTGTTTTGAAAATTCGTAGCATACATATTTTTGTTCATCCATTCTCACAGCTCTCTAGTGCTCCAGTTTTTTTTGTTGTTTCTCACCGTGAACTCGTTTCACCCTTACCCCTCTCAAGTGAAAGTGTTCATCTCGAATTTGCACTCTCACATGAATATGCATTTATTCCGCTAATGCTCGTAAATTTTTCATCATTTTTAGCCCATTCGCTCAATGCGTAGCTGTTTTACTCATGTGAGCATTTTCACCATTATTGTGTCAATTAATATTTCTACAAATACTGACGTATTTCATGGTCAACCAAAATAACTGAATGATCGATCTGGGAAAATTTCTTTTTTCACATGGTTTTACTGGAAAATATTGTTTTGTCTGCTTTGTTTCTAATATTTTTTTTTCTAAAAATCTCTTAGTGTTGCTGGCTATTTTTTTTTGAAATGTTTGGTGTTGCTGGACTTTATGCCTATGTGATTACTTTTTTTATGTTGTGAAGGAAATGGAACGGAACCTGGAAAAAAGAACCTGCTTTCCGCTTTTCCTTTCCTTTCATATACGTAGCTCTTAGGAATTGAGGACTGAATTCGATCTTCTGTTTTCGCCTTTTAACTATCGTCATCGTATATTATACTTTTGAAGTTTTACTTCCTTGAAAAAAAGTTATCTCGCGAAAGGCAGGTGTTCTGAAGCCGGGATATTGAATTCCTGTCTTCTGGATTTCTATTTCTTAAACTTTTGACCACTGCACCAAGGCTTTTTTTTCCAAATTCCTGTTTTCAAGTTACGCATTTCCTCACTGTCACTCTGTCTTCCAGTGGATTTTAAGGGATCATGAGCGCGTGAAGCAGAGGATAATGCTCTATGAGTTTTTTCATGGCCCTGTTTTCTGGAATTTTCCTGAAAATCAGTTCGTTTCTCTGTATTTTTGACTTTCACGCGAGCATCCGTTATCCTTATTCTATGTACTTCCGAATAACCAAACATCAATCAATTCTGAATGCTTTATCTTGTTTGAAGTACAGCTTTCATTCTAAAGTACATTTTCATTGTTCTTCCATCTCTTTCATGGATTACTGCCGCAGTTCACGCTATTCCCTTCCCAATTTCCGTACTTCATGTAGCCTGATTTTCAGATGGACAGTCAACAGTGGATGGCATGCGCCATCCTGTCCTTGGTCATCATCGGCTGTTTCGGCAACGCGCTGTCTTTTCTACTGTTCAGTCGTCCACACATGAGATGTTCCTCGGTACGTTTTTCACAGGTTTTAGCCGAGTTTTCCATTTAAAAATTTTCTTTGGCTCCAAATTTCCCCTACATCAGCCAGCGGACCTCAAGCTATAGGATTTTGCTTTACACCATCGCTCAAAGAGATTTTCCCTCGTGATTGGTTTCTAAGGGGTGGATGGCTTAGGACGGATGAGTTGTTTACCAACACCCACTATTTAACAGATTGAAACGTCGCAAAAAACGCCTCCGGTGTCTGTGACGTCACCGGAATCAATCCAGAAAAATATATCTTCGATACCTGTGATCCTGCAGAATTTTACGATTTTCAGGTGAATGTACTGCTGTGTGCCTTATCGTTCATCGACTTCTCACTTCTGCTCCTTTCCATACCGACGTTTGTAATACCAAATTTGGACTTGTGGTAAGTCACGATTCTAGTAAAGTGGCTACTGCTACTAATTAACATGTAATAGTAACGCGAATTGGGTTTTAGCAACTATAATAATTACTTTTATCATATGACAACAAAGAATATGCACATAATGGAATTTCCTCATTTCCACCGAAAAACACGACATTTTCAAGGCCACTCATCACCCTAAATTGCTGTGGGGTAAAAAAACTGTTGAAAACTGCTGTAATTTGAGTTTCCATGTTCGTTCATCTTTGAACCTGGCATTTCTAGATGATTAAGTTGAACTTTCTTTTTCACGAATCATCTGTAATTTGAACCCACGCGACCAATGTAATAAGCTGAAATGGCTGAACGAGAGGTGAAAACGCTCAAATTTTCATAGCTTTTTCTGTTGAAAATGTTGACAGGTCGCCCAGCCTAATTTCTTTGACAATCTCTCTAAAAACTCTGTTTGCTAGACCATTTTTACTCGCTCTTTGCACTCCCTCTGAATGGATCCAGGGATTTCTCAAACCATGGATGTGCATCTACGTAGTTTATAATTCATACAGCACAGCAAGGAATTTCCGAAGGCAGTGAATTGCAGGGAGGTTCAGTAAGAGTAGAAAAGGATACGAGCGAAAATAGGGGTGTTCATTAGATTTTTCCGCAATATTTCCTCCTCCACCTCTGTGCTACAGCTGTGTTCATTCGTTCTGCTTCTTTCTATAATATAATACATACTTTTTATTGTGATCTCCTCTATCTTCATGTTTCTTACCTGCTCCTTTTTTTCCAAATGCTCTTTCTACTCACACGTGATACCTACATAGTGTTGGTAATAATGCAAAATATTGCAAAATTGGATGCAGTTCTGCTTTTCTTCATCTATAAAACTGGATTCAGGCAATTTTTAATCTTTTCTGGTTCTAATAGCCATGGTATTATTCGGAAAATGGCCGCTGTTTGCAATGTGACCACTATGTATCTGACTGCGTAATTCTTTGTTTGGCATGGCCTTGGTTAAAAAATTTGAAAAAAAAAACACTGGTTACATATACGATCCCGACAATAAATCGAATTGACCTCCAAATCTTCAACTCAGACAGTGTACATGTCTTTCTTGACAAACAATTTCCTGCGTGTATTCGATACATTTCCCGGAAAAAAATATGGTCAATGAGAGGGGGGGGGGGTACGTACTTGTTTCACTACCTTTTCCACCTTGGAAACCAAGCTCAATCAAAATTCAGAACAATCACATAGATGATGTGTACATATTGTCAGAAATGCTGCAATTTCAAATTTTGTATTAATGAAAATTCCACAGAGAATTGTGCTCAAGTGCACCTTTAGAACTTTTAGCATTAAAAAGCAGGTGTGCAACGAGAAAAACAGAAGTGCGTAGCGTTGTTTGAGCAGCTTTTTCACCTCGTCTTT
This sequence comes from Ancylostoma caninum, assembly GCA_037903475.1. Classification (NCBI taxonomy): domain Eukaryota; kingdom Metazoa; phylum Nematoda; class Chromadorea; order Rhabditida; family Ancylostomatidae; genus Ancylostoma; species Ancylostoma caninum. The sequence goes on from JBAJFG010000362.1 coordinate 1,123,349, forward strand.
GGTGTTTTTCTCGACGATGAGGCAGGCGTTGAAGTTAATAAAAATTCAAGTACCATTTTTGCAAGCGTGCTGGAACGCAGAACTTGCACAAGTTGGGGGCTATTTAGGGCTGAGGCTGATCTTGGAGAAGGCTGGGTAAAAAATTTGTGAAAGGGTAAGCAACGGTTTATTGAAACGTCTCCCGATTAGGTCATTCACAGAACAGCTGCTACACTAAAAGTTTCTAGCAAATAAATATGCATCTCTCAGAACACGGAGCATTTTTTCATCTTCCAATTTGGACTTAAAAACCAGCCCTTGTTTTTTTTTTCTTTTTTTTTTTGCTGGGAACACACTTTTTGGAGGTACTCAACAAACTTTTTTGGGAGCTGGGAGGATAGAGTGGGTTGAAAAAAATCGTTCCCATTTTGAACAAAAATGAAATTGGGGAATCAATTTCCAGGAGAATTTCATAAAACTTTGAAAAGTGAAATGAAAGGCTTCACCCTACATTATGCCCCTAAAATTTCACGGAAATATGGGCCAGGCAAGCTGAAGCCAAGGAATTTCGGATACCCCTGGATAAGAATATGCCGCTCACCTGAAACAAATTTTTCATAGGTTGAACTTTTGTTCAACTTATTTCTGGATAATGCTGAAATATTCTAAATCCAGCAGACAAAGCAGCGATTCACTTGGTAACAGTAAAGATTAGATTATCGACATTACCTTTGCCTTACATCTAAAAATATACACAATATGTACAAGTAAAAAGTACATAGAGTTAAACATTAATCACCAACTTATCATTCACCTTTTGCTAGAACTACACGCAAGCAGGTCAATTTACGGGTTTGTACTACCAGCATTATTCATTCGGAATAGTGCAATAATGGTTTAAAGAACCTCCTAACGACGTCCTTTAAATGTGGATTGACTCCATGACTCGTATATCAGTCGCGGTAATGGCATTGCACTTTTATTTCCTTCAGTTGAAAGGAAACTGCTGACAAGAAAAAGTGCAGAATAAAAAGCTTCAGATTGCTAAGCTTGAAGCCATTGTGTTCCTGGATAAATGATATTGTGGATCGATGATGCAGTAAGGGTCCAATTACCGATTAAAGATAATGCTAGTTTAGATGCTAATTAACGCGATGGGTTACTTTGTAATCTAGAAGATTTCTAAGCGGAACTGCGAAAGATACTTGAGAAGTTGTTAACACATCATTCGCAAATGTTTGTTTACAAAAACAACGGCTAATCTATGATACAGGTCCTAAGAAGGACTTATCCCTCTACGTGAACAGTTCCAGATCAGCTGGAATTCTGAGCTGCACACCAACATAATTTACCCACTAACCCTGTTGTCGTCATTCCAGGTCATCACAACAGTCAGCAGTGACGTTCCTCGCCTACGTCCTTAAGCTGCTCTATCCACTGAATCTAATTATGCAGACGTGCAGCGTCTACACTATGGTGATGATTACATTTGAGCGATGGACAGCTGTTTGTCGGCCTTTGCAGGTTCTGTGCCGCATCCAGAAATTCATGTTTGGATCACGAGATTAGTTGGAAAGTCGGGTTATTTCCAGGTGCGGGTGTGGTGCTCTCCAAAGAAATCTCGGATAGCCATCCTATGCATATTCATCTCTGCAGTGTTGTACAATTTTGCCAGGTTTTTCGAGTATCGCTTGATGTGAGTTGAAGTTTACCTTGGAACTTGTAAATTTACCTAGTAGTACGGTTTGATTTTTGAATCATAAGGTTTAAAAAAAATTCGACGTTTTAACTGATGTGAACATTAACCTTTATGTAGTTATAGGTGAAATGAGAAATTGGAGATGAATTAACGTTGAAACTCTTTTTATGCATAAGTTGATGTCATTATTCGTCCTAAAAAATTCGCTGAAAATGTTCTGTCATGCAATAATTATGCATGAAAAGGCTAATTTTTCCTAGAACTTGTAGCAAACAGTAACCAGTTCACACCGGGTGAAGGCTCTAATTTCAGCCATACTCCTGATGGTGCTATTTATGAAAAGTGGCTGCGAGATCCTGCAAATTATCGGTGAGTCAACGTTTCGACCTTTTTCTTTGGAACGTTTAGTTCTCTTCGCCCCTAATTTTCTTCCCGGAAATTTTGGCGGAAAGGCAAAGTAAAACGCACAAGAGTGAAGGTGTAACAGTGAAACTGCTGTAAAAAGAAAGCAAGAGGTGCTAGGGTGTGTTTTTCAGCTTCTACTATGTGGGCTATTATACAGTTCTGTACATATTGACGCATTTTCTGATCCCGTTCACGATTATGGCTGTTCTGAACGGTTCTGTCATTGTGACGATGTGGAGAGGTCGCCGAATGCGTCAGATGCTAACTAGACAGGTGATTTTTTCTTTATTTTTGGTCCGAAATTGTATACACATTTGTCGATGTCCTCAAGGCCGATTCTCGGATGAGAATCTGTGCCATTTCCTCGTAGTGCCTCTCGCCGGAAACTCCGGAAATGACGTGATTCGAAGCCGATTCGTTCCAGCAACAACGCGAGCAGTCGACAACAGTTATGCTGCTGATTGTCACCATTGTGTTCGCTGTCTGTAACACGCTACCCTTCCTGTTGAACGTCGTTGAAAGTGTCTTTCCGGATTTGTTCGTCGACCCAGTGAGTTTGTTCGGGATAGTTTCGAGTAATACTAGTAACTAATCAGGGGGTGGGGGGGGGGAGAGAGAGAGTAACGGGACAAATTTTTTCTGATTTCAAAAATTTCAAATTTCGAAAAAAAAACTACGAGTTCACAATAGAGTAAGCCCATTAGATCAAGGAATCGTTTGAAATTCACGTAATACTCCATGGAGATCCTGATGATTTTTATCAAGGTATGATATAAAGTAATAGTTACTAGAAAGAACCGGTAACCTATTTCAGAAGTCCTGCTGAATTATTAACAAGTAACATGCGAACTCCAGTTTTAAGCAACATTCGGATTATCAGCAACATCCGGAATTCTGTTTATTCCTTTGCCAAACGGTGTTATTGGTGGTCACCATTTGCTTTTTTTTGGGGATTTTTCCCAGTCGACGTAAATTATTATATTTAGTTGTTTCTACTAATTTCTAATAATCTCTACTGCGCTCGTACTGCAGCCGTACCTAACATTTCGAGCGATTTAGGGGGGGGGGGGAGAGGGGACATATTCATCATTGAAATTGTGGGAAGTCTTTACCGCGGGATAACGAACCTCATGGGATAGTTCCTGGATACGTCATTGAAGTTATCCACGGTAAATGTGTTAGCGGTCTCGTTAAAGAGGGATAAACTTGAGGGTGTTTAGAAGATTACCGTGGGTAATCTCGAGAAGCAAATGCGACTCTTAGTTGCACTATTAGAATTCGTCATGGTAAAACGGTTAGCGTACCTGAGTTTATCATTTATCTGTCATCATCGATATGTTTACCCATACCTGACGTTGCCTATACCCACCTGCTGCTCATGGGTAATCATACCAACGGGTGTGAGATTACGCATCCTTTCAACGATGCATCCGGGTCATGGGCTATCAGGATAATTCAATTATAAGCAGGCATAAGTTGTCCAATTCTTCATGTGCAACACGTGAGCTTCTAGGCGAATGTCAAGAGCAGGGTTAACTTCAGGGGTGATCATGGTTATCATGTACGACCTCAATGACGAATGCTTTGACCACGAATGTAGAGCGAGCTGGCGGTTTCTAGTGCTTGGTTTTCACTCTTACCCTGCCTTACTGCTGCCTGCCAAAACCCCGTTTCCTACCTTGATTTATTTCATAGTAGCGTGAAGCCTGCTGAAAACTAAGGTGCGTCAACTCATCCTCCTGCGACAACGATTCACGTTCCGATCTTTAAAACATAAGGTTTGTCGGCAGCTTGAATCGCTTGGAGCTGGAGACCTGGTTTGGAATTCCTACATTGTCGTGCTTCAACAAGGGAAATAGAAACTACAAGATTGTGATGATGTCATTTATGGAGAAGGGAAGCCGTAACCATAAATCACTACAAAAAACTAACAACAAAACTCAGTAAGTTATGGGAATAAGCGCAAAAAAAGGACAAACTATAAAACTCAATGCTGCACATTCTGTTGGTGATTGACTACCCTCACACCAGTCGTGGCTCTATCACGAGTATTTCAGTACTGGGGACGTTCTAAACAATTCAAAACTAAAGTTTTTATGTGGAGCTCTAAGAAAAACCTGGGAAAACCAGACTTCGGATCAATAGTTATTTTTCACTTGAACCTTTTTTCAGCGCACTACCCACATCGCCTACACACTCAATGACCTTTCCAATCTTCTTGTTGTGTTGAATTCAGCGACTACGTTCATCGTATATTTCACATTCTCTGAGAAATATAGGCAAACGCTTGTCTTTATCATAAAGTGAGTTCGTCACTGTTATCCACCTCCTTTTCTCTGTCATTGACACAGCCTTTTCTGGTGAAACTTAATGACAATTCCCCAGGAACGGCTGTTGTGCTTCAATTTCCGACTACAACACCTACACGGCGATGTCACGTACGGCGTCGATGCGGGTGAATTCCGGAGGAGGAGATCTGCAACGATCCGGAAGCAAGCTGAGCAACAGCAGGTTCTCTACTTTGAATTGATCACGAATCCGACGTGAATGAGAATGTGCAAAGATTTTAGCCGAAGTTCAGACGTTCTACTAAAGCCACTCTGCTTACAAAAAAGGAACGAACGGTTCTCCTCCGAGTACAACCACAGAACAAGTAAATATCATGAAGATTTTAAACTGCCACGATTACCGACGGAAAAGCGGAAGAAAAAGCATAAGTACGTATTATTATTTGTTTTATAATGATTTTTTTTCTCTGTTTTTGTCCAGAATGTTTCACCGAAGAGCTCTCAAATTTCTAAGGTGAAAGCCTAGTTTCTGCTAGTGAAGTTCACTCAGTACACAGATACAAACTTCAGGCGGCACACGACAAATTGCAGATTTTGACAAGTAGTTTTGGCATTTTGGTGTTTTCACAAAAGTGTGTGTTGCGTTGTTGTTATTGAATTTCTCGACGAAATTCTCTAGAAAATGACACCAAGAATGAAATGGCTCTTAAGTGACAAAACGAAACAAATTTTATGGAAAATTCATGGAGAAATTAGTTTTCAAAATCCAGGCGTGGATTTGCTGCCCTTGGCAATTATAGGGAATTCTGAGAAATCACAATTTCTGCAGTTGCCTACTTAATACCACCTAGTTCTTAATGGCATTGGTAATCCGTTGACAACTGTGCAGCACTTAATATTACGAGTTAAAAGCGATACTGTATTTTGAAGTCTAAATCTAATTTTCGGGCAAATTCGCACCTATTTCGTGGAAAAGTTTTTTTTTTCAAAAAGCATCAGCTATCCACACGTGAACTTCGACTCTACTTGGCGCTTGACCGTTCTGGTGCTACTAATTCTTTCGTTTTATTCAGGATTTAGTATTTTCTATTCCTTTCTTTCTATTTTCAAATGAGAAACACTCAACAACACTTCTAGAGATGAAAATGTGTGGTCCTGCTTCCAACAAAGCTTCCTTTTTAGGTTAAGTGTGGCCGACTCAATGATTGCTCCTCCAGAAATTCGTGTCACATTCAGCGAGGATACACGACCACCTCCCAAGAGTCCATAGTAAATCGTCAGATTTAGCCAATTCATCTGGACTTTAAATATGCTTCCGTTGAGTTTGTTGCATGTGCTGATCACGACGGGTTTCCTTTGTTCACTCATCATTGTCATGCTGTCATTGACTCTTATTAATCACTGCTTATCGCGTTCTGAGGGTGATAGCTTTTCAGGTTTAACGGTTGTGCTAATATTCTTCTAGTATTGTTGGCATTGTAAAATAAATGTATAGATATTGTTGTCATATTGTTACTACCTTTGAGCTTCAGAATGGCTCATGATTGCCGGATGTCGACTCTGACCAGTGAATAGTTCATACAACTGCAATATTCCAGCAATTTAGCGCTGTGTTATTTGCCAAGGAAGAAAGGAGGAAATCAACAAACAACAATATTGAATTAATGGTAAAATGAGAAGATGAGAAAGACCAATGAACTAGATTTGGGGTGATGGGGCGCTCACGACGGAATCCGCAGTGGCAAATCAGAGTTTCTTTCGTTCATTGCATTTGTTATTAACTATAAACAGAACTAAAGTATGAAGTAAACTAACTAGCTATCAAGAGAACCTAAGAGAACCGTTTTTTGTGCCAAAAAGGATTCCAGTAGCGCCACGTGGCGTCTGAAGCCGCGAAAAACTCACCACCATTGACGCTTGCTGTAATTCAATAGCCCAAGTGTTGGAGTCGTCTCAAGCTTGGCTGCTAGAGAAGCAAGCAATGACCCTTCAAAGTGTTATTACTTCCTCAGGCAACAACACCGTGCGACCCGACGGCCAAATTGGCCGGAGCGGACCACCCGAGCTACCAAATTTGTGGGCGTGGCCTGTTACCGGGCGACCCGAGGGAATTAAGTGAAGCATCGGGCGACCCGAGGACACTGGATGAAATACCGGGCGAGCCGAGGGCATGATAGGAACCTACCGGGTGGGCCGAGGGAATACTAAAAATTATCGGGCGACCCGAAGGCAAAGCTTGCGGAATTCAAGGCATGTGAAGAAAGTATCTCCAAATTGCATTAGAGAAGAGATTTTCATGCTAGCTAGATGCTATTCTTCTGCATTTTTCCAAAGAGTGGTTACTGGGAGACCAGTCAAGTTTTTTGAATGAGTCCCCGACTAACGAAATCACTGGTTGTTCATTGAATTTGAACACGGATTATGCTATGACATGGACTTGTGAAATCCTTTAAAAAATCGAGAAAGAATGGAGTTGATCTAGTAGGAGTGTTCAGTGGTCCGGAACCGCTCTCTGTACAGCAAATTGCTCTTCTTGGTCTTCTGATTGTCTGCGCATCCGTACGTTTCACTGTCGTCGCCGTTCTCATTTTTGATTGATATTAAGGTGTGGGATGGTGAGCAAATCCGGGCGACTGATATCTCATAAACATACATTTGGCTAAGAAGAAGAAACAATAAGCAAAAAAATTCAGAATGCCTACGAGATGGACCAATTGCTCTAGAATTTCTTACTGTGCAGGGCCCCGCGTTCACAGTGGATAGCGGTGGACCCGTAGCACCCTAATTCCTGAAACGGACCCGCTTTTCTCGCAAGGTGGACCTCCACATCCTTGACGTGTCCCAGAGGAGTGATGAGAAGAACAACATTGAGGTCAAAACGGCATGGTGTGTCGACACGAATGGCCGAGTGGATAAGAAAGCGGATTTCCAAGACAGAATTCGGTGTGAAGGACAGGTTCGAATCCTAAAGGTTGAAAGGGATGCGATAAAGCACTTGTTGGGGTTCGAAAAGTTTGCATTTTCCTTTCTGGACATTCTATGTTGAAATCTGCTTATCTCCAAGCTGCCACGAGCAGGTAAGCGCAGGTAGGGTTGACTTTGATTTTGAGTGCCAAGTGAAGTGCGGGTGAGCCGACAGCATTTACAGTGCGACCCGATGGCGATTACAGAGCGACCCGAGGATAACGCGAAGGGTCACCGGGTAATCGCCGTCGGGTCGCCCTGTGTTATTGCCTGAGTCGTCTCTTCGTTATCAGTCCTTCTTGATCAACAACAATAGCTGATGTGGAGGTATTGACCAGTTTCATGATTGGTTGCACCATAGCATGGTGAGTTTTTGAAAGGCTGATCATCACAGTAGACCTCTTGCTGTTCGCCAACATCTACGACAAGATCCGAATAGGCCTTGAACCGCGAATCCACCGCTGGAAGAAACTTTAGAGTACTGACCGATTTTCAAGGGTATATTGGACATCAGCTGCTCGACAGGTTGGATGACGCCTTTGGACTAACGTGCCCCGACGCATCCCTACCACACCTAGCATTTAACCGTAGATAGAGCTGTCCGATGAAGTCTTCCACATTGTCAGCCGCTGGTGCAGCTCAGCCATCGCTGGATCCATTCATGGGTGTTTCCACAACTTCCCGGCTCAGGCGCACCTAACACACCAATGTTGATTCGTTGAATGACATCTTCCCCCACCTAGTGACGGAAATGCACGGCGTTTGACCCGTTTCTTAGCATCTTCCACACTATTGCGTTTCGACGGTCCTCATCTTTCATGTTTGCTTATCATCTGCTCGCTCTACTACTCTAACAACATCCTACTGATTTTAGCCATTTATATGACTTGATGATCACGGGCCAATCTCATTCATCTTTACAGAGTTGAAAACAACGTTCGGTCATCAGACTAAGAGTATCCCCAGACTTTGCCAGCAATCGTAGCGATCGCCACATGGATAATGAAGGACACCCGAGAAGTAAGAAGGATGATAATGAATCGGGCGTGGCGATCGATAGGCGTCGCTTCCACTCTAGAAAACAGGCGATGAGAAGCGAAGAGCTCCGCTTGATGGCGATCTACGGCGATGTAACGTAGCAATCAACACGTATCGTTATTATCATCGTTACCTTTATATCGCCGGTTCATTCTAATTCATTGTGAACTGGCGAAGTCTGGGGATACTCTAAGCATGGATAAGGGCAATTTATACTGTGGATACCGTAAGCATGGATAAGGGCAATTTATACTGAAGCGTGTACGTCAAACGAACGCATCCATTTGCGAAGGACTTCCCATGAAGACTGGTCAACGTGGCATGTGCTTCCACAATGAGAAGAACGTGCAGCTGCCTCGATGCCGTAAACGCGTGTGTCTGAGAGTATCACCAGACTGCCAGTTCAAAATGAATAAAAATGAAGTGGCGATATAACAGATAAAGATCGTGGAAATGATACATATCGATTGCTACGTTACATCGCCATGGATCGCTGCCAACGGAGCTCATCACACTTTAAGATGTACCCAAAATGAACTGACGTTGTGAGTGATAGCGATAGTGGAAACGATGCCTATCGACCGCCACGCATCATTTATTATCATCCTTCTGACTTCTGGGGTCTCCTCATTCCACTTTCTCTATCGCACTTCATTGGCACATTCATCAGAATGCTTACGAGAGCACTACTTCAAATTCTATTGCGAAATCCATCAGAATCAAAGTCGATAACTTTCTTTAGCTTCCGTCATGGCAGTGAGGAAACAAAAAACTTCTGGTGAAAGTAAATAATCTTTCGAAATTTCGGAGGCAGCATGTACGCCTGGCTTTCAGGCACTACAACTGTGTGAGGGGCCTGCCAGATATGCCAGCGCACTGTGAGCCAGGTCATGCCCAATACAACCAAGGTCTCAAAAAGGATGCTGTCGACAAAAAACAAAAAAAAATCACTAGAGTAAATGGAAAATATCAATTGTTGCAGGCACATATTAACAGCGATCCTGCTTGCCATTGTTATTGGGAATTTTGAATTACTACTGAAGATTGTTGCAATCTTCCCTATTCTACTAACCATTTGCTTCTATATTTTCAAAAACAACAACGTCAAAGGTAAAAATGTGAGTGGTTTGTAACGAAAGGTTAAAAAATAAGCCGATGTTCGTGCTTGCAAGCGTTCCATACAGAAAGATAAATTCTTCGCGGGATTGCACTTGGGTGGTCACCGTGGATCTCCACATGAAGCACCAGAAAATTCGATAGAAGGCTTCATTAAGGTAATTTACTCACCACTAGCCGCATTGCCATTATCAATATAACAAAAGCCAAACACAAGTGACTTTCTGTTGGAAAGGCTGCGCCTGATTTAGCCCCAGAACCCATAGCCCAAAAATCCTTTTGGGGCAGAACCGCACGCCTGACCGTCAGTGGACACTCGAGACTTTCTAAGCTGAGTGTGAGAGGCAATTTACGACTACATGCGAGAGATAGATACATAGCGAATGCGTCTTGAGCCAATCGAGCGCGACTCGGACTCTTACTCGGACATTCGCGCGTTTGGAGCGCCGGTGAACCCGTCCACTTTTGACCGCTACAGGCTTCCAACAGGTAGTCGTGGGTGGGGCAGGAATACTTGCTGAAGGTGCGGATGGAGCAGGAAAACCTGCTGTGAGCGCACATAAGGCAGGGTTTACGCAAGTATTTCTGCACCCTGTTTTTTTTTCCTCCATTGCTACGTGGCAACCGAAGTGTATCTAAGCCGGCAGACGACTGTGAAAGCCTAGTATAGTCTTCGCTGTGGCGAAAACTAGACGCCCCTATGTGACTTATCTGGCCAAGTGAGGCCAGGTTGAAACTGTGGCTTAGTGTACCGTTTGGCCAGACAAGGTGCTGCGATGCGGTCGCGTGCCGACGCGGAGCAGATGGAAAGTCCGCATCGCAGCAGATGTCCGGCTCGTCGCGCGCTGGCGCAGGGAGAGCATACGTGAACTCTTTTTTTGTAGTATTTTTGTTGACTTAATTCTGTCATCCGCGTAACAGAATCACCGCAGGTCAAATTCAGGATAAGGCGCAACTAACGGCGAAATAGGCGGAAACAACTCCGACCACATCTGCGTTTGTCCCGCAGGTGTCATGCCGCGAGAAACAGTATGGGCCCACTCCTCAAACTTCCGACTATAATAGTTTCATCAACATCATGAGATTTCCTTTACCCTCATATTTCTCTCCCAAACACCTTTTCCAATCTTCGATCTGCTCATCAACGATATGCACATAGCCAATTCATATCCCCAATTGCAAGAATGACATCAGTACAATGAAAGAACTAGACCGAAAAAATGTTAAGCTGGTCAGGTTGGTTACGGCAGCGAAATTGTGAATGACGTTCACAATCAGTATGGAATGGGCCTGACGGCGATCTGACGTCTTCAGCGAACGCGGAACATCAGTGCAGACGACGGCGCCGAACCATGGCCTCTGCGCTTAGCGGTCTTTGGAGCGATCTTCGAAGTCGAATTGAGTCGATCTGGTGATCGGAAAAAGAACGATATGAACCCGTTGAAAAAAAAAACGCCGTATATATGCCGCTTCCGGCAGTGGGTGGACGTAACCCTAGGGAGTACACGGCTGGGAATGAGCGCTCACCTTGTATTTCGCTGTAGGACCAATTCGCCCCTGTCAAAGGCATCCCTCAAAGGCAGCACCCGTCGAAACCATCGTGTTCGTGATTTCGCCGGATTTTGAGGTTCTTGGGGGTGTACTGCTCATATCCGGTGATGAAATCGCGTGAAACCCCCGAGAAAGCCGGAAAAACGCGATGCTGCCTTCCGTGCGCGGACGAGTATCCCGACGGCGTACTGCGTGCGCGAATAGGTTCCAGCACGGAGGCAGGGAATCGGCCCGCATGCGTTTAAAGGCGTAAGCTGGTGCGTCGAGCCCTCCGAAGCACTGGCCGATCGAGCGTGCACGCAACGGCAATTCGTCGTTTTCTGCAGGTAAGCCTTTACTGTGAGTGTTCCTTGCAGATTCGTGATGTGCGCGACGCCTACTTTAGGCTTCGCAGCTCAGGTCCGAGTCGAGGATTTGGACTCGTGCCGCCTTTAAAGTGAATTTGTGGCGGAGATTCACTACAAGCAGTTCATTACAATGCATTTCTTCTCTTCGAACACTTGGTACAACTGGCCGCTGTACCAATAGGTGTCGACTGGGAGAACGGCCGCTATTCACTGGCCGCTTCAGTTGACAAACCCAGCCTTCCCGAATGCCCGGTCGAAAGGACGAGTAGGAAGGTAATAAAGGATGAAGACATCAGCTGGGTGAAACATATTATAGTCTATAGTCCGTTTAACTCAGCTGTTGTCTGTAGAAGCACGGACAGCCAAGTGGAGCAGCGGATCTCAATCATTCATAAACAATGATCAGGTTGGCTAAAATCCAGTCGATTATAGAAGAAAGCTAGTAGTACGGAAATTCGGACGGGCCTGGCGATAAGTCATCTTTTCCTATATCTGATGAGAATCTTCAGACTTGTGTTGCCTTTATACTTCTATCGATCAGTATGGACCCATAGCGGCGTCGAACCTGAAGCTATTCTGTACAGGCAACTGCGCAACCTGAGGCATAGTTGTTAGAGGCGCTGTGGCCAATAGAAGGCTATCGTGGACAACGATGCTCAGAACATACGTTTCGGAGCAGTAGCGCTATAGCGCTGTACCCACTCGATATGCACACTTCCGCCTCAGAGGAGGCCCATAACCGGCTGGCCCTCACTACCATTGCTGGCCGGGCTCTGACCCGGTGATTTTTTGGCCGGTAATGGTAGAGCTGGCCATTCGATCAAGGTGTCTGAGTTGGTTCAATCAAAGCCGTAATGACCCCATTTGGATGTGTTGCCGCTTTTCTTTACGGATTTGGCGCAACCCGTTCTGCATACTCGTCAACAAAATGTCCAGTACTTGTCAAATTTTCGCACTCGCCCTTGAATGCTCTAGTGTGGTTTATTTCAGGCAAAGCAAGCAAAATGTGAACTAGTCGAATTCGACATTCATCTCTCAGCTGATGCAGTGCCGGTTCTGATACATGATGAGACTACAACTCGAACCTCAGAAGAAAATGTTGCTATCAGCGATACATCGTTGGAAAACATAAAGAAAATCCCACTGAAAGAAGTCAGGTGAGGATTTGAAGTGGGATTCGCCATGGTGAACATTCAGGTCACCTCTTTTCCAAGCTATCAGTCCAAATGAAAAACTCAGGCACTTTCAGGTGACCAGCGGCTTCCCTAAATCTGACGGGCCTAGTAAGGGGCGAAAACTGGTCAGCAATTGGGTGCGCGGGCGGTCAGCTCCTGAACGAGAGCCGACCAGCCGCGCGACCAGTAGATGACGGGCCGCGCCCTTCTTGGAATGCTTGGGACAGCTTCCGTACTCGCTGCTTTCTACTCTACTAAATTTCTATGCTGACATCCACATAACACACATCATATCCACGATTCCAATTTATTTTATTCATGCAGATCTTCCTATACAAATATGTAGTCCTAACACGGAAATTCTGTTTACCGAATATAGAATTGAGCCAACGATGAGCTTTTCCTTCTACATATTTTGCAGCCCCTCGTAGAAGGGTCTGTTGTTCGTTTGGAGCATTTCACGAATATCACTAGAGTCAGCGCATCTAGCTCGCCCAGAATCCGTTAAAATCTTGCAGTCGAAATAAGGTGAGATACCACCTTTCAATTAATTACTCATCATTCATGGGAGCTTGTTTGATGCTCAGAAAGATTAGAGGTTCGGGAACTTCAGCTTTAACTTAACTTTAACTTTACTTTCCCATCGGACTTGAGAAGAAATGAGATGTGAACTTAGTTCTTCATCAAGTTATGGAACGCAGAACCTCATCTACGAAGCTCTGGAACTCTTGGAAATCCGGCGTAACGAAAACAAAATTCGTGAACAAATTTGTGCCTTGCACAGTCTTCACCACATCATACGACAAGAATGAAACACCAGCACCATCTTTGAAAGAATGGTAATCATTGTCATAGCTGCTCCGCCCACAAAATAGGTAGCACGGTCGGTCCGCTAAAATAGGAATGAGTGCGCGGTTGGTCCGCTAAGATAATAAGGGGTGCGGGGAGGTCCCATAGCATAAAGAAGGGTGCGCGGGCGGTCCTCTGAAAGTGCCTGAGAAAGTTCAGAATGTACAAGTGATGTTGATAGAAATACAGTAGCAGCCAAGAAGGTATGATCACTAGCTATCGGTAAAAGCATCTTTTGCTACGAGTCACCTATGGATCGAGCTGACGCAACAATAGTTGCATCATAAACTCCAACTCCCCTTGGCTTCCATTGATTTTGTCCAATATTTTCACTTCCAGTTGCTGAGAGACTAAAACCTGTACCACTGTAGGAATATTAGAACCTTGGTGTTTTTACCACAAATTTCAGAACCCTGACCATAAAAAACACTCACTTTCGGAAATCTATAACCCTATATACTTAAAGTACCACTTAGAGTCGTCATTGAAATGCAGCGTGAGAAAAGGCACTTCAATTCCCACCACATCCTCAAATTCCGTCTTCAAACCGCAGTTGAAAGATGGTAAAAGGTTTCCATCAGTGCCATTGGTCATATCTTTCTGATCGCTACCGTATAATGTGTAGATGATGTGCAAAGTTTTAGTTCTAAAATCACTATTGTATCTTGTTGAAAGAAGTTAAAGATGTAAGTTTAGCGGTGTTGGTGCTGGTATACCGACGCTAGTGGAGGCTATCGATTGGTGCCTGCAGAACAAAATGCGCATGATCTTCGATGTCAAGAGCGCGGAAGCGAAGGTTATTCCATCTTTTTCTTCGAGAAAATTTGCATTGAGATTCTTGATTGCGTCATACAAGCGACTTTGAAGGATATGGAGGGGAAAGGATGGATCGCGATGCACTTTTGACGTAGTCGTATGTAAATGGGATGTATTCATTCGCAACGTCGCGGCTATTTGAGGTAGCCACACGGTTGTCATCCATGATGTACATATATGTATATACATGCCGCGTTGATCAGCTTTCATGAAGAATCCTATCAATGCATACGTTTAACGCGCTCGCGCATCACAAAAAAGGCGTCCATAATAGCATCATTTGACAGACAAGGAATGTCAGTCTACTGGGTTGTGTTGTCCTGCAAACGCATAAACCGCTTCCCTCGTTTGAATCAATCGTGAATATTAACATTAATAATGTGAAGATATCTTCTCAGCAACTTATGGAATTGATCGCAGCAAAGATCCCGGACCGGCGCCACTCCACTTTGTGGGGAGCGGAAATGATTGTAGTTGTGGTTGGGGCCAGGTCCGTATATTAGCTACAGTTCCATACTAGCGTGGGCGTCGTCTGGCTGTTCAAAATAACCTCGCCGAGACGAACGTTTTTATACGCTCTTCGGAGCGACAGTTTAGAGTGCTCAATGAGCACAGATATTCATTTCTTAGTACTGACCACAATTTGCTTTCAGATGATAAGTTCATTGACACAACTCATCAAAGAGAAGAACTTGTATGACAAAGCAATCATCTCGAGCTTCAACCCAATAGTTCCTTATATGATTAAACGAGTTGACAAAAACATACTAACCAGTAAGTTCGAAGTTTTGCGAATCCCAGACATAGGGAAATTAGCTAAGACATTATGTTGAGTAGTTATGGAATCATACACATCTGAGTCGTTTGCCAGCTATTTTGCAGGTTTTACCAGCCGGTTGGGATATATGACGTATATGGATGACGATAAAAGATACCCATTCGATACAACTTACACATCAGTCCTCTACATGATACTCGACGACTTCGTTGAACTTGGTTTGAAGCCTACCAGTTCTTCTGCACACTTGCCCTTCATTGGAGAAATTATTCAGGAATTCGATCATTTCTTCTGCCATTGTTTTTGGGAGTCGACATGCTTCTTCTTCACTATAAAAATATTAACGGGTGTGTCGTTTGCCTTCTGGAAGAATATAAAGATCACTCGGGTAATTCCATCAGTTTCTTGCAGTTACTTGGTTAATGATTCTCGTTCTTATGGGATGCATGTGATTGCTTGGACCGTAAACAAACGAACTACTGCCAACTTTCTTCGTTCCATCAACGTTAGCTTCATTTATTTTTTCTTTATTTTTGTAGCAAGTTGATGCAAATCATTTCAGGTCCCTTTCCTCACGGATTATCCGCAAAATTTAAGCGATATCAAGGAATCAACACCAGCTTAATGATAATTTCAACAATTAAATTTTGCTTCAGTCTTTTCGCTGGACAAATGTGTACATCGTTCTCATGAAATCACTGCGCTTGTGGATAATTGTTAGGCAACTAGTAGTGACTGAATAAATTGTGGATACTCATTAGAACAAATCTTCAGCGTTGAAGGTAAAGGCATTGGAATTCGTGAACAGGCCTGTTTGTGACTGAAGACTAATACATCTAGATTCCATCAGTGTCTCGGCATTAGGAAAGCTGAAATAAACCGAATACAAAATGTAAATAGAGAAATATGGCTTAGGCCATGATAATCCTTCACAACAGCAATCATTACAGACTAAATTACAGAGAATTATTTTGCAAAAAAAGAAGCGACCTCGATGTCATTTTACGCACGTTTTTCCTCGTCTCTGTCATCGGTCCAACAATAATGACTAGCTAGGAATAATAAGGATCAGTTTAGCTACCGAGGCAACATGAGGCAGACGCAACACATGTGATAATATGACCGAACTGATAATATGTTCCCCTAACACATCAATGTAACCGACAAGTGGCGCTTTCCTCATATCAGGTTGCCCGAAAAGTTTGAGGACTGCGGCGCAGGCTCGATGCGTGCGCGTTTCTGGAGCGCCCGCCTACGCCGCCAATGCTATTTACTGTTGAATGCCTCAAACAAAATGGCCTAAAATGAAATGATGAACATCCAACACTAGCTGATTGATTTCTAGTACACTATTCGCGCCGCCTCAAGAAAAGCATAAAAGGTCAAAGATGGGAATATGATTATTTGCTTCTTTTTGGTTATCAACACTATTTCCTCATTTCGCTATCTTGCCAATGTCGTGTACACACACATTTTTCTGACTAGCGGGTTGATTTAGTTCTGTGATCTCGTCAGTAACCGCTGCCCGTCCTCGCATACCAATTCTCATTGCTAAGTTATCGGGTAATCAAAGCTAGGTACGGATTTGATTATTCAGATAACATGAGAACGGTTCACTACTGGTTTAGATTCGAAGAAGAAAAATGATTACTGACTAGTGTGTATGTAACTGTGTTCCATGGATATGGAACGGTCTATGAAGGGATTCTTACTACAACTGAAACTGAATAAAGTACTGTGTGAGAACTAGCCCATCAAAATGTCTCCACTTCATCCGATATGTGCAATTTCGAGGAAGAAATCCATACGTGTGCTCTAGAGCATGCGATATCCTATGTGATGCAGGATAGGCGGAGTCAGCCCTGATGCTGCCCAGACTTTGGTGAGAGGCACGAGCTTGCCGCCTCGAAATGATCTCTACGTTGACGATATACATGCCACGTTGACAGTCCTCATGGAAATTTTGCCGAAGATGGATGCGTGCCTGCAAGGGGCGGCTGATACATACACCTAATATGTCAGCTCACTGAGAATTCTAACCAAGATCCTTTAGGAGCATTGATGGATCGTTCTTCACCCGATAACCACTGTCTGCCCTTTCATCAAGAATTTTGTTTAATGAAATATTGTCTGGTTGCTCTTCTTTTCGTGAGGTCGTTTTGTTTCGCGTTCTCTTCCTGTATAGAAGTCGCCTCCCCATCCGAGAAACACAATGCAGCGAGGAACGTATGGCTCATCAGAAAAAAAAACAAAAAGCCATGTTGTGGGGATCAAATGGTAAAATATAATCAGTGTTAATCTTGAGGATGACACGAAAGTCATCCTCCGCTTCAACTAAGAAAAAAGAAAGCTAGAAGAGGTAGATACACGGTAAACACCATTCACTTTTCATTCCGGCAAACGATGTTGCGACTGCAGATGCTCATCTGTGTCGGTGCGATGCTGTGAAGATCGGTAATCGATAAGTGAGAAGAATCAACGGCACAGAATACGATGCGAAAATGGAAGCAAATTTGAATTCACATCGAAGAACTCGATATTATGCACGTAGCTGTCACGGTTCTTCTTGCATTTGTCGTCGCATGGAGACCATCACCGACCACATTTCGGACTTCTTCTCATCGCACCTGACGGGGCCATTGTTGGCTTGGTTAGTTAAATCTTGCAACCATCCCTCGCCAAGTGTGCAAAGAGACACTCTTTCAGGTACATTTTTATCGTCCTTTGCATCCTCGTTCTAAGTCGATGCAGAATCATCGTCGTGATTCTCTGTTGGACTCCACTCGTTCTAACTGTACTCTTCGCTATATTGAGAAATGACATCGACCGAGGCTTAAATGTTCGTTTTCCTTTGGAGTGTTTTATATTCTCGACAGTCAGCTGCATTCCACTTACCATAGTTATATAGTATATACGATTAGAACGTCATTGAAGAATTTGTTAGTAAGTGATCAATCAATGGTAGAAACGGAGTGATGTGCGTAAGATGACAAATTAAGGGCATTAGGTGCCTTAAAGAAACCTTATAACTCTACTTAATCACCAACACTTTTGATTGATCCATTTCTGTGGGTTAGGGGAACTTTGTATTTGGAATGTTTGGAACCTTGTGCTGTTCAACTTCCGAGGCGTTTCTAACAAGGTCACTAATCCTGAGTCTCTTTCTCCTCCAGCGGTTGCATTTTATGCATTGATGCTTCCCCCCAATCTTCTCCTTGCATCTCTTTCGCATCAGTTTGGTTCCCGCTTCTTTCGCTCCATTGGAGCCAGTGGCGAACGTGGGCGACTGTGTCCCTAGCAGACACTCCATGGCGATCCCTGCTGACCGCTTCCGGAAGTACTGAGCTCCATTCCCATCTCGGGAAATGGCCAAGTCAAGCACCTGTAGTGCTTCACTCAACATCTTCGCGCCTATCAGGCTATTTTGGCGTCAATTACGTACATGAGATGGCGCTGAGCTCCGTTTAGCACAGAGTAGTATAGAGAACGTAAATGATGCAAACGAAGGAAGGAACTCATGAAAAAAAAGCAAAGGAGATGTGAGAATGGACGGCCGATGACGCTTACGAAATGACGTGTGAAAATGAGAGAACGAGAGTTCTAAAGCAGATTCCAGAAAGACAAAGATTATGAGCGGTAGGTCCAGTGCCTTCACCAAACTTTATTCAAAAAATCTATATAATGTGCGCGCTTATATCTCGGCTGTGCCGATCACACAAGGTGATATGAGAAGAAACATTCTCGACCTTGCACAAAATAGCAACAAAGGAAACTTTCTCTGTCTGCCATGTTCGACAGATATTGTCACTGAGAATCAAAAGCCAGTGGAGCCTCGTGGTGCTGAATTACTTCGACGCTCCTTTCTGGGAAATCATATATAGCTGAATGCTCTCCGTATCCGCGGCAGTGAAAGCACATCGTCATATAATTTCTGCAGTGCGTTCCGCACATACAGTTCCAAACATGAATCGCACTTGGATCCTTGGATCAGAACTTCTCTTTGCTGCTCAACTCTCATAACAGTCGTGCAGGAGACCAAGCACTGGGCTCCTGTGGCCTCAAAAAACGCGCATTTCATATTGCTCTCCTCACTCTTTCTGAAGGTTTCTCTGTAGAACCTCTTCTGTACCTCACGAGTGGAGTGGTGGAGCAGCTGCACTAGGATCAACTCGAAGTCATGAAGCGTTTGACGAGCGTGATTCATTTCGCTCTAAATTCTGCGTGCAGCTGCATTGTTCGACACTTCGTCTATGGCGCAGATTCGCTTTCAACTATTGGCACACGCTCATCCTCTTCTATTGACGCGAATTCCTCTAGCCAATCTTTAACTTTAACGGCTTAATTCTCTGCGCCAAACGGAGATTCAAACCCGTCCAAGAAGCGACTTCGTCCTGTGGGTGATCGTCAGGCCCAGCAATGAGTCACACAATGAGTTGCACAATCCTGTCCGACATCTCATTTGCCAACTGAACATTATACATTAGTATTTGAAAAGAAAATTTTCGAAGTAATATTCGAATAATTCGAAATTTTCGTTATTCGAGTATTCGAGTAGTTCAAAAAGTCGAAATTTTCGATTATTCGACTACTCGAATCATTCGAAAAGTTAAAATATTCAACCATTCAAATATTCAAAAAGTCGAAATATTAAATTATTCGAACATTTGAGTTATTCTTAAAGTTGAAACATTCTAGCATGTCATGTCCGTTCGATCGAGGTGACTCCGCGAGAGATTAGAGATTCTTTAAAGATTGGCATTCTTGCTATTTCAGAGCTCTGGCCATTTTACGCAGGTAATTTGAGCCTGAATTCTTGGGAAACTACCTAAATTTCCAGAGATGAGATTCACTTTGAATTTCAAGTAAAGACAAACAGCCGCACGAAAACAAACACAAATACTTGACAGAACGTGAACAGTGAAGAAAAGTGCTGATTTACGAAGAGCGGTCATGAGCAACTCCAGCAACACCCTGGCCTCATAACCATAGATTTGTAATATGCGCTGAAAAAATTCAAAAAAAATTACAAATATACTCTCTTACGTGAACAAGCGTATGTATATCACATCAGCGGACAAAGGTGCATGTCCAAACCAGAACTTTAAATGTAACAGACATTACGGGAGATAAATCGTCATGCATTCTTTATACAGAGGTCGAATTACTTTCATGGATTTTCTATTGGTGGTAATATAGCAGAAACGAAAGACGCACCTGAAAACAGTATGGCAGCGCTAGAACTGGTATGTAGTTTTTGTATTTGCAAAATATCACTATTTGCCTAGAGTAGACCTTCACAGGCATTGAAAGGTTCAAAGTACGTTCTGTTCGATGTTCAATTAGCTAACGATGGGGCAGCTGTGGTTATCAAAGACTCAACAACTGGAAGAACTACGGAGAAGGACATGAATGTGGCTCAGACGTCTTCCGCAGAACTTGCAAAACTGAATTTCAAGGGCGGAGGGTAAGTTCATAGAGGCACTGGTCTTTCATAAATGACATGGAAAATTTTCTTGCAGTGGAACTGTTCCTTTGCTCAAAGATATGATGGATGAATGTAGAAAAAAGGGAGCAAAAGTTGTTCTACAAGTGCAGGAGAACTCGCAGGCGGTCTGTTTTTCAATAGTAATTAACAAATATTGAAATTTGTGCTCCTACCTTTCTATACAATGCGTGCCAACATGTTGCACTGGCGGTTCTTTTACCTCGAGCTTATTTTATTAAGCTTATTTTGTCGCCAGCGTTTGTCCCCCTCCACCCCCCCCTCTCCAAAGGCTGTGATTCGGGAAAGGTGAACGGATTCGCATTCCTCTAACCTAGGATGGCACCTCAATCTGGGCGCAGGGCTGTGTTCCCACTGTGGACTGGGTAAATGGATGCTTACCCAAGCTCATCCAACGAACGCGTATATACGCTCCGCGGCTGTGCTTGGAAAACGCTGCCGTCTCGCGGCCAGATCCACGCCGCATTCACACGCACGCATCTCGCCTGACCGATTATTGCGCTGGGCCACGATTTTACCCGGGCCATAGCCAGCCTGACGAGTCTCGCAGAGCTCGCCAAGCCTAAACCGAAGCGAAAACACGACCGTTATCCAGTTATCAGAGGTTATAATGCTCAGGCATGAAATGGCGCGAGATTTGAGATAGCTTTATTTACGGTCGTGTTTGTTACGACACAGCTACAGTATTTAACTCTTCAACTCTCTAGCGAAATCATACATAAGTTATGCTAGTTAGGAAAGGGTTTCCTTTTTTATATTTTTGTTGTTTCTTTTTCCTTATTTTACTACCTAACAACTAATTTCGGGAAAAGTTTAAGCATTATAACAACATTGTGGATCTTGCTCTACTTTCTAATTTAAATGCTAGTCCTACACTATCCTGGAAAATCGTGAAAACAAAGCAAATTAATGAGCAAAACGGTTACCAAGCGACAGACAGTGGGCTGTAGAAGCAAAAAAGAGTGCATCAAATGCTGGAACAAGTAAGAAAAAATCCTGCAGATTTCAAAAACGTTGTGAGAGATCTTTGAAAGTTACACCCACAGAAGTTTCCATGCCAAAGGTTTTGAGCATTTCGAAATTCGAGATACTGTGAAAGAACCCCTTGTGGTAGATATTGTGACATTTACAGCATACACATTAGGAGTTTCGGGCAAATTCGCCTATACATATAGCTGCTTGCGTCAGAATTTGAGGAAAATTTCCTCGCTCTTTGGAAATGAAACTCACTCTTCAGTTGACGACTAACGACATTTTACTGTCCAATAAATTCAGACGTTTCTTCCATTGATTTTTGGAAGGCGAGCCATTGTTAGCCGAGAAAATTTCTTCACTTTACAGCTGTTAACGGAGATCAGCGATTATGTGAGGAAATACGATCTTTACTCCTCAGTGGTGGTGACCAGCTACACGGCTACGGTGCCGTTCTTCATGAAGCGACACGACCCAAAAATGCTTACAGGCCTGATTTTTCTACATGGAGTTTCTATGGCTCTCACTATCGCTTTTCTATTTGACTTCTTTTTATTCATTCCGATAGCTTATAGGATATCGAAGTCGGATTTTCAGCGTTGAATGTCACAGCATAAATCGCCTTGAAGCTCACAAGCCCTCAAAGCTCCGTTGAAAATCCGACGTGGATTTTGTAACAACCTGATATTTTCATCTCAGATGTGATTCTAGGGCTATCCTATAATCGATTTGGCACAATGGCTGATTTCATACGTAGTCATCCTGGTAGTCTCTTTTACAAATTCCTCGCTCAAATTATCGACGACTCCATGCAATTCCGTGAGTGATCATCAACATCTCCATTGCTGTCTACACGTTGGAAGACATTGCCATGCTACACATCGATTAAGTGGTCGGGACCTTCTTGCTACCGAGATTTGTTGGAAGCGATGTAATCTTCCTGGGCCAAAATGACGTCAGCGTGTGAGTATTTCAGTCTCGGTTGCCACCTTGATAGCAGTCAAATGCTCTTGTAACCCACCCCTCTAACAAAATGTAGTTAATGGAGTCAGGTTAACCATGAGATTTGCTGAAAACATAGAGCGTATACAAACGCGTAAACAGACCATGTTGTACCGTTACTAACAGCATCTTAACCCACAGGAATTAACCGTTACCCGTCCGAGCAGTTGCACTATTTTGTGAGCTACTCAGCTGTTCTGAATTCCTAGGTTGTGGTCAGGTTCCAATTTTTTGAAACAATGGAACGAATCAAGCCATTAATAAGTGGAGGAAGGGGGTTGGGTATTATTGTACGAGATGTTGGAACAAGTTTTTCATATACCCCAAACCTTGGAAATCCAGCTGCTTCCTATAGCGGGTTGGGTATTATCGAACGAGATGTTGGAACAAGTCTTTCATATATCCCAAACCTTGGAAATCCAGCTGCTTCCTATAGCGGGTTGGGTATTATTGTACGAGATGTTGGAGCAAGTCCCTCATATATCCCAAACCTTGAAACTCCAGCTGTTTCCCATAGCAAAGTACCTTTTTACGTACCCATTTTTGAAGGGTAACCGGTACCAGTAGGCTGAGGATGGCAGTCACGGGAGTTTTGGTCACAAATGTTCTGCCGGGTTCATGATCCACGAGATTTAAGGACGGCTCTGCAACAAAAACCAGCGTTAAAACGCCCTACTGCTACAGAATCGTTGGACTAGTACAAAAAACTGTAAACAACCAAGTCTCCATGAACAGGTGTCCCGACCTGTAAACAGCGCAGCAAAACTTTTTTTTGGAGAAATCTCGGCCATAACCATATCCAACGCTCTCGAACATCTCTGAATATGTGAAAATCTCGGACGCGAAATTTTCCGGAAGCGGTTTCTTCAATATATAAAGCGTACGCGTCTCTCAATGTCAAAATCCCACAACAACCACATATGATTTGTGAAAAGGCATAGGTCAACGCCTCTAACGGTTTAAAACCAAGAAAAAGAAGCATAAGGTTGATTTCGGGCTTCCACGTACTATGGAGCTGCTCAACAGGATTCCACCTCCTGGTGAAAACCATGAAGACGACTTCTGATGCGGAATCCATTTTTATTCCTCGCTTACTTTCTCATCAACTTTTCAGAAACTTTGTGAAAGAAGCCAAGTCCAGGAAGATGATGGTTGTAGCGTTAGATGCGGACAGCAAGACAGCACAGGAGTGGTTACGCGATGTTGCTGAGGTATTTGGTTTCTTTTCAAATGCTCAAGCTGTATAAAATTTCGCCTTGTGAGCCAGGCATAAGTCAATAAAGGAAGGAATTTCTTCGATATCAGTTATTGTTGTACGCTAGTAGGCGAATGTCTTTATGTGGATGTTTTTTTTTCGCAACTGCTTTGATCAACTGCTACATAAGTGTTGGACTTTCTTTTTCAGATTCCCTACTTCACAAGAAACTTGAAAGACATGAGTGGTGCCAGATACACTGGGCATGGAGAGCAAAATTAATGAATAAAAGTTGTGAATGTCAGTGTGTTTCTCTACCCTGCATTCGCTACATTTTCGAAGCCCCGATTGCTGAATTTTGCGACGTCGTGGTGATTTCCAATCTCGCCGAAGGGCACCGCCAGAAGCGCAAATGTTTGCGCGGGAATGGAGCGTAATTCATTCAATTAAGTTCTCGACGCCGAAATGTCGCCGTTATTTGGAGGGAGTGCTTCCTTATTTAGGCTTCAGATGAAATCGTTTCTGCCGAAGCTTTAGGTGTTTGCGTTCTCTTCTTGACTTGCATCTGATTCTTTTTCGATGGCTGACGAGAAAATTGGGAACGAACTAGTGTGAGGCTCTATGAAGAAGGCAAATAGACAATATTCATGTTAAGATATTGTGCTGAAATGTAACTGGCGGTCAGTATAGTTGACGGGACTTTTGATAAATAAGCTGATATAAGAAAGCCATCCTATGGAGCAAATAGACAATATTCATGTTAAGATATTGTGCTGAAATGTAACTGGCGGTCAGTATAGTTGACGGGACTTTTGATAAATAAGCTGATATAAGAAAGCCATCCTATGGAGCTGGTCCACGTTCGCTGTCTTAGTTTCTATGTACATATACCTGTCACTTCATCTGGCTCCTCCGACTCCTCTCTACGTAGTTCACAATTGTTCTAGTAAATGCTCATCATTCATTGTTCCCACAATTTCAAAAATCTTGGAAACTTCCCTGGGACTGCTGATGAAACGCAAGGCATCAAAGAAGCCGCACAACTGGTCTAGTTCTTAGCCCTGAAATCGAAATGTTGAAATTCATATATAAACAGTTATAAAATTCATATATAATTCATATATAATTCATATATAAACAGTTTACACCATTCTTAGTGAGAATATATCTCTCGCTCTGATCTTTTTCGCTGTTGAAGGTTTTTGGACTTCATAGTTTCATGCAACTGCATGAAACTCTCCTCTTATTCATAATCTGTTGGTGTATTTGTTCTTCCTCAGACATTCCACGGATTGGAGCCGAACCGACTCCGCCCACTCTTGTCAATAGCAACGTAATAGCAACGGCCGTTGCCGCAGCAACGGTGGGTGCTATTGCGTTGCTGCTAGCAACCGACGGTTGCTATTGAGTTGCTATTCGGGCCACATATGGCGGCCATGTTCACTGACGGTTGCTATTGAGGCCCGAATAGCAACTCAATAGCAACCGTCGGTTGCTAGCAAGTCTTTCTCATTCTCCACTCGTCATTGCCAGCAAGTCTCATTCTCAAGTCGTCTCTCGCCGAGTGCGGTCGATATCCTTTTTGTCTGATCACCTTGTTTTTGTCTGATGTCTGATTAGGTGAAACTGCATAGAGTGACTTCTGGTGAGGGTGTATCCTCTCAGGTCCCCTCAAGCGCTTCCTTGTTCCTTTTTAGGGGAGGGGTTCTGAAGAGAAATAATATTCCTTGAGAGGACTTTTAACCTCAAAAACTACTATTTCTATCTTGAAAACTTAGCATTACATCATCAACGAGATGTTTATAGCCTAGAAAATATTACACTTCTCTAAAATGGCAGCTGATGAAGTGTGCAACAAAAGTATGGTCTGTTAGTTCACAGAGAGCGCCTGATCCGACTTTGTCTGCAATTACGACTTTCCCGCAGAATGCGTTTGGAAGTATATTTTAGCGGATGGCAGTATGGAAAAATCAGAATGGAAGGGATTACATCATATGCACTTCCAAAAGTGCAAAAATTAGACCAGTTAGCCAAAAAGTGACGAAGTCGTAACTGCGACCAAAATCGGTCTCACGCCCTCTGTGAGCTAATAAATTACTGTAGTGCAGTAGTGCGAGTTGCATGAGAATGAAGAATTGCGGTCGACAACGCAGTAATAAGTGCAAGTAAGAGAGGTGCCGCACGTAAATTAAAAGGGTGGTGACTTTACGCGTTGGCTGGTCCTGCGGCGCGTGAGCGGAGTTGGACGAGTTTTCCCCGCAGCCTTTACTTCATTGTAGGTTTAACGGCAAGTCTTATTCACCTGGCCCTGTAGATAACATAAAAGGGCTAGTTCTGCCCCAAATTTTGAGAAGTATTTCGCCTAACTTCACAAAGAGTCAGGGAGGGGTTATTTGGGCACTATTCCACTTATTCTGCCCGAAAATCTTAAGACCAAAAAATTCTTTGAAACTTTGTCTTAGGGGGGGGGGGTATTTGGCATGCCGGCCACGAATATCACACTCATTTCGTGCCGTAACCCTACTTGGTTAGGGTGAGGTAAGGTTAGGGTAAGTAGGATAGAATTTGCAGTCCATAGGAAAGCTTCAAATTGCTTTCAACTAGCAAAGTCAATGTGATATTCCTGATCAGCAAATCAAATAACCCCTCTAGACAAAAATTCAGATAATTCTGCGAGATACTTTACTAACCCTAACCTTACCTAACCCTAACCAAATAGGGTTACGGCACGAAATGAGTGTGATATTCGTGGCCGCCATGCCAAATACCCCCACCCTAAGACAAAGCTTCAGAGAATTTTTTGGTCTTAAGATTTTCGGGCAGAATAAGTGGAATAGTGCCGTTATTTGAAGTGCTGTACACGAATATCGTATCCGTTTTGCACCGCACCCCCCCCCCCCCTCCCTTCTGCAAGGTCACGGTGGGTGTACTGCAAGACATGGAAAGAAAATACCGATTTCGAGCAGAAAGGAGGCGGCATGCAAAATGATGTCGACATACGTTATTAGCGTTGATATAAACAAGTCAGCAGCAGAATAGCAACCGAATAGCAACTGAGTGGCAACTGAATAGCAACCGAATAGCAACCGAACAGCAACCGAATAGCAACCGAATGGCACCCGTGGTAGCCCGAATAGCACCCATGGTAGCCCGAATAGCACCGTATGGCGCCCGAGCCCCGCCCATTTTACGGATTGGAGCCGAGGTGACATGCGGCTCCAATCCCTATCGGGTTCGGCTCCAATCCGGCGAATGTCTGAGTCAGTGGTACGGTCTGGCTGAAATACAGGAAAATAAAAGAGCGTTTTACTCCAACTCACCTGTTGCCGCCTGTTCATTATAAGAGCAAATTTTCAAGCATCATTACATTTTTGTTTTTATTTTAGCATCAGCAACGGTCACGTACAACAATAACATCAACAATGGTTAAAACAGTAAAAAAATTTCCAGTGTTTCCTAATACTTATAGACCACCTTGTTTTTTAATTTCCTTGGCGATATCAAAGACAAGTAATATTCTTGATATAAAAGGCTTCTGTCTGAGTAGCTGCTCTTGCGTGCTTTTTCTGAATCACGTATTTTCATACTAAGTTTTGAAGTAAGTGTAAGTTTTGATGGATATTTTCTTCGCAGGGATATGTAATTCCGTTGCATATTGCTCTTGAGCACTTCTTTTCAGTTGTGAAGATATTGAAAAGGGCCCCTGGCTCCACACAAATCCAAACCTCACCCTTCTGGATGTTACTGGCAAACTTTAACCCAGAGTAAACGAGTTTCTCATCCCAAGAGTTTTATGCACCACTCGAGCCATTCGCCACAATCATTGGGCTGTGAAAATCATGAAAAATTAGAAATCCTGTCAATTTTTAACTCAAAAAACCCCTCCACCCCTGGATTAAAGATCCCCTGCCCGTTAATGAACCCTGCCTAAGATTCCTTACCTTCATGCTCTCCTTGCTTGCAGGATGTCGTTGTGGAAACCATAAAGTTCGATCCAGGCGTTCGCTCCAAACGCCTGACGGGAGTTTATGTCGTTCAGGCGAGACATTCGAGTTTATTATGGCTGAATTCCTCTCAGCAGGTGGCTCGTCGGCTTCCATCACGCTTCATAGAACTCCGGCGAACTATGGATAACCTTTTGAGTTCGTATTCGATCACGAGGCCATCATCTAACTCATTTTATTTGCCAAACACCAGCGGATTCGTTGCGGATTACTCCTGTGACATTTCAAATATTGCTCGGACGCGGCAATCCATTCGGCAAATTACTCCAAAGCCACAAAAGACTCGCACTGGCTGGTGCTGCGACAGGATGTGCCATTCCATTGGTGTTAAATACTTCATCTCCTCGAGCGAATTTTTTCCGACGGTAATATAGCCATTTTTCCATAGTAATTTTTTCAACAAAAAGTTCTTAATGAATGTTTCCTTCTACATATTTCAACTATTCATTTCTGCCACGAATTTCTAGGAATCAATACGAGAGGAAAAAAATTCTCAATGGCAAGAGGAGATCCTTCGCAGTTCGACTTCGTTAGTTTCACCCCCTACCCCATATTTCATCGTAGAAAATTCCTCTGTCTTTCTGCCCGCCTACCTCATTTTTGAGTAAGTCGAAGAAGGAAAACATCGGTCGCAAAATGACTCGTCAGGAATCCAGCCAGCACATCCTTTAGTCAGCTCTGCACCGCACTCATTATCCTGAGAAAATTCTTGGAGCTTTGGTTTAAGCGGATACACAAGCACTTTGCCAATCCGCGTGCACTTTTACCTTTCATGGAACAGCTTGAATCGCTCTTGTTTTCACCGAATGTAACTGAATCTGTCTCAGCGCTAAATTCTTGTTGTTATCTATCTGTAAGGAGTAAGGGCTACGTCTAGCCGAATTCCTAGCACTTCTGCCTCGATGATCATTGCAATTTTTAACAGCTCATTGAATGTAAAGAGTCTCGTGGGAGTTACGAAACCCAAGGTACATATGCAAGGAATGTCCCTGGTAAAATTGCGTCACCATAGAAAAGAACATAATTAGTCAAGCAGTAAAACGCTGCGATACTTCTGGCTTTCACCTCAACGTCAGCGACTGAGGATAAAGATCCATCGGTGGAATTTTTTCCATTCATATATTTGTTCCATAAATCTAAAAACACTGGTCCTTTATTATCGGTGTAATTAATGGCAGTGTTATTTTAAGTTAGGACCTCTGGTTTACTTATCTTCCCGGAAGTACTAGGAACCCCCTTCTTAACACCTTCGTTTTTTGGAGAGCTCCAGGTGCTGCACAACGCATCTCCAGGACTTCTTAAATTTGCTGCAACAAGTAGTTTGGGTGGGGGGTGGGGGTTACAACATGCCGCATCTCGATTTCTTCGAAGAAAAAGTTTTAAGGATTTTTGGTGTGTTTGCTAATGAAATATGCAACCATTATAATACGCGCCGCCTCCTTCTGATATTAGATCTTAAAACCGATTCTGAGATAAGACGCCAGCATGCCATGGCCGCATGTGTCATTGAGGTTACCCAGGGTAAACGTACTGACACCCTGCAAATTTACCCACCAATAACATTTGTGCCAACACGTTTACCCTGGCTGATCTTAATGATGTATCATGTATCAAGGCCCAGGGCTTGGACTAATGAAGCGGCAACCAAACAAATCAGACAATGTTCAGGATGATAGCTCTCACCTACCCTACCAGAATTAATGCTCTACGACATGTCAGTTAACACAAGATCGCTTAAGCGTGTGGCATTCTCCAACATGAACGCCCAAGTGTAACTCTTGCCCGCGCATCCTAATCCAGAAAAAACACCGCATTCTTGGATTTCTCGTGAGATTCGCGTAATTCCACTACTGGATGTGAGTTTTGCCTCTTTCAACCCCATGGAATACTGTGGAACCTCAAATATAAAAATACTTTGAATAATTGTAATGCATTGCTCAATACGCAACCCATCTGTTCATGGCATTTCGCGGTGTATCTATAGTCATATGCCAGGATTCTTCTCAGATTGCTCTTGAACATCACATTCCCTTCAATTCTGAGTAAACACGTTTCGTGCTCTGATTTCTACCAATGAGGCACTAATGTTAACTGAACCACCTATGTCTAGATTGGTTATTCTCCTGCCCTACTAGGATAAGTACCATTTATCCTGCTCATCCAACAAAATCGCTCTATGCTCAGCGATTATAAAGGTGCGCACTGATCCAGGGCAGCTTTATGGGTCCAGCTACTGCCTGATCGTGGTATTGAACTAGGTGTTTTTGCTTTGTCTGAGCCAGCGATCGCTATTCGTAAACGGCTTTTTTCCCAAACTATCCTGTGCATGCAGAGATCGGCTGTGACAGTGGAATTCGGTGATAGGAGTTCCCAATGAATAATCCCCTTGCTGTTCCACCAAACGCTAAGCATTGCCTTCTGGGGGTGGAGTTCTGCCTTGGCCATTGGGATCTGCAATAAATTCTAAAGGTGCCTGATTTCTTTCTTTTCGCGACAATTTCAGCGGAACGTCGGAACGTTCATAGCAGATTGGTGACTTTTTCTCCGATTTCCAATTTGATTGTCTTTTCTGCGAACGCTTCTTCAGAGCAGCCCTTCTGTTCCATTATAAATAGGTTGTCACTCTTCTATATGGCACGAGTATATATAAATAATTGTTCGGTCTTACTGAAGCATACATAGTTCACTGCCAGTTGTTTGGACTTTTATGGCTATATGCACGCTTTCCCTTGATAATCCACTTCCATCGTAATGAGAGCGGCTCCGCGAAGCTTTTTCCACGGTGTTTTTCATGGTGAGCGAACGAGTACGAGAGTAGATTGAATAGAATTTTCCAAAAATAAACTATTTTATTAGGGCACACTGTCTGCCTATTTCAAACCTTTTATTAAAGGTTTTTTCGAGGGAATTCACGAAGGTCCATCGAACTTTGAGTTTCTATTAGATTGTCGAAGAACTTCCCCGCCATTTTTTCTTCTTTGTTCAAATTCATTTCTCTTCCTTAAAACAATCAACAATTAACAAATATATAAACCATCAGTACCGACAACATATTGCCATTATTAGGCAATTTGCGGATCCTGCCTCTATAGAAATCTGAGGGCTTTGAGGCAAAGAACTCGGTGAGCCACTTTCTTAGTTACTCCACATTGCCGGACATTCTCCCTTGCATTTGGTTGGACAGCGAAAGGAACAGATGGTAGTCCGCTGACGCGAAGTCCGATAAGTGAGGTGGATGGACCAGAACGTGCCATCCCAAGTCTTGAAGCTTTCGCTGGGTCTCCTTCGCACCTTGGGGCTGAGCGTTGTCGTGGACAAAGTAAACCTTGTTCTGCTTTCCACGCAGAGCCGCAGCCACGCGATCTAATTGCCTGCTGTAGAGTTCGGCAGTGACAATGGAATTTGGTAGTAAGAGTTCCCAATGAATAACCTCCTTGCTGTTCCACCGAACGCTAAGCATTGCCTTCTGGGGGTGGAGTTCTGCCTTTACCGTTGGAATCTCCACGTCGGAGCCACTGGCGCTTTCCTGTGTTATTTACGTAGAACACCCCCCTCTCGTCACCGGTGACTAGCTTGCCGAGCCAGGCGAATGTTCGTCGAAATGTCAAAAAGTTGATGCATGCATCTCCCCGCACTTGAAGCTGGTGCCCACTCAGGTTGAGGTATCCACACGCCAAACTTCCATGTCTTTTCGAAGCGATGGAGAAGGGCAGCTATAGTATCGTGGGGCACTGGAGTTCCTCCGCCAGCTGACGGGTTTCACGCCGCGGATCCTCTTCAATTAGCTCCAGAAGGCGCTCATCATCCACTTCGGTGGGCCTACCAGACCTTCCTTTGTCACTCAAGTTGAAGTCGCCGTCTTTGAATTTGCGGAACCAAACTTTTAACGTATCGTAAGAGACAGTCGAGGGGCCCATTCCATCACATATAATCTTTGTTGCATCGCTTGCATTACTGTGTTTTCTGAGCTCGTGAAGCAGAAGCAGTCGAACTTACTTAGAGTCCAGGATGATTTCTTCCGCCATAAGCGCAACGAAGTGCAAGGGCAAATTAGCTGTAAGTAGACTACTGGCTAACCTTTATATATATATATATATTATATATATATATATATATATATATATATATATATGCTGAACGGAATGATTCAAGTCAATCCCAAGATAAGATATAAGATACAAAAGTAACTGACGAGAAACTTTTCCGACTACCTAATATATAGCAAAAAGCATTCAGTCGGTGCAGCTACTATTATGTATTGATAAAGTATATGCAGAATATGTCCATCAATTTCAGTTATTCGTGAAATCCAAAAATCTCCAGAAAAACTCTGCAGAAACTACGGTAATGTTTTGGAATTTATCACCTTGGACGCTAGCTTTGACGTTCAGCGAAGAGTTTGGGTAAAAAGGCAGGAAATGAACAAAAGAATGAAAGGCAGATACGGTTTTTATCACCTAGTAGGAAGTTTATCAGGTTACACCAAGGCAGGTGACGCAGAATACAATAAGCATGAGGGCTCATCCGTCAAGTAATTTTTTTCGTTGTTCCCAGCCGCTCCGGATTCATAAGCAACGCAGATGAATAAATTAGCAAATGAATCAACGACTAAATAAGTAAATAAGTGAATAAAAAGTGTAGAATTATGCAGCAGGATTTTCTCCAAATAAGGACATTATTGGAGGGTGGATATCTCAAATACCACCTTGTTAATGCCCGTAAGTCTTCTAAATAGAAATGGCGACTCCTATGACCCAAATACACTAAATCACAAGCTTTTGGGACAACAACAAGGTAGCCAAATGTGATGCAATAAAAATCCAGTCCATAAGAATTTTTTTGAGCCTAATGCTTACAATACCGACAAATTATAGCGGGCTGCCTTAGTTGCTAACTTCAGAGATTCTATGGAAGGTCCATCCTAAGAAGTTAAGGGAAGTGTTTTGGGCCATTAACATTTTGTTGTTCTTTGCTGCAAGTACATACGTACATATGTATTACCATTTTTTGAATTATTCGAATAAAATGGATCTGTTAGGTCATAGCAAGTCTAGTAGTATGACCACTCTCGAATAGTGCTGACTGCAGGGCTTCAAGAAATCTTGACTTCTTGGTGGGGAACTGGAAGATGACTTGAATAAAGCAGAACAGTATTGTGAAGAAACATAAATCTCTCCTAATGCCGTTTCTATCCAGAAATTTTTTTACGTAATCTTCTACCTAAATCGGCTTTCACCCAAGCATTATTAGCCTACTAACATCGCGAGGTTACAACTCCCTTAACATTCGGTCTTTATATGACAATAACGACTCAAAAGCAAGCCATAATCAGGGAAAAATACAGCGCTCCTTCCTTGAGGATCTCCTATCCCATATCCACTCTCTTTCTATTCCATGCCACTTCCTTGTGCCACGGCTTTTTGCACATTTCTTCATCAATTTTTCCATAGTACCTGTACAAATATTCAATTTCCTTTACACTGTGCCATTTCAAACACACACTGGCGTCACCTTCACATGACCTGTAGACATAGTAATACATTCATGGGTGTTTCTAAACAGGTTTATAAGGAGCATAGAAGCATAAAGGATTTTTTACGGCAGACATTCGGGAACTCTATGGCGTGCTTGTAGGCGTTGTCGTAAATGGGGTACTCTAAACAGAAAATAAGTCAGTTACGTTATGAGTAAACAAGTCGGTACGTATCGCATTTAACAAATGAATGAATGCTGGAAAAGCAAAGAAAGAGGTAGTAGAAAACGCTCTGGTGAACCAAAGGGTCTGTTTGCGAGCGTAGAGTGAAGGTCTTTTGAAGAGTTAGCTCTGACCACCAGACCCGCTGCTAGCCTTCACCTAAAAAGCGATTGTTAATTCAAAAAACAGTGTGTCAGACCGAAATGATCGCACAGTTCGAACCCATACATTCTTGGCAACTTTATGAAATGGATGTATTTCCAGTCATATTTGAAAAGTTTTCAGAACACCTATCCAATCCTGAAATCGTATTTCCTACAACTGCGGGAGCTATTTACCGAGTAAATCTGAGACAATTCCTTATGTATACATAAATAATGGAAGAAAGACGAATAATCTACCGAAAGCCAGTTGGTGGATCTTTGCAAAATCGTGTTACCGTGACATTTCCGCTTCCAGACCATGATTATCCTGATATGTTAAACGGACCATAACCCTTCCGAGAATACCGTCCTTCCCCGTACGTGCTTTCATTGCTAGGTACCATTTGCAAAGGATGATTTTCAGGACCAGGCTGCTCGTCGTGTTCGGAATGATGGATCCTAAATTGCCCAAAATTCATGCAAATAAATTACCCAGTTTTCCTCGATATTCGGTGCTTTCGGAAGGATTTCGGTGACCGCAATATAGTGTAACTCGTCATCTGTTTCCTGACAGATTTTTCAGCTTCTTCTATTATTACAGCAACTTCCTTGCCCTTTGAAACAAAGGTGACAACCTCTGCAAATTGCTCAGCAGGCTCCACAAAGACTGCAACAATAACCTCTATTCATCGCCGTTTTCTGGAATCGCTCTCTTTCACTTCTACTCTCCTCAGATTTTCTCTTTCTCGGAAGACTTCTTTTCAGAGAAATTTCTGAGCAAAAGCGGAGAAATATATCCAGTTCTAGCTATCTTTCATTGCAACATTTTCTCTTTCCATCTTTTGGATCGAGAGTTGTAGGGTTGAAAGGAGTTTGTGTCCCTGTGAGCGATCCCAGATTCCAATACTGGTAATGCATTTGCATGACCCACGAATGCTTCCATATGCATCAGAAATCATGCTTTTTCAATACAAACTCCATGACAACGTCACGCAGACGGTATAAAAAGACAATGGTAAAGGAGATGTCATGGATGGAAAAGTAAATGAACAAATGAGTTTTTCCCGTCTAACATCATTTCTAGGGGATGTCGTCCCAGCACTTTAGTTTTCATGAAGCCATTGAATACATATTAAAGTAATTTTTTTTTCGATTTTTTTATTGACTACCGATGTTCGCTGAAGCGTTAATGCATTAGATGGTTGTCGTTTTAGCTGCTACGTACATAAAGATCTACAATACCCCCGCTAAATTCTTTAAAAAAGTACACTCGGCGCGCGAAGTTGCGTTCTTTTCGTTCCATCTCTATAAATTTGTTGAGATGCAATATACCGCAAAATAAAACCGATGGGAAGAACGTAATTGATCCAAAACTCAGCCCTATATAAGGTGAGCTAACAGTTTTCAGCTTCTTCATGAAATTTTAAGTGTCCTCGCTTCACCACAATTTTGTCGTGTCGCTTGGCTCGCCGCATGCGACGTCGCGCGCTTTTCGCGACGGAATCCCTCAAAATAAAGAACGCTCAAATTTCACAATTCAAAATGAAATTTATAGCAAATTGCTTACAGGTGGGTCGAACAGACACGTACGGTGTCCGTGATCTATGCGGACTTTCGATAGACTGCATTCCATCAAATTATAGAGGATGGAACGGGCCAAGTGTACTTTTTTAAAGAATTTAGCGAGGGTAGTGTACGTAAGGCCCTCATGGACAGAGAACAATACATATAATAAAAAACAAACAAAATATGTTACTTATTATTTGTGCCTAAGACTAAAGATGCCTAGAAATCTAAAACAAACAAGATTCAAGCAAATGTGTTCATCTGTCGTTCTAAAACACCCTTCCAAAACCGTATGATTTCACAATAAAAAGAGGAAAAATGAGATGGAGAGTAGTTTTCCTTACAAACAATGCTCCAGTTTACAAGGTATCAGAAGTCGAAGTTTTAAATTAATTTTGTATTTTGTTCAATTACCGGGATTTTGAGATGAATCGTTACATAACATTGACCAATTAACATTTTTGTGTCATTCCAATTTTTTCTCTCATGTATTTCACAACTGTCAAAATAAAAACGAGGAAAATTTGCCGAAAATGACTTGCATGGAAAATGAGTTCGCAAGAGTCCACATACAAATCTCACTTGGAATTTCAAAATTTGGAATTTTGATGAAAAAAAAGATTTGGAAAAACTGAGTTTCAGCAGCCGAGAGCGTATACTTACGCATAATTACTTACCTGGAGGGGAGGGGGTGCGGGGGGTGATGAGGAAAAATCTAGGGTGTCGGACAGAAAACAGACTCCGACGACCAAAATTCCAGAGATAAATTCAGTACGTAGTTAACATTTGGATGGAGAACGTGAATGTTCAGAAGCATTACTTTGAAATAAGAATGAAAAGGAAGAAAATATGAAATCCTCCATTCAGGTTTCAAATTTTCATATGCACCGTCTCTGCGATCTGTGACCTCTAGAGCCCCACTATTTATTTCCTTCTTTTCTAGTGTCTCAGCTCTTTTCAATATATCCGCGTTAAACTTGAACCCCCCCCCCTCTCGAAAAATAAGCTGAGAAAGCCAAAAAGCTGTTTGCAGAGCCCATGACATTCCAGTACGTCCCCAGCCAGGTCCAGTGGCATGCGCTCGATAGGGTGGACGGCTTTTCCGGTGTGCTCTCACCAAATGATGTGCAAAATGTCACTAGCGAAATAGAATTGAATATGATGTGCACTCCGGAAATGGCTGTTGTGCTGCGATGCGCACTGGACCGACACATCGCTCAGCAGAATTCGTGGTAGTTTGTCATGACCGTCATTAGCTGGTAGCGCCAATTCACTTGCAAATTCACAGCCTTCTCACATTCCACCAAAGGCCAAGGGTCGACTTATGTGTGCTTGAGTGCTGCAATAAACGTTGTTAATTGCCAGTTTCGATGCATGCTGGATATAGCAACCGGCAAAAGTGCATTTCCGGTCATTTTTGGCGGTTAATGAAGGCAAAATGGTGTGCGTGATGAGCTTTTTGGCTCAGACGCACTTGTTTTTGCCTATTTCTTACCGAAGGCAGCGTTCAGCGCCTTGTTTTCTTCATTCCTTGTTGAATTTCCAGACGGGGCAGGATGGATTAAGCTCTTCGCGAAATAAACTCCTCGAAAACATCTGCAGAACGATAGCAATTTGCGTATGGAGGCGGTTGTCCATCGAAAACATCTCGGCATCCTTTCTGTTGAATTACCTGGTCATGAGGTTAGCCGGCTCACTTCTTTCATGCGTCTCGTAGAGCTATTTTCGTTCGTGGACAATTCTCCTGGGTATCTTCTGCATTTCTTCTTCCGGGATCTATCTATCCAACCGCCTCCTTCCTCTGCACTTTTGCCATTCAGCTGACCCTGCATCCATGGGTGAATTAGATGCCCTCCTATTCGGAAGGAATCCAGCTTTGCGCTGAGTTATTTTTAAGTAATGAACTCTAATTTGCATTAGCCAAGGAGAAGACTTTTCAAGGAATACGAATTCACTCAAGAGTACTCTTCAGCTGTACTCAGATCATACGACTTCCTAGATTCCAGAAATGCAAGGCTTTAGGGTTTCGCCAATTCCTGGATTTGTTCGTGGTGGATTTCACAAGAACTTAGCTCTTCATTTCAGGTTTCATACTGTATTGTATATGTTTTTAAATTCCTCAGCAAGACATTTGTTCTTTGATTTCTGTGCCTGAAGAGATTACAGGTATTTAGTAATTTCTAGGAATGTTATCTTAATGCATGTAGGAATGAACATCCCTAGTTATGAAAGATTTCCTCCAAGAGGTCGATCTCCAGCTGCATGCTTGTCAAGGTAAGTGCTTGACTAGGATATTCATAAGCGCATTGCTTTTCGCTCCGTTGGATACCACTAGGTCATTGGAAAAGGGCAATATGTCACCTATATGTTCCGCTGTGCAACTTCATGGATATATCCGGCAATTTTCCTGTCCAAATGTTTCGCTGCCCGACTTCCAAGCCGACTGACCTTCCAGTATATACTTTCAGGATATCGCTTCTGCTGAGTTCTGTTTTTTTTACACTTTCCTACACGAAACACTGCTTTGCGAAGAAGAGAGTAACGAACACATATGACTATCTTTGCTTTACTCATAAAGTTACCACGTGCTCAGACATGGCCCGCTAGCCGACTGCCGCCGATCGTTTTATTTTCAACGAAAATGCTGGCACCACCAATCGGCAATCAATTTTTTCCTGTTTTTTTCCTTAAAATAAAAAGATGAGAAGCACTAGGCGGCTATAACTCATGTTGACATTCTTGCTCTCACAGTTGCGGTGATGAAATTCTCACCAAATTTACTCTTAAGGTAACTATTACGCTTAAGTATTTGACGGATTCGACAAAATGACTGACCACGTCACCACAGCTTTCCATTCTTCATTTATTGGTATTTGTTAAATTTTCCTTGCTTGTGACGCTCCTCTGAGAGCAGTGTTAAATAAATAAACATATAATTAAACAAGTAGATAAATAAACGAAATATTGGAGTAGGAATTTTTTAATGACGGCTTTGTCCTGT
Source organism: Ancylostoma caninum (assembly GCA_037903475.1). Taxonomy (NCBI): domain Eukaryota; kingdom Metazoa; phylum Nematoda; class Chromadorea; order Rhabditida; family Ancylostomatidae; genus Ancylostoma; species Ancylostoma caninum. The sequence goes on from JBAJFG010000362.1 coordinate 1,161,435, forward strand.
TCTCTTACCTAGGGAATTTTTCTGTGATACATCAAAGATGCTTGTTGTGAAAAGGCCACGAATGCTATCCTTCGTGCAGAAGGCGATAGCCAGTGCCAAGCCCCAGCACGAGGTCTTCCCCGAACGAAAATCAAAACGAAGCTTCCTTTGAAAAACCGACCTCTCACGAAGCCACCTTTGAACATGCAAACGAACGGAATCACTTTGAAAATCAGAATGCTGGATGGCAGCTCTAGCTAAAGGATGAGTTCACTGTGCAAGCTGTATTCTGAGGAACGTAGGCACAACACAGTGGACCAAAAAAAAAGAAGAAGTGAATAAATTCGAAGAAAAAACCTTGGGCCCAGGGGGAATGGACCAGGAAGGACCTGCCCCGTACCTTAGGAAGCCAAGCCCAATTTGCTTCTCGACCCTTTTACGAAGCCCAGCTTAGCCTCGAGAAAACCTGCGCTGGGGCCTGGCCAGTGCACCGTACTGAGATGACCCAAAGTGTTCACGGTAGATCACGATCGCGATCAATAGCCGCTATGGCTGCTCATGCATCCACTATTTTTTTTCACTTTTCCTACGGCGAGAGGTGGAGGCTTAAACTTTCTGTTTCTCCTGGAAGTTGATTTGAGAGATAATCATCCTTTTACTCGTACTACATTAACATGCTGTCATAAGGGGGGGGGCTCTCATCATGGGGCTCTGACATAAATACGACCAAAGCCGTGGCGGGACATGGCACTCTGACTGCTGCCGCATTTCTCGAACGATAATGCTTTGATGACGGTCTCTAATACCGCCTGCCCCGAGACGTACGCCGCGACGCGACCGCGCCGCCCGCATACGCTTTTCAAGTTCAGGTTGTTTCTTCAAATTCGACGCACTAAATGACATTGGTGGCCACCTTCTCACAGTTTGTGGGTTCCGATAACATCCATCTGTCCTACTCAAGCCTAGAAAAGTTGCCCATATCCATGTAGAACTCTCATACCCTCTAAGGCTGCAGCCGCGACGCGCAAATGAATCGACCAACCACAAACCTGCAGCGTACCTACGCAGCCGCCTGCCCCAGACCGCCGCGCCGCGGTAGTGGTCCGTATTTACCTGGCCGTTTGAAGTTCCCCTTTCACGGCTGCAAGGCAGTACCTCTTTTGTAATATTCGCACCTACCACTCGATTCTTCTAAAGGAGCCATCCAAATTTACACTATCATATTTCTACTTGGAGCCGTTCCGAAGTTCGGTTAGTTTTGTCATCATGGTGGTACAGTTTGATCAAATTGTTTATATTTCTTTAAGTTACTATCATGAAACAGGTTGCTACAAACAAGTGTGCTTATTCGCTCACTCTACTTAACGCGATAGTACCGCACAGATGAAGCAAGAACGCGAAACAAATTGAATGGGCAGGATCTCACTTGGACAGACCATAAATGAGAGTGAGAAAGCCCGGAATTACGAAAGATCAATTGGGTGTAGTCTTAACATATAAGAAACTCCAAACGTACGTAGACAAGAGCCGAGACCGCAGCGCGGCTCTCATGGGCGGAGACGCAGGCGCACACTATGCTGAGCTCCCGTGACTCTGTCCAAGAGAGCCGCGCCGCAGTCCTGACTCTTGACTGCGTCCGTTTGCAGTTCTCTTTATATTATTGTGAATTGTATGAGGTATCGATGAATGAGAGCACTAACGATCAATTCATTCTATAAGTAACAAAGTGAAGCATTTTGTCTAGGGACCAATGTACTGGGCCCATGAGGCGCTAACGAGCAATGCATTATCGCTACGCATCGTGAGTATGCCATCAAGAGAAGATGATATCAATAAAATGAGAAATAGTAATGCTTGCACTGGCGGAAGCTGCTGACAGAAATTTGATGCCGCGAAAGACGAAGTCGCAATAGCCGATAAGGCTTAATTGGGATCAATTCGAGATCACAGCCACCTTTGGCGAGGTCATAGATACAGTTGACGTCAATGGCGGTGGCCCATCCGCGGCCTCAAGAAGCACGCCGCGCAACCGCGCCACACGTCGTAAACGATGTTTTCTGCTGCTGCTATGCTATATCTACAGCTCTTCTGCCCGATTTTAAGGATTTTTGACCAAATCGGGAAGAAAGCGACTAGAAATAGCATCCCAGCAGCAGACGACACCAGTTCGGGCGCGCGCGGCGCGGTTGCGCTGCGTCCTTCTCGAGGCCGCAGATGGCCCACCGCTATTGCCGTCCCCTGTATGGTACTAATTACGAATTTTATATTTGCGAAACCACTTTGGAGGCAGCAAAGTTCTGCACAGCTTTGGTGGACTTCTTGAATTAGTTAGGCAAGCTGCAGAATGCCGCTAAAAAGAAGTCGCCCCAGTCCGCGTCGTTTTGCGTGGGAAGCCAACTCGCAGCTGTTATGAAATTTCCTTTCACATTTTATTTGCCTGCATTCGAGCACCATTATAGTCCTTCTGCAAAAATGAACAACTGGATGTCTGAACAATTGTGCGCTAAATTGCAGAACGCACCGCCCACATCGTTGCAGAGCTGCGACTGGTCTGCGATTCGGTTTCAGCGAGCAATCATACGCCCACGTCATATTATCTATGGTCAAATGGCAGTGCTTCCCCTGTCATCTCTGGTCTGATAGCATCTGTTCGTGTATTCACCCAAGGCATGCATCCGTCAGAGCTTGTTTAGTCAAAACGCTTATTTTTGATAATTACAAAAATGATTTTTCAACCTACCACCTCGCTTCTTTCCCTCTTTACTTCCTATGAATGGACGTCGGATAACGTCAAAAGCCGAGAAAGTGAACAAAGTAAGTGTTGCCGACTCCAGACATCCTGAAGGTGGAAGGAGCAAGTGCTTCCCACCTGCTACGAGTTGAATCCACATTCAGCACGATAAAAAGCCCATGTTTCGCCACCGCGGAGCAGAATACTATTATAGACTCGCAGCAACCCCCACTACGTGGAATTACTACGCCTAATGCACTGTACACTACATGCGTGCGTTGGCGAGACATCTTGTTTGACAATAAATTTGACGTACTTCGTTTGCGTGCGACTCACGTGCGTATACGTGATGATGGGTATGCCCAGTCGTAGCCCTGACGCATCTCATACGCATATCGAACGCACGCATTCCAGGCATCTCGACACTTCCTAGCGGCAGTGCGGTCTTGGCCAGTCTCCATATTATCCTTCGCAATTACTTAGATGCGCGAGTCTGACGCGCGGCTAACGCACGCATCTAGTGTAATTCGCCTTATTTTTGAAACCGACGGTAAATTCTTACTTCATGTCACGTACTTTAATGTTATGTAATGTCAACTGTAAGCTCAACATGTCTCATTAGAGTAATTTCTGGGTTTCATCAGACTCTGCAGCCTAGGCGAAGCTCCGCCGTCGCTTCTTCTTCTTGTCTGCTCTCCTGATGCATCCTAATAACGCTGTTTAGGACGAGCTAGGTGCATTCTATGGTAATTCAATGAACTCATTTCGGTGAAATGGTTGCCCCACGACTCGTCAATTCGATTTCACAGCTTATTTAAAATTCCTTGGACTTTAGCTTCTGCTAGCGGAAAACTCGGACGAGTCTATAGAATAGGAGCCTTTGGAATGGAATTTTTGCCTTGAAGAAGTCATTCACGGGACATATATGCATAAATAGGGTGTGAGGATAGAATTTTTGTTCACTGTTCTCTGTGGGTTAAACTTTTACCTATCGAGGGCCTTCAATCTTCGACACTTCACTGAGAAAATCCTTGTTTCCATCCCATTTGAGCAAAACCAAACCTCCACCAAGGTTTCGTTAACTAGCAGGCCTAACTAACTATATAGTAGTGGAGCATCTTTCTTGATCACTACTTCATTAAACAACTCGTCCGCTACTACTCATCTTGCCTCAGGCGAGTCATTAATGGATGAGATGCCATTGCGCATAAAACCAAGTGGTCCGCCGCCTACCCCCCCCCCCCTCCCCGCGTCAGACTATCGTCGCTTCACATCTCCAGAAGTTCGATGTTAATTCAGAAGCAATTTCCAGACGTAACGCTTTACCGGTGTAGTACTTTCATGGCGTTTTAACCAATAATCGCTCAACTGGAAATGCTGCACCATTTCTAGCTCTTTCACGCAAGTGAACGCTTTTTCCTTAGCATTTGAGAGGGATATTTTCTCCAAGTGAATTCTCCGTCGCTTTCTCAGCTACCACTTCTAGAATTTTCTATTGAAGTCATTAGAATGCAGACGTGGATGGAAGAGGGCACATGCTGAAAATTTTCCAGATAGCTTTTGCATTTCATTTTTCAAGTAGAAGCTATAAAACACGTGAACTTAAGGAGGTTTTAAATGGAATTATGTTGAAAGTTCCCGTGGAAAAATATGTAGTGATGAAGTCGTTTACTATACTTGGCTAACGGAACGTTGATCCATCTTCTAGACCTTTCTTGACATTCGCATGTGGTTTCAGAAAAGGTACATAGTTATAAGTAACCTTGAGGTGGAAAAAATTGTCTTGGCTCCGAAACTGCTTGGCTCACGCCCTGATTAATAAGGTTTTTTTTAAATAATTTTATTCTATGCCATACTAGTATATAAACACGTCCTACTGGATTGTCCTGCAGCAACGTTTGGCCTCAATAGGAATCGTGATGTCAACCGAAAATCGTAGTAATTTATTACGACGCTCCTAGATTCCTTGAAAAATTTTCGGATAATCTTAGTCAGAAAATAGAGGAGTGAAAAACTTCATTTTACCTGGAAGCCTTTGAAATATGATATTACGCAGTAATTACCAAGCTTTGCTCAAACAATAGGTGTCTATAGGGGAACGATATTGGTGCAACCAAGCTTGCTTTAAAGTGAGTTTTTTTGTGACAGTAACGCTACAATGTTCTCTTCTAGTGCTTCGGTCCTATCTAAAAATATTCTTTTCCGAATCACTACATCTACGAGGTGCAATCAATTTCCGGAAGGATACAGTCTACTTAGAGGTCGTGCGGATCAAGCCGAATACACTGAGCTTCAATAAGTGGACAATTACTTGACACTTTTGCTAGCTGTTATTTTCATCACGAAAGAGAATATCCATCACAAGATCACATGAGGGGCTGAATCAGGCTGAACGCTCAAAAGTACATAACTCCCACCACAATGTACGCAACTGTTCTAGATATATGCTAGAGAGCAGAGTCACATGTTATTAAAACCCAGTCGCCTCACACTAAGCCGCACTTAAAGAAAGTTCAGAATCCATCAATAGATTAGGATAAAAATGAGGTGAAACTTAGCCTCTTATTCTGCACTGGCGAAAGCTCTTTGGGTCCGGAAGCTTCTCGCCTTCACGAAACCAGAACACTTTAGCCGACTTTCGGGCTAATCATGCTGGAAGTCTTGTGACTAAAGGTTTGTTTTTTTTTCCTTTGTTCTCACCGAAAACGAATTATTAGATTGTTTTCTTTTGTTTATCGGATGCCGTGACGTCGCTGTTAAGCCAACGATTTCGGGAACACCAGAGCGAAAGCGAAATTCGATGGCACCGTCTGGATTTTATTCGCTATGCTCCTGAAGGCCTTAATTAGAATTTCTCGACATTTTCGGGAAGGCCAATATCATCACAAGAACACAACCAAAATAGGCAGCTAAGGATCCATGCGCCAAATCTTATCCTTTTTTTCAATACGTACTGTCTGGAGCTTGCTGTCTCTGCTTTTAATTTCGGCCATGGCCGTTGATGGAAAGTTAGATTTTTCGAGACGTAGCCTTTACTCAAATCAACTCCAGGGCGATTGCAGTAGGGCCTCCAGAAAAGAAGGGATCCGTTCTAATGGGATTCCAAAAATGAGGTCATTGAAAATTCTAACTCTCTACTTTGGATATTTGGTGGCTACCATCGAGAGTGTTCACCGATTTCGCCTGAGTCGCAATTTTTTGTAGCTAGGTAGCCCAGAATCCTTGATGTTGAGACGAAGAAAATCGAATATCACGCATGAGTCCGATCATTCCAAGGAGAGCAGCGTTGTTTCTGATGCTGATCCTCTCTTCTCCGTAGTCAATCTTCATTTAATTTTTCCATATTCCATATTTTTGAAGCCTCGCGAAAAATTCCCTACATCCTAATAAGCCGCCGAATATTTTGCTGAATTTTCCTCTTACCCCTCTCTCCCAGAATTCTGTTGTTGGATAGTACCCGATAGTGGTTGTCACAAATCATGCAGAAATTCCCGCGAGTCACGCAAATCTTCCTAAAATTAGCAGATTCAGCAGTGTGACCGCGTGTTCCTCGAAAGCTAGAGGAGCGTTATCTTTGTTTTGAAGGAGTTTGTTTTCAGTTCGGCCAGGGTGAACAGGAGTAAAATATAAACAAAAATTAAGAGCTTCTGTGGTTTAATGGTAAACAAGATCCCTTTAGGATAAACATTTCTCATGGAGAAGTCTATTTTTTCTGAACTACAGGGTGCGGCAAAAGTCTTTGGACAAGCATAATCGCTCGCTAACAACATACAGAAGAGCAAGGAATTCCTTAGAAGAATTTGACTTCATCAATGTATGCGCCGGGCCAATGTCGCGTCTACCATTTTCCAAGCCTGGGTCGTTACCGGTGGAGGAAATTTCAGGATCAAAAATATTATTTATGCTTTCAACCAAACTGCTGACTCATAACAACCACCGCTTTTTTTCCATTTCTTCTTACCCATCTTTCGGAGGTCGGTTGTGCTTGTCCAAAGACTTTTGCCGCATTCCATATTTTTCACCATGTCCAAATTGTGGATCACATGCTACTATAATAACAGGGTGTTTACCACAAGAAGGTATGTATGTACTAGCTCCTCATTACAAACAACTCACTCAGTAGTTATTACCTCAGAATGTGAGGTTTAATTACCCAATTTTGAGATGGACACATTTACATATGCACCTTTTCGGCGGAGGGCAAAATGAGAAAGAATGGATCGTGCTGATTACTCCGAATTAATTTCTTTTTTCCTAACAAAATGCTGACCACTCGAAAGTTAAGAACATGGAGGTCTACCCTAGGCCATTTATCTCGAAAGTCTCCACGCGAGTCTCAAGGTCGCGTAAATATTATAGATGAACGTAGTGGGTGAACAAGCCCACATATCTTTGGGATAAACTTTCCCTTCACACTGTCTTCCTTCTTTTTCCTACGGATTCTCTGACCCTTCCAATTAACCCCTCTGTGAATGTGCATCCATGCATAAAAATCAGTGACGTTTATATTTTGATGCATGTAACATCCCCTGGTAAACTACATTTCGCAGTATGTCAATCAAGAATTTGTTTGTGGGCCTTCCATAAGAAGGACCCTAGCTGTTTATTGCACCTCAGATCCTGTCGGCTAATGTTCCTCTAAAAAATGTTCATTTGAAAAAAAAACATTGATTTCAGCAGTATGTATTGAAATATAATACGTTTTTCATGTGCTAAAACGAGGAGAAAAACAAGAACATAATCGACCAGAGTACTTTCTCGACAACCAAAAAGGGCATGGTATGTATATTTCTGGATACGCACTTATCGCCCCATTCAATTACCTTGATGGGAATTCGCTAGCGCCTCATTTCTGGATGTTCTCTTTCCATATTATGTATGCCCACGTATGAATGATCCATTTTGTTAGAAATAAACCTCTTTATATTCCTCTCATCTCGTGTTCCTCCCACTCCTTCTCCACCCAGTTGAGTTACTTTCTCCCAACATTTTGATGAAACGCGAAAGGCCTCTTTAGGGAATCATTTCTAGGAAAAAATGTCGGCCTGGCTTTCCAACTATAATGGGACTTCACAACTATGCCCTTTGGATCGCAAAAACTTCTGTACTCCATTCAGTACTGCTAGCTTTAAAAGAGTTCCAACGAGCTTCTCTACTTACTGCTTTTGGCCTTGTGTTGGCTGACTTTTTAGCGTAACCGTTACAGGAAAGACACTTTTCAACGCAAAACAACCTTGTAAAGAAGTGGCAAAATCTTTTTTTGTTAAACGGGGGCGCTTTATGGCATTTTCATAAGCTCATTTGAATCTGTGTGGGAATGCGAAGATAAATTTTGAACACATCAACCTATGTTGGGTCCTCAACTGGTATTTCACATGAAGGAATGTTCTCACGATTGAGAAGTGATGATAATGGAGATAACACCTTGCAGATGTAAAACATTTCAACCATGCGATTGTTCACATCTTCGCTTTCTCAATTTTCTTTGCTTGGTTTCATTTCCACTAGGAAAAAGCAGTAGTGCAAACGTTGCCTTGACGTTTTCCACAGAAATGGAGAAAATCCTGAAAATTGACTTTGACATTATTATGAAAGTAGTATAACAGTTTATTTGATTCCTTTTATTGCATACGGCTTCGTTCCAATCCCTAGACAATCAATCTGAACTGTACAATTAATCACTACGAGTAATTAAATACCCTTTTTCCATCGAATGGCAGGGTCTGGGTGTTTCCACTGTGAACTCCACAAACTGCACTTCGAAGCCGTCAACCTGTTTCAATCTGATGTCATCCTAATCCCCGATTTTCTTCTTTCTCAGAGGTTTATGAGTTGTCAGAATAGATGAAAGTAGGGATGGAGAGCTGGGATTTACGCTGGGTAAAACATGGACTGGATCCTTCCTCGGATAACATTGGACCATTCGAGGATGCTATATGTAGACGCCAGATGAGACTGAATGCTCTCTGTCCAGTTATTTCCAGTGGAGCGTTTCCTAAGGATTCCGCCAGTAGCGCAGCACGACCACTGTTCTATCTTTTGCTGGGCAACCTAATACAACTATTTACTCAGTAGAAGACAGAAAAAAATTGTCGACACATTGAAAATGTTCACATTTTTTTACAAATATGGTAAAGTAGAAAAACGGGAAAAAACTGCTTCTTTTTCTCTTTCTTTTCTGTCATCATAGCCTTGTAACTTTCGTTATTTTGCTCCAGCTGCTTCAAGTTAGTCAGCATTGTTTTCAAAACACCGAGGTTAAATAAAGTTCCGGAATTCTATAAGCCACAAGACCATCCGGGGGAGAAGGAGGCACGCAGGGTCATCCCATTAGTTTTTTTTTGTGCAATTTGGAGGAATCATTGATGCAGGAAAAAATAACACATTTTTATGGGCCGATGGACACATTTTGCTCTGCCAATCTCGCTTAAACCTATCCTTAGGCTAGAATATGATCACGTGCCGGAATAGCGATCTCCATTTATCCGGTGCAAAATCGCCTTTGAATCCACGTCATAAGCGATCTGGATTTGGTGAAATTATCCCGAGTCAGCCATGCTGGTCCTAAAATGCCAACAACAACGCAAACTCTGCTGCCATTTCCATCGCCGAGCACAAACATACGTTGTCTGTCTAAACGCGAGCTATTCGCTTTCACAGCTGTCTGTTTATGGAATGCTCTTAACTATGAACTCTAATATACGCTGAAGCGCTCTGACTTGATCGTTGGGTTCTTCATCGCCTTTGTTTATTTCTCTGTTTGGCCAGACGTCGTGCTCAAGGCATCACAGCAATTTCAACGCTAAATGAGACGTTATTCAAGGTTATTTAGAGATTCGATGCGGTTTGAAATTCGGGGATTTCAGTGAAACTGGAGACTTTGCTAGATGCTCGCAATTTTCCTTGTGTTAGCACCTTGAAATGTGTATAAATCGCGCAAAAACATGATTTTCAACCAATACTTTATAGCCCAGACAGCATGCCATGTCCATCCGTCCCGTGCCAACGGGGGGGGGGGGATAGATGCCAAATCATTTTTTGTTCCAGAAACTGCATGTTTTGCCTCGATTGGATGTACTCGTCTAGAATGGATGCAGCACGCCAATTCTCTGGATTTGGAACGACGCAGTTCCGCATTTCGACTGCAAACATTTTCTCTAACTGTCTGCGATCTCCATCTGAGAGAGTGCTCCTGAATTTTTCCAGGAATATTCTTGACTTTTAGCCTACATGCTGTCTCCTTTTTGTCTACTACATACTGTACATACTTTTTTTCGTTCAAAATTCCTATTTATTGGGGCGATATTCAATTAACTGACGCTAACCCAATTTTCGTTGATACTAGGATATCTACAAGATGTCTCCTAAAATAATCTGATAGAGCTGCAAGAGATGTGAGTAATACCCAAATATAGAACACCTTCTGTCTAGACTGAGCCAGAAATGCGTTTTTGATTTCGGGATAACTCGTACTCTTGGGATAAATATGTATGTATGTGGTCACGATAAGCACATAAGCAGCTGAACAAAGCGAAGCGCGCCGCTCTGATGGAATTCTGACCGAAAATCAAGACCTTTGCTATGACAAACATTTAGGCAGCGTGGCTAGACGGTCAGCACTAGTAATCTTATCGCACTTATCGCTAATGGTGGGGATTTTGTTGCCTGGAGGAATTAACAATGATCAGGGTTAGGTGTTTACTCCTCGCAAATTCTGTTGTCGTACATAATGGAATGATAGTGATTGGGAATTTTTCAGCTTTACTGCATTTTTCCAGGATTTTTGGAGGCTTCTTGAGGGATTTACATGAGAGATAAAAGCCACACCATGTAACATATCTACAGATCCTTGCGAATACGTCTACATACTATCCCTGAAAAATGAAATCAACGTATTTTTGGACGTAAGGACGCCGATAGTTAAGCATCCGGACCATAATGTCTTACGCACTAACCAGAGGAACGCAGTGGCCGGGTGATTGTCTACATACCCAGTACTCAAGCATACCAAGCCAATACGTTGGAGTTTAGCCACCTCAAACCAACTGCTTGAAGGAGGAGTTGATGATCTCCTGCTGGTGAAGTATCCAGAGAATCCGGAGATGCTGCCTTCCGGATCTTCTTTGCACAGCGCCTCCTAATTTGCTCATATGGATATAGTCGCATAGAAGCCGAAAAAAAAACGATATATTCTTCTCTGTGCAGGACAAAGAGCAGGCTCGCATCTGCAACTGGGTTGGTAAAAAGGATCTGGAAACCAGATGGACTTTCGTCGACGATTCTGTGTATTTATTTGACCTATGCGTACTACCAACAAACTGTTTCGCCAACCAGTAGCTCATGGCAGCAGGGATGGATTAGGTCCAGATTTTTTCAATTGCTATACGTAAATGTCCCGATTTCTGCAGTCATATGTCATTTCTCTTAAATTTAACATATGTTCTTGGTAGTACTGCGTCTTTTCAATTACTTGGTTACTTAAAAAATCAGGAGAGGAATCATTTTGAGAAAATCAAGTACATACTAGCAGGAGAACGACGTATCCCCCTCGCGAAGTCGAGTTCTAGCTTCGCTTCCTGTTTTCCATCTCTTTTTATCTGCAGATCTGTCGTCGCCGATTTTTTCCTATTCTCCTGGTAATTGGATTTCCATTTCGAGAGTTCTCATTTTACTCGCGTCGTTTTTGTTTCTGCCTATCCGGACGCGTCTGCAATGCGAACACTGCACTATTCATTTTTTCCTTCTTTCGGACGATTTATCCCCTATGGTTTCCAGTTTCCGGTTTGCAGAAAATTATTGCAGCCTGTTGGATTTGTAGTACATATTTTCTAACTGGAGCAGCTAGGAAGAAACCAGTGATTTCGCGTATTTATCCAGGAATTTACTTCCTTGTTGGTCCAGTGAGACACTTCTGTTGTATGTCGCGAATAATGCCAGATATGATTGCGACTATGGAGGCAGATATAATTACTGTCTGCATCCTCATATTGAGCTAGGAAGGGCTGTATAGCATGTTTCATGTAATTGTATTTGTATTTCATGTAATCTGCTCAAGTGATGTTTAAATCACCTTTCAGGATCGTTGTTGCATTCCGAGCTGAACAGCATATTCGAAAATACAGTAGCGAGCAAAAAGATTGCAACTTTTGGTTTTTTGTTTATAACTTCTTTCAAAGCAGAGCAGGAAGGCTCAAATTTTTATGAGAGTCGTACATACTCATGCGAGATAGAAAAAAGTTAGAAACTCCTCACCTTGCCTACTTTACGTTCTTTAAGATTTTTTTTTCGCAGTGGTCGAAATCTGTAATTTGGCACCACACGCAAAGCCTTTCAAAATGACGTCTATTGTTGGACCAGAATGGATTGCTTGCATAAGAATCAACCCGTATTTATTATGTAGTCCTGCCTCGATAAATTCAAGGCGGCATGAGTGGCCATGTAAACGGCAATATTCTAGGAATCTTGGAGCACCTTTATTACTCATGGGATCGCTCAGGTACATATCTTCCTTCTCAAGACAGAAAAAATTTCAAAACTTATTTTCCGTGATATGCACAATTGGTTGCATTGCAACTATCCGAAATGTTTCGGAATCCCGAGGGAGCAAAGAAATCTATTAAATTCTAGCACCTGTACCTAAACTCTTGGAACCATCATCAGCATCTCTTCCCTTCAAGTAAAGCTGATAGAGGGTGCCAGAGAGGCAAAACATCCATAAAACATCACTGTTAAACTAACTTCACATAGTTTTCGCAAATGTCAGCCAGTAGTCACCACATGAACATTTCCCGACAAATGCATGTTGAATATTATGCAAGCAATCAATTCGGAGCCCGATATCAACAATAGACGACATTTTGAAAGACTTTGCACATGGTGCCAAATCACAGATTTCGACCTCTGCGAAAAAAAAATTCCTTAAAAAACATAGAGCCGCCGGAGTGAGGAAGTTTTAACTTCTTCCTATTTCGCATGAGTATCTACAACTCCCTTAAAAATTTGAGCCTTCATGCTCTGCTTTGAAAGAAGTTATAGAAGATAAACCAAAAGTTGCAATCTTTTTGCTCGCTACTGTATGTCCTGTACGTGGTCCTCGCGGGCTGCGCCACTAACCCACATCACTTATGTAGACCTTTCAAGCACTTTTTCGCTTGTTTCAAAAAGCTTGTTTTGATTTGCTTACATTCTTAGACTCTGATTCTTAGAGTTACGGAGATCTTCCAGCAAAACCCACAATAACACTCGTGAAAGTTGGTTTTAGAAAAGTTGCTTTCTTTCTTACATTAACATCCTATAGCTAGGTAATGGCTGGCTATGAAAAATTGCAGATTATCTGAGATGTGTTCAAACAACGGGTGAGATCTCTCAAGTATTTCGAATTGAGAAAGGAAAAAGTACTATCAAAAAGTGCTCTACAGTGGTATTAAACAAGCTTCTTCCCAGTTCTTCAATGTACAAACTTCAATAGGGCTCATAATACTCTTACTGGGAACATTCTGACTACCTGTTGGCCACAAAAATCGCGTGTTCCCAGACAGAGCACACTACGATTTGCAAGCAGACTTTCCTTTCGTTAGAAATTAATTGCCAGAATACTAATAGGCTAACAAGTTCACGCTGACAAAATGTTTTTCAGCTTTAACAGTACAATGTCGTAATTGTGACGCATTAAAAGAGTGAAAGAACACGCTTACGTTCAAAGCTTCTTTTGTTTCATTCTATTGTGACGATAGAGCTTGGAATGCTTTTCCTATTAATTATCATATGGTGTTAAGGTATCGAGGAAAATGCTACAGAATTATCTGCAAGATCTGTTAGCCCTAATTTACTTTTTACGGAACGTCGTTACTCTGTCAGTGATTTATTCTCAAAATGTCACTGTTGACGAAATCGAGTTTCCTAAATTTGGAAATCAGGACTCGTCCGTCCAAATTCCTCGGAATATTGGGAATACTCTGGCAGTGCTTCGATTTCCAACCTTTCTTAGCTGCAAATCCAAAGTCTTTGCCCTTTTTCCCAGAGCTTCTTCTCGTTAGTCTTGGGAGACATCTAGAATTTTCTTTTGTTGACTGCTTCCAGACCATGTGGAATCGGTACCGGACTGGACCATCTCTGATCTCTAAGGAACCTCATGAATAACATTTTAATTCGTAATAGTAGGTATACGTTAGAGATCATTTCAATCTTCTGAAGACAAACCGAAGCCAGCAGTACACAGGCAGCAAGTTCTTCTACGCTTCGCCATGGATGTTGTGTCTTTTCTATGACTCGGCTCATATCTATACCTCACCAAAAAATGCCCCTAGGTGTATAAGATGTATTTGGGCGTGGACTTTATTGTTTTAGTGCTATTTGCTCAACTGAAGTGGGAGAAGGCCAAACATCATTGCCCTGATGACGGCATAAACCAAGACCAAGCAGCAGCTGTGCCCATTAACACGACTGCGTGGTGGATTCATAGCAATCATTGTCTTGTCGGAAACTCTGCATCATATCAAACATTCCATAAAACATCGCCTTTTTTTGTAAAAACTCTCGGAAAAGTCTCAAGCAGTTTGTCCCGACTCCAAGGTGACGTATTCGCCTAGGCTTCATTTTTACCCGGAGTTCATTTTAGGTGCACTCTTCTTTCTATCCAGCTATGGATTCGGTCGTTTTTGCCGCAATTGGGCTAATAATGATGCAGGTCGAACCCATCCTAGTGCATATTCCTCTCTATGGTCATTAGTTCGTCAAGAGAAAAGATGTAGTCCTTTTGTGAGTGAGAATAACAATTCTTGTATAAAGCTGTTCTTTCTCGAGTTTTTTCAACTATTTTTTTATTCATTCATCCAATGCAATATGTTGGAGCAGATGGGAGCGTTTCCTGTAAAAAATGGGAGGAAAAATTACTAAGGGTACCTAAATGTTCCTTCTATTCTGCGCTTCTTCTTTAGTGCCGTTCATGAAAGTTCCGGCAAGTTTTCTAGAGCACCAATCTATAGCGAATCTCATTTCCAAAAATTTGTGATGTGTCTATTATCTCTGCTGTTATCTTACCGCTGGCTGAGACGATTCACTCAGAAAAAGTATACATATTTTTGCTCGGAGAACTCGTGCACTTCAGCAGAGCGATACCTCCCAACCTAGGCAAGAAGCTCTGTGAATCCCGCCACAGGGCATATCCCCTTTGAGCTGTTTTTCTTTCTGTGGAAAATTTAACTGGACATGCGTTGCTATTAGCTCAGTTTGCACTTGGACATCTTCAGCAAGTGGCTTCCTTTTCCCTAAAAATATAATGAATTCTTAACAATCTAACGTATTGGTGAATACTTATGATAAGGTAAATTTCGCTCATTTTAGACCCTCGTACTCTACAGTTCAGCGACTTTCCTCACTCACTTCCGAGCCAATAAATCCCAGAAACACGGCGGTTTCCTGCCAATTGTTGTGGTGAAGATCGAAGAACTTCTCAATCTCCTCACCTCAGTAGTGATAGTGCATCCAATTCATCACCGACAACCGCATGTCCCTCAGCTGTTGTTTATCTATTTATATATGTGGCACTCTGCCAGCACAGACATGTTTCAGATCGTTGCTCTCTTCATGTGTCCTTCATGCAAAGTTTTTTTTTTGCGTTATCCTTGGTTGTTTTCGAATGTGTGGAAGGAAATCTGTAGAAGATGCGTGCATCAGTGCGTCATACGTGGGCGTCGATTTGCAGAAAATTTCCCACGAAAATTTCTCAGCGCAACATATAGACGGATGCGTCTCACTTGCAAGTGAGCTGCACCAAAGGTGCGTCCAGGCCTATGATTTATCATAGAGTCGCACGCATGACAAACGCTTGTGAAAATTGACGGAGAGATTACTTTATTGTGTTTCATTTACTTGGAGCCTTTGAACTGACGTGTTTCTCCATTTTGAAAGAGATTTAACGTTCTGAAATGGTGGTGGAATGTTGATCTTTTGCTTCATAGAGGCCGAAACCTTCACGAAAGCTTCGGCCTCTATGAAGCGAAAAAGCGAAGCAGAAAGATACGGATTTCCACAGGAAACTCTCTCCTTCGCCCCTCTTCTACTCCTTATTCTTGCCTCATTTGTCTCAAAGTGTTATATAATACTTTTCCTGATCCCAAATGCGCGCTATCAATCCTTATTCCTCAAATGAATTTTATTAATTTGTGCATTTTAGTCTACCAGTCCTGGAACTCATTAGGTTTTTTTCCAAGAATCTGTCGTATCTGATTCCATCAAATTGTGCCAGAAATATCTGGAAGATTCCAAGGAATCCACAAGCACTTCATGACCCCGCACGTCGCATTCTTGAACAAGCAGGAGCGATCTGGTGAACGATCCCTCTATCTATACAAGACGCAAAACAACCTCGAATTCAAACTCTTGCCACTAATTTTGTACTGAGCTATCATTGGCTATTCAATAATGTTGACCAATCGAAGGCGAGTAGGTGTTCCTCTTGAACTTTGGCCCGCGCTTTCCTTTGTTTCCGGATCCCTAGTGTCCCTTTGTCTACTCGTGCGCTTGCTACGCTGTTTGTTGAGTGTCCATGTTTAACCTCTTAGCCTTTGTCAGCTAATAGTACAAAGCTCCGTCGTAAACTATGGTGCTACGTAATTAAGCTCTGTTCTTAGTCCTTTCGTATCACTTCCTACTCTGTTACCAGGTAAGAAATGAACAGTAAATATGTACGTGCAGTACAAGTATGGACAAAAATAATTGATTAGCCTCATAGAATCAGGATGATGTCAACAGTATATTTTTGAATTTCCCCCATGGATATTTTTTGGTGAAGGAATTTCAGAAAAAAAAACACCCAAGTACCAGACAAGGCACCTGTTGACTGTTCGTCGTTCTCTTTCGAGTACCAACTTGTTTGCGTGAGATAATTGGTGTTCGTAACAAAATTCCGACAATTTCTCGTTGGAAAAGGTTCTACCAGACAGGGCGGTTACCTATTTTGGATACGCTAGCGTCACATGCAATTTATGCCCTGTTTATTGTGGGTTTTTTCAACCATGAGCTAAAGCCATAATTTTGCATGAACATTTTAAGATCCATTTTCTGTCCCAAGGGTTAAAAACGTTTACTCAGGGGAATATTATTTTGCCCTAACCTATGAAGGGTACGTTCCTTAACTTGCACTAGAAATATAAGGGCACTATCAATGTAAGGACACTTTCTGGGCATAGTTTAATTGGACCTCCACAAATATGGAGCATTCAAGGATGGGTGTTCCAATTTAAGGATACATAAATTGGACGCCAGGGCTCTGTAAAATTGATAGTAGTAATTGCCGGTCTTGTTGCTCTCCACTAGCCATCCAATTAAAGCCAGCATTCGTAACCTTGTGGATAAAGCTTCCCAGCTCCATTTCAATGGACTCAGTGACCTAATCCTCTGCTTTTTTTGGTATTTGATCGAGTGTACTGGCACCTAGCACCTCATGTGTCAACAAAGCCTTATGAAGAAATATTCATTTATTTTTTAGCCACAAATTCTGCCCCTCAGAGTGCAAGTTTCCTTTTTTTTTATAACGGATACCATGCAGTAATTACTAGTTGTTAGCCAGCCTGAGCAGCAAATTGATCAGAAAATGAATTTTGCTTTTGGTTCATCTTTTTTTGCTGCTCTGCGGCTGTGGTTCCTATGTATCGTTCTGGATGAAATAGAATCTGGCTACTGGTAGCTCTCGAAACATTTGCTACCGCCTCTGAGAAGGATGAACACTGGATCGAGTCCACCAAATGTATGCACATAGTATGTGAGAGAAAAATGTGGAGAAGTTCCAGAAAAAGTAAAATTTATTAGGTAGATGTGTAAGAATTCAGTAGTAACATGTATGCTCCAAATTAAGTTAGAAACTATTTCAACGAAGCTCATACATCTTGCTTTAAAAGCAATTTTTCAAAAATCTTGTTTGCGCAACTGGATCAAGAAGATCTCCTGTCCTAGAAGTGAAGAAGAATCCATGACAAAATCTATCAATTCCTTATTTATTGCTGAAGAAAGTTGGAATATTTGCTCAAGAAGCCCTTCATACCTTCCCTCAGCAACTGCTTCTGACTTGCTTCTGAATTTCTACAAAAATAGAGATGATCGATCAACGAGAAAGTGCTCGGTTCTTGAATTTTTGCACCTTCCTGACTTTTATTCCTTCTACTCACAAAATTTTCTTATTATTGTTAAATTTTATTACCTCAAAACATCCACATCCCCTTGCTCCTTGCCTTAGCAGTGACCATCACCGCATTTTCCGCTCCTCGTCTCTTACATGTGCCTTGCCTCTCTAGGATTTTCCGGAATATCAAGTAGCACTCTAATTACTATCGCACGCACTATGTTTGCACTAATCTCTGTTCTTTTTTCTCGAATTTTGAATCAAAATACTACTGTACATATGTTTATCATTCAACAGGCATCTATCAATGGGTGTTCTACCACATAAAACCACAAATCGCATAGATTCACAATAGATTCCTTCATGCTCAAGCAATGTTTTGCGATCTGTTTGATACATATCCCAATGGGATTCATGCTTTGATGAATTTGGCCTCGTGACCGTTATGGATTTTTCCCACTTTTAGTGAATGTGTACAATGTTCCGCTCAGTTTTGATCGGTTTTAGGAGAATCTTGACTTTTCCCCACCTGTTCTCATAACAAATATCGATTCTATAATAAATGTGTTGGTAAACACCAAAAAAGTTAATCTTCCTTGCACTATATTTTGTTAATCGTAGGCTCGTGTGATACCTTGGCATTCAAAATGGACTAAATGCTTAGATTCTAGATAAATCCTATATTTTAGCTGATTACAGTCTACGAGCAGTGAGTAGAGGGAGAGTTTACCTGTCCACTCTCCGTTACTGCTCAATTCATTGGTTTCTCAGAGAATTTTTCAGGGAGATATAAGAACTAGAGAAAAAACTTCTCAATGCTGTGATTCGCAAATCTTTTTTTCTTTCAAGTCCAAAACGTTAAGGAATCCTTGAATTTCCACTCTTTCTCCTATTCGGAGACTCGGTATTGTGATGTCACACTATTCTATGACTAGTCACTTCTAATCTCACTGTGTGAGCCAATCCTCCTTTGTGAGCTCTTTTATTCTCTAGACAACGTCACTAATGTCGGACACAATACATATCCCACGTGGATGAAAGCCTTGATTATCATGTTGTGTTCTCCGAAGAGTTCAATCACATAGAATACTCGCCTTCATTTGGAGAAAAATGAGAAAATCTCGTTGAATGTTGTGAGAGTTTGTATTTGTGAACTCACATCTTTATATTTTTGCTTACAAATCTTGAGAAAATAGTTTCCAAGGAAGTCTATGAAGGCTGAGAGCTGCTGCTATCCTGTCCGTGATCCATGTTTGAATTCCTAAACATGAGTAAGAACCAAGCGGTGCTCTGGCTGCAATTTAAGAGAACATTATTTACTGGGAACCAATTCTGGAGAATTTTTTTTGAATTGACCAGTTGGTCTTCCTTCAAAAAAAAAGAGACAGTCTAGAAAATTCTGCATTCCGTCCTTGATTAGCCCTCACATTTTTCAACGTTAATCCACCTGTTGCTTTCTCAGTGTATGCCTTCGCATCAGGAGTTCTCCTGCAGTTAACTGCAAGTCATTCCATCCATATGATGAACGTCATCTGTTTGTTTCGTCGAACTTTACGCAAATTTCTATAGATAGCACAGATCGCCCTTTTCACCCTTGGCTTTTTAAAACGTTTAAAAAATTGACCTTTCCAGTATTAGATTACATTCGTGGGCTATAAATAAATTCTTGAACGTGTCAAAAGGTTCGTTTGCTCCGTCACAGATTCTGCAGCAATTCCTTTC
Source organism: Ancylostoma caninum (assembly GCA_037903475.1). Lineage (NCBI taxonomy): Eukaryota > Metazoa > Nematoda > Chromadorea > Rhabditida > Ancylostomatidae > Ancylostoma > Ancylostoma caninum. Next base: position 1,180,985 of record JBAJFG010000362.1, read on the forward strand.
ACATTTCAGTGAAGTAATTAGTTGACGGTGATGCAATTTATGCTAAAAAATTCCTACTATCTTGTTGCTTGTTTCATTTCCTCACAACTGTTTAAGAGCTCGCAGGAGTTCAACTGTCCAAATGTTCGCTGTGCAACCATATAACGGTACACATAGAAAACATACGCATTGATCGTTGATATTTTTGCTGGCTATATAACTTGGAAAATCTTCGCGACATTATCTTGAACAGACTGGCAAAGTGTCCGCAATGAAAGAAAATGCACATTTGGGATGACAAAGATGCAAAGGGCTGGATGTTCGGGGTAAGTAGGACATTTGATATCCCGCTTTCCCTTATCCAGTGACCTTTAAAAACTGATGCGCATACAGACAGATCGAGAGCGTAATGCTCAAGGAAAAAACATGCGACATGCGGTGTTTGCTCTCTTTGCAGTGAACTCTGGTTTATCAGTGCCCTTACCCAGGTTAGAGATCGATTTTTGAAGTAGACTAGGAATTTTGGGTGAAAAAATCTGCGGTTGCCGAATTAAGAGGTCTGGTATTGCTCCTATTAGTTTCTTCTAACACAGAACCACATGATATTGCAGCCGCCTATGCAGCAACAGACGAGGTGGCTTTAGATGCCCATGCAAATACAGCGACATGAGGTGTTGCTTTTGATGCTCATGCAAATAGAGGTGTTGCTTTAGATGCTCGTGCAACGACACATGTGTTGGGGCAGTTCCTCACCATAGGTGATGTCGCAACACCCAGCTCAAAGCGTAGCTTGCCCAATAGGAAGCACGAATGTCACGAACTCGCAAACAGAACGTCAGATCGTGGGTGTGCTTACTGGTATTGAACTAATGATGATCCAAAGAAAAAATAACAAATTGTAAGCCTTTTTAAGATGGGCCTTGCCTTCTTACTATGCATGGTCTCAGACTTCGTTTTTAAATCTGGAAATGCAGTCCTTTACCCATACATACGTAATTGCTCTTGCTTCACTACAGTTTTTTGGGTCTGGCTGCAGTTAGATCCACCTTGATGGATGTTTTGTGTGGAGATGGAGCTATTGAACGTTTCTTTGGCATTTTCTCATCACCGAATGGGTGCTAGGAGGGAATAAACTGAGATGAAATCCTTTCGAAAAGGAAATGTTTGGCATACATATTTCCGAAAAAACCCCTTGAAAAATTAGCGTACTTTTAGGTTCTGTAAGAAAGGTAAGGATTAGTTCGGATACTTTCCCTCGTTCAGTTTAAGTCTCAATCCAATAATGATAACACGGTTGCACTGAGTAACTGACCCATGTAGTAAATAAAACGAAAACCAGTTCCATTCATGATCAAAAATCTTAGAAAGCATTTAACCTCTAAGACACCTAAACCGCCTTTCGTCTTTAACTTCATTCGAGATAGTTATTTATTTCGATATGGCAACCTCTTCCCTTTACCACTCGTGTGATCCAAAAGCCCGAAATCTGCGATTCCATTATCCGAATACCTCTTTTGATCAGTATGCTGATGTATATGCTTGGCGCATTTTTGCTTTTGTAGAAAGACATGGAAACGTCATCGAGGATCAAATTAGTTCGAGGTAACTGGTGTCTAGACGGCAATCCCAGATACAGTTCTAAGGTAGAAATCAAAAGTACTTTCCTCCTGAAGCAGTTTCAATTTTCTTGTTCTGATTTGAAGATATATTTGGAAACCTTATTTTCTTACCGGTATAGCTCACCCTAATTGTATTCGATGATTAAATAACCTACATGTACAGTATAGGAGCATTAATCTCATGGAAAATGTGATTGTACTAAGCAGCTAACCTAGTAACACCGAGTCAAGCACGATTGTCTTATCATATTGGTTGCTTACAGACCTGCTCTTTTTCCCAGTAACTAAATAAATGAAGTATTTCTGTACCTTTATTTCCTCGATTAGCTTGCGTACAAGACCCGTAATTTCATTCTTTTCCAGAACGAATTGTAACACTTTGCAGTAGCTGCGTCGCTTCTGTTCACTTTTTGCACGAAATAGAATGCACAGATCAGTTTAAGCTGAAGGATAGGATTTCGCCGAGCAGAGATTTTACCTGACTGCGTGAAGAGCTGCTGCACATACATAGTTCTCTACTGGCTCTCCAGCTCGCACGCAAGAGTTCAATGAAATTCGCAGCACGAAATACTTCCGTCTTATTTTATGAATTTTATTTCACGACCTTAGGGATTCCCTCCTCTCCCTTGTTCTTGAGCAAATCTCTCTATCCCTAGTGACTTCATTTTACTGTGAATATGTAGACGCTAAGATTTTAGGTAGCTGTGGATATTTGTCACATCAGTCGTTTAGAAGAAAATGCCAAACTTCCACCCTTCTTTATAAATGCGATTCTCGGCAAGATTGTGACATTCCAACCGATTCGGAAGGGACTAGTTCCTCGGCAAAGCATTTCTATGTATATTTCATTCTTCAACTTCTCACATTCATATCCATTGAAGAGATGGAGAATTACGAACCATCTCGAGTTTTCCTCAGGGAACTTGGCTACTTTAGGTTAACAAAACCCCAAAAGTTATTGACTAACTATTTGTATGTATACATATTCATGAATCTCATTACTGGTAAACTAACCTCTGCCAGCTGCCGAGTGTGGTAGGACACAAAGCGGAGTGAATAATTCTATAACCTAACAGTAAGCCTCTACCATGTCTCGAAGTAAGCTTGGTCCATGGAACATTTTATGAAAACGTCCCACCTCGTTCAGCTTCTTCAATTCCGAAGTTGTTAGAGATCACAGAAACAAGGTGGTGTTCTATGATATAGGCTATCCTGAAAATCCATTGTTTTTCCTAGTCTTGTAACGTTTGATGTTCATCACTGGAATAGCGTAACGAGGAGACCTGAAACCCGTCGAGAAAAAGAAACAAGGGAAAGGTGAAGCAGTGCTTGTAATGAAAAGTCTCTGAGTTCAGGTTGTCCCTGTAGAACCCCTGTGAACTGAAAAAAAAACCCTGAATATAGGCTACGTGATGGGAACATCTAAGGTGCAGTATGGAGAGAGCAAAGAAGAATTTTTCCTGCATGTTTTGGCCTGATCTGGCCTCTGACCATTCAATAACCATCTCATTAACCACATAAATTTAGGCTTAATTTCGGGCTTTTTTTAGGCCGCGCTGCCCACTATCCCTAATACTTTGCTATCCCTATGGCTTCCTCTAACTTTCTATTCCTACAGAAAGAAATTTATTCCCTTCAAGTAATGCACTTCTGTGATTTTGTTGCTTCCAGTATTTTGTTTGGAGCGTAACACGCACATCGAGTGCTCCTCAAAAAGCTCCAAATTGTTTTCGCCGATCTTAGTTCTGGAGAACATTATGAAGTCACTCCTGTTTACATACTACCATGCATACCTTCTTAGAGTCACGCGGTCCATTAACTTCTTTCTTTTGTTGGAGAAAATAAGACATTAAATATGGAATAGATCAAAAATAGAATAGATTGCGGTCTGGAAGCACTCTCTCGCGTAAAAACTAGTACATTTTTAGTACACTTCTTTGCACAGTATTCCTAACCTCCCTACGGAACGGTTTTGCCGTGAAATAGATGGAAACATCCCTTCTGGTCAGTGTTATCCAAGCTTCTGAATTAATCCGCTCATCGTCCCGGACATACTACACTCGTATACTCTCGTGGAACATTCTGGGTGCATGCGCGTGTCTGGGTGTTTGTAATCCGTTCCGCATAATTTAATTATATATGGCTTCTTTTTAAGCATTCTCCAAAGACAGAAACCCTACTGCTTGAAGTTCTCAAGTTCGTCGCGAGTTCATTCAGCCCACACCTACCTCCTTCATCGCCTAGATATTTAAGGGGTGGAGCTCGCAGCTTTAAGGATAGGTCGCATCGGATCACGGACGGCTGACGTTGTTCACCTTTTCCGCAGCGCTCATCATCAGCTATTCAAGTCACATCGCCGCGCGGCAACATTCATCCGTCCGTCATGACATTCGACACCTTCGGCGTGTCTACGACTTTTCAACGACGACAAGTCTCACTGCAACAACAACATTGTGTGAAATTAGTTGTCAAGTAGCTACAGTGCTCTAGTGTTGAGTTCTCTAGCTCTTTGGTCTTCCTAGCACTCTTCATCTCCAACTTTTCTCCGGTTTTCCGTTTGAACACCTACGCTCTTTCCCCCGTGGGACATCTTTGTTATCTGTCACAACTTCTTCTTGAAATAAATCGAGGGAAATCCAGCGATCTCTGATGCTTGCTTAGATTAGGATTTGGAAGACAGAGACACGATCAGTTTCATGGGAGTCTCGCTAGGCCCACTTGACACTCTGTATATTATTGAAATCCACATCTTCACACCTTTATGTACAAGCTCTTAATTGGCTCGTATACTCTGTTAATGTTGCCCAAAGTTTAGTACAGTAACTATGCTATTTATAATATTTGACAGAGCGCATACCATTTACAATTTGCGCGTTACCTCCACTTGTTTTCCGTAATACAATTCCGATCTCCGACTCCTAGTTTTATTTATTTTTTGGTCCCTTTACCTTGATTCAAGTGAGAAAAGAAATGAGAGTGGTGAAAGTTGTTTTATCGAAACCTCGGTCTCTGTCAATCACTCAGTCAGGCATTTGTTAGGTAATCGTTTTCGAATAGAGCTGTGTGGGCTACATCGTTTTTTTTTTCGTCAAAACCACGTTGAAACTTACAAAGTGCATGCGGATATCAGTTAGTGACACTTTCAGTCTCCTGCCATCAACAGAATTCTGGGTTATTTACTAGTTCAACGATATGCTCTGACCAGAACGCAGCAACTCTTTTTTTATGTTCTGTGCTACACACTTTGCCTGCGTGTGTCCTCACGATTTTCCATGTAACGTCCGCAGAAATCCTTGCCGTCTTCATAATAAAGATGCCGCACTACTCAGCACTTCCGCAGAGGAGTGCCACGGCATCCGTGCTGTTGCATAGGTCTGTGCGGTGGCACTTCCCACGTTGCACACGGCACTGTGACGTTGCATGTTGCTGTGTTAGAAAACATTGTTTGTTGCGGTAGGTACATCTCAGATCGGGTCAACTGAATTTTTAACCATGAGGGACTTCTATACAAAACTTCTGATGGAGCTTTAAAAGAACTCATAAGTGGGATTTTTGGCGTGCGGGGGGGGGGGGTTCGAATCACGGTCCGCCCTAAACTTATATGCGCATCACAGCATATATCCACGAGGAAACAACTATTACTTGCCAAGGCTATCAAATCTCGAAAAACTTTGGTTCCTCAGCGTTAGTTGCTTGCCCATCCTAGGAAGGAAACAGCAGTGTTCCCACATGTGGTTCAGCAAGAATGCCCATTTTCGTGATTGAGGTAATGATTGAAACAGATTCATCGTTCTGATGTCAATGAACACTACTGGTCGTTGTATTAGCGCAGCGAGATATTAATTAGACGTTTAGATCGTCCAGTAACTAAAAGTAAAACCATTTACGTTACTGGACCAGTGGAGTTAAGTTCCTGGTGGGGGTGTCTATTCATGTAGGTATAGGATTTCAAATAGTTCTTGACAGCAAAGAGATTGGGGCTTTTGCAGCAATTATCAATCCCATACTGCAACAAATCTCCAAAATGTTGAAGAATTTAGGGTTCAGTTAGACCATTTATTGCCGCCACGATTCTTACCATCGGCTTGTCTGCGTTTTTTCGGTTTGTGTGCGTTTCTGGTGTCGATTTTGAGTGTATCGCCTTGATAAAAAAATCATTTCTCGCTGGAATAATTTTCCGACAATAAGACGTATGATACATTCAGTTCTTCACTTGCTGATGAGATTTTGCGCCAATTAGACCTGTATACAGACATTTTATATTGATAGTACATGACTGGCGATTTCAGTAAGCGGATCGCTTTGGACGATCATTATCACTGTCCAGAACTGGAAGTAACAACGTCAATGCTGAGATCAATAAGTTCCATACGAGAGGTCTAGTTGCATCAATTAGGCATATCAAATCTTTGTTTTTCACAGGAACGATGCAGCAGAAGTATCACATATGCCCATATTGCAAGCATCACCAAAAAAAGTGAAAATCAGACAGAACTCTCTGCATTTAGGAGGTTTTGCAATAATTAGCGTTGTATTGACGCGAAATACCTATGTGAATACCACTTAATTGAACATTTTGCAAGAGCACCGTTTTTCAATGAGTCTGGTAATATATAAACCTTCAAAGCCTCCTTCAGACATCTGTATTGCACTGAGCTCTTGCACTCACGCGCCGGGAACTTGTTTCGAATTCTAATTCATGCTTCAATTTGAGTATGAGGGCTAACTCATTCGCAATTCCCTGCTTCAGTGAATTCTGCTCTAGAATTCCGTACTTTTTGCTGGAGATGTCTTCAAGCATGTCTGTACTTATTCTAAGCAGTCTCATACGGCGGATTCACACAGGATTTGCCCAGATCCGCGTCCGCCTGATGTTCGAAGCAATTCCCACGTACTACATGAATTCCTTGCCATTCGTAAAAGACTTCCGAGTTAACTGCAGACATCTTAACTTGTCAAGCTTCGTCATCGTAATCTTTGGTTAGTTTCAATGGCGAGCTGTAGTGTTTTCCTTGTTCACAGCGGTGCACCAGCTTGCCAAACCCTGTCCCTCTTCGAAGTCATCCCTCCAAATACTCTCATGTTGTTTGGTTTGGCAGAGCACTTGATCATTTTCGCATTTGAATATATACACGATACAAGCGTGTGCCACACTTTCATCCGTCTCGTTCCCTGCTCTTTCTGTTGTTCGCATTCCAGCGAGAATGCGGCAATGAACTATTTTTTAACCACACTTAATCGACGCTAAACGAAAGGGCATTTATAATGAGTATGTGCCGCCATTTTGACTCTTTAGAAGAAGAATGCTACTGCTGTACAGCAGAGTTCTGTCATCCAAGATATGCAGATCGTTTGAAGCAAGAGCAAAATTTATTAACTATTGCTAAGCTTGGGCTGTACCCAAAAATCGTTTTCAATCTCGAAATATGGGTAGCGTGGTGTGATAACGAGGCAAATTTTCGCAGAGCTGTTTCTTTTTGTTGGCTTGCAGTAACTAATGAAGAAGAATGAATAGCTGCACGTGTACGGTTGCATCAGTTTTGTGCGTTATAATACACAAATATGCTTAATATCTTTACAAATTATCGAATCAGCTAGTGACGAGCATTTTGTAATTAGCCAAATGTATCAGATATTCAACAAGAATTAATTTCGTCATTGGGTAACAATAGAGGTAAGGCCTGCCCATAACAAGCTCTGATGTTGATTTTCACACAGTAATTATCATGAAAATTATAGGAAATGCAATTCAAATTTTAAAAAAGTCTGCGGTGAAAAGACTTTCCCCTAGGCTAGGAACTTGCAGCGCCACCACTATGTTGTGCCACAGAGTGCCACGGCGCTGCAGCAACACCATTATGTCGTTGCACGGAGTGCCGCACTACTCCTTGTTGCTGTAAAGGTGCTGGTTCAAGTGCTGCTGTGTCCGAGAACACTTCCACAGCGAATGCTTTCATTTTTAGATATTGTTATTTCTGGTTTTTTGTAGTCGCGGAACCAGTGTTTTGATCGACATAATTTGATCTCTCAATCCTGTTGGGACAAACAGGGAATGAGAAATGCTTAGTTCCTCTTTTTTTGTCTCCGGACGCTCCCAGCACTCGAAATTTTCGAAAATAAACATTTCTATTTCCATTGATAATGAATCTTTAGACTATAATAATTTCCCAAACTGCTACCTAGTACGGATAAATTACAGGTGCGAAGCAACTATGTTGAATTTTTTACACCCCTACCTATGAAATCCTCGCACTTAAAGTTTTCAATCGTTGGTTTTTCCCTTGTGAATTAGTAGGAATCACTCACAGGAAAAACTTTTGAAAACATTGATTTGGAAGAGGTGTCTACTGGGAAGCCATGGCTTTCAAAGGAAAGCGCCCGAAGAATCGTTGCAGAATCTCATAACTTCGTCCAGTTGCTTGTTTTCTTTTGCTCCAAGACAAGCAAAGATTGAACGGGAAATGTGACTTCCTTATCAGGCAGTGTGTGACATTATCTATTTTGCTGGGCTTTAACAGTTCTGAAAAAAAAACACGGCGTTCTAACTTTGGAAAGTTTAATAGTTTTGAGTAGGGTTGAAAGTAATTTCATTCATATTCGGTTGGACTAGACACTGTTGAAGAATTTGTTACTATTTTTTCCTTTTTTTTTAAATTTTTTTCACATCATCAGGCTCACTAGCTACATAAAGGTTTTCTTAGCCTGCAAGAGAAGTAAATTTACTTCAGCATTACTTTGTTACAAAATGATGTTGAATTTCTTCATTCAGCACCTCGAAACTAATTGTAAGACCTTTTGCTCATTTCCGTTCGAGACTCCGTAAACAGCTGAATGTTAACACTTTTCTGTTGCTGCCCTTTTCATTGCTTCATTTTCACTTGCCTTTTAAGCGCTGCCTGGCAGCAGACATTCCATCCTTTATAACATCGAATTTCGCTGGAACATAATCTACTCGATTCTAATTTGCGGACGCAGCAACCAGACAAAGAGCTCGCGGTTGGCTGCAAATGTTCCTTTTGCACGTCTCCACCACTGCATACCGCTGGCTAAGACAGATCTACAAAAACGTGCTCACATTAATAACATAAGCTTTTTCAAATGGGGGGACTATGAACTGAAGGTCATTATTTATGACAATCGAGAGATAGTGTTTCGTTGCTGAGCTCCAATTTTGCCTTACTAGCCTAGCTTTTTGTTGCCACGTTCCTATGTATGTATGACATGACCGGTCTTCTTTAGGGCTTGCCAGTTTGATGCAGAGCACCAAAGTTTTTGAAAATTTCACCGTCAATACCTTGTTAGATGTGTGGTTTCAACTCTAAGATTACTCAGATTTCCCTAGTAAGGACTTATTCTGAACTGAAGAGGCAGTTCCTTGAATCTCTAAACGCTCGCTCGCTCCAGATGCTTGTTGGCCTACTTTAACTTCGTTACTCTTGTGTTCAAAATTTCCTTCAGCTTCCTTTGCCCTTTCTCTAACCATCGCGAAACCAGCTACGAAGCGCTTCCCCAAATTAGCCCAGATTCTTTGTTCATTAATAAGTGTGGGTAGTACATTTATACCTAATTCTGACCTTGTACGAAAACAAGTACATATGTACGTAGGTAAAAAAAAAGACTCACTACCCATTTGATTTACTTGGAATCTTATTATAGCTCTGAAATGCTAATTATTCTGGATACATTTTGATAGCCGAATATTCCATTTGGCTGCACGACTTAGTCCTACGATATGCGTAGAATTTCGAGGATTTTCTGAAACTGATCCTCACATAATTGTGTGTCTCTGAAATGTGTGAACAAAATCCTCCCGAGCTTCACCCTCTACGATGAAAAAAACCTTTTTTGGGCCACTTCGTTAGCAGCCGTTCATAATTCAGCGGAATCGACATAGCAACAGCTACGGACCTTAAGGCTAGTTCCTGAAGTATGCTGCCTTTATGTTTTGTTATGTGCTTTTTGTGTTGTGTTCGATGTACATTCAATTTTTTTCCGTTTCTGCGGAAACATGAATGCATTGTATAAGCAAAAAATTAGCTGCTGCAGCACTTCCTCGTGCAAGGAGTTCGGTGCGTATGTGCTGCTGCAACGCAATCACGAAATGACACAGGTGCTGCTGCAACTCCTTGCACGTCATACAGCACCACCTTATACAGCGACACTGATGGTGTTGCAAATGCTTCCTCGCCATATAACGCGTCCTCTGATGATATCGTCCTCTAAAATGTTAGAGCTTATCCTTAGCACAGAGTTCATCGTACTCCATCCATCTTTTCCAACTTCTTTTGTATTTTTGTAAGGTTTCGCTATACTCACGACACCTCAAGAAGAAAGGAAGAGCTGAAAAATTCGTTTGGAGCAGGCATTCCCTTTAAAAACGCACTGCTTCAGGCACGAACGAGCAATTCGCTCCTTCAAGTCCATTGGGAATATGTGGAATTTCGTTGGGACTTTTTGGAACTTCACTGTAACCTACAGTGAATTATGAAGGAAACTTCAGCTAAACACATCTCTTGTTAAATCCTAGTAGCTACCTACATATTTCCTTAAGGTTACGCTGGGTTTCTATTAATTTGCTTACTATGATATTTTGGTCATTTTTATTACATTATGGTTGTGATGTGTCTGCTGTGCTCGCTAAAAAGGACAAGCTAATTGTGATCAAATTATCGTTAAGTATGGGGCATGTTCTTTTTCATTATGTGCGTTTATCATTGGAAATCAACATATTTGCCTTCCATTGAATTTCCATAGGAACACATACAAATGAGTTCAACCAAAAACTTAGCGAACAGGAGCATTTGGATTTCATGCTGGAGCTGCCAGTGATTCAATGCGAAAAGACTGTAGTGTCGTTCTGTTGGGAAAAAATATTCGTCAATGCATCCCTTAATACCCACCTCATTAGCACTTGGTACGTGCATAACTGCGTGGATTTTTTGAAATTACTAGAAAAACATTTACTTCTTAAAATAGTTACGTATGTGACATTTTTGCGCACGCAAAAAATGTCACAGGTGATAAAAAAAAGTTCGAAGGTACGTAACTAGTAATTTTCTGCTAGAGCTGATTAGCAATGTCGTCTACTTTCTCATTTTCCAACGTTCAATCTCTTTCCTGTGAAAAATGGTCCACACAACATCCTAGCCCATTTTTTCAATATTTCGTAGCTTGAGATTTCCTTATCTCAAAGCAGCTATTCACCCTGCAATAGGTAATCCGAAATTGCCTGAAAATGAAAAAAAACTCCACTGAAATTTTTCGCCTCCAACGATTTCAGTTACATTTCGGGTTTTTTTTTTGTCCTCGCTTGCAAAGTTTTTGTTGTCACACTTGTCACTGCGGGGCTTTCATTAAATTTCTCCAGCATCCCAAATGTGATAGGGACCACAAAATGAGCTTATTCTTATCCGAAAAATTCCGTTCAGGTGTTTTATGGTTCTAGAGGAGACTCGATAAGATTTGATTGAACGAGTCTCCACCTTTGGTCCTTAGTTTCAATGCGATCCTAGGTTTTAATGCAGTAAGTCTCGCACGTCTCAGCTCTTTCAAAATCGCTTTATAGCGTGTCGCCTATTGTTACGACGTTACATTTCAAGAGTTACCAAATTGGCCTATTTCTTAGCAGAGAAATGCTAATGTCCTTGCTTTTCACATTTAATATAAGCCGTTAGTTACCACTAAAAATAAGATAAATATGCTTACTAGCCACCATCGGTGCAGCCTTTCATTTTTCTTTGAGCATGAAGCATGATTAAAACTTACTCTTCGATTTTTGCTCTCTTGAAGCGATGCCGTTAATCACAATAGCACTGAACGTGAATAGGTAGTGATGAAATTTTAGAGTACATAAAACTCTGTCTCGAAGGCAGGGCCCAGTCAAAAAATTCATTGTCGGTTTCTGGCCTGAAGCTTAGGAACTAGAATGGTAGATACCCCAAATAAGGAAGGAAATCTGTAAAGGATTCGTCACGTCACAGTAAGCGACCGGCGACGTACAGTTACTGGACGATCGCTATACAGCGAGGCACGTAAACGGTGCTGCAGTGGCAGACATGGTGTTGCCCCGAGAGGTGCCGCAGCACTCGTGTAGCTGTAGCTGTGCTAGTGGATGTCGCAGCACCCATATTGTTGTGTAAGTCATCGCAGCACCACCTCTTTGTCGCTGTATAGAGGATTGCAACACCACGTGTTGCTGTGTTGAAAGGGGCTAAGAGAAGGTAAAGTGCAGCTTACTTCTCCTAATACCGTAACCCTTTTGCACTTGTAGTTCTTGAGAAGGTCATTATTTGCTATCATTCCCGTCACAGTTTGATTTGAAATCCGCACTAGGAAAGTGAAGTGTGGAGTTCCTGCTAAGAATCTCATAGCGCATTTATTCAATTTTCTTCGACTGCATTAATGTTGTTATCTGCCTCGCTGAACGCCTTGAACTTTATAACACAAGCTAATCTTCGCTCACATATTTTTTCACGTGGTTTTCATAGAAGAGGTTGATTCGTAAAGTCATCAGTACTCTGTGAATGGTGTTAATGAGGAATACGTGCATTTAAGCGTGAAAGTATGTTGAACTTGTAGAAACTGCTTGGAACTGCGGACGCGGACGCATTATAAGGCAGCGTCTGCGTCGTATCTTGCCAACCGTCGGTGCTTTAGTCTGGTTTCCATCTGATGCCAAGGTTTGCCAGAGAAAACAAAGTGTTGGCATCCTGTTGTTCATAAACTCCTCTAGCTATTACTCGGAGGCGGGGCGAACACCTCCAGCTACGGTTTACTTCACATTCAGGTTTCTTATATTCTTGCTATCTTGCTTCAGCCTCTCTCCTACTTCACAGAGCTTGTGTTTCTGCTCTATTCCTCCTTGATAGTTGTGGTAACTGCCTTGCTTTCAATCTCAGAATTATCCCCTGGGTTCCTGATATGGGCATTCCTTCCCACAGTTGTTGATGTTCTTCTTTTGCCGCTCATACATTACTACGACGGCATGCTCTCCAATCATAGCACTTCCCTGACTTTCATTTCAAAGTGAAGCTTATCCCACTCCTTTCTAGTGTAGTTCTATTAATCTTGTTAATCTTAACCATACTTACACTGAACTCATATGTACGTGCCTCATATGTTGAAGAACAAACGTATCATATTTCTCTGAATTCTTTTGTCACGGTTACTCACTGACTACCTAACTTGGTATCTCAACAGTTTTTTTTTTCGTGCAGTAGATTTTCATTGTTCATTTCAATTAGAGCAATGGAGATCGTTCATTTATTTGATTCGCAGCTGCCTGCCTTTTGTGCAAGAAGCATTGGAAATCCACGCTGGAGACGCAACATCGCATGCCATGGTTTGGTTACTACGAAATAAGTGAAAAATAGCTTTGAATAGAGTTTCAAAATGCATGCAAAATTTTTGCACAAACCATTACAGGTTCGTACTTACTGGCCCGTTTGCTCCAAACAATCCTCTTCCTTTCCAATTTCCTGCACTTCCGCTTTTGAAAAAACGAGCATTTCCATTAATGGTTGTGATACCATCCGTGAAAATTTCCGCTTCTGATGAAATTGAATGTGAAAAACATATATGTTTGGACTTATCCCACTGGTTTTCACAGTTATTTTTTCCGGATTCCTACCAGTGGTAAACCCAGTGGGAGAAAGCTTCAACAACTGAAATATGACCTCTTCTAGACACTCAGGAATGAAGTTTGAAAGTGCGCAGCTTACCTGATTTTCCTTGGCTACTCGGTTACTTTTGGATTTCTTATGGTTACACCTCTACTCATCTCTAGATCTACTTCGACTTAGTAACATGTCCCAAAAATATGTACATACATATCTCTCTCGGGTACACATCCGAGCATAGTGTAATCTTCTCAGTTACTATTATAATAAGAATAGCGGAAAATTTTGTTGTTCCTAAGCTTAAGTTGGAATGTCCAATGGAGCTTAAATTGGAACGTCCAGTGCGGTCCCTAAAAGGCCTTTGAGCACTGGACGTTATGTTATTTCGTGGCATTAATCCCTATGATGCAAATAAAAAGTGATTCTCAACGTTCTGAAAATGAGCATGTGATTCCTTTTAATCATTGACGCATTTCTGCAATAATCCTACTCTTTTATCTACTTCATTAACTATGTACGTTTTTTTCCATGAATCCTGAGAAAATCCATTCTCTTCGTCATTTTCCGCTGATGGTATAAAAACTAGCGCTGACGTGAGACTTTTCTTCTGTTTTCATGACAAGGAAGTAACACATTATTCGCACACGGATGTACTGATATCTAGGTTTGCCTCTAGACTTCTCATGCTCCCATTTTCCCGGTTCCTTTCCGTTCGCGATCTTTTTTCCTGGAAGGAACAGCAAAATATCTGTACTTTCCACAAAAGTAATAGCGATGTTGAGTCACAGTACCGCTGTCTCCGTGTACCTATCGAGATCGCGCACTTCTGAACCACCCTAATGAAGTTCGTGAGAAAAGCCGCTATTGTCATGATTTTCATGGCAACTTCCTGGGAGAAATCAGCTGGAATTCTTGATGTCGTTGAGAAAATGCGGATATTCACGCGGTTTTCACGTTCAAGCACTTAGCTGCCGTTTATTGTACTGAACTCGACTGTTATCATAAAGATCCTGTACTCCTCGTTAGTTGCTCATTCTGCATTCAGGGGCCAGAAATCTTCTTTCGTCAACATCATCATATTTTTGTGGTTCTACTTCATTACTTCTTTGTATTCATCACAGAAGAACGTTCTACTTCCGGTTTTGGTGCTTGCCCTAACACACTTATTCGCAATAATTTTAGTTTTGCTTTCTCTGGAAAGGTCCTCCTTAGAGAGAGGGTCCGAGCAAAATAATCTTTGCCGTCTTATTGCTCAAAACGGTGTCATTAATAGGGTTTTCATCAGCTTGAATTTGCGTCGCACGAGGAGATGCCGCATCACCTATGTCGTTGCATGAGAGGATGCAGCAGCACCCACGTTGCTGTGTGAGTCACTACAGCAGCACCATCTTGTCGCTGTGTGGGGAATTGCAACGTCACGTGTTGCTGTATTAGAAGACACTGAACCTCACTATGCGGGCGAGCATTCTCATATAATACCATATTCATAAAGCATTCTCCTCAATGCTTAAGAGTGACCTTGGAAGGTGTCCCTATTTCCGGATCATGTGGTGAACGGATGTGTTAAAGGCACAAAAATGCCAAAATTCTAGCCCGGGAAATTTTTGAATTCGAACCAACTTCTACCTACACTTGTAATCAAATTCCAGAAATGTCTCCAATTTTTCGTTCATCGCTTGCCCTACATTTCCATGTCTGATCTCATAGACACTGCTCCCTTTCCTTTTTGTAACTCACTGTTCCCTCTAGTTTACATTAATTCGCCTAAAATTGCCCAACGTATTCTGTCCAAAATGCCTCACTAACCACGCGTAGCTCCAGCGGTTATACGCAGTCCGGCCAGTGACTCCGCCTTCGCCGTAACAGCACACCAGTGTTTTCGCTTAGCAATCAAGCGTAAAGACTGCATTCGAAATGCTACCGCCAGTTTGCACGCCTCCACCACACATTCGCTTTGATTTATGCATAGCCGCCAAATATGGATAAGCATCCTTGACATTGTCAACGCCATTTTTTCCTCGTGATCTTGGCCGACGTCCTCAGTGGAAAGGTGCACAATTCAACGAGTGAAAGAGTCACGTTTCCAGATATGGCTGCTAACTTTTCTCACGTTTGCTTGACGGAAAAGCAACAGATGATGAACGGCACTCCACTGGAATACAATCTACAACGGTGAGTTTGACTTGGCTCAGCTGGGTTGTTTTCCTCTGTTGTTGGCTGCTGAAACGCTCGATTTGGTCGCGGTTTACGAGAAACATTTCCATAGATTAGTAGTGTCCCGAAATTTGAGGGACTCTTTTGAATCCTTCCTTCTGCCTCTTCTTGAAAATTTTCAGTGAAGTCTTATTCTCAGTCTCTTGTGCCGTGAAAATTCTTGGATAGCTGGTAGAGCAATTGCCATTCGCAGCTCTGGATGCAAGATTCCGGAGGTTCTAGTGGCTTTTCTAAATGCTTTGTTTTCTGATATCTCATTTAGTCAAATGAGGTGCGAGGCAAGCCTCCAGTAGTGATACATTGCAGTTTTTCAATTCCAATTCTCTTCTCTATTTTCTTTGCATTATATTGCTCTTCTTTTTCTCCGTCTTACTGCAATTCCATTTAGAACCAGGAAAATTTCACAGGGTTCCTATCGCAGCAGGAAATTTCAAAGAGATTCAAAAAATTTGACAAGGAAGTACATATTACCTCTTTTTGTGCACAATCCATCAGCTTGTAGATTGGGAAATTTGGATGCTCTCATCTTCACTTCATTTCCTTCTCCTTCCAAGCCAAAACCGTCAACGACGGGGTTTGCAGAAGATTTTATCAGCACTTTTCCAGTTTTCGTTCTCATGCATGCCTACTTTGTCTACTCCTACTGGACATCTTGATTAGTTGTGTTGATGTAGATTTCTATGGAACTGGGTACAAATCATTCATCTCTTTTCTTCAGTACAAACTACTTCCTCATTTTGTTCTTGGCAGGCTATGATTCAAATTCCCAATAAAAAAAACAAAACTTCACTTTCTTTAGACCTAAAAAAGAGTATGTGATAAAAAACAAAAGTGAGAATGAACCGGTTGGGGTATATACCCTAATTGCTTTTCTCAACCCCGTTCTTTGTGTGTGAAGTATGTAGCCATGTGGTTGAGGTCCAGCAAAATTATGAACCTTTATGAAAAAAAAATGACTCAAGCAAACAGTAGTTAGAGTACCCATGTACGTACCCCTTGCTGTTGAAGCTGGAACGTGGTTATCTCCCTAAATGCCCCTATAGCTGCTCAATTCCATGTGAATAGCTGCAAAACCCTTAGTAACACATTTTACTTCAGCACAAAAATTTATTATCAATTGCGATACAATGAGCAAGTTGAAAAATAGCACTCTCTTAGTTGGGAATGGGAGTTTTCATTTCTTTTATTTGTTTGATTTTAATTCAATAAACCGCCTTTTAGGTATGTTTATCCAGCAATTGCTCTATTTGGAATTCTCGGAAATGTGCTCAACCTTACGGTTCTACTAAACAAGAGCATGCGAAGCAGGTGCGTGGGTTATCCTTCAGTAGTTTTTATAGAGGTTCTGTTTTCAATAAATTTCCATGCATCTCATCTACATCCCCATTGTTCCTCAAGCAGTGACTCCTCTATAATTCAACATTAGTGCTAGACTTATCGTAGAATCATTCATCCTTATTGTAATCCTTGGTTCCTCTCCTCCCAAAACCCGCTTAGCTAGGATGCAACTGGGGATGCAATGAGCGATAAGCTCTCCCAAGGGACCCCTCAGCTGTCAGTGTTCCATGGTTTTTCATGTTTATTGCACTCTATATGAAATAAAAGTTGCTCATCCCAAACAATGTGCTTGCAAACATTACCTCTATTATTGTTCAAAAACCTCATGACCAATATGGCGCTGTCAATTTATGGAGGATCCATTCTCGATTGTTTTCTCGTCCGAAGGAAGCAGATCAAAGGTCCCGTCTGGGCCTGGCTCCAGGAAATTACGTTTCGCGTCAATCATCCCAGCGGGGCTGAAGCTACATCTCTGTGAAAATCGCAGTTATGTGCTGGAAATTTGATTGAAGAGTTGCACAATTTAGTTTTTATATGTTTAGGTGGGACAGCTGTCTTGGTCTTTTTTGAATCCTCATATTCTATGCCGATCACCAATAAATGTCTATTTGAAAATACTAGCAGGGGATTGACACTTAAAAGGCGAATAACCATGCAATATACTTTCTGGAACAGCGTTCATTGCATTCGATTAATTCCCTTCGCAATTTCAGGGCCAACACATTTCTAGCGACGCTTGCTTTTGCGGATATCATATTCCTGTCCCTGCTGTTTCCGAACATTCTTGCGAACTACTCATTCTTTACCTTCAACTACTACTTTCGATACTTCTATTTCCACACAAAAGTTCATCTCATATCACTGGCAAACTGGTGCTCAGCGGTAGCAATTTGGTGAGTGAATTCCGCTCAATTCTATTTCAATCATTATTTTTCGGAAATATTATGAAAGTTCACAGAATTGTTTAGCTCGTTTTGCTTTAAGGGATCTCACAATGATTTGAAAAACAAATGTTAGTTGCTGTGGAGGCATTAGCCTATAGGAAGCAGCAGCCGCGGCCACATTTTATGCTCAATTACGCAGCCAATAATTCGAATATAATTTTGTTTTTCGAAGCACACTCTCTATTTTGACATGCTTTTATCATCATCAATGAACAATGGAACAGAGCCTTTTTTTCAGATGATACGAGCGTTACTAAATCGAGCACATAGATCCAGGGGCACTAGCATTGACAGGCTGTTCAAAGTGTTCAATCATGTTTTCAAATTTAAAAAATGTTTCAATGGTTAGAGGGAGTAGAATACTTGCAAGTTTCCTTGTAGGCGAATGTTCGACTGAAAACTTGCTACGCTAAGAGGAAATCTTGTAGAAATCACAAAACAGTACTTTTTTCAGGTGTGTGATAGCTGTGTGTGGCGATCGTCTAGTTGGTATACGAAGCCCACTTTATGCTAGATCGACATGGTCATGGTGGTATGTTTCTATTATTATCGCTGACCCACAGTACATAAATCCACATGATGAACTTTACATCAAGGAGTTCAGTCCTCTCTCTTTCTTTCTCTCCCTCTCTCTCTCTCTGTAGATAACAGTGAAAATTCTCTCCTTGTAATGTTGCTGCTGCTCCTCTGCCGTTGCACACAGCAACTTCGCACTCCATTTTGTCTCGCACTTCGATGACACCCACTACAATATGTCGTTGCACACGGCATGCAACACCGCCGTTGCTCTCCTATTTCATATGACGTTGCTTGAAGCGGTTCTAGCAGTGTATATCATTGTCACACACTACACACACTGACATCATGTAATCCTCCGCTGTGTCGTTGCACACGGCACCACTATCTGCTTTGCTGACACCTCCATCATCATCTTGCTATGTTGATGTTGCACACAGCACGAAACAACGTGAATTTCCTTGTCGTTGCTCAGGGCGCCATTCCGCTCTCTAGCTGAATAGTTGTAGCAAACGGCTCCATCCAGTTTTCTGGCACATCCATGCTCATTACATTGCCAGACGTACTGCTTCGATCATTTCCTCTGATTTATTGCTGATCAGGGCAGTGTTAAACATCACTTCTCCCTATAACATCAAGAGCGGAACATTTAGTTCTTGAAATCATGAATCGATCTCCGTACACGGTGTCGATGAAGTTTATATCGTTGTCCAAAATTCTGCATTTCCACTATTAGAGCGGCATTACCAACAATGCCATTACTTGTGGTAGCGGTGTCGCACGGCATA